>JAWNZC010000225.1:437500-1037500 GCA_035771165.1 Paragorgia papillata
TCCAACTTGATAGTAGGATCTCTTCTGATCGTGAAGATATACACCTCCCATGAACCTACAATACTCTGTGATGCAATGAGGTCTTTCCAGGTTAATCTTGCCATTCTTTGAATTTCGCTCAACAATATCAAACTGGCCAGGCGTGTACATGTTGCTTGCAACTGTCACAGGTTTGTTTTTCTTTTTATCTCGCCACAAAGTCACCACCAAACCACCCGATTGTGCGAAGACGCTGTCGCCGCGATTCGCGAGTTGATTTTGTGCGGTTTTCAAACATTCGGGAAAGTGTTTTCTGTTCTTTCTGAGTGTCCCACAAGTATAAACCTTATTCCTTTTAAGACGAAGAATAAGATTTATACTTGTGAACCAGTTATCCATGTAAACGAAATGGTTGACGCCGTAGTACTTGTCTTGAAGCAAAGCAGTGACGCACCTCTCAGTCAGGTTCTCTTCGGCCGCATCTTCCTTCCCTGTGTAGACATTGAAGTTGACCAAGTACCCTGTTTTCGCGTCACAGAGGCAAAAGACTTTGACTCCTCGTTTTACAGGCTTGGCTGGCATATACTGAACGAACCCAAGACGACCCTTGTACTTGATCATTGCCTCGTCGATCGATAACTCTCGATCAGGATAAAATGCCGAAGGGAATGTCTCTAAAAGTTTGTCGATAAGCGGCTGTACTTTGTAGAGCTTGTTGAAGTTTGGCTCACCCCTGGCTGGCATTGTAGAATTATCATTCAAATGAAGATATTTCAACAATATTTCAAAGCGATCACGAGGCATCACATTTGCCACGCTAGCCTGGTAAAATATTGGCTCCGATTCTTGCCAGTAACATTTGTAAGATGGCAGCTTCACAATGCCCATGATGATGAAGATACCAAAGAGAGCCTTCATTTCTTCAACCGATGTTTCTTTTGGCGTGCCATCGGCATTCCACCATTGGAAACCGATGTCATCCTGCTTCGCTTCGTCAACTTGTTGAGCGTATAAATTTGTTTGATCAACAATACGTTGAAACAAACTGTCTGGGAAGAGCAGTTGAAAGTAGCCTTTCGCTGTTCTTTCTCTTGGCACTGACAAAACACCAGTGATGTCCTTTTCGAAGACGGGAGTTGGGACATTTCTTGCTTGTTGAGTCCATCGAAGCACATCGCCATTAGCGTCGTCTTCTACTTCATCTTCGCTTGACTCGTCGCTGGATGTATCGTTTTCCTGATGGTTAGGAAAACCTAAAAACTCCTCTTCATCATCGCCATCGCTATCGCCGAAAATGCGGTTATAATCGTTTTCCATTACGCGATTAAAAGTTTAATTTAAGACTGAAATTTCGCTATGATAACTTGCACGTACGACGTTGTTTTGGTTTAATGAAATGTGCAGAATTTCACGGGCTACTCACTGATGCATTTCAATTTCCATATAAGGTAAGGTAAACAAATAATTGACCAATAGTATG
Organism: Paragorgia papillata; assembly: GCA_035771165.1. Classification (NCBI taxonomy): domain Eukaryota; kingdom Metazoa; phylum Cnidaria; class Anthozoa; order Scleralcyonacea; family Coralliidae; genus Paragorgia; species Paragorgia papillata. Next base: position 438,960 of record JAWNZC010000225.1, read on the forward strand.
GCGCTTGGTAAGAAACACGAGAAATCCCGTGTTGTGGGAAAACTGGCACTGAAATTCGACACGAGATTTCTCGTGTACCGTAGCGAAAGGGTTAAGCAGCAAAATTAAACATCAAATAATACACATTATTGTACTTAATGTAAGGTAGTTGTAAAAATTTAAGCGAGTGATTCTTGGGGTATTAGACTAAAAAAATTAAACATTGCAGAAAAATATTTGGTAGATAAAGATTTACAGTTGTATAGTTATAATGCACCTATCAATGTTAGTCCCGAGGGGGGGGGGGGGGGGGTCGGGCAAGGGGTGGGGATTTGACAATTTAACATTAAAAAATTTCAAATGCCACTCCCTTGGGACAAAATCCCACGTCAAAGTTTATCAAATTCCCCACCCCAGGGCAGGTCATGGCCATATCTGGCAATATTTTACAATGGTTGATTCAAGTAATTCAGTTGTTGCTGATTTTAATTTAAAAACAAGTTTGAAAAACAATCCCAGTTTATACTAATAAAAATTACCGCAAACGTTGAATTTCCAAATTCGCTACAAAATACAAATCATTCTTCATAATATTTGTTTAATAAATTAAATCAAATATACTGTAGTCTTGGAACAAATACATACAGCCAAATCAAATGAGGCAAAAACCTTTATTTATAGCACAAAAAAATATGTGCAACGTAATCTGAACTTTTGTTATACAGTACATAGTTTAGATACTCTATGTTCATTGCATATCCCAGGTGTCATTGCAATACATACATAACCAGTAAGAAACTGTATCGAGGTCACTGTTTTGTAGTCCACAACATTCAGCATGGAACCAACACAAGCATCCATCACAAGCGACCCAGTTGACCTCTGCCGAAGCACAGTTTAGAGCCCCAATCTCCGGCGGATCTAATTTTCCACAAAAAGCACAGGCCTCCTGATCTTGGTCATCAGCTTCTGGTTGGTTGATTTTTGCCGTCTTCTTTGGCTTTGCTGTCTTCTTGCTGGATCGCGTGTTTGCAGCTTTTGTGGCCCCTCTTTTTCGATTTAAACTGACTTGGTGTAGGTGCTGAAACCACATTCTTGTTTCATCAACTGGTAAGAGGACATCTTCTGACGTTGCTCTTATGACATCATCAGTCGGAACATTCTTGTATTTATTGTATACTGACAAGATAACATCTGATGGTGGCTGCAAAGGTGCTGGTGATTGGTCTTTGATCACTGCATCTACCAAAAGATTTGATTTCAGATAGTGTCCAGAACACCCCGACTTGCATTTGGCACAGTTTTCTTGACCAAATGGTCGTTTTGGATCTTTTGCTGGTAATGGAAAATAGGTAAGTGGTGGTCCACCAGGATACCAAGTGGGATTGACATCAGGACGTCCATTCTTACACAGTGGATGAATGCAATCTCGTTGATAGCAACACAGTAGGGAGAAGATGTACTTGCCTGGAACTGTTTTGGTAACATGTCTCATCTTGAGTTCCCAGATACTCTTTATCTTTGCGTACATCTCAGGATGATCTTCTTTCAAGGTTTGTTTTTCCTCTTTTTTCCCCTTGAGAAAGATCTTCACAAAATGGTTTTCTTTCTGATGCTCTGTGTTACTGGCTCCGCGATACAATTCAATTTGCGTTGATCCACAGGGTGCACCATTTACGCGACTGATGTATACATCAATGGCTGAAGAAAGGTTTTCCTGAAGCTTTTCCTGGTTTACTTTGCCATCATTCGTCATACAGCTACCATTCAGAGTAGATGGGATAAAGAGATTTGTGTGAGCAAGTGACAGGCACCCATTTTGCAATTCAACTCTGTTTCGAAAACTTGCACCACTGTTCCGACTTGTTACAATAGTTGCAACGGCTTCTGTCTTGAGGTGCCAGTTTGTCCACCAATATTGCACTTCACAGTGAGAAGGGCCCTCATCATGGCCTCCATCGACTCTTATAAACTGTACTTTCTTTAGTTGATTGGTTTTGGAGTCAACAAAAGCAGGTTTAAGTTCGTCTTTTTCTGATAACATCTCCAAATCCGCCAGATGTTGGGCAGGATTCTTCTCATATAGTCCACGTGCTTTTACAATGCCAACGCACATTTCAGCAACTGTTTCTGTTTCTGCAAAGTTATATGAAGTTGTTTGAAGCGTGGATGGATACTTAGTAGTGTAATCTGTACGAGTGGTAAGAGCCTCGCTGCCTTTTATACATAATGCACCTTGTAGACGATGGGTTGTCATTGTGTCCAAACGAAAGCCTGCTTGGTCATCTCTCCCAATGTTCATAACAGCCGTGCCATCTTTATACTGCAAGTCGTTAAGAATAGAATAAAACGCACAACTCCAGTGTTCGTCTGGATTAAATTTGGCATTGAAACCTTTTCTGGATCTCTTCTGTAAGACTTTTGCCACACCTTTGTAACGTGCAGCAGATTTCCTTCGTTTATTCCTTGCTATGCATAGTTGGACAACACTTCCATAACAGATAGGTATCTTGTACTTTTCTTGGAGGTGTTGCTGTATGCGTTTGAATGTGGGTTTCTTCTTTAACTTTCTGTTTCCATCGAACGTGAGAACTCCCGTGCGTCTCCAAGCATCAGCCCCGGCACCTGACTCCTGGACAAATTTCTCAATTTCTTTACCAATGTCAGGACACTGGGATAATATTCGCGACACTTTCTTGCTTCTTCTTCGCTTTAGAAACCGTTGTTCCATTACTCTTCGTTTTGCATATCGTACTGTTTTTCGCCGGAGTGCTTCCCTGCGTTTCTTTATTAGCTCTCTACCACGAACACCGAGTACAGTCTTAATGCCTTTGCACCATATTTCCTGTTCACTACTGTCAGACTCAGAAACAATTGTGTCACTGTCAATATTTGAATTCTTACTATGCGTTGTTTCTGCGAGTAGAAAGGCTTGGCGCGACTGCTCTGCGGCCTTCTGATCGCTTTCATTTAAGACAAGAGATGATAGTTGGGCTCCAAAATCATCAAGAAGCTGATCAATTACAACATCGGTAACATCCAGTTTCGATTTTAGCTGGCTAACCAGCTCAAACCAGTTAAATGCGCATGATTTAAGAACATCTAGAATTTCAACGAAGTCCAATACGCCACCATTTCCACGTTCAAGTGTTGGGCAGTTAGCACTATCAACAAAACTAGAATCAGGGAGTTCCTCCTCAGGGATTTGGGTTGTCACTGTCACTTTCACTTCCACTAGCAGACTCGCTTTCACTAGAATCAATACCAAGGGAAGAAAGAATAGACCTGTCTTTAAGGTGGGCAATCTTTTCAATAGACTCTCTTATTGCTACTGATGTTTGTAAAGCATCTTCAACTCTTTCGTCCCTCTTCTGCACTTCACTGAACCCATAGAAATGTTTGGCCTTCGTGTTGGAAAGTCCAGCAGCCTTAACGGCCACGTACTTCAATATTTCTTTCTGGGATTCTGTTTCAGAAAGGTAAAGAAGGTTATTCATTTCTTGTTTGGATATGTTCACTTCTTTAACCCCTGGCTTCACTACAGCCGTCGCCAATAGGGTCTGAAAAACTGAATAATCAATTTTGTTCTGCTTTTCGACCAGGTACATACAGTACAGCCCTTTTTCTCTCTCACCCACACCTATGCAGGCTAATGGCATTCGCAAAAGCTTACGTCTTGCTAATGAAGCTTTGTACTGGTGGACATGCGGACTACATATCGACATTGCAGACTTCAATTTTACGAAGCCTTGATCAAGGACTTTATCTGCAACTTTGATCATTCCTTCACAATCTTTACATGGCTGACAGTGCTTTTCTTTGCAAACGAACTGTCTAACATCTCTATACTGTTTTAGTGAAAAACCTTCATGAACTGATAAATAAATGTTTTCTTGGATCTTGCAATGTTCTGATAACTTTCTATTTTCCTGCATGTCGTAAAGCCTGATAACTTCCAACCCTCCCACTTCAGTGGCAAAGTGAGAGGGATGTTTTAAAAAAGGTCATCGGATTCGTCTTCTAATATTAGAGTGTCTGCTGATGAGTCTGAAATATTCGCTGATGTAGAAGCATCAGCAGTTTTGCACAGCATATCGGTTACACTGACAGAAGGCTTATCAGATTGATTCACTGATGTAGATGCAACATCAGCTTTTCTTAGCATATCAGTTATACTGACAGAAGGCTTATTAGATTGACTTGATTTTTCTGCCGGTTTACTTTTATTAACTTCTTTAGCCTTCTTCTTGTACCATCGTGACTTCGACTCCTTTCTTTCCAGGGCACCAAGTTGGTTTTCATATTCCACTTTTTCTTTAAGCAAGTGTGTTACTTGTGTACTGATCTCGTCGCATTGCTTGAAATCATTAGATGCTTTCAGCTTTTGTATACGTAGCTGCTTTATCCGAATATGCTCCTTGGTTGACTCGAGCAAGGCTTTGGTGTCGGTTATAGTTTTCTGCCTTTCTTCAGCAACAATATTTTTTCTCTTTAAACTCTTTTCATTAACGTTTCTCCTGGCACTTTCATCTACCCCACTGCCACTGCTAGTGGAAGACGAAGATCTAGAAAAACCTTTTTTAAATTCGTAGCCCTCATCTTTGACTTTTTCTCTTGCTCTTTTTAACAATTCATCTAAAAAAAGCAAAACAAAATTCATTGTTTGATGCTTTCTTGTCTTGAGCATGTTAACACCCTGGTGATTAATTAAGCTGGTTCTCCCCATAAAATAAAATACTAAATTTTGCATCAGTCTCAGATGACTGATTCCGTCAGGAAGAAGTTAAACAATAAGCATACATGTACTGTACGTTGGTAGAATTAATCAAAATGTCAATCTCCATGTTTGAGAGTTTCTATAAATATCCTTGTTTGTGTTTGTGTCTGTGTTTGTGTCTGTGTTTGTGTCTGTGTTTGTGTTTGTCTTGCTTTTGTAAATTGTGGGCTGTTAAATTGTGCCCTGGATATGAGTACTACTATATCATAATTCCCAACTGTCTGAAATACAATAAAAGACATATAGTGATTATCTGAGTTTATCAATGGAAAAGCCAAGACTGAAAGATATCAGTATGACTGATTAAAATTTTAGTTTCTGCTTTGTGCACACAACAAGGACTTGAACAGTTGAACAGTTATTTGTGTATGAAGAAAACAACTATCTACGTACTGCCACAAATAGGAAATTTCTCTTGAACATTTTGGTTTTTCCAGTAACAATCTTAATGCTTAATGCAGTCAGGTGTAACTGGCGAATGTAATTTTGGTACCTCTATTAACTAGTAGCTGTGGATTTTCTTTTGCTAAGCTTTGTGATGCAGCATTAATAGCAAGGTGGTATTTTTGCAAATTTTTTCCAGTATATATCCTGGCCTCAGGAGTTGTTGATGGTTCCACACAAATATCCTAAATCAAAATTAAAAGTAATATTGACTGATAATCTAGAAGTCAACATTGATTAAAATACAAAAACCTCCCCACTTCTGTAGTTTGTGTATTACTGTATTTCTATAGCCACTACAGAAGTGCAAGAAATTTTCTTGTTGAAAAATGTGCATAAAAAGAACAATTCAATTTTCATGAATCATAATACAATGGATAGCACTTTTCCCAAATCAATACCAACAAACGGATATGAAACAAGAGTAAGTGACTTTTATTGTTAGATTTTCTTGTGTTTCTGTAGTACTAGCTACAGAAATACAGTAATACGCAATAAACTACAGAAGCAGTGAGAAGGTGTTTGTATTTTCACTGTACAACATTTTTAAATAATGGTATATTTAAAAACATTCTTGGTGCTATGATACTCGCAGAGATGCAGTTGCTGCTAAAGTAGAAAAATCAAATTAGGGAAAAAGCCCTCTTGGTTTGAATTAAGTAGTAAATTGGAATTGGGGCACTTTGGAAATTTAGTTTGTAGACACCCATCGAATCAAATTTGTTAACTACACTGGCTGCTGAATTCTTAAAAAGAGTCCCAGATAGGAACTCAGATGGCAAAGTGCAGATTACATTTCATTCGAAGTATGTGCAAGTATATGTGAATGTGTTTAAATGCATGTTGCTACAATTATTTTGTATGATATTCTAACATTTTGGATAACCTATATATATATATATACGAGCATTACCTTAGTTGGTGCACCAAGTTTAAAGTCAGATGTTATTGTCAACTGGGTTGATTTGGGTGGTTTAGAAATGTTGCAGGGAATTGTTTGTTCATGTACTTCCTTTACAGCAGGTTTTATACCTGAAGGGCAGAGAAAATACAGTATTTTAATATAAACAATAAATGCAAAATTTGAAACTTCACAACTCACAAGGACACAAAATACAATTTTGCCGAATACTGTAAAACAATACCATTTTATGCCATTTTACAGACAATCCAATTTCAGAAATATTAATACGAAAACATATAAATACATGGCACTTTAATATATTTATATATATTTGCATATATAGACTATATATATTAAATTCCTTGTAAAATTAAAAAAACTGTATAGATAAAATATAAATTCTTGAGTGGCTATTCATACATGCACATGATAAAGTGCACAATCTACTAAACACATTGCAATCTTACCAGGTGGGTTCACCACAGTGTATTCTTTGTTTCCCCATCCTCCAAGTGGGGGATAAAAACAATCGCCAACTCTTCTTACCGCACGCCAAGCGTTGGTTTGAGGAGCGCGATAACGTAATCCAGTTGTCTCAATGAACTGTGCCTGTATGTTTAGTATTTGCAATGTGCCATCCGCTTCAGTGGGAATTTCAATGATCGTGTCCTCCGAATCTGCATTGCCACTGGTAATCTTCACAAAACCCTGATATTCGTATTAAATATTTTAATAGAAAACAATTATAGCTGTGCTATGACGATTAAATATACGTATAAACCAAAAGTGAGATGATATATTTCTCCAGATTTAATAGACTACAGATTTTGTCAAATAAAACAACAATCTCAAAAGAGATCAACGAGTTTTTACAGTAATATTTTGCAAAAAAGAATCAACAGATAAGAAATTATAAATATTTCATCACTGTTGCACTGATAAATATCGACAGATGCATATATTAAACTTAATAAGGTGTTGGATTGGCGTAAATTACCTCGTGTTCTTGTGACGACTCCATTCTTGACGCAGAACGAAAGCTGGGCATCCACAAACTCGTGTCCAGTCTTCCTCGGCTCAAATCAAAATTGACCAAAGTACCCCACCCTCGGGGAGACATTCAGTGTCGAAATCTCGACCCTGGGGACATGCGTGTTGATCAAATCCCCACCCCTTGCCCGACCCCCCCCCCCCTCGGGACTAACATTGATAGGTGCATAAATTTAACAAATTAAGTTTTGTTGGTTTATACAATCTTTTATTTTTCTACTTTTGTTTCTCTTTAAATGTTTTACAAACTTATTTTACACAAAGTAATCTTGTAATGTAGGTGGATCTAAATTAAAAAAAGATGATGTTATATTTCCATACAGACAGGTACATGCATTTCTTAAAATGGCACTAACAACATACATTTTGCCAATACTGCTCAGATATAACTTTAAATTCTTTTTGAAATCAACAAACTTGAAGTAAGTAGTAATGTCTCCAAAGAGCCATTCAACCGAAACCCTAACTTTACTCATAGCAGTATTAAAGTTCTTCATCTGGGGAGTGATAACTCCATTCTTGAAGGGGCCCTGGAGTTGTATCCTCAAAGCGTATGCTGGGTCACCATACACACAAAATGGTTCACCAGCTGGAGAGACTGCAAATTGTGCTAAATCCTGTAGGAGGCCTGAATCAGCAAGCATGCCTGCATCGTGTTTTTTCCCTTCTAAACAAATCAAGAAAACCCAACAATTAGTTTTTTTACAGGTAAATTATTTTAAGTGTTTCTACTTTGAGAATTCATTACTCATATATTGCATCTATAAAAACTGGTGTAATAAAACTTACCTACTGGACCATACATATTTCCTATTATGCCATTAGGTAAAGCAAGAGATTGAAATTTGATAGCATGAACCCTCTTATGCCCATTATACATTATCCTTTGGTTTTTTCCTGGTCGACAAATTCGTACCACGGTGCCGTCAATAAAGCCAAAGCAGTTGTCGAGTGGCGCGCCTTTGGCTGCAATAGCATCAGCGTAGGTCTGCAACTGAGGTGGACTCATGATTGTATCATTCCATTGAGTTATCCTATGTGCATGTTGGTTGTATATGTAATCGAGAACAGTGTTGGTGATCATACTCAGGACAGGAACAGGTCTGCCAAAGCGATGAATCATATCTCCATATCTGCATGGATATGAAAGTCGCTTGAGAAGCACACTAAGCCCAGTTATACCATCACAAATAGACCGTTGTTGACAGACGAATCTTTGTGGTATTTGAAGCTTCTCTGCAAGAATTGGAATATCATGTTTACGAAACCTAAACTCTGCCATACATTCTGCTTCATCCATTTCTTCAAGGTCAAAATCATCGTACATATCGTATGAAAAATCGGGGTTTTTCGACTCGTACGAAGAATATAACAGTAAAAATTCCTCGTCATTCATTAAGCCTTGGTCGTGGCATGTTATAAATAAGTTTCGAAGTTCTTTAAAAGAGGCCATTGCATTTTAAAATGTCAAACTACATGATTTTTTCGGCATATCTAGACGTCGTCGTGCAGCAAACTCGCCTGGCTTAATCTTTGTTTTTCGCGCCAAGGACGACGTATTCGTTCCACTCCTTTTTCGATATATTACGTCATATTAGCGTCGTCGTCGTCCTTGACGTCGTGTTGGCTTAAGGTCCCTATTGAGAGCATTTTCACGTTCTTGAGACGACAGGAACTTATAGAACGTTGAGGCCTGTCATCGTTGTTTTACTACAATGAGACATACTTTTAAAGTAGACTGAAACTTGTATTTTAAGGGGGATAATTTCATGACATTGTAATATATATAATAAAGGAATAAAAATGAAATTTAAGCTTATAAGCTAACAGTTTAGATATGTGATTATTCATAGCCTTTGTTTTGGGTAAAAAAAGTATTTTCAAAGAATACGCGGTTCAGTAGTTCTGTATTGTATTCATGTTCTTCCGGTCACCGTCCGTGTCTCAAAAACGCCTAATATGCTTAAGCTCTCTAATGCACAAGGATGGCCTCTTCATCTGGTAACAAGATGCTACAATAGTTCTTTTCCTGACCAGTGATTATTTTACCATCAAGTCGTTCATCGATTGTACGGCGGTTCTTTATCAAGGGAAACAAACCAGATTTAATTCCGGAGTATCCTCGTACCTTATTCTCTTTGCACCATATAACTGCTTCATTTAGTTGCGACTCCTTCCTTGATATTCTCTTTCTTGCGACTTGTGCTTCAGATCTGTTGTTAGGACAGGAAAGTCTCCTTCCATCTTTTGTTGGTGTCTTTTCTCGTATGGAAAACGTTTGACTTGGTAAATTCATTTTTTATGTCTTTTTTAGTACGGAAAACTTTTGATTTGGTGTATTCATTTTTTTTATTTTCGGCGCCATCTTGGATATTCAGCCTAAACTCGTACCCAGACCCCAGGATTATTTCCGAATTTTGGCCAAGTTTTTTTTACAGTTTAAGTTGTTAAGCCTGAATATCAGGCAGCTTAGCTAACAGAATAAACAGGTAAAGTTAATGTTTTTCAATGCAACACAATAGTATTACTATACAGGAATCACGCTGAGTAATCAGTTTTACTATCGGAAAAGTGAATTTTTCAAAATTACTGATAAAAAAACTGGTATTCTGTGGTACACACCACTGGTATTCTGTAGTGATTTTAGTATTTACCTTTCACTTAAGTTAGCAATATTTTTTTACATCCAACAGTATTAGCACACAACATGACACACCAAATCCTGGTACAATTTGATAAACCGTTCCTTACTTATTGTGTGTTTTCTGCACTGGTATTCTGTGGTACATTAGGGTTTTTTCCACAGAATGTTCAATTAAAAAAATAATAAAGTCTACCAAATCTAGCCCCAAATCCCCCCGGGAAGAAAAAATACAGTGAAAAACTATACTAAAAAATATTAACAGGCCATATTATATGTATTTTACAAAAGATATGGAACATGTAAATTTGTGTGGTGTTCTGTGGTACATACACCTGTACGCCAAACTGCGTGGACAATCGTGTTTTCTTCAGCCAGAATTTATGAAAAGAAGGTAAGAAGCTCGTTTTTACTTGTCAACCGGTAGCAAAAGTGTTTTTTATTGCGGAGAATTCAGTAATGTTTAGTGAGGGTTGGCGAGGTCGGGTTTGGTCACCGCACAACTGGTAGTTGTGTCGCATATAAATCGCAATGGCACATCGAACTAAAGTCGAATTAAATCAGCATGATTAACATGATTATGTCTGCGATTGTACGTGTTTTTAAAATTTCTTGAACATTGCGTTTGCATAATTTCTGGAGTCTGTGAACTAATATTTTATTATTGCAGAATAGCACTGTAAGCTTGTTTATAAACTATTATTGTGTGCACTTTTTCCTCTTTACACCGCTTTCTGTTTTAAAAGAAAGTGAATTAAAAATTCCCAAGGCCTAGAACATGGGAACATGTTTGGGTTGTGAACTTTTAAATTTTAGGGTTCACTTCATAATGTGTCCTGACGATTAATGTGATCATACTTACAGAATTCAAATTATTAAAAGCCAACTTTTACCTCATATATGTTTGATCTGATTTTACAACACATCAAAGGAGGTTAAATAACATCAGATCAAACACTTCAGATCAAATCTTCTGCTATCTTCTCTAAAATATGTTACACAATAGCACAAGGCTTGTACTATGTTATTTTTGTACATGTGTAACGGATATCTGATAATGGATATAAGAAATTAAGAATGTGTAAATAGATAAACAAGATAAGTCAGTAAATCATAATTAGCGGCGTATGCTTCATGAGCAAGCTGCATCCGTAATAATGTAAAAATAGCTCTCTAAATAAAAAGGAAGGACAACGCCCTAGAGATAGAGATAATAAATATGGAATGTAAAAGGAAATAAAGTTAAGTTGGATCTAGACCACGTTGCGTGTTGTGTTTGCTCGGTTCGTTACATTTGGTGGCAGCGGAAAAGACTACAAGTAACGACGCCTTTATAATGACTGCAATCCTCCCGGGAAAATTTGATGATGGCGATTTTGACGCTTGGTTACGCGAATTTGATGCCTGTTGTGCAGCAAATGGTTGGAAAGTCACCGAGGCTAACGACGGAAAAATTTTAAAACTGCCAGCCTTCTTGCGTGGTCGAGCGGCCAGCAACTTTTACGCCATTCCCGAGGGAGAGAGACGGACTTACGAAGATGCGGTGCAAGCGATGCGACGAGCCCTCTGTCCGAAAGCAAAACGCGAACATTTCTTCGCGGAGTTTGAGCTCCGAATTTTGAGGCCAGAAGAGGATCCGTCGGTGTACAAATGGGAGTTGGAGAATATCCTCTCAAAAGCTGACTCGACTCTTTCGAACGACGCAAAGACTGCGTTGTTGACGAGGCAATTCTCGAGGGGTCTACCACCAACGCTGAAGCTGAAGATGCTGGAGCACAACCCTACTCCTACACTGGACGAAATGGTCGAGTTCACTCAACGATTTCGTGCTCTTGGTCGTCCACCAGCGGCAGCGATTCCGCCCGTTCAAGTTGATGCTGTTGCTCACTCGTCCTCTTCAGCCGACCCACAGTTGAAAGAGCTTATTACCATGGTCGCTGGCATCGCGGAGAAACAACAAGCACTAGAAAACCGCCTGAAAAGTACGGAAAATTCTGCACGTACTTCACCCTCGACACGTGGATCCTGCTATACGTGTGGTTTACCAGGACATTTTGCTCGGAATTGTACGCGACAGCGAGGCTTTGCTCCACGGCGAACTATCACTTGCTTTAACTGTGGAAAACCGGGGCACGTCGCGCGAGAGTGTAGATCACCGCGTCATTTAAACTACTAAAGGATGGACGGAAAATTGGTGGAAATCGCGCCCATCCTGTAGTAAGTACAAATGTTATTGATAATTGTACAATTATCCACCCGTTTGTTGATTGTTTTGTGGACCAAGTCCGTGTTTGTGCTCTGATTGACTCTGGTTCAATGAAATCGTTCATTAGTAAATCTGTACAGCGAACAATTGACTTTGATGACCGTAAATTAAATAAGTCGAAGAAACAGAAATGCGTTTCCATTACGGGACATAATGTAAATATTCAAGGTCATATACCTAGTACTGTTAAATTTTTAGGAACTCGTGCATGCTTTAACGGAGAATTTTTAGTTAGTAATAATATACCATATGATTGTGTTCTAGGCTGGGACTTCATCAGCCAAAATAATTTGTCATTATCCAAAGATGTTAATTTAGGTACCTATATTTTAGTAGGTAAACATGGGGCTACCCCCGTTACTAACTCGCAATCGTCTACGACGACAGATCGAGCAGGAGTAGTTGAGTCGAATCCACAACCTGTACATGTGAATTCGCAAGCCGGACGTTTGTTGTGTCAATCCCGCTTCCAAGGAAACACCGGTGTTTCTTTGGTGGAGAGTGTAATGATTCCACCGCGAACCGAAATAATTTTAGAGGGGAAATTGGCCAAACATGCCAAAAGTAGCATAGGTATGATAGAGCCACGTTCTAGCAGCAGCAATGCTGTTAGACAAGGGTTTAGTATAGCGCGTGTTGTCGTAAAACCTGACAACAGAATTGTGCCTTTGCGTGTTCTCAATGCGTCTAATAGCCCGCTCGAATTGGCTGCTGGTGAGAATTTAGCAGATTTTTGTCCTTTGATTGAATCGTGCCTGTCTCAACCCAACATTTGCGGGGCGGTTGGGAATAAAATGACACCACAAGTTAGTTCAGATAAAATAGAGTCTATAATTGACCCGTCATTACAAGGAGAAGATAGGGGCAAGTTAAGGAATTTGCTACTTGAGTTTTCGGATGTTTTTGACGAAAGTTTAGGGCACACCGACATCTCGACACATGAAATTAACACAGGAAATAGCACACCAATTAAGCAGCATCCTCGCCGCAGTCCTTATGCCCACCGTGAAGAATCTGAACGACAAGTTAATGAAATGTTAGAGAAAGGCATAATTCGTGAGTCAACAAGTCCCTGGTCTAGTCCCATCATTTTAGTTAAGAAAAAAGATGGCGAAATGCGCTTTTGTATTGACTATAGAAAGCTTAATTCTGTCACTGTTGGCCACGCGCACCCTTTGCCTCGCGTTGACGACATTTTAGACTCATTAGGAAACTCGCAATATTTTTCAACACTAGACCTAAAAAGTGCCTACTGGCAAATTTCCGTTGACGAAAAAGACCGTCACAAAACTGCTTTTGTCACCCAGCGCGGTTTGTTTGAATTTAACCGAATGCCTTTCGGCCTTGTTAACGCGCCAACTACATTTCAAAGAGCCATGGATCTTGTGTTAAGTGGCCTTTCCTACGTAATCTGCTTGTGTTATCTCGATGATGTTATTGTATTTGGTCGTGATTTTAATGAACATTACAATAGGCTGAAAACAGTTCTAGAGAGATTGCGTTCACATAATCTTCGCGTGAAACTTGAGAAATGTACAATTGCAGCGCGACAAGTTTCATTCCTAGGTCATGTTGTTTCTGAATCTGGTATCATGCCAGACCCGGCAAAAATTGAAGCTGTCAACAACATTACTAGCCCACGCAATATCAAAGATATTCGCAGTTTTTTAGGTCTAGCTGGCTATTACCGCAAATTCATTCCTGGGTTTTCGTCTATTGCAGCGCCATTACTACAGCTGACGCAAAAAGCGGCGCAATTTAATTGGACTGATGCTTGCGAACAAGCGTTTCAGCGTTTAAAGCACTTATTATGCTCTGCCCCCATTCTGGCATATCCTGACTTCGGTCAACAGTTTATTTTGCAAACAGATGCGTCTGATTATGGCGTTGGTGCGGTGTTGTCGCAACTTGATGCGTTAGGAAATGAGAAAGTTATTGCTTATTCGTCAAAAGCGCTTTCACCTCGCGAGCGGAACTACTCAACAACTGAAAAAGAAGCGTTTGCCGTTGTCTTTGGCACAGCCCATTTTCGCGTCTACTTATTAGGTCGCCATTTCAAACTAATTACTGACCATAATGCCTTACGCTGGCTGCACACTATGGAAGCTAAGGGTCGTTTAGCGCGATGGATTATGGATTTACAGGAGTTTGATTTTTCAGTCGTCCACCGTGCTGGCCGCCTTCATAATAATGCAGATGCGCTCTCTCGCCTTGTACAAACTAATTCATCAGAACCTCAACCCACCACAAGCATAAAGCATGCACAGCAACCAGCGTTTGTCTCAACAATACGTGTTAAATTATCTGGTGGACGCACAGCGATTGTTAAGTTAGAAAGCAGTAAGCCACTTATAGTTGATACAGACGGCACTTTAGTCAATATTCATGATCACAATAGTGGCGCTGTTTCTCCTTCACCTCCGGAGGTGAAAGAGGTCAATACAATTACATTAAACCCAACCATGAATCTTAGGGATAGTCAACGCACTGACCCACATCTCGCATCCATAATTGACATGAAAACACGCAAATTGCCTAAACCAAATTTGACACAAACTCAGGATCCTGCATTAAAGAGTTGGCTTAGGCACTATGACCAATTTTTCCTTCATGACGAAATATTATACAGAGCGCTTGGTAACAGTAACAACTCACATCCACAACATGTTATGTTAATACCCTCTGGCTTACAAGCCAACATCCTCCAAACACTGCATGATGGGCCACTAGGGGGTCATCTAGGTATCACTCGTACCGAAGAACGAGTGAGGAAACGATTTTATTGGCCTGGCATTCGAAAGACAGTAACCAAACATATTCAGTTGTGCAAAGTTTGCAATCAAAAGAACTCTCCAATTAACAGAAACACAGCCCCATTAGGTCACATTTCAGTTAGTCAACCTTTTACTTTCTGGGCAATGGATTACATGGGCCCATTGCCAGAAACAGGTCGTAGGAACAAACACATTCTAGTTGTTGTTGATCATTTCACCAAGTGGTGTGAAGCATTTGCAACCCCAGATCAAAAAGCCAGCACAGTTGCGCCACTTTTAGTAAGCCGCATTTTCTCTCGGTTTGGCCCTCCAGCAGTACTGCATTCAGACCAAGGTCGAAATTTTGAAAGCACCCTATTGCACGAAATATGTAATTTTATGGGTATTACGAAAACGCGCACAACAAGCTATCATCCTCAGTGTGACGGACAGACAGAGCGGCAAAAACCGAACAATTCAGGCTATGCTTTCAGCTTTTGCTTCAAATAGAAGAGATGATTGGGACTTGTGGCTGGATTCAGTAACGTTTGCTTACAATACTAGTAGACATGACGCATTAGGCGTTTCACCATATGAGGTAGTTTTTGGTCAATTACCTAGGTTGCCAGTTGAATTGGAATTAGGAATGCCTCTAACAAACCCTTCCACACAGAGTGAATATTTAGTTTCAGTTAGGTCAGCATTTCGTGATGTAAGACGCATAGCAGAGGAACATTTGTCAAAAGCATCCGAAAAACAGGCACGGCTCAATCAACCGACAAACACTTGGAGGCCTTTCGAATCGGGTGAAACAGTCATGTTGAAAAGACCAAAAGGCTGGAAGCTAGGTAATAAATGGGTGGGGCCTTACAGAATTCTAAAACGGTTTGGGGTCGACTATAGAATTGTTTCTAAGGGAGGGAAGGTAATGGTCGTTCATCACGACCAGTTAAAACACAGTTATATCCCTTTTCAAGAGGGCGAACCGGTTTGCCCTAGTAGGGAAGTAGGTGAGTTCAAGGTAGTTGATGTTACACCTCCACAAAACGGTATTGACGGTATTGACGGTATTCCTCGTCCTCGACCTGCCAGACTTAGACAGCATATTAATCCACCAACGAGATACGGATTTGATTAGAAACATGTCCTCGGGACGAGAACATAAAGGAGGAGGATAGTGTAACGGATATCTGATAATGGATATAAGAAATTAAGAATGTGTAAATAGATAAACAAGATAAGTCAGTAAATCATAATTAGCGGCGTATGCTTCATGAGCAAGCTGCATCCGTAATAATGTAAAAATAGCTCTCTAAATAAAAAGGAAGGACAACGCCCTAGAGATAGAGATAATAAATATGGAATGTAAAAGGAAATAAAGTTAAGTTGGATCTAGACCACGTTGCGTGTTGTGTTTGCTCGGTTCGTTACACATGTCAGTTGGGCACTATTAACTGAATGTGATAATTTTGTTTCTTTAACTCTAGGTGACGAATGTCCTGTTTTGTTCTACTAATCTACTCTATTTCAGCGTGACAATACATTAAGAAAAATACTTCAGCTCTAAAAGTGATTTTGTATTGTAGCAGCACATGTAAATAGAATCATATTTTAGAAACTGCAGTGCATGATATATACATGTATTTCTATGTTAATAATAATCATTAAATCTATATAAAAACATTAGGAATTGTTTTACTTCAGTCTTCTTGTATTTATGTTGTGATGTGTGAAAGTATTACTAAAAATAAAGCTGTAAAAAGGGAAAACCATTATATTGCTGCATGCAGTGACGTCACTGACTGTATCTGTCTGGTATGAATGAAAAAACAGTCCATCAGTACACAACACTCTTTAGAGGTGCTACTATATCAAAGTTTTCAGAAGGCAGTTTATAAATAGAACTCATAAAATAATTGCTAGAATTAATGTCTTATGCTTTTTACACCAGACAATTTTACTTGTCAAGGGGAAACCCACCAATGAGAAATGGTTAACCTTCATGCAATTCTTCCTCAGGTGGAATCCGATGTTGAAAATAGTGACAATGTCCTAAGTGATGTTCACTTTTAGTATTTGTTTTGTAACAATTTTTAATTAGCTGGTGTTTTCAGCCTGATATTTCTGATACCATAACCATAAGACAGGAATACTGTAATGTGGTCTAGCTATGATAGTCATATTACAATTATTTATCTATAAATTTACGTTTTATTGTCAGAACATTTGGGAAGAAGGCAGGGGGATGCATATTTCTGCTTAGAAAATAACTAAGAACATTTTTAACAAAACTTATTTGCATTGCAACTGATGTTCTCCAATGAATTCCATGTGGTATTAAAGTGTATAATTAAGGTGGAACAGTATGCTCTATGACACTACAAGAAATTCAAGATGCAACATTTGACTTACAAAATGGAACATACAAACCCTAAAGGAAGCCCAATGACGATCCGCTTTATGTTAACAAGAATTCAAACCACCCACCTAGTATTTTAAAACAACTCCCAACATCCATAAATAAGCGCATTTCACTCCTTTCATCAAACTACACAACATACCAGGAGTCTGCACCCACATACCAAAACGCATTACACCACAGCAATTTTAACCAACAATTGGTATACACGCAAGCCAATGAGGAAACAAGCCAACCACGTAGGAAGCGACATAGAAACATCATTTGGTTTAATATAGCAAGAACCACCATACAGCAAGAACGTTAGAACACACATAGGACGATGTTTCTTAAACTTAATTGATAAACATTTCCCACCACACAACAAGCTACACAAGATTTTCAACAGAAACACAGTAAAAGTTAGTTATAGCTGCATGAACAACATTAAATCCACAATCACGAAACACAACACACACATTCTTAGGAAAAATGAAGGAAAAAACAATAGCACAAGTGGTTGTAACTGCAGAAATAAAGACCAATGCCCACTCGGTGGGCAATGTTTGACAAACAACATCATATATAAAGCAACTATTTCGACAAACAACACTAATGACACTAAGCATTACATAGGCATGACAGCAAACAGTTTTAAGGAGCGATACAGAAACCACACCAAATCTTTTCAACACAAAAAATATTGAAACGAAACCGAACTCTCCAAACACACATGGAATTTGAAAAGCAAAAAGCAAAATTTTGACATTAATTGGTCAATTTTAAAACGGTCAGCAGCATACTCAGGGGGATCTAACCGATGTAATTTATGTTTGGAAGAAAAACTTTGCATTATGAAATCCAAAAACCCCACTTTACTTAACAAAAAATCAGAAATCCTTTCAACATGTCGACACAAAAACAAGTTTAAGATAAAGAACGTAGGTGTAGGCAAGAACAAAGGTAGGAATGTAGGTAGCGCACCATCGACCCACACACCGCCATCAACCCACACACCCAGAAGCGTGCCATCAACCCACACACCCATTGGCATTGACGTAAGCAACTCAACCTATTTAAGTCAGCGCCAAATCGAAAATCTTCAGCCGCCTGAAGATCGCCCAGCGTAAAACTGACAGTAGCGACCATCAACATTTGAGGTAAGCCCACTTATAGTATATTTAAAAAACTCATTAATAATTCATGAGGAAAACACAAAAGAAATCAATACCGTAGCAGAGGTTGTAAATCGGATACAGAATCGTCCTGATTTACATAAACTTTAGCTTCGATTTTCTCGGCTAAAATAGAGTATATCGCTAAAATAGTTGGTGAACTTGATTACTTAGATGCATTTGTATTTTAAGAAAGATACAGCATTCGCAGCCGATCTGTATCTGATTTACTACGGCTCGCCTTCGGCTCGCCTTGTAAATCAGATACAGATCGGCTGCTCATGCTGTATCTATTACATATATATAATTGATTGTATTTATTCGTAAACGTGCATGCAACATCTTCATAGAATATTTACAAAGTTGCAGTAATTATCTATATATTTACAAGCATGGATGTTCTCATTTTAAACAGCTTATAATATATCTCAAAGATTGTTAATGAACCTCCAACAGTTTGATGTGTAAATTGGATAAGTCATACAGTATACAGTATTCCCATGTGAAATGTATGGGATTTACAATGGCCAGAATTGTAATGCCCATACAGTTCAGCCATTCATATATTACTTATTGTGACTTGGTGAATATTCTCTAAAATTTGCAAGTTTAGCAACAAAATGATCAATTAAAAATATTTACATTGTGTGTATTTTCAAATGTTTATATACAGAAGCTTTTCTACACACATAGTATACTGGCATTGATATTTTTTACAAGATATTTTTATTAGAGTTTCTAGTTGTTTAATGAAATGCTGTTAATTAGTATTTGATTAATTTTTATATAGAGTTACTTCCTATGTTAATACGGATTTTGTGTTTCATTAAAATTTAGCTATCTGTAGATATTTGCCTGTATTAAAATATAACTCACTGACTATCTAAGTCAGGTTGTCTGTAAAATCTGACTGGAACTGGGTATTTTTATTATTATTATGCAGAATTGTTCTATTAACTAGGCATACAGGTACATGTATGTACGTAGGCCAGGTTCTACATTTCAGGAGCAACATTTTCTCTGGCATTAGACAAGGTAAAATTGATTGGTGTTCGCCACCGTTTTGGCTGCATGGAGGAGGTAACTCAGTATTGGGTAACTCAGTATTGTCCAATACTGATCATGAATAATATATACAAAGTGCAATAAGGAATATTCTATGGAATATTCTATAGGATATGCTATTGATTATTCTTTAGAATATTCTATTATTCTATAGAATATCCTATAGAATATGCTATAGAATATTCTATAGAATAAGTCCCAATATATCACTGAATATTCTATAGAATATCGTAAAGAATATTCTATGGCATATTCTATGGAACATTTTCATAAGGGTTAAGCTGGCCTTTTGTTTTTCTCTTAACTAAAGTGCCAATAAGCTTCCATGTTTCTTTGAGGTTATTTTGATATAGTTGAAAGTGTTGATTATAATAATCATTTTTTGCTTTAGTTTTCATCTGGTTGAGTAAATTAGAATATTGTTTATATTTTTGTACTTTTTCTAGATCTTTACTTAAAAATTAGACTTGTATAATTTTTGCTTAATTTTTATTGAAGTCAATAAACCTTTAGATATCCAAGGTTAGCCAATTGTTTTATCTTAGACAGAGAAGCTTTCTTTAAAGGTACGTGTTTGTTTATAACTTCTTTAACTTTATTTATACAATTGGCAGTTAATTCGAGGAGATCATATGCGCTATTATAAATGCTTTGCCAATCAATTGAATTCATGTCAGCTAGATACAGTTCTTTATTAAACTTGCTATAATCTCTAAAATAAGTTTTTTGTTTCTTTTTATAGATTGATGCATTACAAATGCAGAACACAGGCAAATGGTCAGACATATCAACTAAAGCAATACCAGAAACAGTGTTATGGATGGTAGCATTAGTATAAATATGGTCAATTATAGTTGAAGTATGGTCCGTTATTCTCGTTGGCTTGGTTATTAAGGGAACCAAGTTATGAGAGTACAACATATCTAGATAGTCTTCAGTTTTAGAATCATCACTATACTTAAAAAAATCAATATTAATGTCTCCCATTATGTGGATCTGCTGATTTTCTTCATTGAGCTTCTAAATTATACACTCTAGTTCTAGAATAAAGTCCGATATATTGGCAGTTGGATGTTTATAAATACAGCCAACAATGATATTTGGCTTGTTATTACCATTGATAATCTCAGACCAGCAAGACTCAACAAGTGGCATTTTAAATTTTATATCAGGCCGGTATATAGCATGCAAATTATTTGATATATACAGTTTCTGAATCAGGGTGAAAAAAATTGATATTGTGGTATATCGATGTTGACTATATTTTTGCTATTTAACTTTGTTTCAGATATAGCCAATATATCAGGCTTGACATCTAAGGAGTAAATAAAGTCTTCTAATAGGCATAGATTTTTTGGCAAGCTTCTAATATTTCAGTGAAATAAAGCAATACTTTTGTTATGATTAATTAAAGTATTCAGAGAGTTATTAAGTTTATTAATTGGGTAATATTTCGAACTTGGTGAGCTTAGCATGGTATCGGAATATCTGTCGTCAAACTTATCAGGATTTAGGATGATATCAAAAAGGTCCGTCCTACAATTTGATAGATCAAAATGCCAGGAGGCAGTGGCAGGTCTGAATTAGATTTGAAAAGGGGAATTGCATAAGATAGTTAGTATTCGGTTCAGAATATAATTTAATTAAACGTGTATAAGAAACGTAACTGTCAATTTAGGCATCTTGAGGTGGTTTTACAAATTGCTGGAAGTCTTCCATTGTATTAAAGTGAAAGACAGCGGAAGATTCGGTCTGTCTAAGGTGAATTGTCCCATTTGTCATCCAGATGAATTTGTAGTTGTTGGCGTTTTTGAATGCGTTAATTTTCCCAAATAATCATTCTTATATAGGCGGTTAGTGATTCATTAATGTGAATCTTGGTGGCTTGTATCTCAGCATTCACAGTTGGCAAACAAGATGTGGTTTTACCATTTAACTTCGACCTTCTCTTGTGAATTTCATCTCGCTTGCTACGCTTGACAAATTTCACAATTATTCTGCCCTTTATATTCCTTGTAGCGGGAAGCCTATGGGCAATTGAAATGTCGTTTGCTTCTAGATTTACATTCAAAACGGAGCAAACGTCGGCTACGAGGTTGCTTGGATCATCCAAAGGAACAACTGGTATACCGGTAATCTCCAGGCAATCACGTCTTAGGTATTGTTGCATGTCGTCCAGAGACGCCATATTGTTGAAGACTTCGCCTTCTATACCTTTAATTCTTTCTTGCGATTCCCTGGATTGGTCTTCAACCACCTTCAGCTCCTTTTTCGTAACTTGAGTTATCTCCATAACGTTTTCGTATTTGTCAGATAAGAACGACTGTGATGATTCAAAGCTTTGAAGCTGATTACTCAGTTCACGTACTTGGCATTCAAATCGCTCGACGACATATTGTATTTCTTTGCTAATTTATCGCTTCAATTCGTTCAGTAAATCTTTCTTAAATTCGGACATAAGTTCTTTTGTCCAAAGTTCTTTGAAGGACTTGATCGTTAAAGCCATAAATATCTTAATATCAGTGACTAGAATTCACTTAGCCAGAGTTAAATTATTTCGCTCCTCTCTCCTCAACAGTCTCTCAACAATATAAAATTTTTAAGGATATACATGTAGAGACTTGGTCAAGTATTATAGTTGCAGTTTATCACAGTGACACACAAGAAAACTAAAATATTAACAATACCCCCTCGTATGAAAATATGGGCGGCCGTTACCACAAAAAATACTACGGTAGTGAAACAGAATAGCCTATTGCAAAACGACTCAATAAGAACACAAATGACTCATCTTAAATTCAAATTACTTAACGTTTCGTTGTGGAATGACTCACGCTAAACAGAAATTATTCAACACAATTAGAAATGACATAACAGCGCACGGCCAAATGACTCAAGTAGTTGTGAAATGACTCAACTAGTTGTGGAATGACTTAACTAGTTATGAAATGAATCAACTAGTTTTGAAATGAATCTACTAGTTATGAAATGACTCAACTAGTTGTGAAATGACTCAACTAGTTATGAAATGACTCAACTAGATATGAAATGACTCAACTAGTTTTGAAATGACTCAACTAGTTATGAAATGACTCAACTAGTTGTGAAATGACTCAACTAGTTATGAAATGAATCAACTAGTTTTTAAATGAATCAACTAATTTTGAAATGACTCAACTAGTTTTGAAATGACTAACTAGTTATGAAATGACCCAAC
Organism: Paragorgia papillata; assembly: GCA_035771165.1. Classification (NCBI taxonomy): domain Eukaryota; kingdom Metazoa; phylum Cnidaria; class Anthozoa; order Scleralcyonacea; family Coralliidae; genus Paragorgia; species Paragorgia papillata. The sequence continues at coordinate 461,629 of JAWNZC010000225.1, forward strand.
TAGTTTTGAAATGAATCAACTAGTTATGAAATGACCCAACTAGTTTTGAAATGACTCAACTAGTTGTGAAATGAATCAACTAGTTATGAAATGACTCAACTAGTTATGAAACGACTTAAGTTTATGTGAAATGACCCAACTAGTTTTGAAATGGCCCAACTAATTGTAAAATGACACCATTACTTGTGAAATGACTTGACCTGTTGCGAATCACGACAGCTTGTGCGGAAGTGATCGAACATAATTTTTGTTGGTTTAATGATTAACGGTGGAACGTATTAAGCTGTCACATCAATCAATGTGTCGTCAAACCACTCAAACAAAAGTGAAACGACTCAACCAAAAGTGAAACGACTCAACCAAAAGTGAAACGACTCAACTAAAAGTGAAACGACTTAAGAAAGCAGCAGGGGGCTTCAAAGTCATCTGTAAACTCTCATGCAACTTCCGACCATGAGGGATTTTCCAGGCAGAAAATTTTCGCCAAACGAACACATCGTATTCTGCTCTATTTCTCTGTCTCTTCGATTCCGTTTTCTGAAGCCGTATTCAGCTAAGGTAAGTAGATTGACTTTAACTTTGATGTATAGCTGAAATTTATACTTGTATTTTAACAACTGTCATTTGATTGATACATTTATATACAAGATCTTACCTTCTCTATTTGAAATAGACTGTGCGCTGAGTATATATGACAATATAAAACATATTATGCGCGCTGCTCGAAGTTATACAATTACAATTACAATTACAATTACAATTACAATTACAATTACAATTACAATTACAATTACAATTACAATAATTTATTTATACAAATAACGCCTAGGAGTTACAAACTCGTTAAAACGCGCACGTAAAAAATTTTTTATATTACTTTGTGTATTGTGCCAATGTAAGAAGCTTTCCTGTCTATTTTCCCCCTAATATATACTGCTAGTTGCAGATAAGCGCCAGCGCACCGAGTTTTGATCGTTGTTTCCTACTTGACACGGGTCAAGTATGAGTTCAGTCAAGTCAAGGTTATTTTTAATGCTCGTCGACAATAACTCTTCTAAGATCAATAGACAAAGCTTTTCCACTCTCATAGGGCCTTCTGCGTTTGCTAAGTTTCATAATTATTATCTCACAAGTTGCTGTCTGGGTCTGGAATCTTGCGTTAAAAGTATTAATAGTGTTGAATTTATTATCTAAGTTGGGTAAGTGAAATGTGATTTTACAACGGGCAAAAACTTGATTAGAGCATTAAAAATAACCTTGACTTGACTGAACTCATACTTGGCCCCGTGTGAAGGCATACTATGAAACCCGGACTCGGACTTGGACTCAAAATAATATATAATAGCGCATTTAAACAGAACTTTATAATACTAATATAAATGTGCCTGTACTGCGGATTTCTTTGGTTGGGTCTGGCCATATTATTATTGTCTTGCATGCTGTGTTCCCCCCCCCCCAGTTTCTTTTACTTTGCAATATGGTAGTGTCACTGTCTCATAACAAAAAGCGAATGCGCGAACGTGTCTCGTTTGTAGAACTATATGCCGACTTATTTTGCCAATTCTGTGCTGCGCCTATATAAGTCATATGCAAGCAATAGACAAATATCTAATACTTAAATCTATATGTCCAAATATCATAATATGGTAATATCGAAAGCAAGTTCAGTTTTGACGCGTCTGGCCTTACTGTGCCTGCCTGGAGGTGATGTTAATCACATTATCTTTTGCGTTGGAAAGCAATATGGTAGTCTCACCGTCTCATATACTCTCACAACAAGAAATTCATCTTCCCGCCAAGATTTCATTTTCACGGCGTAAAAAACCAAATATACCAATCAGAATAAAATCAATTATTTTGGTCGAGGGTCGAGGGTAATTTCCTTCTAACGAGGCCAAAAATATTTAGGCGAAAGGTACATATTTTTTGGACGTTTAATGCGCGCGGCAAGGTGTTTACTCGGCACTGACTGACAGGAAATATTTAGTAGATATGTCTACAAAAATCCTCCCCGAAAGAACTTTTACTGGTAACCTATTAGCCATGCTTTTTGCATTCTTACTTGTGTATTATCTTCGTGCATTCCGATCCTTTACCATTTCGCAAGCGGTACGAGCTCCGCGCTATTTTTGTAAATCGACAGAGTTGCCTGTGGAGGAAGCTAGGGGGAAATTTAGGTCGTAAATTGTAATTATATAAATTCTTAAGGTTACATTATATGATAAAACACTGATTTCATAATTTTTAACATTTTTATCGACTTGTATTAAGAAATTGGAGATCTCTCGACTGCCGCAATTTTTTTTCGAAAATATTAAAAAGCGACCAAGATATAGCTAAAAATGTTACGACTACTGAATACCTTGGCGCGAAAGTTGTAATTATGCTTGATAGCGAATTATTAGTCTACACGCCGAGTGAAATCTTCGCGGTTTGTTGTTCGAAGAAATCATGTATACAACAACACAGTGAAATTCCGAACGAACTATTTTACTGATCGAAACAGAGAACGTAGGAAGCTAACGTTTCGAGCGAAGGCCCTTCGTGAAGTCACGTTTCTCTCTGACGAAGGGCCTTCGCTCGAAACGTTACACTCCTACGTTCTCTGTTTCGGCAGTATATCTAACCTTACTATATTTCGATTGTTGTTTCTACACTGCCTACGCAGCACGCTACTTTTACTTCATTATTTTACTGATCTCTCTTGGGCTGTGAGTACGCGGGTGCCATGCATCGGAAACCAAAGGCGCAGAAGAGAAACACAAGTCCGTTTTGCTCTAGTCGGAAGAAAAGAAGGTGTGTTAACCGAAAGGATTTCGCTGCGAACGCAAGACAAGCGCTGGCGGATAGTGAATCGGTTCATGGTTCTCTCACGAATAACAATGGCATTTCGACGTTCCCAGTTCTTCTACGACAACTGAAACAACGGCTGCACGCGCTAGTAAGAGAAAGCTAGAAGAAAGCAAGAGATCGTTTCTCGAAGATATTAAACCGTTTCGCCGGCATGTTGTAAAGAAGTGTTCCTGTCTGGTTTCCCGCACGTGTGGTGTATTAAGTTACTTCTTTTTATCAGGGATAAAACCTTGCCGCGGACCTTGTACATACGGACTTAGAACTGAGTCTGATTGGTTTACGTCCAAGGTGATAAGAGGATTAAAAATGTGGGCGGGGTGAAACGACAGGAAAAGGCAAAACCCCGCCAAATCTTTTATCGTCTTTTACAGAGAAAGGAAATTTCTCCAATTCCCTCTACAAAAATAGATATCGACGGCTCGTGTATTGCCATCGCTCATAATTTTTTTGATTGCGACGCGCTTGAAACAATTTCGCGTTTTTTTTGTGTAAACTGGTGTGACACATTGTCAGGATATGCTGGCTAGTGATGTTTGGTAATTGGTTTGGTAGGTGAAAGCCCAGTACCCCAAGCTGTCTTTGAGTATTTGTATACAACGGCTTTTAATATAACACGGCTAATATTAAAACATCCAAATTGGTGATTTTAAAGGTAAAATTTGAAAGCAAGTGAACCTAGCTCACCATACTAGTTCACTTGCTTTCAAATTCTAAGTGAACTAGTTCACCATACCCCGCCGAGCATTTGCCATATTAACTTGCTCATTCTGCCTTTGGGTTCCTAATGACCGGAAATCAAGCTGTTGGCACACCTTAGATAATAAAACCTAAGCGTTATAAGTAAATAATCCCTATTTAGTTTCTTTTTATGTTTTTTTACAGTTCAAATCAAAATACCGTGAAATTTAACATTTTTTTTGTTGAGCATGGTAAGCCTGCAATACTCGTGCAGTATTCACTAGTTGCATGTAATTGATAGACTTCATTTATACACGTGTCTCTACTCCCAGTTTGTGTTACTGGTTATATACGATGACAATTCTGTTTGTTTTTAATTTTGCTAGAATAATTTAAGCAACAATCCTATCGATTTACTGAGAAGAGTATGCGATATGCTTGGCAATGCAGCCAGTAGTTCCACAAACACTAATTCTACCAGTGTTGGTCTACCTGCTACCACACCCTCAGGAGCTGCAACATCCCAACCATCAAACAGTGCCCTTAACGGCAGTAATCTAAACCTATCTACTAATTCTCCTCGATCAAACGTACGCCCACAAAGTTCCAATCCTCAACTGAGAGCTCAAACAACTGTTGATGAGCAGAGGCGCTTATTCACTCGCCAATCAGTAAGTTCTATTCTACACTTACATGCAGTGTACCAATGGTTATTGAGACTTAACAGTGTAAAGTGACAAATGCAGGGTGTTCTTTTACATATTTTATCTGATTGCGATATATTTATTTTTGAAGAATTTCGGCCATGTTCTCCAGCCTTAAAAACCGACATTTGAACAAGTTGAACAAGTCGATGGTGATATTTCAAAATTGCAAAGATAGTTTGTTGAAAGAATGTGGAATTAAATATTGGAATTATTACCTTTTTTTGGATTTGATAAAATTATACATGTTCTATAAATATGTAGATAAACAAACATGCAATGTTATTAAATCTTCCAAACTTTTTATAAGTTAGTAGGTCAGCGATAAATTTTTACATGTTATTTTCACAATTTGCGTGCGTAAGGTCCTGTTACACGGTGCAATTTTTCATGCAACTTGCCTCGCAACGCCTGTGCAATGGTCAAAACTGTTGCGATACAAGTTGCAACAACCCTTGTACAAAGTAGAATCAAGTTCTACTTTCTGCAACAATTGCAGCAATTTGTTTCAGTGTTACACCGTGTAACACCCCTTCAGCAACTTGTCTCGCCATATTTTGTTATTATTTGGCACTCAATCGATCCTGTGCCCAGTCTACCCACTTTATCGAAATCCAAATCATTGGAAAATTGCATAAACGCATTGCAACGTGTAACACCCCCTGTCTTGCATGGAAAATTGCACCGTGTAACAGGTTAAAGTACATGTAAACATTGATTGGTCGCAACTCATAAAAAGTTTGGTACCTTAACAGAGAATACAGCCATATGGAGGAAGACGTGCTACCTCTCAAAGAAGGTCAGCAAGAAAAGGTAATTAAATTTTAAGTAGATTTTAACCACATGACCTTAATGTAATATTACCAATTGTACAATCATATAGACAAGGGTGGCGGAACAGTTTAAATATAAGGGGCGCGAGAATCGAGGGCCGTAAGGCCCGAGACATATAGGGGGGTCCGGGGGCAGGCCCCCCGGAAAATATTTGAATTAGCTAGTCTCAGAAACAGCATTTCCTGCGTTTTGGGAAATTTCCTGCGTTTTGAGTAGTCATTTTGCAGGCACATGGATGATGGAATGACAATAATTAATAAATTATGAGTATAAGGCTGCGCTCAATCGTGGGGGCGATGCCCCCACACTTTAGGTTTCGTGGGTGCGGCTGCCCCCACTGCCACCCCCCCCGCTTCCGCCGCCCTTGCATATAGACCTAGCAGAACAAGTATGTTTTTCTTTTTTTCTTTTTGGTGGGGGCAATGTATTTTTGCCTGAAAAAATTAAGAGCAGAATATTGGGTTTTAAGTCCTCTTCAACACACGATTGTGCCCGAAATTCTGGTTTAAATAATCTGTTTCTTCCCTTTTTGGAGGGGGGGGGGGGAGGGGGGGTTGCCCCCTGCCCCCCACCTGCTACGTATATATTTACAATACGGGCGTGAAATTATTATATATTTTTAATACTTTTATTTATTATATATGATGTGCTAATTTTGTATTTTTTATATTTTGTATTTTTGTTTGTTAAAGATAATTTTTTTACCAAGACGATGTTTTGCTTGGCGGATAGGGAACAGTTGCACACTCCCACCACATCGGAAAAGTTGGAATTGTTGAAAAACGGGCTTGGAGAGAAGAAGGTTTCCATTCCAACGTCAGCATCCCCAAATGTTGTAAAGGATGTATTGTACGAGTATGTATATGTACACACATTAGTTGCACTATGTATATATGAAAGTTCAGATTCAGGATGCAAAACTACATACGTTAAACAATATATATATATATATATATAAGTGATATAAGTGATATATATATATATATCTCCCCGTGCTGAAGAGTATGGCGATCATAAATGACGTAAAATGGCGTGGAGTGGCGTAGGATGGCGTCACCTGGCGGGAAAAGGTAGCGAACTTTCAAAACTATCCCACTTTTAGCTTTGTTTTTTTTTTCTTCTTGTTTTATAAAAAAAATAAAATATACTGCTCCTGTGCATATGTAGACTTATAAAGGTAAATTTGACATGATACAGTCAGTTATTTAAACACGCCTGCACTTCAGCACCAATGTCTTGTGAATATTAACTAATATTCAGTTCCAAAATCATTTAGAACATAACCGGCTTTGCGAGATTGTGGTGGAATGCAAGTTGAATGTGGAGAACCGAGTTGAGCATTGTCAGCCATGGTGCTTGTACAGTTGAGGAATTGAGATGTTTTGGCTCAGGCAGAGTGTACATTAGGCCCCTTCAAAGAAATATTTCCCTTAGTCACCAACCAGAAGTCAAGGATGAATACGAAGATTGCCTTTCATGTTTACGTTCCATTCCCATAAGTGATATGCAAGAACATCTTGAAATTTGTAGTGTACATGTAAGTATACTGAGTGACATGATTCGAGTTGGTCTGCATGCGCGTGTTTATTGGATATAGGCTATAATTGCTTATATTTAACTATTTTAAGTCCACAAACTTATATCGTAGTTTGTGTCCGCGACTAAATAATTTGTGTATTTATTTACATTGAAGAATAGTCAAACATCAAGAATAGTATCATCAGGAGACAAAAGCGAACCAACAGAAAATTCGGATATTGTTGCACACGGTGGTCGGTTGCTATGCAATTTCCTCCCGCTCAAGATTTTGGTCACGTGAGTAATGGCAGGCTCGGGCTCGAGCGTGACGCATGGGTCATTTCATATGTTTTAGCGCGAGTATTGTAGGCATAATACTTGTCCTATCTCTCATGTTAGATATTCATTTTAAGTAAAATTAAGGTGGGAACATTCCACAATTGTTATATTGGATATCAGTTGCGGTTATGTGGTGTAGTTGGTTTATAAGTAGACCAACATTGTGAGCTAAATTAGTTCAAACGCGGGTGCTTAGGTTGTCTAAAATTCCCATCTAGGGGTCCCCATAGTAGTAGAATTGTTATTAAGAAATTCTGACTTTTCCATCCCCCCACAGTAGCTCGTACTTTTTGCGCAATAGACGAAAAACCTCGATATTTGACACGTTTTCCTCGATTTACAGCAATTTTACTTGATAAAACCCTTTCACAGAAAAAAGTAAAAAGCACAAATCAAAGATAAATATATTTTCCAGCCGTGAAGCTGGATAGTAGCTACGAGCAAAGGTAAGAAATATGTTCGTTTCAAGACATCTCATTTGCATATGAATTGCTTCGCCATGGCCGCCATGTTGTATTTATGGATTGGTCGTCTTCATCGATTTTTATCGCTCTTTATTAGCTCACCAGAACTGTGTTCAAATAGCAGAAAGTGTAGCAGGGCTCGTTCACATTCAGGAAGATGTAATTCCAATAGGTCGTTCCCCAAGTTCTGGGAGAAATCCCCAAATACTGTGTTAAAGAACACCCGTACTTTCGAAACGCGGGTCACGGAGATTGAAACTGGAGAAGCCGGAGTGAAAGTCGCTGAGAGTGTGGTCCGTGAAAGTAAAATCGAACTAGAGTCGTTTGCCAAAGTTACTGAGGAAAGAGCAGAAAATGCAAGTAAGTGAGTGTGTTTGGCCGTTTGGGTTGTCAGTCATTCATTATTTGACTGCAATTTCTGTATTATAATACTAGATCATATATACAATATATATATATATATATAATACTTTCTGTTTTGAATAGGATCTGACTTACAGAGTACACTCTCTAAAAAAGAGGAAGTGAATGCATGCCTTGCTGACCAAGAAGAAAAGGTTCAGGAGCTAACTAAGCAGTATGACAAACTCAAGGTGCTGTTAGACCAAAAGAGTTACTCCCGCACACGGCGGCAAAACACAGCTACCAGTCTCCAGACAATTTCCTTAAATACATCCAGTGTCCGTTATCGAAGGCGGCAAGAAAGTAAAAATGTTCTTGAGTTCATACATGGTGGAGAGGAAGGAGCATTATTGGGAGCTTGGGATGTCTTATCGGCTGGTGCCAATTCCGACCTTATGAACACTCTGATTGGTAATTATAAGAGGGGGAAGTATATACAAGGTGTGGTAACTCAGGCCTTGAAAGAGTTTGGTCAGTCCAATAAGTCCCTCAAGCAGGCGGTGGCTTTCAAGTATCAAAACTTCTTGTCTCGAAGAAAGTTTAACCTCCTGTGTAAAACTCAGTCATCTGCTTTTGATGCTGACCAAGAAGTTTGGGTACCTCATAACATGAAGTGCTTAGGTGTTGATATGGAAATTCCACTTCATCATATATCTGATGAAGGTGTTGAAAAATTTGTCAAATCGCTTGATATTGGTTATGTTAATCAGATCCCTAATAACCCTGGGGTAACTAGGACTATTACTGGGTTGGTATTTATGATCATTGATCTGCATTTGAGACTGCCACACCTTTCTCGCAAGTTGGTGTGGTTCAATGATAATACTAACCATTTTGTATTTCAGTTTTCTGATGATGGTGCTCCAGAAACTAGTCAGCTTACTATGTCTATAGGTAGTATAACTATGTGGAATTTAGGTGAAAGAGTGAGAAGCAGAGAATTTCAGTATCTTTTACACTGTGTTAGTCTTGGTGAAAAGCATGAAATTCTTGAATTACTATGGCAACAACACACTGATGAAATGTTGTTGCTTGAATCCAGTGTTTTTACTGTCTGTGGGCAAGATTGCACACTAGAATTTCAGCCGAGCGCTGACATGAGCTGGCAAAGTTGGGCTTGCAATGAGCTAAACCAGGCTGCTACATACCCATCCCCTTATGCTGATGTGCATAAAGGGAATATGTCCACCATGGGTGGCAGTATTGGATTTGATGATAAATCCTGGAAGCCATATACTAATGATGTGCGAGAGAAACATCTAAAGAATGTTAACCAGTTTCTTAGTTCCCTTCCTGCCACCATTAGTGAAAAAGCTCGCCATGGTAGATTATTATCATTCATGGCAGATAACGGAATGCGCCAGCTTGGGAAACCTCGAATTGGAGTCTTTGCTGAACGAGTGCAGCCAGATCCTTTACACTGTGATATTAATGCATGGCAGAATATGCTAGATATTATTTATCATGAATCAGTACAAAGGGGTCTGTTTCCCAAATTTGTGAAAACATTGTCAGCAGCGGCAGGCTCAGGAGATCATGAGCAGAGGAGTGAAGGAGAATCTGAGGATAGTGTTTGTGGTCCACAGTTGTTGGGGAGTAATGTTAAAATAAGTTCTGATGATCTTGTTTTAACAGGTGCTTCAGGAGATGATGTTTCAGTTTGTGGAGCTGTTTCAACAGAATGTAATACTGACAAAGAACTTGAAACATCACCAGTGAGAATGCAGTTTTCCCATTTGGGAATAGTGACTACTGCTAATTATAATCTTGTCAATGCACTTAAAAAGTCATCTGTTAATACTGGTTTATCCACAACTGTACATGGATGTGGGTTGGCCTATCTTGCATCGAAGATAGAAGAACATTATAGTGATGAGAACAAACGATTCAACAAACTGCCCATTCGGCTAATTGGTGATCAAGCAATTACTCTTGCCAGGCATAGTTACCGACTTGTTGACTGCTTGCAAACAGATGATGAATCTGAGGGGCAGAAACTGAAGCGGTTAGCACTATCAAAGGCAGTTGAGTATTTAAGAAATGCTTGTGGGTTGTTTAATAAAATTCACATCAAATGTACTGAGCTTGATGAGTTAGATGAATTCTGTGAACTTTATTTTAATCTTTTGGTTTTATTTTTTCCTGATAGCATAAATGTTACAGTATGGACAGTAGCTTATGCCATACCATATCATGCTAGGAAACTGTTTGGAGAATATGGTGTTGGATTAGGGATATTGTCACTTCAGGCTAAAGAGTCTAAACATGCTGGGCTAAAGAGAGAACTCTTATTGACTAACAGATCAAGAAATACCTCAACCAGTGGAAAGTGGTGGCAGATAATGAGGTCAAATTATGTAAAGTCTTTTTATCTCCCAGAACATCAACCAGCACCTCCTACCTATTATTCTCATTTCAAGTCTCGCATTCCTTCTCATTGTGTTGATCTTCCCTACTACTGTAATTGTGGCAGAGGAAAAGAGTTGTCATCTCTATGTTGCACACTATGCAGTGAAAGCATGCTTGTTTTAGATTGTGCTAAACAAAAAAGGTTGTTACCTGCAGTTATTGCAATACTGAAACCAATTTGTTGTAGTGAATGTGATCAATGTTTTGCTGATCAAGGCAGTCTTGAGGCACACTTGGGTGTTCATAAGACTAATATGCCTGGGCTGACTCCAAATGACAAAACATTAATTCCCCAATCTATGTCAGTGGTGCAGCTTAAAAGTGCATTAAGAGATAGAGGTCTCTCTACTGCTGGAAAAAAAGACTTGTTAGTAAGACGATTGGAGGGTGACATGCATTAATTTGCATTCTGATAGTTTTCCTATATTAACCCTTTGTTTAATTGATAGTGAAGATGTTCTTAGAGCTATTTTAGAGTGACGTCTCCCATATATAAATGTTGTGCCACATAGGCAGTGTAGAAATACAAATCAAATACTATAAAAGGTTGGTATACTGCCGAAATAGTGTGTGGGGGGTCTAACGTTTCAAGTGAAGTCCCTTGACTCTAAAACTAAACTAACCTTATTTATACTGGATAACTCTATCAGTTATATCTCAACTGTTATCCTCAGAGGTCCAGTAAGGGCCCACCCTCATTGGTCCAGTGTTACTACAGGAGGAAACCGGAGTACCCGGAGGAAACCTGTGGTGTTTGGTAGAGTCAAACTGGAAACACTATTCTAACATGCGGCCAAGGTGAATTTTTTTTTTAATCAGATAACTGCACCGTGCAGGAATCGAACCCGGGTCGCAGAGGTGAAAGGCACGTGCACTAACCACTGTGCCACCAAGTACTTGACTTCTACTGTACAGTAGCAGATACTGAAGCTGTTGATGTTATAAGTTTCAACAGTACCACTCAGAAACAAGAAATACAAACCGTTGTTAAACTAAAGAGTTCAAATCATTTATGATCATTTATATATACATTATCAAATTACCTCTAGTATTATCATTGAACTATTGCACCACGTCAGGTGTATAAATGTGTTGTGTACTCAAGAGCAGATCAGTGACCATATTGACCATTTTGCTAAACATGATTTGAACAATACATGTGCTAACCCTATTCATGTACTAACCCTATTCCCCAACATATAAGTGCATGTGCCTATCCAAGCTGCACTTATATGCGGGGGAATAGGGTTCCAATTTTTCAATTAATTATGCACAGTAACACTAATAATCTATACCTATATTGTAGTGTTTACTGTTTGGGAAATTAAAATCTCTTGCATAGAAGGCTTCATGATAGTGGCAGTCATTTTGCATAGGGCAAATAATGATAAATTCTTCTGAATATAATTCTGTTAGTATCAACATACTGTGTAACATACATGTATACTGTGCATGTATACATTTACCTTTAAACTAGAATTTATTCTGTTTGCCTTATGTAAAATGGCTGTCACTATCATGAAACCTTCAATGGTAATCCCACATCTCATACCGTAAAAGACTGGATAGAATATCCAATAAATGTTCCTGATGAGCCATCATCCTGAAGCTTGGTGTTTGCAAGCAAATCATACTGTGACAATGTGATATTCTCTTTATTTACAATACTTTCTTTGTAGCCATTTACAACTCGCATCCTCACCGTAGTCACCATAGTCAAAACAGTCAATAATTACACTTTTTGTCTCATAATTCTGAGAATATCAATTCCAAGAAATGTATATTACCGGAAGTAAATGTTCTGCACAAATTAAGTAATTATTTTATGGCATAAAAAGTCAAACTCCAATATACATTACTGGTTAATTCAAATTAGCCTTTCTCACCATGTGCGTGTGTAAAATAATATTCAGTAAAATAAGGCACAAGGTAGTTGCTAGAAAGGCTAATTTAAATTGGCATATTATACTTGTGTAATAGATAGAGCATGAACAGTACAGTGAAATTTTATGAGATTTAACTGAACTTATATGGCTGTATACAGTAGGTAGGAATGAGTTAAATGTAAATTGTTTCAGTAAGACTTTCACTTTAAGCACATTTGTTTGTGGTATATGAATGAGCACTTAAAAACTATCTTAACTCTTTCCTGTTCGATTAGGCCCATTATAGTGGTATGGTGACTTTAGTTTTTTACTCTGGCTATTAAATGCCAGATGATATTACTCATAAAGGGGAGAGTACTCGTAAAGAGTTAAAGATCACTGTTGGAATTTTATGGGATTTGAGCAGCTCAGTGCTGCATAATCTGGCTATCTCAGATTAGAATAATTTCTCTTATAATCAATAAAAGTTAGAAAAATTAATTGTAATATATACGGTCAGCTAATAACATATGATTAACCCTTTAAGCCCCAAGAGTGATCAGTACCTAACTTCTAATAATATCAATGGTTAACCAAACAGAAGTAATGAGAATAAAGAAAATGATCACCAAAGATAAACTGACATGATTTTAAAACAATTTCTGCCAACTAGTACTATATGAAATGTTTGGAGACTATTAAGGAGAATTTGTATGCTGATACTGGGACTTAAAGGGTTGAGGGGAAAGCATCGCACTCTGGTGAATAAAACTGCCTGGCATTAGCCAAAATAAAATTCTAAAGTGTACCCTTGCCCCTCAATGGTTAATGTGATGGTTAATTCATCAAGGGGCAAGTACCTCACTCGGCTGAATAAATTGGTATGGCATTTATAGCCAGAGTAAAATGTTAAAGTGCACACTTGTCCCTTCATGGATTAATATTATATAGCTTAAATAGCTATTAAATGTAATATTATGTTCAAGGTGAAAATCTCACTGATGTGCACTCAATTTAGTACAGTAGTTAATATATTAAAGAAAGTATATATAAATTATACATATACTGTAATTGTAATCACCTAAGAATTGTTGCTATTACATATTGCTTGCAATTTCAAGTCTTTGGCAAAGTCATTTTTGTCGTACCTTTGGACAAAAAAAGTAACAGTTACTTTCTGCTGCTTCTGTGAGTACTCCATAATTATTGGGGTATTTTGGCCAACCACAACAGCAGCTCTTTCTCGATAACGAAGTATGTTTCTTCTGCCCTCCTTGACCTTTTCAAATTGCCTTTTCCTTAAAAAATTTTGACCGCCAAATCGCACGGGAGAGAATACCTTTGAAGCATTTGTAAGGGTGTCAACCCTAACAGTAATGCAACTTTTCGTGCTGGTCAACGTTGCTCCATAGCCAACACATATGTTGCACAAATGCCGGAAAATCGTGTAAGGCACGAACAACTTGATCGGCGGCATTAGACCAGTGCACCTTGACCTCCCCAGTTTTGAGAAGAATCCCCTACCTATCTCTTGCAGGTATCCATCGATTAGGGGACCAGTCAATTCCAGCTTGTTGACACATCTTTCTTCAAAGACTGCATCTAGGTCCCTCATGCCGTAGTTTGGTTTGGTTTTGCAGTGCCAAACTGCATCCAACCATAGTCTTTGAACGGTGAACTTCATGGCTACCGCAGAACTATTCCAAAATGTTTCAGATCGCTCTGTGTCGCAATCAAATTTTCCTAAATTAAGACTTGAGAGCTGCGAAGAGATATCGGCTACCGCCATGTTGTTTTTCGAAATTTTGGGGGGAAATAGTACCTCAATTGGTCTACACCGCTGTTAATCCGAGCCCGCGCTTCCGGGAGTAAACTGCATAGCAACCGACCACCGTGGCAAGTAGTTCTACCGTAACCAGTGTTATTACGATCGCTGATGATGACAATATTACTGACAGACACCTACCTGAATCTGATAGTGAACATGTTAATCGGTGAGTGGAATCTAATATGTTCTGATTTCCTTTGTATAAAAATGTTCCGAAATATTTACATGCATGACGGTATATGTGGATTGTGGAAATACAGCTAACTAAACTGATTTATTTATAACACAGATGTAATATGACGGCGTTTCTGATTGGCTACCGTGCGTACTCCATAACTCGATGGAGCACGGTAATTTCAAACGTAATGACAAACTCATGTTTAATCAGCGAAATAAATATTGTTTTCCGTTGTTTTGTGTCTGGTTCTTTGTTATAAAAGAAATGGTTCATGGTTTGGCGTGCTCCATTGACTTATGGATGCACTTGGAAAGTTGGAGAGCAATCAAAAATTCTCTGCTACGCCTCGACCAACTCTTACGTGCTACCAACTCTTATGTTTTTTCCCCTGTAATTAGAAAATTGTTTAAAAAAGTAGCCGAATAAACACACATATGGCACGGAAGTTATTCATAATAGTTATAACGAGCTAAACTACCAGTAAATAATTTGCAGGAAAATATCCCATATGTGGTTACTATAATTATTACTATAAATTTTTTTGATACAGCGATCAAGGAACAGCAGTCGTGTCTGGAAGCAGCGAAACAGAAAACCTTGCACTGAATGGAGTTGATTCTACTTTTAACACGGCTAGGTTTGATATGTGACATGACATTTCTATGCATCAAAATGACGTTCTGCGTCGGGATAAAACTTATTTCACTTCCTAACAGCAACCTAAGGCCACAGGATTCGTTTGTATTCTCACTGATTTACATATTGGTTATACTGAATTGCTCAGCCTGTTATGAATACACGATTTTCGAATCTCAACTGCGCATCAGAATGACGCGTTCGCTTCTGAGTCGGGATAAAACCCATTTCAGTTCATAACATCTAGCTGAGGTCGCGTATAATTGAGTTCGGAAATTTAAATGCAAATACAAATGATACTATCAGTCTTTGCCTGATGTTATGAATTGAAATGAGTTTTATCCCGACACAGAAAGCGTCGTTTTGATGCGCAGTCGAAATTACGAACTGGCTTATTCAGCGTTTTCGCGTGATGCGGAACTAACTTTTTCAATTCGTATTTAACACGGTATCTTCTAATTGCAGAAATTTGTCATACAAAGAACATTTACGCAAGGCTATTGATAGCACTATTTCTGAGATGTGAGTCAAGTAATCATTTCTTCACTTTGATGTTTTACATACGTATAATGTAACATTTATTGTAACATTTGTATCACATGGATATTAGGACTGAGTGCCTTGATCCAGCGACAATTTTACGCACATTCCAACGTCACCTCCTGCGTGGCCGTCCTCTTGACCTGGAGAATGAGTCATCGTTGTGTGAGGGAGAGACCACTGAAATATTCACTTCACGCTTGAATTTGTATGAGGACGCTATGGACGAGCTGATTCCAGGTGCCAGTGAACGCAACCTTAGCTTTCCTCTGGAGGTTACATTCACAGGGGAATGTGCTGATGATTATGGTGGCCCAAGGCGAGAATTTCTAGGAATTGTGGTAAGAGAGATTCGTGAGTGATTGTTCATTGAGGCAAGTGATAGTGAAGATGGTCAACTGGTGTTGACGCAAGATATGACAGCAGAATATAATAATTATTACTTCGGCGCTGGTCTTCTGTTTGGTAAGAATGTGTACATTTCTAATACTATTTCAGTCCATTGTACATCCCACAGCTCTCTTTTATTGTGATGTGTCATGAGGCAGTTGCTTGTTATCATTGTTGTGGATAAGATCTGAATTGGAATTGACATGTAGAAAATCTTGATGAAGTTTGAACTTCGTAAAAATATTTGTGTCTATATATTTTTCTTAAAGTGCATATACGAGAATTTTCATTTTTTTTCTAAAAATCGGCCGTATTGAGACGATTCTAACGATATATAACACTCCTTCAACGGATAAAAACTGCCCGAGATATTTGGTTCTAAACATGGCGAAAATAGGTTTTTTCGAAACATGGCCGGGAGAAAAGAGTCTGAGTCCGAATAAGGCTGATGACGTCAAATCGGGACAAGCTGTATTTGCGACTACAGTTGTTTAGTATACAATTGAGGACGAAATGCCTTCGCGGTGTGTTGTATTCGGATGTTTCAACAAGCCAGACCCTAAAAACGGTACAATACTTCATAGGAAAGTTTACGATGAAGATTTAATACCAGAACAATAGAATGATGCCAATGTTAGGATGTTAAGTGCGAACGGCAAAGATACAGTATGGCGCACTGTATGGTCTAAGCATTTCAACTGGCCAGACTGTTTCTTCGGAAACATTGTTTTCAAGACAAGAGAAGCCCTATATCGCGTGGCTAAAAAGGGCTGATATATTAGAGAAACCTG
Organism: Paragorgia papillata; assembly: GCA_035771165.1. NCBI lineage: Eukaryota > Metazoa > Cnidaria > Anthozoa > Scleralcyonacea > Coralliidae > Paragorgia > Paragorgia papillata. The sequence continues at coordinate 478,058 of JAWNZC010000225.1, forward strand.
CTACCCACCATATTTACTGGAGACAAACGCGGAGGAAAGCTTTGAATTGAGAGTCAAGCGCGACAAGAGGATTCAACGCAACATGAGCAATAATCAACAAACTCGTTGCATGTTTTGATGCAATTATTTTAACAAACACGGACTCCAGGTAAAATAACTTTTTTCACTGAGATATTTAGAATTAGAAAGAAGTGCTGCTGAAAAACCACAACCTTGCAGATCATCTGAATACATCGAGCATGAAAATATAATGAAAACAAAACAAGCATATGTCGTTATGTTGAACATCTTGTCAGCTGCCTTAATTCTCGCGTTACATGAACCACTGACTTTTTTCTCGAGCTTTACAGCTATTTACTGTGGTTGGTATGATTAGGGTTTTCTGCGTATTCGTATCTATAGAATAAAGCTACAGTTTGGAAGATCATTAAAGTTGTATTATAATTTATCAATGGCAAAAAATTATTATCCAATTGGAGACCAGGCTTAATGGACAATAATTACATATACATCTACAACGCTACTATATATTTTAGTTTCTTATAGTTCTCAAATTCCGACTTTTCCCTTAAGGTGGTTACAAATTTGGCGGAAGAAATGTATGACGTCGCGTGCGTAAGAAACTAGTTATAGTGTTATTTAAGGTGCCCTCCAGTCTGTTCTTCGCATGTACGAAACTAATGTTTACATCTCTATTTGCAAAAAAATATACTGATACCTTATTCAAGATTGTAAGCTTTTCTTGCTTCCTCTTCATTACTCGTACCCAAAACAAAACATTTTTAGAAGAAATAGAAGAAATCCGAAGAGATATCCTCGCCGAATCTCTTAATTTTCTGCCATGTTGCTTCGAACGGTTTACATTGAGCAGAGTACTTCATGTAATTATCTATGAATACCATGTTTGAGGTCCCTCAAAACAAAGATGGCGGAACATGCGCAGATCGAATGGACTGGGCAGCACCTTTAAGAATGCATTGCACATAGGTGAACATATAAGTGAAAAAAGGAAAAATCTAGGCCTCCGTGAAGTAGTCCAATCAAGGGAGCACGCCAGACTGACCTGTGTTTCTTCTTCTTTGTTCGGAGTTCCTTCATTTATATTCAGCCATTTTGAATAATGCGGTATATATCATTAGCGTATCGCAGGCGCGGGTTACGGCGCCGAAGGAAACCCGAGGCCCGAGCGTTTACGAGAGCGGAGAAAGGAGGGAAGAGAAAAGGAGGGGAGTGAAACAACCGTCACGTGAAGGAGTATTGACCAATGGCGATGCGTTATTTGGGTTTTGAAATCTAGCTATGCTCGTAGCCCTTGATCTGTCAACAATCAATTAGGTTGTTCACGCGAGGTAAGTTTAACAAACGTTTATAAGTTGCCAGCAGTTACAAGCCATGACCCAACCGTCCCAGCGTTTCTGATATTCCTCAATATTTCCTGTCTAGTAAACACTATTTAATAAAACATATAAATCACTAGCCAACAGCGAACCACTTGCAAAGACAGAGTCAGAGAAAGAATATACTGTTCGAATGCTGTATTTAAATTACATCGTCCAAGTAAAGTTCGAAATTCAAAGAACTTAAGAAACACGTCGTAAAATTGTAACATTTAATTTACTCGCATATCAACTGAAATCCGCCTTCGATCTACTGATAGTATTAGTTTGTTTATGTACTTCCGAAACATAGAACGTAGATGTCTCACGTTTCGAGCGATTGGAGCCAAGGCCCTTTAATATAAAGTCAAAATGTTAGACATTACGCTTCATGTTTCGGCAGTACACCAACCTTGCTATATTTCGACTGGCATTTCAACACTGCCCTCGCAGCAGGCTGCTTTTATTTCACTATTTCATTTTGGATGGATAGTGACATCATACATGTATATCGACCATAATTAGAAATGTTCCTAGCAACGGAAATGTTCCTAGCAACGGTCAACCAGCATCATCTTACAAAATCTCTGGCGTTTCACTCCCCTTCTATTTATCTTCCTTCCGACCGTTATTTAATTTTCGTAACGCGCTCGGGTTTCCTTCGGCGCCGTAACCCGCGCCTGCGATACGCTAATGATATATACCGCATTCAAAATGGCTGAATATAAATAAAGGAACTCCGAACAAAGAAGAAGAAACACAGGTCAGTCTGGCGTGCTCCCTTGGTCCAATTCAATATTATAGTATAGGTAATAGCATGGTTTTGAGTGCAATTTGGAAAAAACATGCACGAGTGCGTGAGTTTTCCAAAGACTCAAAATGGCACGAGTCCGAAGGACGAGTGCTATTTGAGGTCTTTGAAAAACTCACGAGTGATGTTTTTCCAAATTGCACGAAAAACCATGATATTACTTATTAATAATATACATGAAAATGTCCAAGTCAACTGTACTTACATTACAGTTCCCTTTCGCCAGTGTCCACTCCTCGTATATTTGGTTGTTTAGAAACGCTTTGCTTATTGTACCACTACTCGAGAAAGTTTACTAAAAGCACTACGAATCTTCTAGCTTTCTTGCAGGTACTTTACTTGACAACAATAAGGAAAAATTAGCTTCAAATTTGAACGAATTCTTCTTCATTTCCAATCTTGGCCACCTATGTGCAGAAAGAGCCTGCGCACGAGGTTGGAAAATGCCATGCGTACAAAATCCGTTGTAGAACGCGATTGGCTCTTTTCAGTTTTTATTGTTTTTGGCTCATTCCCTTCAAAAATTTGCACTGTATTTCCTAAAAACTGCACTGCTCTTAGCCAATCAAAATTAAGAAATTTTTTCATGTATATTATTAGTCATATAAAAACCGTAGTGGGCCACCATACATTCCAACCTTCTCAAAATTTAAATTTTTATATTTTATATTGTGTACAAATTCATATAGTGCATGGCGTTCTGGCGTTCATGATCGATCTCTATTCAATAAATCACCAAGAACACGAATCGCGTGAATGTATGGCTCAGTGTCCCATGGATCCCTTTCTATTACACGAGATATTCTTTGTTTAAAAATAACTGAAATTTCGGGGTCTAACAGACATGGGGTTGGTGGTACTATAACAGCATCCGACGTGTCATTGTCAGTTGGCAGACCAGCAGCATCGACACCAAATGTAGCTAACGCTTCCTTACATAAAGAAAAGACATTGGAAAAGTATTTAAAGTGATATAACCAAGAAAAATCCTGGCATATGTTGTAAATTTTAATCATAGTATTTTAATCATAGTATTTTATATATATATATATATATATATATATATAGTTCAATCTACAGACACGGTGTTTCGCTGTACAACAGCTCATCAGTGTAGCTTGGAACAATCTGAATGAATTTCATCAATTACTTATACACATGCGATCGTCGGTGACAACCGCATGTGGGACAGCATCGGTGAAGTACATTCAGATAGCGTGAAGTGCGCTATATATATATATATATATATATATATATATATATATATATATATATATATATATATATAAACTATATATATAAACGTATACGCACCTCTGTTAAAGTCTCGAAATATTCGTTTGATATCATGCCATATTCATTACCAACTTGCTGCATTCCCATTATGAAAAGCTGGAGTGGTGTTTTATTCTCGGCTGTTCTGATCTTATGGTTTAACCAAGATTCGGCGAACCTGCCCAGCATGTTGTTGATAATGGGCTGGTAAATGACATGAAGGCAGTAGAGGTCGTTATTACTATCTGGATCTAAGATTCCGTCGCTTTCCAGGTGCATGAAAAGATCATAAAAAACAGAAAGCACTGGCTGATAGACATCCCGCCAGAGCCGCTCAATACGATAATTATGAACACTGCGTCCAGTAATATAACTTCCCCTCCCTGGACCTCTTGCGTTGTGCGAGAGCATAAAACGGGCAACATCTCTATTTTCGACTCCCATGTCTCCCCGCACAGGCGATGGTAGTCCCCATTTCGAAACAGCACTTTCGAAATAGCTAAGAACTGTCGCAGATGTGTTGTCTGTACTACATTGAAGATAAACTATAACGCGACTAAAACCATCGACGCAACCGTGAATGACGAAGCGCCATCTATAAAACAGTAAATATAAACATTCTTAAGAATATTATGTGAGCATTAGAATTTGTAAAATATAAATATACCTTGTGGCCAGTATTAAAATACAAATAAAAATATAAAAGATTGATGTACAGCTGACTACGGAGAGCGATGTCTACATGGGAGAAACCGAATGCATCTCTCTGACGAAAGGTCGTCACTGAAAACTTGCCACAATTCTAGTCTAAAAGTCCATATGAGTCAAAACATACCTGGATGTTATCTCTTGGCCGAGAATCACAAGGATTACCAGAGAGTAGTATATACAATTATTATAACAGGATTAAAAACAACACACAATAAAAAACAACAACATACTATTCCACTCGTGTTCTGACTCACATGCATGGACTTTAAACTAGATCTTCCACAACGACATATCGTTTTGTATTTAATTATTTTTCCATTTGAGATAACTTGCAAAACGACTTTACCTCATGGGATACGAGTGTTCGGATATCCTACTATATATATATATATATATATATATATATATATATATATATACTGTATATATATATATACTGTATATATATATATACTGTATATATATATATACTGTATATATATATATACTGTATATATATATATATATATATAGTTATATATAGTTCAATCTACAGACGCGGTGTTTCGCTGTACAACAGCTCATATATATATATATATATATATATATATATTCGGATATCCTACTATATATATATATATATATATGTAGTACTTGTACAACACGCATTATATAGAGTTAATATGAAGTAATCAATACATTCCATTTGCACTATTATTATGCATTTGTGTAGCATTGATTCTTTTAAAAGGACTTTTCAAAATTCAAACTAACCTGTACAGTTAAAACTAACAAACCTTATAAGTTTATGATTTCCATCCATATGCCAGAGAGCAAGAGGTGAACGAACATTATAAACACGCCTTTTGATAGATGTATCCCACGAATTGTTCTTCCAACAGGATCAACTCTTTTGATTGACGTTCTCACTCTATGTCTTTGAACGTCAATACCTTGAGCTCTCAAATCGCCCTCTACAGTTTTTGTTCCTAGAATTAACACACAAATATATTATGGATTAAATACACGCACACGCACACGCACACACAGACACACACACACACACATACACACACACATACTGATACATACATACATGTATGATTGTACTGACATACCATTTTCAAATCACCCTCTAGTTCCAGTGAACAATAACTCCACCAAATGTGAAGTTGTAACATAATTATAGTAACAACTACAGTCAACTTGGCATGGGGAAAAATGGACATGGCCCATTGCACCTCGTGCTGTCTAATTTGTTGAATATGCAGCAAAAAGGAATATCCATACAAAATGACTGCTTGATGTATTGACGATAACTATATATTTTATATATATAAATAAATTGTTTATTTTTTACTATATATTTATATTTTGTTTATTTTTGCTGCATTTTAGACATGCACTTGCTGTAATACATTTTAACAAAAACCTGAACAGGAATGTGAGAAAAAAGAATGGAGTTGATCAAGTCAGTGTCATATATCCGAAATTTTAAAATGGAGAGGCAGTTGTGAGGGATGTATGAGTCAAACAAAATTTTGGTAGGTAAATCAAAATTTAAACTTTTTAAATCCTCAACAATCTAAAGTTACCCAAACCTACATTTCTACAGATTATGTAGATGGCATATTCCAGACAATTCTTAGTGCCATTGAAAATAACACTCTGGGAGAGGCCATGCAACAACTGGAAAAAATCACCCCACCCCCAATGAACACTATGCTGGAGAAACAGCCACGTGAGGAAGCAATCAAGAAGCGAATGGATCGGAAGGATATGCCTGTTGTTGATGTACCTCCAACAAATCCAGGTAATATTAAAAATAAACAAGTTAAAAATGAAAGAATCCGAACAAACTTTAAAAACTGTTTAATTCTTATTTTATTATACAGTGCCTGATATTTTGGCTACTCAAAAGCAACAACAAACCAGCAAAACAAGATCCAAGCCACATTGTTCATTTTGTAAACAGCCTGTGAAAGGGCACAAGTATGTTGCCAATTGTCCCAGAAACCAGAAGTAATAACAGCAATTCAGCTATAAAATATTGTTACAATATATGACAGACATGTTCAACATACTGCCCATGGTACCAATTCTTTCAGGAGGGCTTACAGTCAAACTGGGTGTTCTCTTGCGAGCTACATTGCAATAATATTTCCATGCAACATTGCAATGTTGATTGACAAGTTGCCATGAGCAATTTGCAAATGTTTCAGGAATATTTATTTCTGAAATTCAATATTTCTTTACTTAAATACTATCTACCCACCAACAGTAATATTTTAATGAACATAAATTTGTATATTTACTCAAAAGAAAGACGAACCTTTAAAGGAATCTACTGAGGAATCTTCACGAGACATTTGCAAGTTACTCAAGCCAAATTGACAATCAACATTGCAATGTTGCAGTTCAATATCGCGAAGTTGCATGCAAGAGAACATCTGGTTTGACTATTATATTATGATTATGCTGAGAGCCAAGCTGTTGACCATTTTGTACATACACATGAAATTCAAGATTTTTTACACCTAATAGAGAAATTACTGTAATTGAGATTCTTTATTGGGTCATCCATTTACTATGTACACAAAAATTTAAGTTTCTTGCCACCAACCACCCCCCCCCCCCCCCCCCCCACCTCCATCTTGACCTTTACAAAAAAACAACAGAAATAACAATAGATATCCCTATCTCACTTTGACAGATAAAATCATGATTGCCTTCAACTTTAAAAAACACAAACGTTTCTGATTTGTAAATCAGAAAAATCAAATCAGAAAACAACCTGAATGTAAACTTTTTTGTTAAAAAACCTATTACTGTTACTGAATAAATAAAGAAGTCAAGTCCAACATGCGTGTATAATTTATAAAATGTCATACTGGAGAATCGTTCTGCCCTGGGCTTCCAGTACAGTTACACTTCATCTTCGTAACCTTTAAACTTGTCATATTCAAGTCTTAATGTTTAACGTATTGCATGATAAGCGCATGCTGGCAAGGGAATTCGTTTATTCCACAAATGGCCGTGCACCAGTCGTGTAAACTGCCTGTACGCTATTCCGCGAAGGAAACTACATGTATAAAAATGAAATCAATAATTACTAAATATATTCGAAATTTTCCTTCCAAAAATCCCTACAACAGTTTAATATTTATGCCAAATAATATTACTAATACTTGTACTAAATATATAGCTTATATTTGAGGCAGACTTCCACAAAACTTAAAATATATGAACGAGTTCCTAATATACTTTATTTTACCTGTTCCTTGATCCCCGTTGACGGTATTTATGTCCATCACGCGTCTTGAAGCTGTCAGATGCGATTTATAAACACCATCTGTTCAGACAAGCAGGACCAAAACCAGGATGCTCTGTGATACAAGAAGGCTGACGACCAACTTCTTCAATGACACTGTTGTCGTTGAGTACAACTGAACACTTTATAATTTCTGTGCAGCAATTGCACTCTTTTGGGGTTCCTAGCAGCTCTGTTCTACATCTTCCACATTTACACCTTCAATACAAAATAATAAAATGGCTGATTGACTCGACTCATTTCACATTAAATCACAGACGCATTAAGACTCGACGAACTTACCAAGTATTGCTGGGTTTGGTGCCATCCAACCTGCCCTTGAGTTCTTCCATTTTTTGTGTATCTTCCTCTCTTTCCCTGTTATATTTCGCAAGCCATGCTTCATCTGCCAACGGTTCGTCGGCATAACAATCCAAGAAGTCCTCTTCATCTTCATAACATTGGGCATCTTGCATTTCCGCAGAATATTGCTCAAGATGACCGGGTTCTTCTTCGGTACAATGAACTAGCAGCCAGTTTTCAACTTCGTGGTCATCAGACTCGGAGCTTGACATGATTCTTTATATTTTATACACAAAAATCTACACGAATATCTTGACGTTGTCCATGGACGACTTGGACGTTGTCCTTCTCAGATAGTGTACCGTTCCTTCTATGGTTTCTTAAATGACGTCACAGGTGTCTCGTCCCAATCCTCTATAATTTGCAGCTTTTTCATATAAATAGCTATGTTTAAAGCGAGATATTTCCGGAATGAATGGACCAAATCAAAAACTGTAAAAGGACTTATCAGCTGTTTTTGCGTCCTATATACAGAAAACTGAAAACTGTGTAGGGTTTATATGCACTTTAATCCGTATTCATTTTGCATTAAATGTATGAGTTATTATAGCTCATTTGAATATAAAGATAATTATATATGTGATACTCATTTAACCTGTCAAAGATGTTTCAGACAAACGAAATGTTTGAGAAATATTAAAATTGAATGTAGTAATTGTAATATTTTATTTTTTAATGAAGAATGTTTTCGTAATCATCTGACAAATAGAGTTTTTAAACCGATACAATCTAATTATGACAAAATTACCCCTTGCCAATATTTTTTCTTTTGTACGAATTGTAATAAAATTGTTCCTCGTTTTATTTTTTACAAAAAATCAAATGCGAAAAAACATGCTTGTGATAAAAGATATTGTTTTCATCATAGAGATTATAAAAAGAAATCGCATTAATGTTATATGAAACCCATAGATATAAAACGTGAAAAAAGTGAAGCCGATGAAAACAATTTAATGATACCATTTTACTGTGTTGTTCAAAAAGTATGTAAAAAATGTGAAAACATTGATTTTGGAAAAAATAAGAATTATTCATTTGAAAAGCAAGAGATTTTTCAATGTTGTGGGAGGCATGAACTTGTTTTTAAGGGAGATAATGTTGTAAGTGAATTGTGTGAATATATATTATTGCAATAAAATTCTGTTTGGCTAGCACATAATGGGGGCCGTTTCGATACAATGTTTATCTTTAAATATTTGTTGGAACAAAAAAAACATTTATCCTGACACAATAATGCATGGGAATAAAGTAATGATGTTATTCATTCCCGATGAAAACATTCATTTTTTCGATAGTTATTTGTTTCTACATATGCGTTTATCGAAGATACCCGAAGCGATGGGGCTTGAAAATTTATGTAAAGGATTTCACCCGTATTTTTTTAACGATTTGAAATATGAAGGGGAAATTGTTGATCGAAAATATTTTGATTTGGAAAATATGAGTGAAGAATCGAAAATTGAATTTGAAAAATGGTATTTGGAAAAAAAGGGGAAAAAATATATATTTGAAGAGGGAATGTATTATTATTGTAGTTCAGATGTTGACATTTTAAGAAAGGGATGTATTAAATTTTCTTCTTTGATAAAAGAATCGGGCGCGGTATCTCCTTTTTACGATACAACGTGTATTACTATTGCAAGTCTCGCATTAAAAATATTTCGTGTAAATTTTTTAAGAAAAAATTGTATTGGTATTATTCCCGCGTCAGGATATCGCGGTAGAGTTAATCAAAGTTTGATTGCCCTAATTTGGTTGGAAGAAATAAATCAAGAATTGGGTGGGTCATTAGAGTATAAATGTTCAAGAAACGGCGAAAAAAAGCTTTTAGATCCTTATGTTGATGGATTTTATAACAATGTCGTTTTTCCTTGTTTTCACCCTTACGAAATTAATAAACTAAACAATGAAAAATTTTCTAACCTTTATTCGGCTACTAAAAAATTTTCTTATGAATTCGGAAAAAGCTGGATATAAAGTTATAGAAAGGGAGTGTGAATTTTTAAATGAAAATAAATTCACTAAAGACACGTTAAATGAGAAAAAGAAATACTTTTATCCGTACACGCCTTTGGAACCGCGAGACGCTCTTTATGGGGGTAGAACATCACCGGCTTGTTTATTTAAAAACGTAAAAGGAAATGAAAAAAATTTTTATGTCGATTTTACTTCGTTGTACCCCTTCGTTCAAAAAAGTGAAAAATTTCCAGTCGGTCATCCTACGATATTTATTAAAGATGAATGTGATGATATAGAAATATCTGACATTTTCGGGTTAGTGAAATGTTGTATTTTACCCCCACAAGATCTATATTTTCCTGTTTTACCTGTTCGTTTAGCGGGAAAATTGTTATTTCCGTTGTGCTATACGTGTGCTGTTACTACACAATTGACACGTTGTAATCATGATGAAAATGAACGTTGTATATCCGGAACGTGGACAAGTGTTGAAGTAAATAAGGCTATTGAAAAGCGTTATAGGATTTTAAAAACATATGAAATTTATCATTTTTCTCGACAAGAAAGAATTTTTCAAGAATATGTAAATTGTTTTTTTGAAAATCAAACAGGAAGCATCGGGATTTCCAAAAGAATGTTATGATGAAAATAAAATATTAATTGATAGTGAAGTAGATAAATATATTGCAGAGTATTACAAAAACGAAGGAATTCTATTGGATAAATATAAAATTGACTACAACCCTGGTCTACGTACAATTGCAAAAAATATATTAAATTCGCTATGGGGAAAATTTGCTCAGAATGAAAATAACACAAAAGTTGATTTTTTAAGCAAATACGATGAATTGATAAATTTAGCAAACGATTAAAATATAAAACTAACTTCTGTCGATTTTGTTAATGGTGAATTAGTTCGTGTTACCTATGTGAAAAAAGACGAAATAAATACAGCTTTAAAAACGGGTAATGTTATCATTGCTTGTTTTGTCACAGCATATGCACGTTTGAAATTATTTGAGTTAATCGATAGTTTAGGAGAACGTGCTTTATATTTTGACACTGATTCTGTTATTTTTTTAAAAAAAGATGACGTTGACAACGAAATTAAAACGGGTAATTATTTAGGCGAATTAACTAATGAATTGAAGGAGGGCAAATGGATTACTCAATTTTCTTCAACAGGCCCAAAATCTTATTCATACCGCACTAATTTTAAAATGAAATTGTTCACATTAAGGGTTTTTGTTTAAGTAATGAAAAAGTAAAAGAAAGTTTAAATTTTAAATCGTTGCTTAGTTGTGTTGAATATAACAATCAGTTAATCGAAATTGAATATGAAAGAAAAATAACTAGAGATAAACTTAACCATATTTTTATAGAAAATGGAGATAAAAAAATTACTTTTACTTTTAATAAACGTATTGTTAAAAATAATTTTTATACTATTTCGTATGGTTTTTTAGATGATGAGTAAAATAAACAGTGCTGTAATACCGTTTCAACACCCTTTTATGTTAACGCTGCGTGGTCCTTGTCCATGTGGGAAAACGTTTTGGATATATAAATTGTTACAATTTATTGAGGTAATGATTGCGCCACAAATCAATAAAATCATTTATTGGTATACTACACAGCAACCCTTATACGGGGAGATGGAAAAACTTATTAAAGAGAAAAAAAATGCAAATTAAATTTATCGATTGCAATAAGGGAATTCCAACGGCTAATGATTTGCAAACGAATTTAAACGATAATACTTTAGTTGTTTTAAATGATCTTATGACTGTTGCTACGTCTTCGAAAGAAAATTTGGAAAATTTAAACAATTTTGTCATCATAGAAATATGAGTGTTATTTTTACCTGTCAAAATTTAATGTACGGTAATGGTAAATTACGAAATTCACGTATCAACAGTCAATATCATTTAATGTTTAAAAATATTGCAGATGTACGAAATATGCATACTATTTCTGATAATAGAAAAATAAGAAGAAGTGTATTTGATAATGTTTTAAATGATATTAATAAAAATCCGCATGGCTATTTATTATTAGATAATTGTACAAATAGTTACGATAATACACGTCTTCGTACTAATATTTTCCCGATGAAAACACTATAATCTATGATGTATAAATAAATGGATAAAAATGTATGTATTTTTTTTAGTTTGCTTAGTATATGTGTGTAAATATTAAATAAAAAGAAACAAGAAAAATAATAATTTTTTTTTTGTAAAAAAAGAGAGTTGTATTCTGAGTTATATTCTAATGACTTATATTCTTGGGGTCGCTTCTTTGTTATTATTATTTAAAAAAATGACTAATCAACGTGGAAGTTTTTTATTTCCTTTGCTCGCTTCTTTGTTTGGCGGAGGAGGTGTTGTTATTAAAAAAAAAAAACCCCAAAAAAACCCCCGACAAAAAGGGGGTCTTGTACGTGATCTAAAATGGTATCGTCGTCGACAAATGGGACGTGGATATTGTCATGATTAATATTGTGAATTAATTGTGAGTAATTAATAAGTCACGTGTCAGCATTAAAGTGTTCTAGAAACATGGCCACTTGTGTGAGCTTGTGTGAACATGACATGGTGTCAGGATAGAGGAAAATGGAAACTTTCAAGGCCCCGGCGTCTGGCAAGCTAAAAGAACCAGAAAAACTTCAGTGTGCGAATTTACTCCATCTTATTGGCGAAGATGCACTTGAAATTTATAAGACGTTTACCTTCGCTGAAGACGATCGTGAAAAGATCAAAATTTTGAAGAAGAAATTTGAAGATTATGCTAATCCCAGGAAGAATACTGTGTTTGAAAGATACAAATTTTGGACGTGTAAACAACACGAAGGAGAGAAAATCGACGAGTTTATCATCGACTTGAAAACGCGTGCAAAGTCCTGTGAATTTGGAGATCAAACGGGCAGTATGATTCGAGATCGCATTGTATTTGGAGTGAGTGACAGGCGACTAAAAGAGCGATTGCTTCGCGAGTCATCGGAATTCACACTTGAAAAGGCTGCAAGTTTGTGTCGAGCTGCAGAAGAAAGTGCAAAGCAGTTAAAAGAGATTGGTAAAGACCCAAACAAACACGATGTTCACCATCTTAACAAAACCCCACAAGACCCCAAGCGAGGTGAGTTAAACCACTGTTGTTCTGTCGTCCTATGGCAACTTCACAGTGAAACCAGAGGGTAAAGTCAATCTCACTTGTGAAATTCAAGGTCAGTCAGAAATTTTACAATTCTTTGTTGCTTCTGTGAAATCTACTCCAATTTTAGGCCTTCGTGCATGTCAGAAATTAAATCTTGTCCAGAAAGTTGATGATGTGACACATACCCCACTTACTAAGGAACAACTACTTGAAGATTATTCTGATGTTTTCGAAGGGCTTGGCTCCATGGACGGGGAATATTACATCGAATTAGATGAAACTGTCAAGCCAGTTATTCACCCACCCCGTAGACTCCCATAAAGCATTCTTGGTAGGTTGAAAGAGAAACTTGAACAGCTTAAAGAGGTTGGTGTCATCCAAAAAGTGGACAAACCTACTGCGTGGGTCAACAGTCTTGTTATTGTTGAGAAGCGCAATGGGTCCTTGAGATTGTCTTTAGACCCAAGAGATCTGAATAAAGCCATTCGCCGTGAGCATTATCGAATTCCTACTGCCGAAGATATAACCAGTCGTCTTTGTGGCAAGAAGCTATTCTCCATAGTTGATGAAAAAGATGGGTTTTGGCAGGTTCACCTTGATGAGGAAAGCTCGTACCTCTGCACATTTAACACTCCATTTGGCGGTTATCGTTTTAAGCGAATGCCATTTGGTGTTTGCTCTGCCCCCGAAGTGTTCCAGAAGAAGAATGAAGCTCTGTTTGGTGATATCCCAGAATGAAAAGGAACACGATGAAATCATGGGCAATTTACTCCAAAGAGCGAAAGAAGTGAATGTCAAGTTCAACCCAGACAAGCTTCAGTACAAAGTCAAACAAGTCAAGTACATGGGAAACATGGTATCAGAATCCGGGTTGAAACAAGATGATGAGAAAGTGTGAGCGATACTTGACATGCCTCTACCCCAAACAAAGGAAGAGTTGCGAAGATTCCTTGGAATGGTGAACTTCTTCAGCCAGTTTATTCCAAACCAGTCTAGTATTACTGCTCCCTTGCGACATCTGTAAAAGAAAGATTCAGACTGGTCTTGGTCCCACGAGCACGTAGATGCAGTGCAGAAGTTGAAGCAGATCTTGTCAAGTCAGCCTGTCCTCAACTTCTATGATCCAAGCAAGCCAGTCAAGTTACAAGTAGATGCTTCAAAATCAGGTCTTGGAGCCTGCATGTTGCAAGAGGGACACTCAAGTCGCATATGCATCAAGGTTACTGAATTCGGCAGAAGAAAACTATGCACAGATTGAAAAGGAGTTACTGGCAGTTGTCTTTGGTTGTGAGCGGTTTCATTGCTACGTTTATGGCAGACCAGTCGATGTGGATTCAGACCACAAGCCACTTGTAACAATCTCAAAGAAACCACTGGCACAAGCCTCACCCAAACTTCAACGGTTGCTGCTCCGACTCCAAAAATATGAAGTCAACATCAGCTATGTTCCTGGCAAGTTCATGTTAGTAGCGGATACCCTCTCAAGAGCGTTCCTGAACGAAGGGCCTACAGATGATGAAATTAATGATGACATGGACAGAATGGTTCATAGCCTTGTTGAGAATCTACCCAGGACAGAAGAAAAGCTTCAGGAAATGAAATTGGCAACAGCTCAAGATGAAACCCTGCAGAAGCTAACCAAACTGGTCAAGGATGGTTGGCCCTCCCACGAAGCCCATGTCCCAGCATCCATCCGCCACTATTGGAAAGTGCGTGATGAAATTCATGAAGCCAACGGTTTATTGTTTCTGGGTCAGAAGTTAATTATCCCACAAGAACTGAGACCAGAGGTCCTGCGTCGCATTCATGAGAGCCACCTTGGTATGGAAAAGTGTAAATCAAGAGCCAGAGCTGTAGTCTATTGGCCAGGTATGTCGGCAGACAGCGGAAGAATGGTAGCAAGATGTTCAATCTGCCTCAAGTACCAGAGAAGCAATCAGAAAGAACCGTTGATGCCTCATGCAGTTCCGGAGAGACCATGGCAGAAATTAGGAGCAGACATTTTTGAACTTAACTCAAATTCCTACTTAGTTATAGCGGATTACTACTCCAAGTATCCCGAACTTTGTCTCCTTGGAAACAAAACAAGCCAATCTGTCATCACCAGTATGAAATCCGCATTTGCTCGTCATGGTATTCCTGATGAAGTTGTTGTGGACAATATGCCATTTTCAAGCAAGGAATGCCTACAGTTTGCACAAGAATGGGGTTTAAATTCTCGACATCTAGTCCAAATTACCCTCAATCCAATGGCATGAGTGAACGGACAATTCAGGCAATCAAGAATCTTCTTAGGAAAGCAAGTGATGATGGAAATGACCCATATATCGCCCTTCTGGAGTACCGAAATACTCCAGTAACAGACTACAAGAGTCCCCTGCTCAGTTGTTAATGAGTTGCATGTTGAAGTCGAAACTGCCAACTGCTCAGTCCCTCCTGCACCCTAGGGTCCAAGAAAATGTGCGTGCCAAACTCCAACAGCGTGTGGAAAAGCAGAAACAATTCTATGATCGTCGTGCAAGGCCTTTGCGACACATCAAGAAATATGGAACTGTAAGAATTCGAAGAGGAAAGACATGGGGGGAGCCAGCAGTTATGACAGCAGCGCCCTCTGCCCCTCGATCCTTTCTGGTAACCACACCACAAGCA
The DNA here is from genome assembly GCA_035771165.1 of Paragorgia papillata. NCBI lineage: Eukaryota > Metazoa > Cnidaria > Anthozoa > Scleralcyonacea > Coralliidae > Paragorgia > Paragorgia papillata. Next base: position 493,647 of record JAWNZC010000225.1, read on the forward strand.
GTAACCATAGACACCTGTTGCCCACTGATGAGCCTCCACCAAATATAACAGGACCAGACTATGAAGATGATGAGTTGGCCACACCAGCACCAAGACCCAATGATGTTGGTGCTCCTCCACAGATTCCTTTAAGGCGCACCAGTGACCGGACAATCAGACTACCAGCACGTTTCAGAAATGACTTTGTTATGAAATGAACTACTCTACTGATACTTTAATATAGTTATATTTTATGATCGAACAGTCAGACTCTTTTGAGCTGATATTTATTGCAGTTGATATTTAAGTCTCTTTTCAGATTTTATTGTTGAAACTTACTGCTATATTTGGACTAAAGCTGTAAGGCATTTAGTGTTACAAAACTGTGTTATCTAGTTTACCACGAACAGTCTCTAACTTGGAAAGGGAGATGTCATGATTAATATTGTGAATTAATTGTGAGTAATTAAGAAGTCACGTGTCAGCATTAAAGTGTTCTAGAAACATGGCCACTTGTGTGAGCTTGTGTGAACATGACAGATATGTCAAAAAAATTTTTAAAAAAGTGTAAAAAATGTTCTTGAGCAAATGTTAAAAAAAAGAAAAAACAATTTTTTTTTGTAAAATATCATTTTTTTTTAATAAATGCTTCATAAAAACTACAACATTGTTGTTGTTCATTTTCTTTACTTTTACATTTTTTTAATATTATCTTATTAATAATTACTCCAAATCTATCGTTTATTTTTTTCTTTAAATCTATATCATAAGCTATTCTACGTTTATGTTTAATATTCAATATTTTCCATCTATTTTTTTTTTCAATTTTATTTCTACTTTTATTATATAAATATAACAAAGACCAATAACCACATGTATAAGTTCTAATTGATTGCACCGGTTTCTTTTGCACGTAAATAAATTCAATGTTTTTCTTTTTGCATAATCTTTCCAATATTGTCTTTTATAAAAACTCGGTGATTTAGCAAAACTATAAAAAAAAAAACATTTTATCATTGTCTAACCAAATAGCGATCCAATGTTTCCCTTCTTCATGATCTTCATCTGTATTCCATATCCAACAAGAGGGTTTTTTCGTATTGAATACAGGTGTAATATTAGGGTTTTTTTCAAAAACGAATTATTGAAAGCGATTTTATTAATTTCAGTAGTGTAAAGAAACCGTGTCAAAAAACAAAAATTCTTGCACATATTTTCTTTTTAATTTATAAAAATGTTAAATGTTCTTCCCCGCCTTTTTTTCTCGTGAACCGCTCTTTTCTTCTGTTATAAAGTGATATAAAGTTGACGATTCACCACCGTCGTTGTCTTCTATACTTGATATGTTTTCTATTCCAACGTATTTATTACGTAATTTAATATTTCGAATATAACTTGCGGGCATATCTTTTTTTTTAATTGTTTTAGTGCTGCAACATGTTCTTCATTTGTGAGATTAAAAGATGTGGGCTTACTTGCATTATGGGATAAATCATATATTAAATCTGTTTTATTAACTTTTACAAGTCCAAATATTATCTTGCCTTCTTGAGCTTTTATTCCTTTTTTTTTTAATTGTTTATTTGTATATGGCTTACAGTTGTGTAATTTACTTCTTTCTTTTTTTTATTTTGGGGATCATTTTCTCCTTCATCATCCTCTACCATATCAAGAGCACGTTTAATTGATTGTTTTTTTCTTCCAAAATTTAACCATACTTTCACCAATACGTTCTTTCTGATTCGTTTTTACAAAATTTTCCATATCATTTTTTTTCTTCTTCAAGTTCAAATTCATCTTGTATTTTTATTCTTTGCAGAATTTTATTAGTATCATTAGTTGATTTTAAATAATTGTAATTTATTTACTTGATTGTTCATATTCTATAGTTTTTTCTATTAATTTATAAGCTTTTTCAAAAATTGCAGCAAGACAAGGGTCTTCACATTATCTTAAGATCATCTGTGTGAATTTTATTATTTGCTATTTTTTTAACCACATGGAAATATTCATGTGAACACGGAATAGGAATTTTTCTATTTACAATATTTTTTGATAAAATAATTTATTTTTTCTAAGACTTTTTTTGTATAGCTTATGTTTAGTTTTCATATTTGTTTTAAAAAAGTAAGAACTCTTTTTCTTTTTTTTCTTTATTATTTTTTAAAAATTGATTATAAAGTAATATTGATTTTAATATTTGTTGTTCGTCATTATCATCATCATTTTCAGAAGAAGAAGAAGAAGAATCTTTTTCCAAATAATCGAATTCTTCTTCTTCATCGAATTCTTCTTCACTATTTTCACATTCTAACTCTTCTTTACTATTTTCTTCTTCTTCATCGTTTTCATTTATTTTTTTTACTTTTATTTTCTTTTTCTTTTTCGTGTTTTTGAATTTTTTCTTCTTCTGTTTTCTTATCCATTTTTCAAGCAAATTTTGAAACAACTGGATAAATAATAACGTGTTCCTTTCTTAAATGATTTTTTTGATCAATTAAAAATACCGATTGTTTATTTATTTTCTTCAAATAAGAAGAAATTTCCCCCCCCCCTTCTTCCTAAAGACTTCATCCTACGTAGTTATTTATTTGTTTATATATCGTACAAAAAACGTGCAGGTGTTTTTATACCCCCTTTTATTTCATTACGAAATTCACCAACAAAAAGCATCGTACCTGGAACAGTATTTGCTGAAAATTCAATATGTGCATTAACTATTCCACTGGGGCGATTAGGTAATACTTTTACAAGGGTATCATGATTTGAAGTTAAATCAAACGCAATTATTGCATATCCATTTATAAAATCTTGATAAGAAATTGGCATTTCTGAATGATTTCTGTTAAGGACATCCCTTAATTGCTGGTACGCTTCAACTTGACTTTTCAATGTACATACAGTTACATTGTTTACAGAAATGGTAAAACTTAAATAATTTTCCCAAGCAAAATGAAACACTTTTGATGCCCATGTTCCGTTAAAATTATTTTCTCGAGAATATAAACAAAATAAACGGACAGGACAACTCCCATTAAAAATATCATTTTCAATAATTGATCTTTTTCCCCGCGGGAATAGTTGATGTGACTGTACGAAATGTAGTTGTATAGTATTTTGCTTCTTGTTGATTTTTAACAAATGATGTATTCAATGCATTAGTTAATTGATCTTTTGGTTTAAAAATTGGGATTTTCAATTTAAAATTATCAAATGAAATTCTTGCATCTGCTACTGCTAAATCAGCGTGATTTGCACCCATACATATTAAATTCATATTTGCTCTTGTTAATCTTATTTCGGTTTTAAAAGCAGTTGGAAGAAATGTTTCACCACCACATTCACTAAAACACGCGAGATCAATTTGATCTACAATCGTTGCAATTGTATTGTTTGTAAGTTCACGTCTAGCTAATGATCCCAAATTATTACCCCCAATGGTGTTCATGTGTCCTCTTGTATCAAGATAAGCGCAATTTACTTCCTTTGAATCAGCAGGTGTCACTAAATTGTCATTTAACTTTAATTCTTTTGTTTCTAAAAACAGCGTAACGGGAGAGGAGGAATAATAACATTTGCGTTTCCACCTCCTAAGTTACCATTAGGGGCTCAAATAGAAATATCAACCATAAATTTAGCATCACTTGTTTTCATTAATCCAACACTATTTCCCGGTCTTGTAAATGTATATACATCTGAATACGGGTCTTTTGGAATGGGAAAAATTTCATCTAGTCTTGTTTCCAAAAAAAACCATCGTTAAAAGGTGTCGATATAAAAAATTGTAGGGGACTACTAAACAATGTGTCATGTTGATCAATTTCTTTTTTTTTTTTTAAATATTTTTTATACATTGATTTCGAGTATTTTACCCAGTGTTCCCATGAGCTGGGGAAGAAACATTCCAAGTGTCATTCCTGCACCGAAACCACCACCTTTTTGTACTTTTCTTTTTTTGTATCTTTTTCGGTTTTTTTTGTTTTTTTATTATCTTAAAATATTTTTTTTGTCGCCATTTTTTTTTGCAACGTTATAGTAACACACGCTGGTAACAACTAAAATTTTTATAAATTTTTTTTTATTTTTAAAGAAAAAAAATACATCTTTTTTTTTTTGTTGTAAAAAAATTTGAAATAAAAAATTAAATAAATTACAATACTATTAAATTTTTTTTTGTTTTTTTTACCGAGATAAATATCGTAAAAGATTAGGATCAATGTCAAGTTTTCTTTTTTTTCTCACATTTTGTTTTTTTTTTTACTAAACTTTGACTGTAAACTTCGCTCATATTATTAGGCAAGCCAACTTTTCCATCAAGCAAAATTTCTTCTTTTGTTCGTTTCTTTTGTTGTGCAACTATAAAATGATTTGCATGATAATGTCCACCATTTCTTTTTCCATTTAATAATTCAATGTCCACCATTTCTTTTTCCATTTAATAATTCTAAGTAATCTTTTTCACTTAAACTCATTCCCGAAATAAATTTAAATATAGTGTTATTTCTTCACCGTTTAACTGTTTACTATTATGTTCTTCTTGCATCATCTTCATTTAATAGTAAAAAATGCGGTAATGTTTTTTTATCACTATTTAAAGCAAAAGAAATATTTTTTTCATTGATATAAAATAAAACGCGTTTAACAAATAAAATATATTGTTGACTAGGTTGATTTAATATTGATTCTGTATGATTATTTTTTGTATTTACAATTTTTAAATTTTTAATATTTTTCAGTTCTTCATTGTTTTTGAATCCCGAAAAGTCAATTTTTTTGGAATATAGTAAACGAAAATTTCCCTTTATTCCCTTACATTCAAACGAATTTAAATTCCATAAAGTTTTATTATCATTGTAGGATATAGATGAAAAGGGATGTCACTCCATAATTTTCAATGCATAAAATATGATTTTTTTCTACTAATTTCACTTTAAGCATAATGAATTATTCCTTCAATATTAACAGTTCCTGAAGCAAAGTGAACCAATGTACCCTCGCTATCGTTTAATTTTATATGTAACGAAGAAATTTTTGTTTTTTTAAATTTTCTTTTAACTGAAACTCAAGGTGAGTAAATAATTAATTCACCGTTTCCTCTTCCTTGTTCAGACCAACGAATGGGAACAGTTGTTAATATTTCTGATGATGTATCACCCACGAATCCCTTTCCAATTCTTCACAATAAATAAATATTTTATCCAAACCGTTTTGCGTTGTCGACAATACTTCTTCTTGATCAACAATTTGTTGAAACTGAATGGTTTCTTGGCTAAAACCCAGCATAAATGCTAATTTCGTAGAAATATTTAACATAATAAATAAATTAAATTTTTTTTCTCTAACGATGAAGACGATAAATGAAATTCATTTAAATTATACCCATCATGTGCTTTTCCTGTGGACGAATACAATTGATTTAACCAATATTCAGCATATATATTTGCACTAATTTTTATTTTACCATTATTGTCAAATGTAAAAAAAATATCATACTCATTTAATAAATTATTTAAATAATTTATTAACCGTTCTAAAGTGTAAATTCCCTCCGGAATAATAAATTTATCACTTTCTTTATTCATTTCGTTGTCTTCATATACATCCTGTTCGTTTTTTTAAATCCTAGGTAATGTAAATGAAGTGTAAACCAACATTTATCACCATTCACATTTTTTGTTGTTGCAGGGTAGGAAACAGATGTGACTTCAAAAAATGCTTCACGATTTAATGCATCAATCGGTTGAATTAAGTTCATTTCAAAATCGTTTGTATAATTAGTCCTTCCTTTCTTCACGGTATTACTTAAAATGTGTAAATTCGTCATATCTTTTGTAATTCTTCTCTGTAAAATATTCCCTCCATCTTTTCGTTTTTTAGATCTTCTAATTCGTATGTTACAGGATCTGTAATAAACACTTTTTTAATTTTAAAATTTTCATTTGTCCAACGACGTAAACTACTTTTTTCAAATATATTATTTTTTTATCGTGCAATACGCACAAGAGTTCCTTCCTTTAACACCGTCTTAGTAAAAGTAATTGGTGAAATCATTTTACGTAACATTATACTTTTCAATTTATTCATATTTTTTTTCCACGATAAATCTCATGAGGTGTAAATCCATCCAAACTCTTATGAGGTGATTTATTATATCGTTCAATAATAATAATAGGAAAATAAGAATAATAATCAAAAGTACCCGTCAATGTTAAAACGCGACGCGTCATTGTTTTCAAAGTTTGAATTACTCTTTCAACATGAGATGCTTTAATTTCACGATTATGCGTATGAAAAACAGTAAATCCATATTTTTTACTTAAATCTTTACGAATTATTTGAAATCCAGTTCCTTCATCACATTGAATTTTTTTAGGTGGGATCTTCTTTTTGTAAATTTTTTTCAAATTTATTTGCAGTGTTTCTTCCAGTTGTTTTTTTTTAAAGTTGAACCCATACATATCTTGAATAAACCTCAATACACACAAGCCAGTAAAGATAATGATTATTAAATCGTGCTAAATCTTTATTTTCAGCTAAATCAATTTCCCTTTGTTCATTTTTATCATTTACATGAATATTTAAATGTTTTCTACTAAGTTTATGTTGTCTATATTTTGATAAATCTTCTTCTTCTAATGTTTCTCCCTTTAATAATCTTGCTGCTTTTTCAATAAATTCTAGATTCTTTTACTCATTTTCTAAAAAAAATAAAAATAAAATAAAATAATTATTTTATTTCAAATTTTGAAATTAACGCTTTAATCTTCTCTATCTCACCACAACGTAACATATTAACAAAATCAACTTTTTCGTCCTCTTTTAAACCCTCATTTCATTAATCTTATCATTGTAACAACAAATACAGTCTTCTAAAGATAATTTAGAAACAGACTTATAATAATACAATAAATGCACAAGTGCGTTTTTGTTTATTGTTGTTGCTGTTGATTACTGATTTTGATGGTAATGATGGTACTCACTCTCATTTACAGCATCACCATCTTCATCCACTATGTGTTCAATTCTTTTAAAAAAATTTTTTTGGTTGTGTTTTTTCCCCTTTTTCTTTCGGTTTTCTCTTTCAACTCCCACCACTAGCACTACCATTTACAGCATGATAGAATTTATTCAGACCATTACAAATAGCATGTAGGTTATCGGATTTTTTAAAGAAGAAAGAACCCCATTCGTCTACCCATTGCTCTTTGTTTCTTATAGGTGTAACTTCCCCCCCACATTGTTCCACTCTATCGTCGAATACCATATCTTCATTGGGTATTTCACAGGTTAATTGTTTTTGTTAAACCAGTTCACCACCACCACATTCATTGGATCGCAAAACAAGACGCTTCCTTTCTTTTTTATAATTTTCAAATTCGGCAACGACAATAAACCCTTGCTCAGTTGCAAAGGAAGAAGCGTTTCCAGCGACACGTTGCAGCGCATTTATCAGAAGGCGAATGTGATCCATGGCGATCTCCATTTCACTCTGCATCGTAAATTTCAAGCATTGTTTACTTGTCGGGTACACCTTTGCCAGCAGGGCTTTACTGTTCTTTTTCTTTAATGCGATTATTTTATGCGAATAGTCGGGGTAATTTTGTAAGACAACTTCATTTGACGTGTATTGTTTTAGGTAAAGCTCCACCTTCATGTATGCATACAAACAAGTCATTGTATGATTAGCGGTGTTCATACGTCTTTTTTATAGATACCTGGTTTCAAAAGCGAAGGGTTTTTTTTCGTGAAAAAAAAATAGTAAAAAATCTTCTTCCAAAATTTGGTAAAAAAATATAACTCTCTTGAATGAAAAAACTTTGACTGAAATATTCGTAATTTTTTTCTAGATTTGATATTACCTCAGCCCAAATATGATAAGAGACTCATTATAAAAATCTTTGCATTCTTTTATATAAATAGTAAAATATGGATTTACGCATAAAAAATCCAAACACTCTTTTATAAATATTTGGCAAACAGGAAATTGCATAAATATATAATAGAAAAAATAGTGTGTCATGATGTATCATAAATTCACACCAAATATGGTTGGTTAAACGTTACGCACAAAAAAATAGCTCGATATAGTAGCTATAGTAGCTTGTGACCATATATGGACACAAACTTTACACATAAAAAATCGTGCAAAAAAATTAAAAATTCACACAAATATGGTTGGCCAAACTTTACGCACAAAAAAATAGCTCGATACAATAGCTTGTGACCATATATGGACACAAACTTTACACATAAAAAATCGTGCAAAATAAATAAAAAATTCACTCCAAATATGGAGACACGAAATAATACGCTTTTATCCCGATCGGTTAAGGAAAAAAACCCCAATTTTATTACATATATATATAATAGCATGTAAATTTTTTTAAACGAATTTTACTTTTCACCCGACCGAGTAAAAATGACACGTAACCCACAGGGAGCTCTAACATGTATTTTTTGTTTTAAACAGTATATACATCCATACACACATCCATATTATATATAAATTACCGTATAGTTTAGTAGTGTCCTTGCTCTTGCCTCTTGTTGCTCCAAAAACAAGCCGAAGCAAGAAGGATTCAAGCAGGATTCAAGACAATCTCATACACAGAGCCTGCGATCTTTTTGGTCATTTTCTCGTACTCAATCCCCGCTCGGCTAACTCGCCAGGCAGAGAGAAGAAAGAAAGAGAGAAGGGAGGAAAGCAATCACGTCATAGATTGATGATCACCCCATATCGGTTGTTACAGTTTACAAACGTGGAACAATTTATGCTCTGTGTAATGTTATAACATAGATAAACAAGTGTGCAAAGTTTTACGAAGAAAATCGGACGAGAAAGATCAGAATCATAAAGACAGAACTATAGTTCGATATGGTTCGATGATCACCGCATATTGCATGGAAGTCCAGACTTGCCAAGTCTCACGGTTTTGCCGTGAGACTCGCGATTTTGACTACAATCTCACGGTCTCACGATTCCGTACTCGATTCTCACGATAAATGAAAATCCTAAAACTAGATTCTTCATTGGTATGATTTCAGTATTTTAATTTACCGAAATTTAGCGACAAAATAAATATGGACATAGATTGTATAGTCTGTACTTGTAGATGTAGGACAACTGACAAATAACGTAGTAATTTAGCAGTCACGAAAAATTCATTTCCACATCCGCCATTTTGAAGTTCATGTGTACATAATTATGCACATACGTAGTTGTAATGCATAAATTATGCGCCCACGTGAAGTATTTCAATATGGCGTCCACATCAAAGCGTCAGGTATTGCAAACTATCATTTAAAAAAAACCTAAAAAGCTAAATAAAACAAAACCCAAAAAACAACAACAAAAAGTCTTATCTTTTATTAATACTACTGTATTTGTTAAAACTACTGTTGCATGGGAAAAAAGCAAAATGAATTGATTTGAACATGAACGTTGTTTTCTCACTATTTTTGCATTTTTCTCACTATTTTCTGGGAGGAAAAAATTGGATCTCACTGTTTTTGCTTGGGGTAGGTTGACAGGTCTGTGGAACATTGTCTGTCATTAGAACGGAAGTGAATATTAATGGGGTTTTTTCTTGCTTGTCTACATTTGTAATTAAAGGGGATCGCTTGTCCATACTATTTATTCATTGTTTACAATTTACGAGCTGTTCTAACTTCCGTTAATTCGTTTAAAATTTGAATTTGAAATTCGAGGTTTTACTTCCGTTCCATGCTATATGCGGTGATTTATGGGGTTGAGTACGAGAAAATCCTTGATTCGGCCTGTTTTTGGAGCAACATTTAATATGTGCACACCCCCTGTCGAGGAACCTCGGAATTCTTCAGGGGTGCCCATGGAAAACCCTCGGAATTCTTCAGAGGTAACCCATGTTAAATTCTTGGAATTCTTCAGGGGCACCCCAGTAAAAAACCCTGGAATTCTTCAGGGGTACCAACCCTCGCCCTTCGGATCGGAATTCTTCAGGAGTACCCCATCTTAAATTCTGGGAATGAATTCTGCAGGGGTACCCACCCCTCGGAATTCTTCAGGGGGAATCGGAATTCTTCAGTGTACCCACCTGCGGAATTATTCAGGGGCACGGAGCACTCCTGTAAACACCCCTGGAATTCTTCAGGGGTGCCTATGTAATACCAACCCCTCGCCCCTCGGATCAGCGGCGACATGTAAAATCGTGTAATTCAAATATTCAAATTGTTGGCCTTAGGGCAATTGGACTAATAAAGACATGCATCTACATATACAGGATATTTGTTGAAATTTACTATTTGGAAAAAGAGAAAGACTTTCTCCAGGACAATCTCCAGGACAAAAGTAATTTTGGGGGTCACATGTGACATGTGCATAGAATTTTAGAATTTTAGAATTATTTATATTTAGATTCTTAAGTTTTTTTGATATTTTTGGGTTTTAATTTTTTTTGAAACCCCAGTATATAAAAGTAGGCATAACCTGCTGTGTTGATAATGTGGGTATGCCGGTGTATCTGCGCCACTTTAGAAATACTTAGTGGCACCAGTACACTGCATGCCCTACAAAAAGAATATGTTCTCTTTTCTCTCAGAAGTCACAAAATCCAGAAACACCAACAATAATAGTTTTTTTACAAGCTAAAATATTAACTATAAACCTTTTACGAATGCAAGTAATAACTTATACACTAGTCTTTAATTTTCTTGTTCAAAACTGTCTTTGACTGAGTCCACTAGAATATCCGTTTCATCATCTTCTAAGAAAGCACTTGCACTATCATTATTAAAAGAAACATTCAGTTCCCCTAGTGATATTTGTTCACTCTCGTTGATATATTGCATTGGCTCTGTGCCGGCTGTGGCAGTTTTATGATACTACTCGATGGACTTTAAAAGGTCAGCTTTGTGCTGTTTTTAAGCTAGAAAATGTTTCATCAAACTGATTCTCCAACTCATCTCTTCTACCCTCTCCATACTGACTTATTTCTTGGCAGAACTTTGCATAATGCTTGTCTGTCAGAAATTGTGCCGAATTTGTTACTGTCTTCCACGGTGTTAGACACCAGCTCTTGGACACAACTCTTTAAGAGACATGTTTTTTTTAACGTCCAATGGACATCAATATCTCCCTGAATTTCGTGAAATCCCCAGTCGTCAAAGAATGGGTCACTAGCAATCTCAGTAGATTTACTGTTGAAGAAAGTCATTCTCTCTTTACTCAGGATTCCTGTTGCTTCTTTTATTTCATCCTTTGTATATACTTTGCCTTTGAAACCTTTCTCATTTACTTTTTCCGCCACTGGTTTAAAATTTAGCTGGGAATCACCTTGCTTATCTTTTTTATCAAATCCTTCTGATACATTTAATTTTGTTGAACAAAGGTTTGTCTGCGGGTAACAAAAGTAAACATGCTGATAATTGCCAGGCTTTGCAACACATATGTGTGACACAAGATATTTTCTTTCTATTTTCCTTTTTAATGCTGTTCCAAACACAACAAAATCGTATTCATTGAGTGAAAGCTACGAATAAATTCTCTTTCTCAGTTCTTCTAAAGGAGTATCAGAATTGACATTGGTTAATATTCCAACAGTTTCTTCGGTCTTGCTGTTTGTTATGTTTAGAGTTATTCTCGACATGGTAACTTCGTTTGAATAAAACACCTTGCATCCGTTGCATTAAAACCCATTAAAAACCGTAAAGTGTCACATTCATCGCAATTAGCGCAATCAAGTGACTGACCAGCCAATAAACTTCCGTTTCAAAATGACTCCCATGCATATCCGGTGTTTGCCACAACAGACGTGAAGAAACATTTAATTGTTACCTGGCATCAGGAAATGCTGATGTTACTCATCTGTCACATTAGTATTGTGATATTTCGTGCAATCGGGAAAACTGCTCATATACTGTAGTTATTGCTTGCTGTGACCATGAGAGCTATACAAATTGTGAAGGATGGAGAAAATATTGGCGTTTTACCTTGTTTTGACGAGCAAGATATTTTAACAAATCTGCGTGACGAGATTTGCGAGGATTTTGCTTTGAGTAATTTCTCATTCTCCTTTGAAGAATCATTACTTGATTGTGATCAGGAGAGTGTGTTAAAAGTTGAATCGATATTTTGGAAAAAGAAGTCATGTCTCCGAAGCTAAAGGTTCTTCGGTGATTAAAATTATTTATTTTGCGCCACCGTCCGAACCTAAACAATCCGCGTCAAGTTTGTTGTCCAGCGAAAGCAGTAAAAAAAAATATGATGACAGCTCCGCTTCCTCTACTTGGTTTGCCAGCAGCTCAACAAATCACGCCGGAACAAGAAAGCCCTAGAAAAGCTTCTCAAAGCCAGCTACATTTTTGCGCAGTCCAAGTTCGTGGGAAGTGCGCGGTGTAAAAATGTACTCGCTCGAGGAGATTGAAGTTGCGAAAGGAATCGAGAAGAAAAGGAGGGTATTTTGGAATGACATGGCCAAAAAAATGTGCAAGGAGACAACAAAGCCAAAACAAATTATAGGGAAAACTATTAACGATGAATGGAGGAAACACCAAGCTAATTTACTCTTGGAAGAGCAGGATTTGCTGACAGCAGCAACTGAGGCCGAAAACAAGGGGGGAAATGTTCCTTACGGCAGGAAGCTAAAGTCAGGAACCATTGGGAAAAATGCCCAACGAATTCGCAACAACCAAGATGAGCTGGCTAACATCACGGCGCAAATTGACAAAGTCAAAAAACAAGAACCTGGACAAAAGAGGAAAATAGAATTAGACGAACTAGAACGTATGAAGAAATTTTTCATCTCAGATATGAAAAAAGCACAAGATGCGATGCGTAAGAATTTGAAAGTGGCCAAAATGTCGACAGTAAAAGACACTAATTACTAAGCCTTAGAAATTCCAAGGCTAGACATTCTAAGTTAAATTGTTAGAAACTCTGACTATAATTAGGAATTGTTGTGTTCTTGTTCGCTGTATCATAGTCTAGCCATAATTTTTAATATTAGCAACAATATGATACTACTACTGTATATATATATTCTATTGAAATATAGTTTAGGTTAGATATACTGCCGAAGCAGAGAACATAGGAGTCTAACGTTTCGAGCGAAGTCCCTTCGTCAGAGAAACGTTTTTCTCTGACGAAGGGCCTTCGCTCGAAACGTCAGACTCCTACGTTCTCTATTTCGGCAGTATATCTAACCTAAACTATAGTCGATTGTTGTTTCAACACTGCCTACGCAGCACACTACTTTTATTATATATTCTATTGTTGGCTGATAGGACTTTGCTATACTAAAACGTTAAATTCTCGTTTTCACAGTTATATTCGCATATCGTTCGCCTAAAAGATTTTTAAGGGACACTTCGATGACGATAATGTGCCTTCCTCCCGCTTCTTAACCCTTTACCGGACATGGTTGCCATTTGGCGACTTATTACTTTTACTCTAACGCCAGACGATTTTACTCGTCAAGTGGAGACCTCCTGGTAATCTGCCCAGTAAAGGGTAAACTTAATACGAAGCCTGTGGCTGTGCAATAAAACAGGATATATATATATTATATAAAATAGAGTGTTTTATTGATTTTTCTGCCACTAATAAAAACGATAATCTCACATGTTCGATTATTTATGATAATCACACATGTAACGATTATCGCTGAATCAGACATGTAACGATTATCGCTGAACTCATTCGCTTCACTCACTCGTGAGATATCCTGGTCAACACTCGAAATAAATTTCATATTTCCGCACATCCATGTATTATTCTCTACTTATATAACTTGAATGTAAGAAAGTTTCTATTTCGCCTACCCTCTATTTTTTATCGTTTGTAAGTATACTTTGACTGATAAAAGCAATATGTATGTTTCACATAAATTCTATATATTCTTCAGTACAAGACAAACTTTATGTAACGATTGACTAATTTCCTTCCTAAACTATTGAAATTATTTCTAAATATTTCACAAAAAAATTCTAATTATGTGTCTTTGATTTGACATATCTGCGGCTTGTCGCTATTAAACGTAATAAATTCGAATGCGAAACGTCTGTTCGAAACAAAAAAGAACATGCACGCGACAAACTAGTACTCGGAAAACACTTTTTGTGCACACTTGGCCTTGGCTGTCAGTAGGCCGGGTTGAAATAGTGCTCAAGCCGGAACTCGAGTTCGAGTGAAAAAGGAATGATTATCATGCACAGCGTCACTGACATGCAGTGTTTTCTTTATATATCGCCGATGTTGTTTGAAACTTATTCCCAAAAACGATAACGTCAACTAATTCATTTGAAATTTATTTTGGTATATTTTATTATAGATTCACAGTAAGTCTAACAGTAATAAAACTTCCAAACCAGAAAATTGATTGGTGTCCGAATCAAGGTTCAATCGAAGTGTATAGGTTGTCCGCCTATATTGATTAATACCTATGGGCTATGGCACATAAAGATGGTGAACTGTCGAGATTTTTTGGAACAAAAATAAAGGTCTAAAACCTGTCTCAAAGGAGAACGCAAGTCATTGCAAGTTTTAGCTTGTGCCTCATCTGACCGCCAACTTGTGATGACTTGCACTAACTTGTGACTTGTGATGACAGCTTTCGTTAGCTGAAACTTCGCCCGCGCGGCAAATCGAACGTAATGGAAAACCGCCTTTACGTCCTTGTTTGATCCAGGCTTAATCTGAAAAAGCTAAAATTAGTTGCAAGTCATCGCAACTAAGCGGTCAAACGAGGGTGCAAGAAAACTTGCGATAACTTGCGCTCTCGTTTGATCCAAAATTTAAAAGCGTGCTTCAAAAGCTCATTAATATTCATTAACCAAATTGTCCACTAATATGCACGTATTTGATCATGTGGAAGTCTTTTATACCTGATAAAACTACTATGAATATTAACTAACGTGAAATTTTATATAAAGAATACTAATGAATGTGAAATTTTATATAAAATGTCATCCTAATTAGCAAATCTATTGTCGTGTTTTATCAGATCTAAAACACTCGCGCTACGCGCTCGTGACGTGTGATGACAGCTTTCGTTAGCTGAAGCTTCGCCCGCGCGGCAAAGCGAACGCAATGGAAAACCGCCTTTACGTCCTTGTTTGATCCAGGCTTAATCTGAAAAAGCTAAAATTAGTTGCAAGTCATCGCAACTAAGCGGTCAAACGAGGGTGCAAGAAAACTTGCGATAACTTGCGCTCTCGTTTGATCCAAAATTTAAAAGCGTGCTTCAAAAACTCATTAATGTTCATTAACCAAATTGTCCACTAATATGCACGTATTTGATCATGTGCAAGTCGTTTATACCTGATAAAACTACTATGAATATTAACTAACGTGAAATTTTATATAAAGAATACTAATGAATGTGAAATTTTATATAAAATTTCATCCTAATTAGCAAATCTATTGTCGCGTTTTATCAGATCTAAAACACTCGCGCTACGCGTTCGTGTTTTAAATCTGATAAAACGCTCCTCTACTCGTGTTTTAAATATTACTTCAAAAACTCAATAATTCATGAGGAAAATAGAAAGGAAATCAGTACCGTGTCGGTGGCTTTATACATGATAAAACTTATTGACGTCAGAAAGAACATAGAATTTTATATAAAATTGTCATCCTTATTAGCAATTGAATGAACAAAGCAAAGCAAGCAATAACGGATCGTTTTTGAAGCTGTTCAAAACACTCGCAGCACGTGTTTTATCGAAACACTGCTACGCCGCACCATTAACTGTGTAAAATTTTAGTAACTCCTAAGTTTTTGCGTTTTATTTTATGAATTCCTGAGTTTGAACTTCTAAATTTACTCACCGGATTCCTGAATAATTGTAATTGGAAAGTGACATGATAGGAAAAGGAAAAACATTGGCATTTAAATGGGGTTTAACGCATTTACATTTTTCATTAATTAACCCACCAGGAGGTCTCCACTTGACGAGTAAAATCGTCTGGCGTTAGCCAGAGTAAACTAATCTGGCGTTAGCCAGAGTAAACTAATGAGTTGCCAAATGGCAACCATGCCCGGTAAATGGTTAATAAAAGATCTGATGATTGATAAAAACCAAACACTCACTGTTGTCGAGCATCAAACTTTGATCAAACAAAGTTCAAATAATGGTAAAATGATACATGCGTAATCATTTTAAGCTTATTATTTTCTAATCTGAACGCCGTTTAATAATAGTGGCCATAATTAGTTATTACTTCTCAAGCTATTAAAGGTAACTGATGAAGAGAGCATATCAGAGTGATTTTAACACAGAGCACAAGTTAACATAAAAGTGCACAACTCGACAGAAGTTTTTTCATCTTTCCTGATTAATTTAGTATTAACTCTTTC
The DNA here is from genome assembly GCA_035771165.1 of Paragorgia papillata. Lineage (NCBI taxonomy): Eukaryota > Metazoa > Cnidaria > Anthozoa > Scleralcyonacea > Coralliidae > Paragorgia > Paragorgia papillata. The sequence goes on from JAWNZC010000225.1 coordinate 509,960, forward strand.
CTGTCCGAATTGGTCTTTCTAACGCCAGACGATTTTATTCACCTCTGGAGAAGCCCTCGGACAGGAATGAGTTATAAACTATCTCTCTATTCTCTAACTCTTTCCTGTCCGAATTGGGCTTTAGTATTTTATTCTGGCTAACGCCAGACGATTTTATTCACCTCTGGAGAAGCCCTCGGACAGGAATGAGTTAAAGGTGAATAAGGTTTTGTTTCAAATATGAAATATTTATATTGGGCAGTCCTAATACTGTAGGATGACGAACTTATGACCCGAAGTCTAAACCTCTAAACCTAAAGCTAAAGAATCTTTAGAATCGAATCAAATCAAATAATTTTTTTATTTGACAGTTTTATACACTGCAACCCGTGATACAATCTGAATGAACTATATATAGTACTAGTTGTTTTTCATGGCTATTTCTGGTCTTGATTCATGCTTTAGGTGACAACATGAATTTGTGTTATAGAATTAAAAGAAAAAACTGGCAATCTGTGGCGCCTGACTTGTGTTGTTTTATTTTAATCGCTAATATGATATCCGGAGTTGTATGCTATTTGTTTTATGCTAGTTGGAGCTATTTGAACTTGGCTAAGGCTAATACGAGTAGAATAATCTACTTTCGGGTAGAAAGTTATTTCGTGTTAATAAGGAACCGACCAAGCGTGGTAAGGTTACAAGGTGCGATCTCACCTTGAGCGCGAAGTGTCAGGAAATGAGATGAAAATTTCCGACCAGCGACAACAATAATTTGTCGCGCTAGCTCGCAGTGCTTTGTCACTTCCGGTAATTTTTTCCCTCGAAAGTGTGACCTGTTTCGCCCTGTTGTTATTCCGTCAGTTGTTCAATATGAAGCGTGGAGAAGTTCGACGGGATTTTCTTCCAAGGGTATCTTCCAAGTATACTTTTTCTGATTCAAATGTCAAGCAGCTTGACATATCAGAGTGCAATAATTGCCTGGTCAATGTGCAACATCTAGAGGAGATTCCACCTCTTAGTACGTGCTTAAGTCTCAGAGCTAAACTTACAGCCAAAGAAGTAGAAGGGTCTGACAATTGTTTAGATTTGACGGTGAATCGGTCTCATAATTTTGTTGAAGACATAAAGGTCTGGGCATGCTAGACAGCGATGGCATTCAAGAAATTGTAGCACTACACAACCAACAACGAGTAGTCCGCGAGGTATATGAAGAAAAACTTTGGTTTCAGAAGATGAAAATGCATCTCAGTTCCAACACTGGCTTAATCTCACTTCAGAAACCCGTAGAGAACTTTGTTAATGAACTTTGGTTAAGCGAGGAAAACGGAAAAGTACTCGGGGTTGATGTAAAAGATGCTATGCGTTTGTTGTGTAATCACTGGTTTACGGACGACGTGATTGAGTTTTTTTTCTCGCAAGTTTAACACTGCATCCGAAGAACATGCATTTATAATTTTTGATCAATCGATGAATGACGCTTCAATTTTTCTGCAACGAGTTCTACGAGTTTTGAAGCCAAAAACCAAGTATCTACATTTTGCGCTGAACGTCAAGTGTTGTGCTACGGATATGAAGTCGACCACTAAAACGACAATAGGTAATGGAAACTGTTGAATTCGTTGTTGTCATCATCGTTTTCTAGTTATAAAACATGACAAGCACACTGTGGAAGCATAACAAGAATTAGAATTATTTACATTGAATGCGTGTCTTTTACATTCCTTCGTTACATCATGATTGGTCAGATTAACCTAAATATGTTTCCATATATGGTAATAGGAAGTTTGTTACCTAGTCATAATAATACATAATAATATCCAGTCATAACTAATCTTAAAGTTACATTCTTATATTAAACAACAATTTTTATACAGTTAAGAGCATTACTTAACAGAAACCACTGGGTATATGTCCTTATAACGTGTCAAGGTGAAAATATTGTCTATGGTGATCCAAAGGGATGGAACGTTCCACAGAACCTCCGAGCCTGCTTTGAGCCACTTATGATGATGCTACAAGAGAGAAATAGTGGTTCTAAACATCAGTGTGCAGTGAGACTGGTTAAGGTGCACATTCCTCAGTCAGGAATCGCTCATCATGTTTGTGTTGGCGGTTGTAGCACGTTGTTTCCAGTCCAAACCTGTTATAATTTGTGTGGAGGTATTGTAGTCCTTATCTCTTCTGCAGCAATTCTAGCGCAAGATCTCTGGCAAGAGATAATTTTTGGGAAAAAATGTCATTGCAACTCCAAATACAGTTTGTTGCGCAGCTTGATTAAAGATCCATCTTCCCATTCGTTAACATTGAGAGGACTGATGATCGTGTGGCTGGCCAAAGACAATATTTTGGAGTAATGGATTACAACCACTTTTGGAGTCATCAAACGTTCTTCCAAAACACTTTGATTACGACTTGGATTTTCCTCCTTTACATTCAGGCGAAAAAGATGCCAGTTCTGAACAACGATTGAAAGGTAAGTCAAATGTAATGAATTTTGCATGAACACTGTTCTCTTTTTCAACTAGGCCTAGTTTTCAGTGACCCGGCTGACTGGATATAGGATGGGAAAATTTGTGTGAGAGTTAAGAAAAGATTTTGGGGGTTTATAGATTTTGTATCTATTAAATTAAGTCCAGTTTACACGAGACAAGCACAAACTTAGAGCGGTAAGAGTTTGTTTTGGTTACAGTGTTAATTGTCGGTTTTAGCTGAGATATTTGCATGATGTCAAACAGGGAAATATTCTGAAAACTAGTAGTAGTCAAATTACATGAGCTTCTAAAGACTTTTCACGTTTGTTCCGTACGTGATCGAGTTCAGTTTCTAAACTTTAAATAACTGCCATTCTAGTGTATAGCTGTACCAGTCTAACCTAAAAATTTTAGTCTCACGTAAACGAATCTTTAATTAAGACCAGTTCGTAATTCAGCTCAAATCTTACTGGCGATTTATCTATGTGTGTATGTATATATGTATGTGTGTGTTTTTGTTGATGTACTGTGTGTGTGTGTGTGTGTGTGTGTGTGTGTGTGTGTGTGTGTGTGTGTGTGTGTATGTGTGAGGTCATCTACTGTCGGCGCCAGTCAACATGTGTATACTATTTAACTATACCTGTAATTCAGTTTTTAGCTGCAAGAGGTATCATTAAACATATTATTATTATTATTATTATTATTATTATTATTATTATTAGTATTAGTAGTAGTATTATTATTATTATTATTAGTAGTAGTAGTAGTAGTAGTAGTAGTAGTAGTAGTAGTAGTCGCATGTTTTATCCAAAATATCCTGGCATTTTACTGTTACTACTTTATCAAATACTTGGATTTCAGAGAACATTGATTCTATAGTGAACAGCTATATTCGTAAATGGCTTGAAATACCTGTGTCAGGAACACTTAGTACTGTCTACCTAACCAGAAACAAATTTGGTCAAATTATTTGTCCTCCATCTGTCAAATTCACCCAATGCCAAACAGTTCTCGGTACAGCTCTTAAAACATCTCCAAACCAAGCAATCAATGAACTCTGGAAGTCAACTAGTAACAGCACAAATATCCAGTATGATGTCTATAACTCCACCAAGCAAGTTCTTAAGGACTCTGGACAAGAAGATACACTTCATAACCATTTCACCTGTCAGGGATCCTTTTTCTCCAATATTACTAAGTTCTCCTTTCCCCAGCTTACGAAAATATGGTGTGCGTCTCAGTCCAACCTCCCGAAAAATATTTTTAATTTTACAATACGATATATGAATAACTCTCTTCCCACGCGCAAAAACCTTGCAAAATGGGGTGTATCACCAACTTCAGATAGTTCTCTTTGTCTGGCTCCGGAAACTCTTCTTCACGTAGTGGCAGGTTGCCAGTCGTACCTGGAACGATTTACATGGAGACACGACTCTATCTTGAACTTTCTCGCAACGACCCTACAGACCGTAAGTGGTTCAAGTCTTCCAGGTTATAAAAGTCCAACCATAATAACTGGTGACACATACCTTCCAGACTTGCTCCTATCAACTCCAAGTGGATGCCTCTACATTGTTGAACTGACTGTTGGTTTTGAGTCAAATCTTCAAAACAACGTCGATCGTAAAAATCCAAATATTCAGAATTGATAAGGGAACAAAGTCAAAGTGAACAATTCAGATCAGTTAAATTTGTAAACCTATCGGTTAGCTGCCTTGGTATCTTTGCAACAGAATGTTCTACATTCATAGAAATGCTGAATGATCTTAGTCTTGACAAGACTCACCAAAAATATTGTATTAATAGAATGACGACGATCGCAATCAGAACCACCTATTACATATTCTGTTGCCGAAACAAGGAATGGACAAATCCTGAACTGCTAACTTTTTAAAATTATTGTACTGTATATTTGTTTTATGTTGTTTTATATAGTTATTAGTTATATATTGTTAGTGTTGATTCAAGTAGCCGATTGTAGATTACCTTAAATAAGCGAGATTTACAATTGTATATTATCTAAAAAGACATTTAATAAAGTTTCCATTATTATTATTATTAATCCATAAGCGTAATTAATAGTAGATTAATCCATCTTCAGTAGCCAAAAGGCCGCTGTCTCCAAATATATCGTTCATAACTTCTTCGGTTTGTCTATCATTTGCTCCCACTTTTGAACGGAGATGACGTTTCACATTCTCTTCAATATGACGACGACAGAGAAAATGATTTGAAGACGTAAATAATTGTCTCATTGCTTTTTCTTCATCAGACCCCAATAGAAGATGGTGGTCACTGGCCTGAATGCCATTGATGCAGTTATCTAATTTGCTTTGCAAATGCGAAAAGAAGCGATGTTAAGTGGAATGTAAACCATCCCAATGCAAAAGTACTGGACCAAGCACGATGGGATTGTTCTGTTTGCCTTTGCGAACAAGGTGGGTTTTTTATGGCAGACAAGGATGGTTACATAACATGGCCCCAAATTGAATGTTCCGTCTACTCCAAAAACACTAGGGTGTTTTGTGTCTGATGAGCAATACATTTTGATTTTCTCTAGTTGTTCCTTTAAATATAGAGTAACCGATGGAGGTTTACCTTTTGTTTTCCTGATCGGCATTATTTGACACCTGGCGTCTTTTTTTCTTGTTTTCTTGATGCTTTCTATTTTGAACTTGTTTAAGATCACGTGGGGCATTAGCTGAATCTTCTAATACCATCTGTTCATAGATTTTTCTCGGAAGCATGGACGTACCGTTTACTCTCTCAGTGACTTTCATTTTGGTGGCCTCACTTGTCCGCACATACTCTGATTTGGAAGATTTTGCATTCCCATGGGAGGCTGGGGTTTCAAGAAAATTTCTAATGTACTCTACGATTGCAAGTAGCCTAAGGGTTTTTTGACTCGCTGGGAATTTTCTACCCATGTAATGCGTTTTTTGTAATCTGGCGCACTTTTTAATGTGGTATAATACCGTTTTAGTATCAGGATGTCATCCATTTTTGTTTGAGGATTTATGCGTAGCCTTTGCCCACCAGAATATTTCGTAAACAAATTTCGTAGTTCAGTGTATAAAGCTAGTATGTAAGCCATGTTCATAGATATGATTTTTTGTGGAAGATTCTGACCAGTGGAAAAACTTTTTTGCCACAATTTCGTCTGGATATATTCCCACCGTTATCTACCACAAAGTAAACATTTTCTTTTTTATACCTTTTGGAAGTTCTGAACAAAGGTAGTTGCTAGCCGTCTCCGGCTTAGAAAGAAAATCGACAATTTCATCCATGTTAAGGAAAGAACCACTCCCTTTACGGGCACAAGAAGGCCAGTATGTTGGTGTTTAGTCTCGTAGAATTCTTGGTTGGCAAACATCTCGACGCTTGTTCTGACGTGCAACTCATCTGCAAGTGACTCATTGCCAACAATAGCAGTTGATAGTGCATTGAACAGGCAGTTGCCGTTAGCCGCTACCATTGCCTGTGCTCCACCACTTTCCCCTCCACTTGCCCCTCCCGTCAATAACAAAAATACACGACGCTCAAGCCTACAGTTTTGTTTACTATGTATTATTGCATCAAAGGTTTAAATAATTTTTCTAAGACAATTAAAAATATTCTTATTACTAGAGCCAAAGATCGTCTGGCTGTAGCAAATTAATTTTTATAATTTCGATCAAGAAAAATGTACATTTATAGTTCTAATATTTTTTTACTGTTTAATTAGTTTTTAACTTTGTATCTTATTAAGTAGACCTTGATTATTAAGTAGAATGAGTTTGAGAAATTTAAGTTATCAATAGTGAGATATTTTTAAAAAATTCTGAAGATCCAATTTTTTTAGCAAAGAAAAATCATGGTTTTCTATTTTTCAAAAAAATTGGATCTACAGAAGTTTTTAAAAATCATACTATTGATTACTTAAATTTAAAGAAATGTTTTAACGCAAAAAAATTTGGGGGTCACCGAACTCGTTTTTGAAATTTACGGCCATTTTGAAACGTAACTATTGTCATAGCTACGACTGAAACACTATCTGTTAACAGTATTTGATGCCTTGAACGTTATTCTATGCATAACGTCAGTTTCACTCTTTTCCAAAATATTCATGAGTAGTTTCTGAGGTTGAAACTTGCTTATCGTATGTTTCTCGTTCTTACGGCTTCAAAAAAGCATGTAACAACAAAAAATGTGGACATTCTTATTTCGCAAAAATGTTTGTCAATTTTCGACAAATTTTCTTCCATTAAATAGCTCACAGATAAGTGCATCTAAAATATCAAATATTTTTTCCAGTCAGTATAAACTGTGCTTTTATGAAGGTTTTTTTAAAATAACAAGAAGAAGAAACAAGAGATAGCTAAAATGGCTACAAATTGGGAAAACATCATGGTCCACTGGCAGCTGTATTTTCTAGACGAGTTTGGTGACCGCAACTTTTTTATGTAATTTTACTATGGACCGACATATCATAAACTTTAATACTGGGGAGTTTCAGCAAGTTTTCATTTCTGGAAGAATTACTGAGGAATTACCTTAAGACATGTAAATTGTATTTACAGTTGCAAATACAACTCTTTGTGGATGGATTTTTGGGTTATTTACGTTATTCGTAAGAATATATGCAGATAATGGGCAACGTCATAATATAGCATTTCTACCTATAAGGTATGGTATACACCATACAGTCCCTAACGAAAAAAGTCTATACCGGTAGGTGACCTATAATAATAATAATAATGGTTTTATTGAAGCATATCTACAAAGTAGCTCTACATCTTCAATACTATAGTATTAAAATTATTTCTAACAATAAATAAGAACTATGTGTGTAAAATAGGGATGCTTAAAATTATATTGTATTTACAATCTGATCATGCGTAAATGCATAAGCGTTCTCTAGCATTATGAAATAATAATGTTTTAACTTGTCTTGCAAAAGATATAAAATCTTTGTCGTCTCTAATTATTTCTGGTAACTGAAGAAATAGTTTCGAAGAGCAATCTTGAAATGTTCCAGTTTCCAGTGGGATAACAAAGTTGATGCTTTGGCTCGATTGTAATTGGCGGTTAACTATACGCCTTTCGAGCTTTAGGTTGTCTGGGAACGATGGGTCCCACAGTGATTTATGTACCAGATGAAGAAGATGATGCTCAGTCCTTTCCTTAATAGGAAGCCACTTGAGCTGATGTAACACGTCACTTTGGTTGGTATATTTATTGAGGACGAAGCTTGCTGCTGCGTTTTGAATCCGTTGCAGTTTTCTTTGCAAATACTGTGGAAGTGGATAACACACTACATCGTTGTAGTCAAGTTTGGGAAGAACTAAACATTCCACAAGTTGCTTCCTTGCGTTAAGTGGAGCTAAGTTCTTCAATTTTCGAAGGGTGGACAAAACGGCATAACACGATGAAGATAAATTTTTAATGTGATCCGTCCATTTAAGATGTTCATTTAACCATGTACCGAGAAGTTTAAATGACGATCTTCTCTCGAGTACTTCTCCATTGACTGTGATTGTTGGAACCACATCCTTAAGAGCGTGCGCTGTAGACATTTGCTGAGATGTAATTAGTATCTGCTTGGTCTTAGATCCATTTAACATAAGATTAGATTTAGTAGCCCAGTCCTCCAATTTGGTGACATTGTCATTTATCTTATCCACGATATCAGTAAATTCCTGTGGTGGGCAATGATCATAGAGTGTAGTGTCATCAGCGTATTGAAAAGATGGACAGTCAAGGTTACTTTGTAAATTGTTTACATAAAGGTTAAACACAATACTGGCCCCAAAATGGAGCCCTGCGGTGCACCAAAATGAACATTGAGAGTGTCAGATTGTTTCTCATTAATTTGTACAAATTCCTTTCTGCCACTAAGATAGTTAAGAATCCAGTCTAAAGCACCATGTGAGAATCCAATAGCATGAAGTCGTTTTATGACGGTACAATAATCGACAGTGTCAAAAGCCTTTGAAAAGTCGGCAAAGGCGATCAAAGTTATCTCTCCTTTCTTCATAGCCTTAATGATATCATCTCTAATTCGTAGCAAAATCGTAGCTGTTGAGTGTCCTTTCCGATAGCCTGAAACTGTGTCTTGTAATACATCGTGTTGTTGGATATATTCCAACAGTTGTGTAAGTACAAGCCGTTCATATATCTTCGATAGCGCAGGAAGCACCGAGATAGGTCGATAATGATCCACTTCTGTTGGTGAATCATTCCTTGTATTGGAGATACACAGGGAAATCTTCCAGGTTGCTGGAAAAGAGTTTCTCTGTATATACTCATTAAGGATATGGCTTAGTGGAGAGGCAATTATATCTACGACTAATTTGATAAACTTCATGGGTATTTGGTCTGGTCCTGTTGAACTGTCAGATCTCAGTGACTTCAGTTGTTGCAATACCTCTATGTGTAACTTTACCCAGGCAAAATGTATCAGACCAGCAGTATGGTAGAGAATCAATAATTTCCTCGAGGTTATCGTGAGATTTTGGAGTAGTACCAAGGAGACGTTGTGTAGTGGAACAGAAAAGTTCATTCAGCCTATTAAGATCCATGTTAGGCTTTGGATTCGGATGGAGAATGCGGTGAATAATTTTCCAAAGATCTTTGGGCTTTTTAGAGGACTACGCCTTTTGGTAAAAGGATCGTTTCAACTTCCTTATGGTGGTTTTTATTCTATTTCGAATATCACGGAAGGCTTGCCATACGACATCCAATTGAGTTTTGTGAGCTAGGTATCTCAATTTGTTTCTTTCAATCTGGAGTTCACGTATGTTTTTAGCGTTGAGCCATGGTGCTGGCGGTCTTGCGAGTTTCGTTTTCCGCAATGGAACATGCCGATCCAAGCAAGATTTAAACAAAGAATTGAACAAATCAAGTTTGTCATCAGGATCATCTGTGCTGTAGATTACACTAAAGGGTAATGTGGAAAAATCGTCGATAAACGCTTTGTTATTAAAACGTTTCTCATCACGGATCATTTTAAATCGTGGTTGAAACCGAGTTACTCGTATATTCACGCAAGTATAAGGGGCGTCATGGTCACTAATTGTTGGACATGGTAAAACTGACGTATAGGTGATACGACTTGGCATATTAGTAATTATGTGGTCAGTCAACGTTTTTAGTGCAAAGTTTCATAGAAACTTTGCAATATTGTGATGAGTGGCAAAAATTCACACGATAGAGGTATACATAGTGTAAACTCCGGGGGGTGCTCGCTACTGGTGCGCTTTTTAGTGCAAAGTTTCACAGAAACTAAAACCAGTGAAATGTGAAACACTAGTATCAGTCTTTCATATACGACAAATATTTATGTCGCTTAAAGCTCGTAAAGTCCTAAAGAGCGAGAACAGACAGGTTTGTACCTTATCTATGGGTATTTCTTGAAAGACATGTAAAATCCTGGTGCATTATTAATATATCTTAATATACCGAGAATGAAAGAAGTTTCCCCCCGGAATAGATTAGAATACCACTGCGCACGCGTGGTTTTGTTTGCGACTGGCGAATACAATGGCGGAGAAACGCAAAGGAGCGATCAATTTTCTTCTCGAAACAACGACTTTCTAGGCTTAGCTGCATGGCTAATTAAAAGTGGTCTGGACGAAAGGATTTATTGTCTGCCTAGGGGAAGGTACGAATAAATACTAAAAGCTTTATATTCAACTTTAATATGGTCTGGCATGTCGACGATGTTGTGAAGTCAGTTTGTGGAGTGTTGTTTGTTCGTGTCTGTTATATTTTACACGAGTGGCGCTCGAGCAGTTTTGCACGTCAGCTCAATAACAAATTCTCTCTACTGGAGATTGTAGACTGTCTTCGCATTTTGATTTGGCGTTCAATAAACAACTGAACGAAGAACCCTGGCCAAAGTGGCCATATATTAAACATGAATGTTTAAGTTCTACATGTATCAGTACCTGCGTGAACTTAGCGCGTGATTATGCAGACGATTTAACGCAGGATTTAACGTGACGCTAGCAACATAATCATCAGACGATCGTAATTTGTCAAGGCAACAAAAACTCATGTATCTTTACATCCGCTTGGCAGATTTTAGTCAATTTTGATCTGGATCGACTGGACGTCACACGATACGTATTAGTATCGGAACTCTTGTGATGCACCAAGCTTTTTATTCAAAAATTTCGAGGAGTTCAAAAAGATCTCTTGATGTTATTAAACAGACCTGAAAACAATAGCGAAGGGCACAAAAGTGTCAGTATTCATGTTTGTCGGAGTTTATAATTTTTTTTTGCCTTGACAAGAGAAAATGATTCTTTAAGAATCCCTCGAGATTCTATTTTGGGTTGTTTGTCTAAGTTTTGGCTTGTATTATTTTATTATTGGACTTTGCTTTAGAAAGTGGGCTGGCAGGTTGCCGGGTTAGCAGCTCTGTCCATACACGTGGCAAAAATTGTTATTATCTTTGACTAGAAACTTTGCACTATCCTCGGGATCTAGTTGATTTAGATGTTACACGAGTAGGGATCTTAACTAGTTGATGTAGATTGAAGGATTCCAATATGTCGGTATACTGCTTGACCATGACCTCTTCAGGTTTCAATAAATCAATGTTAAAGTCTCCGGTGATCATCAAAAGTCCATCCCAAATTTATGTTTAATTGACTAATTAAATGTTCAGTTTTAACAAGCCAGGTCTGATAGGCTTGCATACGATTAGAACGGTACATGACTCCCAAAAGTAGTTTACTGTGTTTATTACGGCCATTGATTTCTAGCCAAATGTGTTCTAACCCAGGTTCAATTTTCTCGATATCGGCTCTCCTTTTGAAGTTTAGTGATTCCTTTATGTAAATTCCTACCCCGCCGCCACGTATATTATCACGATTACGATACAAAATTGAGTAACCAGTTATAGTTACATAGTTTATCAGATGCGGATTGTTCTTGAGCCAAGTTTCGCTCATCGCTACAACATCAAATGGGTACTCTTTGATTGTAGCCAGTAGTAGCTCATCAAATGTAGACAACATACTCTGGGTATTAAGATGTAAAATTTTAAGTTGATTTAGTCTACTACTTAACTGTTCGTAGTGTTGGTCTGTGCTCTCCACTGATGATGCATTGCCGTTGATCTCACCGACTATGGGAGATTCAAAGGAAATATCCTGTTCATCGCAACGATAAAACGCTAATTCAATATGTAGACATTGGGTACATATCCAATCTTTAGGCGTATCAGTTCTGACTTTCTTTAATTGAACAACAGAGATGTTGTTAGTACATTTTGCATGGTACAAATCAAAACATTTAGTGCACATAAAACGCTTATGGTTGGTTTGAACGCGTTTATTACACTCAGGACACAGAGTAGAACTTGTAACCTTTTTGGTTTTCGAGCTTTGATCACACTGGTCTGGCCCGTTTTAGGCTTTCTATGAACAAAAGTTTTACGACGTGAAAAGGTTCCTTCTGACAGTTCTGTGGTGAGAACAAACGATAAATAATTCGCTTGGCTGGTTCGATAGCCATAGTCATTCGCTTTGTCACGAGGCGATTGTGAATGAAAGCACGATTGTCCCTTGATCCTGTAATCTATTTGTGACTGCCTTATTGCCTTCAAAACTAAAGGTAGACCAGAATTGAAAGTTATCCCTGATTTCACATATTGAATCATAGATACAGTATTTCCGATGCTTCCAAGCCATAAACAAGCATAAAGTTCAACACCAAGTGAATAATTCGCTTGACTGGTTTCATAGCCGTGACCAGGATAGGATGTTTTCGCCAATTTCACATTATATACCGTCGAATAATTTATTCCAGTAGCGCAGAGTTGTTTCCCGATTGATTCCTCACATTTTGGCTTGAAGAATACAGCCAAAAGAGTAGATAACCCCCCCCCCCCCCCCCATTCAGCATACAAAGGGATGCCGCCTCATTAATATTCAGCATGACTCACGAATGACTCACACATGACACAGTGAGATGCACGGTGTGATGCATGGTGTGATGCACGGTGTGATGCACGGTGTGATGCACGGTGTGATGCACGGTGTGATGCACGGTGTGATGCACGGTGTGATGCACGGTGTGATGCACGGTGTGATGCACGGTGTGATGCACGGTGTGATGCACGGTGTGATGCACGAAAAGTCACGCATGACGAACACCTGTGACATGATTGGGCAAGATTGGGATAATTAGTGCGCATGAAGCTATAAGATAACTTAACTTGAATATTATCTGAATCATCTGATCTGAATTATCTGATCATCCTAGAATCATTCCTAACTAAACCCTCGTTTATAAGTGAAGGAAGATAGAATGAGGAATCACTTCGAGAAGTCATGAAAAGAACGATTTTAAATGTCGAAATATAAAGGCAAAGCGATTTATTACTTTGAAAGCGTTGCTACGCTTTCTGTTACTAAGTGTGATATTTGCATATTTATCCTGAGTGCACCTGCAGGATACAAAAGAGAAACTCATTAGGGGCCATTAAGAGGATTAAGCGCTTGGGCAAGTCTAGTCGAGAAGGTTATTAGCATTGGTGTACAGCGTCGCGTCGCCTCATAAGACAGAATTCAAAGCATTCAGTTTAAAACATTTATTTAGGCTTTGGTTTAAACTTACACATATCAAAACAAATCACCGTTACATATAAATAGTTCACACCGAGCATCTAGTAAGGTCTGCTCCTTAGATTCTATTTAGGTGTTTTTATTTTAAAAGTAGAATGATAATCTTTCTTGTCTTCTGATGATAATTGGGACACATCTTCTTTTGTCATGGGTAAATATTTTGATCTAGTCATCAATGGATGATGTTCATACTCTTCTCTATCATCCGGAGTCATCTTTGCCAAGACTTTCTCTGTCGGGTCACCTAAACTTTCCCAGTTATGAAAGAAATTATGTTTAAGCGTCGGTTGTTCAACGGTAGGAGGCGGTGTTAGGAAATAGGTTTTACGTGTAGCAGGGAAACCCCACGGAAGATCGTCAGTTTCTTGCTTTATCTCCGGTGTCAAATTTGGTGTATTTTTCCGAGGCTGAGTTTCAAGATTAGTTAGAGGTTGAAGCTGATTCTGCAGTTGATTTTGAAACGTTAGAAAACGTCCTAGCTGATTGGAGTAGAGTATGCTCTTTTCTTCTGTTGTTAACTGTGGAGCTTGTACAATATCTTGCATTTTTTTTTCTGTATTGTACATGGCATTAACGATCGGAGGTTGCTGATAAGATTGCTTTTGTATAAAACTACCAAGTTGCTGCTGCAGGGTGGAGTTACTTTCTCCAGGTAGAACATTGGTCTTGAGACGATGATCGTCATCCGTTGTAGGCTTTAGATCTAGCATAAGATAACCATGAGGGTGGCTTGTTGCTTTCTCGTAACTCTTCATAAATTCCTGAACATGACCCGGGTTCACCTCTCGGGTTTATCCCTCGGAGACTTGAAGAGTAAGATATAGTGTGCTATATGGCTAATGTTTCTGGTTTCTTTGCCTTGATGGAAAATATTTTGAAGAATATAGATGATAGACAAATTCCGGTGATGACTACCTTTAGTAAATAGACTAGCAATACGTTTATCTCCCCCTGATTGAGCCATAAGATCATCGAGGACGATCAGGTTACGTTGAGAGACTTCAACAAAATCATCCGAGTCAATGTCGGAAGGTATACCGTCGTAGAATTCGATGCCTGGTATTGTTTTGATCATCTCAAGGTACATGGGCTGCCATTGTCCATAGCACCAAATGATACGTTCGGGAGGAGGATTAATCGTAGTTTTGGCGTTTTCCAGAAGTGTCTTCACCCATACGGTTTTGCCGCTCTGAGTACACCCTGCAACAATGCATGTAAAAGGATGCTGCATGACTGTAGATCCATTGATAACCGGGGAAAGATGCCCGGTATTACTTTCCTGATGGAAATTTTTAATATGACGTTGAAGATTGCCTCTTGTTGAAAACGTTTTTCCGCAAGTGCTACAGATGTACGACATGTTGACTCTTTGACGATTAGGAGTAAACTGATTGTTTCAAAGTATATTCGGACAATTTATTTCAATTTTTCCCCCTCTTATCTACCCTTTATCTTGCTCTTATCTTCCTTATCTTTTCTTTATCTTCCCTTTATCTTCCACTTATCTTCCCCTTATCTTTCCCTTATCTTCCTCTTATCTTCCATTTATCTTCCCTTTATCTTTATCTTTTCTTTATCTTCCCTTTATCTTCCTCTTATCGTCCTTATCTTTCTCTTCTCTTCCTTATCTTCCTCTTATCTTTCCCTTATCTTCCTTATCTTCCTCTTATCTTCCATTTATCTTCCCTTTATCTTTCTTATCTTTTCTTTATCTTCCCTTTATCTTCCTCTTATATTCCTCTTATCTTTCTCTTCTCTTCCTAATCTACCTCTTATCTTCCTTATCTTCCCTTTATCTTCCCTTTATCTTGCTCTTATCTTCCTTATCTTTTCTTTATCTTCCCTTTATCTTCCGCTTATCTTTCTCTTCTCTTCCTTATCTTCCTCTTATCTTCCCTTATCTTCCCTTATCTTCCTTATCTTCCCTTTCTCTTTCTCTTATCTTCCTTTTATCTTCCTTATATTTCTCTTCTCTTCCTTCTCTTCCTCTTATCTTCCTCTTATCTTCCTCTTATCTTCCTCTTATCTTCCCTTTCACGAATGACTCACGAATGACTCACGCCTGTGACATGATTGGGCAAGATTGGAATAATTATAGTATACATGAAGCTATATAAGCTCGGACATTACGATGTTAGGATTACACCTGGTCTGGTCGGCTAAGTTCGTTGGACTAATCTGTACTTGTTCGAGACTTTGGAGAAGGATTGGAACGTTTTTGAAAGCATTAGAAATTCTACCGTCGCACAATGGAATGTTGACACAGTGAACCTGCATCTTCGACAATTACACAGAAGGGTACGTTTTGGTTTTCTGGACAGAAACCTAGTTGCGAGTTCTTTTGCCCAGAAGAAGATTGCTACATGTTTGGAAAAGCCGTAGCCTCCTTCCATGAAAGTGGATGTATACATCCAAGGTGCTATGGCCATGGACGACTAGCACAAATGCGAATGGTTAAAGATAAGATGAAGGAAAGTTACGGGAGACCATACTTTGTTTGCTCCGAACGAGGAAATCCCTGTTCGTTTTGGCAATGGGCTGATGTCTTCGAGGGTATCAAACCAATATGTCGACATGGTGTGATTTGTCGTACTAGCAAAGTCAAGAAAGAGGGTGACAACCAAGGTCGTCTGTTTTACTCGTGTCCCCACGAACGGCGAATGATTTCCACAACGTAGATTTATCACAATACAAGAGGCTTAAGAATTCTTCATTACGAATGCTTGGTCAACTGTTCCAGAGATTAATTAATGCATATATCGCCTGAGTGTATATATGTTGCGTCGTTGCCCTTTTTCATTCATTTACCTCTAACCTTAATTGTGTGAACATGACTTGTTGTGGCGGTTTACCACAAATAGCCCTTCGTAATATTTTTCGAAAGTTTCGCTGCATCTCGGCGTGCTGTGGGGGGAAGATTGTGATACAGGCATCCGAATTAGATGGTGGAGCTATACCTTCACGACCTGTATTACAACCCAAAAAGTCCGGCAAGTTTTGGCGGCGTAGATGCCTTATACCGTGTCGTAAAAAGTGACGGAAAATTCCAGATATCCCGAAACAAGATAAAAACATGGCTTAGACAACAAGATACCTATACTTTGCATAAACCCGTACGACATATTTTCAAGCGAAATCGTGTTATTGTTGGAGCGATGGATGAACAATGGGAGGCGGATCTAGTAATTATGGACTCGCTTAGTAAAACAAATAATGGTTAAATACGTTTTAACTGTTATTGATGTACTGTCCAAATTTACTTGGGTGGAACCACTAAAAACAAAGAATGGAGAGACTTTGGTTAAAGCCTTTGAAAAGATACTAAAGAAAGGAAGGAAGCCGGAAAAACTTCATACCGATAAAGGAACAGAATTTACCAATAAACGTTTTCAAAAGTTACTGAAGGACAAACATATTCGATTTTTTACAACACACAACGATACCAAGGCATCCATCGGTTGAACGATTTAACCGAACGTTAAAGGGGAAAATGTGGAAATATTTTACAGCAAAGAATACGTTGAAATATACCGATGTACTACAAAAATTAGTATATTCCTACAACCATTCGAGACACCGTAGTATTGGGATGAGACCAGCTGATGTCAATCGAGAAAACGAAAGTATTGTATGGCAAAAACTGTATGGTGATGAGTCCAGCAAACCCATCAAATATAAATTCAACATTGATGACCAAGTTCGGATTAGCAAAGCAAGACGTACATTCAAGAAAGGTTACTTACCTAACTGGACCGAAGAGGTGTTCACCATCACGAAGCGAGTACCCAGACGACCGCCATTGTACAAGATTGCCGATTATCACAGAGAAGAGTTACAAGGAACATTTTACGAACAGGAATTGCAAAGAGTTACAAAGACAGATAGTGACTTTTATAGAATAGAAAGAGTAATTAAGTCACGCATGCATGGTAAACGTAAAGTTAAGAGTATCTTGTAAAATGGTTAGGCTATCCTGAAGATTTTAATTCTTGGGTACCAGCTGATAATGTAAAAGATTTAACGAAATAAAAATGTCTACCTTACAATTTGTGTTCATTTGTGTACTGTTCTTCGACATGGCAACACAGTTTTATTTAACGCTTCCAAGCAATAGCTCTATGGAATATTTTCCCGATAACACTGTAGCTAATTTTAAAGTGAAGCTTGCTGAAACTATACAACTGACAGGTGACTGGGAAGTAGTTTGTCAGAGTTATATTATCCCCATACATGGAGCAATATTCGAAAAGGTAATCAACAAACGTTTCTCTATAACGCTGGAACAAAATATGAAGATACGGGTCTTATCCCAAATGGCTACTATAACACCATTGCCGATCTCGTGGGGACTTTAAACCGTAGCATGAACAAAGAGGCACGAACCAAGATAAAATTTTCTTCAATTGCAAGTAAACACAAAGTCATGATTGATGTGCCAAAAGGTGGACTCGTGTGGATATCTGGTGATTTACTACAACATTAGGGTTTCAACAAGACACCGTCATTAAGAAGAAGACCCTAAGCCCTTACGTAGCAGATGTTAACGGTGGATTTTCAGCCATGTATGTATACACCGATATCGTGGATGCACAGTTTGTCGGTGATGTCAAAGTGCCCCTACTCAGAATTGTCAATACTCAAGGAGTTTATGGAGAAAACGTGAACGTCAGTCTCCGTAACCTACAATATACTCCTGTCAAGGTGATGTCCTTCGAATCGATTGAAGTGAATATAAAGGACGACAAAAACGAAAACGTACCATTTGGCTTCGGGAAGTCGATTGTGACACTTCACTTTAGACAGCGGAGATCTTCGTATTTCATTTAAAAATGAGACATACAATTATTCCAGACGTAAAGCAATTTCAACAGCATTATTTAAGAAGACAACAACGTGGAAGTCTACCTGGTTTCCGAGGTGCACGTATTCAGAAAGGTTACGGCATTGGAAGTTTTTTTAAAAGTATTGCACGCTTTGCAATACCTCTGGTAAAACGACGAGCTCAAGCTATTGGAAGAAGAGCTCTGCAAGCTGTAAAAGACGTTGGTCAAGATGTTCTGGCAGGGAAGAATGTAAAGCAAGCGATAAAAGGGCGTGGTTCTCAAGCTGTGAAAGATCTTGCTCAAAAAGGGGTCCGTCGGATTACGAACCAATCAGGAGCTGGTCGTAAACGCAAACGGTTGAATTCTCCTATAAAAGTCAACACAAAACGTAAAACCGTCAGTCGTTCACAAACTGTGAAGAAGAAAACATCTGAGCCTACGGGAAGCACAGATTGGTCCGTTTATAAAATATAAATCATGAGTCAAGCTTTTAGTGCCCTACATAAAGATTTGTGTGAGTGTGGAAAATCAGAATTAGATTTATTTGTAATGCCTGGTACACAAGTAGAAATGAATAAAGGATTTTGGGAAGATATAGATCCAGTATCGAGTATTGGAGCTTCAGATACTATTGAGTTTCTGTGTGCTGCAAATTCTGATGTGTATACCGATTTAGCAAACAGTTACCTACACGTGAAAGCAAAAATAACCAACAATGATGGATCTAATCTCGATGAAAATGTTCAAGTCGGACCTGTAAATCTGTGGATGCATGCTTTATTTTCTCAAGTAGAAGTTTACCTGAACAACAAACTTGTCACACCGTCGAGCACTGCTTATTCCTACCGATCATATATGGAAACTGTACTGAACTTTAGCAAAGACGCAAAATCATCTCCTCTAACCTCAGCGCTGTTCTATAAAGATCAAGCTGGTAGAATGGATGTCGTGAACACTGTGGCAGTAGATGCCGATGCAAACAAGGGTTTGAAACTACGGTATGTTCATGCAAGTCAAAGTAAGTCTGTGGCTATGGAAGGAAGAATCCATTCAGACCTGTTTGCACAAGACCGTTATATACTTGGTTCTGTACCAATCAAACTCAAATTAGTGCGTTCGAGAAACCCATTTTCCCTGGTATCGTCAGCAGATCATCCTGACTTTAAAGTGGTTTTGGAAGAATGTGTATTTCGCGTTCGACGTGTCAACGTCTCTTCTACCGTTATGATGGCTCATACCCATGCCCTTCAACGTGTCACGGCCAAGTACCCTATTAATCGTGTCAGTTGTAAAGTGGTTTCTGTACCGAGAGGAAATATGTCAGGCAATCAACCAAACATATTTCAAGGCCCTCTACCTAATCGAGTGGTTATCGGAATGGTGGATGCAGATGCTTATAATGGTACCTATACCAAAAATCCTTTCAATTTCAAAAACCACAACATCACTTCTCTTGGTCTAACGGTAAATGGCGAACATTTGCCTGGAAATCCCCTACAACTGAAATTTGCTGCTGCGAGAGGAAGTAACTACGTGTCCGCTTTCCAAACCTTGTATGCTGGTACTAACAAATTATTTCAAAATTATGGCAATGGTATTACACGAGTCGTCTCGTGCGTCGTCTCGTACGCCAATGGGTACACTCTATTCGTGTTTGATCTGACAGCTGATCTGTGTCTGAGCGATCATATTCAACCGATTAAAAATGGAAACGTATCGATAGAATGTCAATTTGGAACGGCTCTGACAGCAGCTATAAATATCGTGGTGCTTGGAAAATTTCAAAGTCTTATCGAAATTGACGCCAACCGAAACGTTCTATGCGACTTTAGCAGTTAAGATGAACACTCTACAAATCCTAAACGTTCTGAAAAGTGATCCATTTACAAATACCGTATTTTATACCGTAGGTTTTATTCTGAATGTGGATCCTAGTAATGGACCTGGTACGCATTGGCTAGCAATTTATCTCACTTCAGATGGACAAGGGGAGTTCATGGACGCGTACGGACAAGGACCGGGCTTTTATAGCAAAACTTTTGAAACGTTTTTACGAGATCATGCTAGCAGTTTTACTTGGAATGAACAAACTTTACAGTCGTTAGGGTCTCGCGTGTCTGGACAATATTGTTTGTTTTATGCTTTACATGGATGTAGAAATATACCCATGTCAACAATTGTTGGCATGTTTACTGATAATAAAGAATGGAATGATATGCTAGTTCGTGACTTTATGCGTAAATATTATTGTGTGTAATAAATACAAGACAATTAATGTTGTAAACAATTCTTTATTGTAATATCAAAGCTTTACAAGGAATAAATTTATTTAACCCATTTATATGGATGTAAGTTTTTGTCTCTTCGTTTTTGTTTTTCTTTTGTTCTTTTTGATGATGCTGGGGCTACCTGTGACGTCAGGGGGGTGTCTGAAATATCTTTGGTCTTATATTCTCTTAACATACTCAAACGATTTTCATTTCTGATAATGGCTTCAGGAACATTCATGTTTCCTAATGCTTTTGCGAAAAGCTGCCACCCAGCAGGGTTGAAATTCTTTCGTTGACGTAGAGAATCGTTGACCAAGTCAACAACATTTGTACCCGGAATGGATCGTCCTTTAAATACCATCTGTCCTTGGTCAGTCCATCCTATGAGGTCTTTATTCGCTTTAAGTTTCTTAACCAACTGTCGAGCTCTTGATTTCATTGTTACGGGTACACTTTCTAAAATGTCAGTTTCTATCTCTCCAGGCAACTCAGAGGGTTCTGTTTCAGCAGTCTTTTCTGTATTCGCTGGTTCTTCAGGTTTGTTATCAGCTGCGGGTGTCGATACGACGTTCAGGGGCGGATTTAACGTTAGTCAAATAAGTCATACGACTAAGGTGAAAAAATCCGCAAGAAAAAATAATTATCGTATCGTTCTTCCCTCAGTTTCAAGATCGCCCAGATAATCGATTAGGTGAGACTGCCGACCGGCATGTTAACCCGTGTCGCGCGGTTTACTTTGTTCTTTCTCGACGGATTTGAGGCATTGTATCAGCCACTGTCATTGGTTGAATTTATAAATTAGCCTTTATAGCGATCTGTGATTGGTTTGCCGGGTGTTCGCCGGATTTCTTTGTCTTTCTCGACGGATTTAGACCCTTGTATCACCCTTTCTGATTGGCTTAATTTTTCAATAGCTCTTTATGAAGAGCACGGATTGGTTTAGCGGCGTTTTACTTTGTAGTTCTCGACTGATTTGTGGACTGATCAGTGGCGATTCTGACTAACTTGCGCTAGTCTGGTCGTCGTATATTTACTACAAGGCACAAGCGGATTCTTTCGTTTCGAACATGGCTTTGCCCAATACAAACGTAATAGATCTTGATGTATTCGCTTTGAAGGACAACGACGAGATTGTGTTGCGAGAGATTTATAAAACGGGAAGTTTAATACCGTCGACTCGAGGGTCAACAAGCGAAGGATGCTTTGCGCAAAGCCGAGCATTTTACCAAGATTGGCAAGACGCTTCAAAGGAATTTTGGCACTGAGATATACGTGGTAATATACGCCAACAATGACAAGATCGAAGAAACCTCGTGCTGCTCTCAAGTAAGCAGATTTTTCTCCCTTAATTATTTTCTAGTTATTTATAAATATTAAATACGAAAATAACAACCTTCGCCACGTTTGACACCACATGGCATGTCTTCAAATGAAAGGTGACTGACCTTTATTATTGTTAGAATCTTATTTATTAATATATTTCTAGCTGTCCTTTCTTTCCTAGTCTTAATATCTACGTGTTTGTAGCGCAAGTAGCTCAAATTCATTCAGGGTTTTCCCTTCTAATTCTTGTATTTGTTAATGGCTTGAAAACTTAATTGAAACATGCCATCACCTTATATATTTATATTAATGTGCTTTTGAGACTACCATTGTAGCAAAGAGTAGCAAAGAATTGAAATACAAGCTAAAGGATTTTGTCAAGATTGGATAATGTAGACTACTTCATAAATTCATAAAATAGATAGTGAGGTCTGGCAATCATAATCATGTTATTTTATGCGAGAGGCCATAGTTAGGGCCTGTTTGGTTTTCAAGGTGGGGTTACCCCTGGGTCAACTCCATTAGATGTGGTTACCAAGCACTAATGACAAGAAGCCTGGTACAAGTAAAAAGTTGTCCTGGGTAGGTGAGTTTAATAACCCTACCAGATACTAGTTTAATAACCCTACCAGCTACTAGGGTAACCCTAGTGTGGTGATAGGGCTATCCTAGCACCCGGGTTACACTAGTGTCCTTGTAAATACAACAAACAAAAAAAACAGGAAATGTATGAGAGCTACATGTAGGGTAACCAGTGTGCTAGAGTAACCCAGTGGTGGCTAGGGTAACCCTACCGGCTCCTTGTAAACAAGCCCTTAGTATAGAGACTGAGTCAGGCCTACAACATTTTTTAATTTGACATACATGTAGTATTTAAATGTTTTAGGTCTGAGGCATCTGGGAATTGCCTATAGTCAGCTCTGTTTTGAGCTTCTGCATAGAGTGAAATGGTCCAACCTGCAGTATGGTTATCAGTTACATATAAAATATTTGAAGCCATCAATCAGACTTATTAAATATTTGTAGTAGATGTTAGTATCTGTTGTTATTTCTTGGTTAAAATAATTAAATCTGCTATTTCAATTACTGTAGCATATAAATTGTAAAATTGTTTCTCAAATGAAATATAAAAATGAAACAATTTCCATTTGGACAAAATAATTTTTGGACATGATGGTACTTAGAAAATGCAAATTTTCTTCACTGTAGTGCCCTCAGAATGCAAAAAAAAGCATTTCAGACCCAAAATTTTAAAATTTTCTGGGGAGCATGACCCCCCCCCCCCGCCCATTCCCCCTAGAACCCAAATAGTTTGGACTAAGGTGACAAAAATCCTAGATCCGCCCCTGACGTTTACACGTACTGGTGTACTCATTCTTTTATCGTACTAATTCAGATAACGTTGAAGCGACTGATCGTACATTTTCACTTTCTCGTCTTGTGTTATATCTTGACGTTTAAGAAGATTTTGCATTTCTGAATCTAGTTCATTCACCTGAGCTGTTAAAGCAGTGACCAAGGGTTTCCTTCGATCTGTCATATGTTGTGGAACTAGTACCAATCTCCTGACGTGTTCCATTATTTGGTTAAAAATCTCGCCAGTTGTTCAAGTACAGGAGCTAGGAGAAACGGTAGAAAACCTTCGCCTTCTTGTAGAATAACTTTCTTTCTTTTTGTTACTGCATTACGTTTATCAGCAACAAACTTGATATGATCGTTATAAAATACAAAATTATACATGTTCAGCAAATGTGCAGTTTTTCCAAGTCTATAGTCAAGTCATTTACCGACTTTTGAAAAAGGTACTCTTCGTAGGCTTTCTTATGATCAGTTTCATGGCTCGTGAATGTCTCTCCAGTCTTTTTGACTGTATATCTGTAAGATGGTGGCATACTAAACAGAACAGTGGAAAATGGTTCAAGGGGATCTTCTTCCGGTTTCCATTCGAAAAAGTCAGAGCAGTTTTCTCTCTCGTGGGGACACGAGTAAAACAGACGACCTTGGTTGTCACCCTCTTTCTTGACTTTGCTAGTACGACAAATCACACCATGTCGACATATTGGTTTGATACCATCGAAGACATCAGCCCATTGCCAAAACGAACAGGGATTTCCTCATTCGGAGCAAACAAAGTATGGTCTCCCGTAACTTTCCTTCATCTTATCTTTAACCATTCGCATTTGTTCTAGTCGTCCATGGCCATAGCACCTTGGATGTATACATCCACTTTCAAGGAAGGAGGCTACGGCTTTTCCAAACATGTAGCACTCTTCTTCTGGGCAAAAGAACTCGCAACTAGGTTTCTGTCCACAAAACCAAAACGTACCCTTCTGTGTGATTGTCGAAGATGCACGTTCACCGTGTAAACATTCCATTGTGCGACGGTAGAATTTCTAATGCTTTCAAAAACGTTCCAAACCTTCTCTAAAGTCTCGAACAAGTACAGATTCGTCCAACGAACTTAGCCGACCAGACCAGGTGTAATCCTAACATCTCAAACTCGTTAATAATTCATGAAGAAAACACAAAGAAAATCAGTACCGTGTCGGTGGTTTGGATATCGGAGGAAGAAATTACATAAATTAAGCAAACTTTCATCTTGATTTTCTCTTAAAATACTGATTTGTTTGAGATGCTATATCATACACTCGGAGGAGTGTTTCATCAGGAAATCCAAACACCTCGAAGTTTGTTCAAAAACCTCGGCTTTGCCTCGGTTTTCAACAAACGTCTCAGTGTTTGGATATCCTGATGAAACACTCCTCCTCATGTATGATATATTACATCGTAATGTCCGAGCTTATATAGCTTCATGTATACTATAATTATTCTAATCTTGCCCAATCATGTCACAGGCGTGAGTCATTCGTGAGTCATTCGTGAGTCATGCGTGAGTCATGCTGAATATTAATGCTGAATAAAACGATCAGCAATATCTCTACTTGATGCATGCCCGTTAGAGAAATTATTCAAATTACGTATTACTGAATTGAATGCTTCAACCCTATTAAAAATTTAAAGTTGAAATAAATTTGAGGCTTGGTACATATGTTAAAATAAAGTTTCCAGCTTTGTAGTCAAACTAAGTACTGTACTTGGGAAAATTACTGTACTCCCAACACCAACTACATGTACTGTAAATATCTGAAATAACCTTGGTCTGCTATCTGAACCTAGTGAATTCGTAAGTTAAAATCTGATACTTGGAACGCTAACGTCCAGTCATTCGTGGGGCAAAAAGTGAGGCAAAGTTCCAGGCCCCTGCGCGGTTTGCAGGTAGATTTCTATAGTAAAAGTCGTTGTCTTTACAAAACGTGCACGAAGTTTGTCAGTGAAGAAATTAAATCAAATTTTCGTTATGTTATAAACCATATATATTAGAGTTTCATCACTCCGAAGAAGATACAAAAAATCAACACCAACTTAGTATAGAATATGCCGTTTAGGTTAGTACCAGTTTCATCAGTGTCGTTTTGTTTAAAAAGCATTCCACATTCGTACCGAAAACAACAACTAACCATGAGTAAACGTGAAAAATAAACCATCTAGTTGTCAGTTATTTCTTAAAATATCATAAAACCGTTTAACACATTCGAACAAAGAATTAAAGGAGCAGAAATAAGAAAATGACATTAGATGTATATTATCAAATATCAAGTATCAATACGTCTACTCGTAAAAGAATAGCTTTCTCACTCTTGTTCTCACCTTTTCAGCTGACTGTTTTCATCCTAGCCAGCAAAAGGACGTCTGTTTTCTCAGCCTATTTTCATCCCTAGCTTAATTTACCGTATAGTTTTGGACTTCTATACAATAAATAAAACTACAACAGCACTGCACAACAATGGGAAACCATTAAATGCACGTTTAGTCTGACAAAATAATTTGATAAATAATTTTTTCAAACCTTTTTTCGAGCCTTCGCAGTGCGCTCAAGACTAAAAACATTTTGTGGGAGACTGAATCCTACCTGCAAACCGCGTAGGGGCCTGGAACTTTTTGCCTCACCTTTTGGTTTACCGTTAGCGTTCCAGTATCAGATTTTAACTTACATCGAGTTCACTGTCTGAGCCTCACTAAGTTGATCATAAAGTACTTTGTAACTTAAACTAAGTACTGTAATTTTCAAAAGATTATCGTTATGCCATCGTTCCTTGTTTGGGGATTTGTCTTAGTACACTACTTCCAGCTTGACTAGCAAAAACTGAAAAAATGAAAACATGAGTGTTAAAAAACTGAAAACATGAGTGTTATTTTCTGCTGGCTGAGGAACAAAAATCGGTGGTGCAAGTAGGCGATTTTGTTTCGTTCGCCATTGCTTGCAATTCAAAATCGAGTTATGCAAATTTATACAGTTTCATATGGGAAAATCGAAGCAACCATCGACCCTGTCGTGCAAGGCTCGAACGAAAACGGAGACGAAGATGTTCGGGCTCGTGGGGAAACTAGGCAAAGTCGTTCGCAGTCTAGCGAGCGTTCTAACTTCGAGGCGAGTGGATCTAACCAGCGCCACGGCAGTCGGGAAGTTCGACGCGAAGGACGGAGTCGTAGCAGATCTGGTTTGCGTTCACATTCAGAGGAAAATTCGCGTTGAAGACGTAAAAGCGCACACAAAGCTGGAAGTCGGCAGTCGCGAAGTACCACGCGATCGAAGGACAGAGGAAGAAGCGGGCGGCATAATCGAAGAAGCAGAGTTAATCGGTCGACTTATTCGCTCGAAAACCCACCAGCATGGGCAACGGAGTTATTAAAACAGCAGAAGGAGAATCCCGAGGATTTGCAACGCTCCAAATCCGAACTGGCAGCGAAATCGAGTGGGGGAACTTCGACAGCGGCATCTAGCAAAGCAAAGGTCGTCGAGCCTGAACTTCGCTTTGAGGGTAACACATGGAGCACATGGATCGCGCACTTGTTAGCAGCGATCGTGACGAAGTAACTCGGGAGCTTACCGAAGGTAAGAAGATTTTAATTAAGCGAAATAAGCATATTTTACTTGCTGAAAAGTTTGGCTGGGATACTGTGCAGTGCTAAACGGCAGAACCTCTGGCAAGCGACTCGGAGGACGAGAAAAAGATCAAGAAAGCAATAAAATAATAATAGTATTGACGATAACCATCTCGGCCGAGCAGGCAAAATCGAACAATATTTGCCGAGAGTTGTCGGCGAGTTGTCGGCGAGTTGTCGGCGTTGTAATGGCAAACAGGAGTAAATATCACTCAAAATAACCTAAAATCTGAATAGCTGACTTAAAAACGATCTTACTGATGTATTTTGGTCGTATGTTCTTGTATAGTTCTGTTTTAATTTGTAAATTTCAAAATAAGTTATATGATCGCGCGCGGGCGCACCATGGGGGTCACAATGGGGGGTCTCAATGGAAAATCGTAAAAAATCAATATAATATTTGCTTTTTATTGTATTGCTTCATTTTTTTCAATTTGAATTTGTGAAATGCTGCTTTTCATTTTACATGATCCAAAGTTTGGTGTAAAGTCATTTCTCGTTAAATATTTAACATTTTTTGGATTATAATAATATTATTAATAGTAATTAGCATAAATTAGCATAATTTGCAAAATGGGTTGTCTGACAAGACCCGAAAACCCAAAATTTCAATTGTAGAGGTAAAAACGATTCAAATGATATATTGTGGTATTATTTTTGTGTTATTATGCCATGTTAATTCACAAATTGCCAAGACCACCTGCTGTGACTGGTTTTCGGTTCAGACAAGAATGAGTAGTTAGCCGGGGTGCACAAGTAGTCCTAACTCGCCTTTTTTTAATCGGAGCATGTAAGTCCGCAATATGAAGAAATGTGGATTTCCAAAGATCCCAAGCCTTAATAGGATCAGTGACTGATATTATTGACTGCCAAGCAGCTAAATCAATATCTCGCTTAAAATTGTCAATATTGAAATGTTTGTAATAACGATTTTGAATAATTTTGGGATTAGATCTGCATGGGCTGCAATGTTTTCTAGAAGCATAGATTAAACTATGATCACTTATTCCAATATGTTTAACTCCTGATACCGAACATTTACTGGGTTCGCTTGTGAGAAAAACGTCGATTTGTGTAGAAGAACTGCTAGTGATCCGTGTTGGTTCCTGAATAAGTTGGCTATATTGATACGATTTGCATAAATCAAGTAAGTGCTTTGTATTATTATCAATTATATGTCGGCTGCAACATTACAATTGAAGTCACCGATAATGTTCGATTCAATGTGTAGTGACTCAATTATATCTATAATACCATGGAATTTTTCAAAAAGTTCAAGAGGGGTATTAGGAGGCCTATACCATGTTGATATAAGAAAAGGTTTAATTTTAGGTTTTTTGATTTCAATACACAGAAACTCAAGAGCATCATCATTTAGATCATCTCGAATTTTATAGTCAATAGCATTTCGAATATATATTGCAACACCTCCGCCATGTCTTGTTCTATCACGACGAATAATTGTATAGTTATCAACTGCAATTTCAGAATTACTGATGGTACTATCAAGTCGTGTTTCATTTAAAGCTAAGACATCTATGGTTTGCTCTTTCATATTTAGCCGCAGCTGATCAATATGTTTTAATAAACTTGCAATGTTTAAGGAAGCAATTTTGAAGCCCTTGAGTTTCGATAAACCAAAATCATATTGTGTTGATATATTAGAATTGTATTTGTGCTGTTTTGTGGAATTATCAAGCTTATTTGAATTACCTGTGTCCGCTAATCAATTGTTATTAATATAATGAGTAATGTTTTTTGCAACAGCAATAGTTCCTTTTCGGTTTAAGTGTAAACCTCTAGCATTTAAGCAAGATGAGTCAATGGTCTTATGATCTAAATAGTCCCATTTGTTGTGTTGACAAAACGATTTAATAATTCCGTTAGTTACCTTAATTTTACTCGACAATCCGGGCTTGTCAGTTCTGGATAAAATACCTGATAAAGTTACCTTAGTTGTTGTGGAATCTTCACTGATTTGAGTTCCAAGATTAGCAACTCCTTCAGTCACTTGTTGTGGGGTCAACTGATTTATATCATTAGTCCCAACATGTAAAATAATTTTTCTGGGTTCCCTGGGAATAATTGGCTTTAGATAGTCCTCCATATCAGAGATAGTAGAGCCAGCGAATCTCTTAACTACAACATGATTATTAGACTCAGATAATCACCAACCTTGTACATTCTTCACGATGGAGTCTCCGACTACTACGGTGGTTTTCTTTTTTGATTTTTCATTCTGCAAGTCGACATCTTCATTCTGATTTGCATTTTCTTGCATGACTGGATTTTGAGGGACTGGATTTTGAGGGATTGCGTTCAGATTTGCATTTTTTAGCATAGTTGATTTCTTACTTTTCTTCTTCTTCTTTTTATTTGGCTTTGGTTCTGAATTTTCTTCGTCGTCATCGTCGTCGTCCTCGGATGAAGCTACTTGAATCATTTCAGATTGACTGGCTTGGTCTTCGGAACATCTTGTCTTCGAATGTAGCGTAGACTGCGTAGTTGTAGGCTCTTTACGTGTGTCAGCTATAGTATCCCCTTGACGATATTCATTATTGATAATCTTGATGGTCGTTACTAGAGATGCTTTCTCGTTTTCAAGATCTTTGATTTTTGTATTCAGATTTGACATAACATGCGAGACCGTATTTAGTCTGTCTGTTTGAAGTAGATTTTGTTCTTTCTGTGTACTATTTTCATGTTTAAGCGCATTTGTATACTGTTTGACATCCTCATTCATTAACGATTTCTTAAGCTTATTCAAATCATTAGAAATGATATCAACCTTGTCAGAAAATCTAGTCTCGAGATTTCTGATTTGGTTATCAATATCACTAAATCTTTCAATGATTGGATTTTCGGCATAAGATAGAGATGTTTCAGGATAAGTTTGTTTGTAAGCCATACCCGTATCTTCAACTTCATCTTCTTCTTCACGGTGTTGTTCACCACTAAGATCGTCCTCGGTTAATATGTCAATCTGCTCAGTTTCATCTATCACAGAGTTTGCCAGTTGACTAAGCTTTGTTTCAATGTCATTCGTTTGTCCCGATAGTGATAATCTTCTTCTTAATCGGGCCATCCCATTTTAAGTTAATGTTCTCACCTGTAAAAAGTTTGACATGTCCACCAGGCGAAGACCATTTGCCACTAAGCTTTAAGTTGTTAGCGACAAATTGCTTTAAATCACTTAAAGTACTATTCCAGCACAAGCTTGCACCAACTGCAATCAATTTGTACGTTTCGTTTACAGCAGATGAATTACTTTCATCCATAACACTTATCTTGTCTTACCGCGCGAGCAAACACACCTCCGCTCTCGTCAACTACTAGAGCCCCACCAACACGTTATGGGTAGTAACCCAAGGCCTAGCACCAATTGGGGGAACGGCGCGTCACGGCCAGTAAAAATGGAAATCCGTATTCCTAACTCGTCACGTGATAACAATCTGAAGTGTTTTCGTTGCTGGAAGCCAGGCTCAGCAAATGCTCGATATGTCATCGCAAGTGCCACTTCTGGCAGCCAAAACACCACACAAAGTTGACTGTAATGAACCCGAATTGTTATTTGATAAACACTGTTCTCTAGACAATATTACAGATACTTCTACAGTCGTTGTTAAGGGCAGATTGCATAGGAACCTTCAGTTTTGGCAGGACATTGGAACCAGTAAATGGATTCTTGAAGTAATTTCGTTTGGTTATTGTTTACCTTTTGTTAATGAACCACACAAAAAGTGTTTTAAAAACCATGCTAGTGCGTTTACTCATGCCAATTTTGTTACTGACGAGTAACAAAAAACTTACTCGGTCGGGGGCATTGGTGGAGGTCAAAGAGTCAGACTTGTCTGTGTGTAGTTCACTTGGAGTGGCGAAAAATACATCTGGGAAGCTAAGGTTAATCTTGGATTTGCGGTATGTTAATCAGCATCTGAGAGTTCAGAAATTCAAGTATGTGGATATTCGAACAGCTTGTGACCTATTTTGCAAAGGGGATTGGTTTTTTAAGTTCGATTACACTAGTGGCTATCACCATGTGGAAATTTTCCCGGAACACACAAAATTCCTTGGATGTGCATGGGTGATCAATGGAAAACAAATGTATTTCAAATTTACTGTTCTTCCATTTGGACTAGCGTCTGCACCTTTTCTGTTTACAAAAATCCAAAAGGTGCTGGTTGCCCATTGGAGGAGTCAAGGGATAAGGATCTTTACGTATCTCGACGATGGTGCAAGGGCTGCGGATAATTTTCATGATGTAAAGAAAACATCGGACTTGGTGCAGCAGGATATAGTGGCCAGCGGCTTTGTTGCGAATGTGGAGAAGAGTCAATGGGAACCAGTGCAATGTGGGGAACTTCTCGGCTTTCCGATGGACTTAGTTTCGGGTTTATTCATTGTCCCCGAAAGACGAGTTGCAGTTTTCCAGCATTTGCTACAGCAAGTTTTTGACAGTCAGTTTTTGGTTTCAGCTCGTCACATTGCTAGACTCACGGGATCACTGATATCGATGGGTCTAGCGCTTGGGCCCGTTGTGCGTCGCTGGACAAGGGAGTTATACCGGGTAGTTCAGAACTCTACTTACTGGGATCATAAAGTTGAATTACAAGAGGAAGCACGCAAGGAAATTTTGTTTTGGCGAGAAAACTTCGGGAACACTGGCCAACCAATGTGGTGTGCAAGTCCAAAGATAGATGTTCTGACCTATTCGGACGCAAGTGATGTGGCTTGGGGCGGTTATGCCGTACAGCTTGGGGGGCAGAATACGGTAGGTAGCTGGTCAGCCGAGGAGAGTAAAAGGAGCTCAACATTCCTGGAGATTAGAGCCGCGCGATTGGTGTTGCACTCTCTGGCATCACAACCTGTGGGAAAGGAGGTTCGACACAGGACAGACAATCAGGGCACGGAGAGAATTAAGTCGGTTGGATCTCGAAATCCAAGACCTGGCCATCCAGGTCTACCAGTTATGCCAACAATTTAATATCAGATTAACCGTTGAGTGGATTAGTTGTGACTTTAATGGGGCGGCTGACGCATTATCTCGTCTGGATGATCCAGATGATTATATGTTGGATCCCGCTTGCTTTCGGAGGATAGACAAGGCTTGAGGTCCTCATACATATGATCGCTTCGCCACCATGAAGACAAACCATTTGCCACGTTTTTCCTCTAAATACCTCAATCCAGGATGCGAGTCTACTGATGCGTTTACTGTATCTTGGACCAATGAGAACAACTGGCTCTTCCCACCTCCGTACCTAATTCCTCGCATCCTTCGCCATATGCAAGCTGGGAACGAGAGGGGAACTTTGATTGTCCCTTATTGGCCTTCTGCACCATGGTGGCCTTTACTTATCACCAGAAGTGGTTCATGGAGCATATTCGTAAAGGATTGTCCCAATATTCCCACTTACCATGGTGTATTCATCCCAGGATCAGCAGCGAGCAACGTGTTCACCAATGGGAAGCCACCATTTGAAATTAGAGCTCTAAAATTGGACTTTGCATGACCTGGTGAAGCCTCAAGAACATACTTATGAACAATGTAGTATTTTATGCTCAGTAATAGTTATGGCGTTCGTGCTATGCATGGGTTATGATGAAATATTCTGTTTTGGTGATTTAATAGTACAGCTGTTATGGCACTGGTACTATGGCAGTTTCTGATATAAGTTTAGCACGTACAGCTGTTATGGCATTGTACGGATTAATTTCTGTGTGCAAATACAGCTGTAATGGCTGTGGCTGATAAAAATTCAGCCGTTATGCTAATGTATGGTCTTATTTTTGGCCTAAGTACAGCTGTGAGGGCTGTTGCATTAATTGGCTCCTGGATTTTTGGCTGTTTTGGCACCTAAAAATGTTTTATCGTTGGAGAGTAAGCTGTTTTTAGCAGAGTATGTCTAGCTTTGTTATAGCTGTTGCAAAACAATGTTCCGATCAAGGATTCTAGCTGTTTTGGCACCTAGACTAAAAATGTTTTAATGTTTGAAAGCATGGTGTTTTAGCAGAGTTTTTGTGTATGCCCTTGTGTTTTTAGTTTCAGGTCCCAGTGATATCAATGTGGGCAGTTGGTTCAACTTGGATCGGTTTCAGGATCCTGAGCTGAAAGAGCTAGCAGGGTTGCTTCCTGCTGTGTTGCTCCGCGACAAAGCACCTGGAACTAACTGTGAGCACTTATCTTAATGTATATTAGGCTTATGCCCAATACCAGATGAGGATGTTGCCCTTGCACTGTACATTGTGTCCCTAATACAACAAGATCGATCGGTATCATCTATGAACTCAGCCATTTATGGAATAGACTATGTGCACAAAAAGAACGGCTATGCAAAACCAAGCCAGCAACCAGTAATTCAGCAGGTTACCCAGGCAGCTAGACGGATTTTGGCTAAGCCAAAGTCACACAAGAAACCATTGTTGGTGGATAATGTTACGAGAATGGTGGTGCGGTTGCAAGATGGGTCCATTGCGGATCTACAAGTCGCGGCTATGATTTCCCTAGGCTTTTATGGTTTTCTCCGCTGGGATGATTTAAGCCGTCTGACCCCTGCTAATTTGATATTCGCACCTACCCATCTGGTAGTATGTTTGAAGCAAAGGAAAAATGATCAGTTCCGAGAAGGATCGCAAGTTCTGATTGCACGCTCTCTCGAGTCGCCATGCCCCGTGGCTGTGGTTGAGAAATTTCTTCAGAAGGGTGAGCATGATCGCAATTCTGTAATCTGGCGCCGTGTCCAGAGAACAAAAAATGGTTTGAAGTGGCGGAGTGAAGCTATGTCGTACAGTCGTGCTGCAGAGTTGGTTAAAAAGGAGATTGGAAAGGAAGGGCTCGATCCTAGGCAGTATCGACTCCATAGTGTGCGGTCTGGTGGAGCATCTACAGCAGCAGCTCTGGGGATATCGGATCGCTTACTTTAGAGGCAAGGGGGTTGGCGCACTTCAACTGCCAAGAATTGAGGAATCTCTAAATTCTCGCTTGCTTGTGACAAGATCTATGCAGAGCATTTGATCTATGTTTATGACTCTATCGTTGAGTAGTTGCGGCGGATGGCTGCAGCAGCTCCCAGCTGTGTGTGAGAAGTGTTATTTTCTGCTGGCTGAGGAACGAAAGAAGCAGAAAATATTTTCTCACACGCTGCTGCGGGCCCGATTATTAATCGGGTGGTGCGGGTTAAGTAAGCACATTTTGTTGTTGCGTTCGCCATTGCTTGACACAAACACCCGCCCACCCTACCCTGTTAAGACTGAGTGTAATTTAATATTGTACAAAGTACTGGACTTTAGCTTTTTGATAGTTTTTTCCTGTGGTGTTCTAGTTAGGGTGAATTATGTTCCAGTAATTTAATGTGCAGCTGTAATAGCTGCAGTAATTTAATGTGTAGCTGTAATAGCTGGAAGTGATTAATAAAATGTCAAGCTTGTGGCGGATGGCTGCAGCAGCTCCCAGCTGTGTGTGAGAAGTTGATTTTAAAGATGTTATAAAATAATTATCGATTTTTTTACTATATGCAGGTTAATGTTATTTTATACCGTATCTTTCAGTTGCAAAACCAACTGGTGGACCAAAGTTAAGAAAGTCTTCTTGAAGATGGAGCAACATGTGAATTTTCTGCTTTCTTGCCAATTCGGGGTGGACTTCAATCCCATATTGTCCTCATCATCAATATCAACTGCACTTCCGTATGCAACTACAAAAATCTGCAGTCAAAGCATACAATTGTACACCAGTATGGAATGTTCAAATATTTTGCGCCGGACGGCTAAAATCGTGCGACTAATTATGCGCCAAAAATTCTCAAAGTCTTGCGCCGATAAGTTAGTGGCGCCAAAGGAATAAAGGATTGTACTTACCTGGACCGGGCCGGCAGGCTGAATTTGGTGTACAGTTGTTGTTTCTTTCAACAAATGCATCTCATATTCTATCTGATATTCACGGCAATTAAGAACGAGAAGAGACGCGAAAAATTGAGAATAAACAACGACTATAAATTTGTTGTTATTATATGTATTTATATTCCGCTTGTGCATGTATACAGTACTTCACATATTAAATAAATGATCAAGAGGGCTCAAGACCCAAAACTGTCACTAACAAATTAGTCAAACAAACTTTACAAAAGTTGCAGCGTTCAGACTTGGTGAGTAGCGGACTTGCCGGGGTCCTGGTTTATGACCTTGTATAAAAGAAATCCGATATAACATTTTGAAATTTGAACTAAATGTACATGTAGACAAAAACTAAATATTTCACAGAACAGCATATTTTGCTTTTAATCTAAAAGTGTTACAATTAATGACTGCAAAAGTGTTACAATTAATGACTGCAAAAGTATATGTTTAGGGTGTTTTCTAAGACAGAAATGGATATCGTGCATCTTCACCTCTGAGGCGTGTTAGCACTTGGCTTGCCCTGTGAGATTCAGGAGTCTTCTTTTTAAGATATCCAACCCTATGACGAGGCAGCTGCAGTCTTGCATCTCCATCTACGTATAGTTTTGGCGCTACAGAAATAACATTTTCTACAATACAATGCAATGCAGTGCAGTGCAGTGCAGTGCAGTGCAGTGCAATGCAATGCAATGCAATAATTTGTTTATACACGTAACGCCTAGGAGTTACAAACTAGTTAAAACGCGCACGTGTTATAAATATCAAATATTAAGATTACCTATAAAATTATACAGGAAATAATGTTCTAGACTAGAATAGGAATTAGTTATCAATGTAAAATATTAGTTATTGTACAGAAACGGGTTAGTTCTACATCATTGAGCATTTTTCTAAAAGTGTTTGTATTTGGTGCTGCTCGAATTTCAACCGGCAGATTATTCCAAAGGTGACTGGTAATATAAGAAAAATAATTTTTTAACCACTTTGAATTAAAGCGACATTGTTCCAGTTTTGTACCAGAGCCACGCAAATTATATGGAGATATTCGTAATTTAAAAAAGTTCTGAATATACGATGGACCTTGTTCTATCTTACATTTAAAAAATAAAACTAGTGATTGAAAATATCTACGTTGTTGGAGTGTTCTTAAATTTACTCAATGAAGGGCCTTTTCGTAAGTGAAAGATTTAGGTAGCCCCAAGATTGTTCTAATAATATAGAAATTGGCGTCCTCTAGTTTATTTGATTGTGTCTTTGTGATGCCAACTAGAACTGGACCACAGTACTCTAAATGTGGAAGAACAAATGCTTTATATAATCGTGTCAAGGTGAACGAAGGACATTGGACCAGTCCACTAGGGTTCTGTCTTCCAGAGTAGAATTATGCTGCCCGACTTGCGTTTGCGACCCCACAACCACCCATTGCCATTGCGATGTCGAAGGCTGCCATTGCCACTTTACCTGCAGTGTTATATAAAACGCTATTACAGTACAAACTTTCGATCATTGCTTCTTCTTTGATACGAGCCTCGAACGGCGCATGGTTTGCAAACTTAAACCTATAGAGTTTGCGTGTTTCCATTTTGTGAATATCATTTGGTACTGATTCCATCTTCGTCAAAGACGTCTCGAAATCTACGAGTAGAGGTGCAGGGATACTTTTTTCCCCCCCGGCGGGGTCAAGGCATGCCAGAAGGATGGCTTTCATATCCTTATCTCGTAGAAGCTGCCTCAGACTCTTCTTCCAATTGTGCAGGATAATTGCGTGCATTCGATGGTCAAAACGGGGATCTTCGAGATTCTTTACGTTAGGAAGATTGCATATTTCTTTTAGAAAGCTATGGAAGTGGTCCGTGCCATGCTCTTCTAACGCCCCTTCACGGATGATAACTCTTCCATTTTGAAGCCTGTGGCCGGATAGGAGGTCAAACGTGTCTTCGATATCAAAGAAGGTGGCCTTCTTAATCCCTTCTTCTACACAATCATCTACACGCTTCTCCAGTGAATCAGCGAGATCACTTGCGAAACAGCTTACATCAGTAAATGACTCTTCAAATGTACGTTCAACCCAGTTTAGTACCACCAGTGAACTCGATGTAAGTTAAAATGTGATACCTGGAACGCTAATGTCCAGTCATTCGGGGGGCAAAAAGTGACGCAAAAAGTTCCAGGCCCTTGCGCGGTTTGCAGGTACGATTCAGTCTCCCAGAAAATGTTTTTTACACGGTCACCGGTCTTGAGCAAACTGCGAAGACTCGAAAAGGTTTGAAAAATTATTTATTGAATCATTTTATCACGCTATGGGTTGTGCTATGCTGCCGAACTAATTATGCAGTGATTGTCTATTTGTTGCTATAGTAAAAGTCATTGTCTTTACAAAACGTGTACGAAGTTTGTCAGTGAAGAAATTAAATCAAATTTTCGTTATATTATAAACCATATATATAGAGTTTCGTCACTCCGAAGAGGATACAAAAAATCAACACGAACTTAGTATAGAATATGCCGTTTAGGTTAGTACCAGTTTCATCAGTTCGTTTTGTTTAAAAAGCATTCCGCATTCTTACCGAAAACAGCAACTAGCCATGAGTAAACGTGAAAAATAAACAATCAAGTTGTCAGTTTATATTTCTTAAAATATCATTAGTTACAAAAGGCCGTTTAACAAAACTGAACAAGAAATTAAAGGAGCAGAAATAAGAAAATGACATTAGATGTATATTATGAAAAAATCAAGTATCAATACGTCTTCAAACTCGTACAAGAATAGCTTTCTCACTCTTGTTGTCACCTTTTCGGCTGGCTGTTTTCATCCTAGCCAGCAAAAGGACGTCTGTTTTCTCAGCCTATTTTCATCCCTAGCTTAATTTACTGTATAGTTTTGGACTGCTATACAGTAAATAAAACAACAACAGCGCTGCACAACAATGGGAAACCATTAAATGCACGTTTAGTCTGATAAATAATTTTTTCAAACCTTTTTTCGAGCCTTCGCAGTTCGCTCAAGACGGGCGGCCGTGTAAAAAACATTTTGTGGGAGACTGAATCGTACCTGCAAACCGCGCAGGGGCCTGGAACTTTTTGCCTCACTTTTTAGTTCTTCGTTAGCGTTCCAGGTATCACATTTTAACTTACATCGAGTTCACTGAGTACCACTTGCTTTGTCGGATTTCTCTTTCCGTCATTTGTGTAACGCACTTCTTGTTCTGACACTTTCCAACCAACACACAACTCAATATTTTGGTAGACAGGTCTCTGTGCTTTGTAGTAGTGGTATATATAATACTACTTTTTTTAATGTGTTGGAGCCTGGCACTAGCTCTAAGCCAATGCCAGACTCGTATGATAATTGGTTAGCCAATGAAAAAATCGGAAAATGATTTGATTATATTGTTTGTACGGGGGGAGATCGAGAGTAGGTGTTGGCTCCTTATTATATATGGAATTTTTAGTAGGTTAGGAGGGTGGATTGGTATTTTCGAAAAAACTAGAAAAATAAATGAATTGAAAAATAGAAAAAAGTGAAATGTATTTGAGAGAGAACTTACGTGTGTGGGGGTCGATACACGTAGACGCGTTCACGGAACATATTCACTATTTTCTTACGTGTATGTGTGTCACATACCATGCATATTTTAAGAATTTTAGAGAAACAAAATTTATTTTAATTTTATAAAAAATGTTTGTAGAAAAAAAACTATGTATATAGAGATTTAAGAAAAAAACATAGAAAAAAAGTTTTTTCTCACCGATCGAAGAGACGGAGCTCTGCACGACACACTACCATCTTGTCGAATGAAGTGATGGAGGGTGTGTCGTAACGTATATGGCCGTGTATATTGATTGACGCCCCTTCCGGTGGGGTACCCACGATGACCATATATGGTATGTTTTTGTTTTTTTCCCGCTGTAAAAATACTTTTTCCGTTTTACTCACGCTGATCACTTCCGTTTACAATATTATCCCCAGATATATCCATATATGGTATGATTTTGGATTTTTTGTATGAAAAAAAATAATTGTTTATTATTTTTTTATTTTATACCCATATATGGGTGTAGGATGGGCTATTTTTTAACTTATGCTATTAAACTACTATTTAAAGAGGGAAAAAAATCTATTTTATTTTATTTCATCTACTGTATGTAAAGAAGTTTTAAAAAAAAGTAAACAAAATGAGTAAAAAGGTGATTGATGCTTTATCCTTTAAGTTTCAAGTTTTTTAAAATTTTATTAGTCAAAAACCCTTTCCTGAAAGATGTGGGATTACAGGACGTTCATCTATTGCTGACAGATGTGGGTTTGGAACACCACAAAATAAAGTATTAAATGAAGAAGAAATCGATGGTGCCCAACTTTTACTATATCCAAGTTGTTGTATCCATTTCGCGTTGAAGGGAAATATTACAGTGGGAAAAAATACTTTGGTTGTAATGTGTCGGGGTGAAAAAATACTCAATTGGATGATTGCAAATATGTCGCGAGAAGAATTAGATGCATATATACATGATCTAGAAGTTTTGCTTGATATTCAACCAGAATTAAAAGAAAAAAAGAATGAAGAAGAAAAAGATGAAAAAAAAATTAAAAAATATTTTTATTCATTTTATCCAAATAAAACAACACGTGAACTTGAATGTTTTCCCAGGCTTATATTAAAGATGTAATTTTACGGTGAATGTATGATATCACCATCATACAAGCGCATTAAACATGTTGGTAAAGGAAATGGATGTGAATAACATTAACGCAACATTTATTTGTTTTGATGGAATA
Source organism: Paragorgia papillata (assembly GCA_035771165.1). Classification (NCBI taxonomy): domain Eukaryota; kingdom Metazoa; phylum Cnidaria; class Anthozoa; order Scleralcyonacea; family Coralliidae; genus Paragorgia; species Paragorgia papillata. The sequence continues at coordinate 549,119 of JAWNZC010000225.1, forward strand.
TATGAAATGCTGGGGAGCTGTTTTGGTACCCATCTCAAGGTACTTGATGTAAAAAAGGATTATTTCAAGAAGTATGAAGATAAAGTTTTTTTTTAAACGGTGAACACGGAAGGAATTACACCAATTCCTACGTATAAATATTATTGGACGTTATCTCAGAAGAGTTATGATTTCAGTGTGGATATAGGACGTTGTACTGGATTTTGGGATGATGAGTAGACAATAAATATATTTTCGCTAAAAAAACCCGATTTTTTTGTTTTTCCTACAACCATATTTGGTAAAAGATGTACGTAGACATCATATTAGAATTGAAAGGTATAATAAAGTACAGGGAGAGAAAAAAAACCAAACGAATGAGATGTTAGAGGAGAATATATCGAGAATCGATTCATTAATTTCGACAAAAGTTACGGATGTTCAAGTAATTGATGTTAAAGCGACACATAAATTTGTTCAAGAACAATTAGACGGTGATGTTGAAGAAATAGCAAGCCATATACAGAAAATCTTGAAGGAAAAGTTGGTGGAAGTTAATCTTAATGATGATATCGAATTAGAGCTTAAATCGATAATAAAGTTCTGGATGAAACGACAGATAAAAACTGTTGTGGGTGGGAAGCTTGCAAAAGTAAAACTTGTACGATATATTGAACATTCAGAGGATCTTGCGAAGTTTGTTGAACAATCAATGAAACGAAAGAGAGAAGCAGTAGAGACAAATAAGGAGTAAATATATACATGACTTTAATAAACTAATTTTCTTTTTCTAGATCTAGCTTTTATCATCTTGTTAATGATTTGTTGATGTTTAATTCTAACATGTATACAATTTAAATTAAATATAAGATTTAAAAGTATTTTCGATTTCTTTTCGTTTTTTAATAAAATGGCTAGTTCAATTAAAAAACAGTTTTCTTCATTTTTACCGATATGATAATGTATTTGTGATTCTTGATCTATATCGAAGGCAATATGTTTTAAAGCATCTATTGTTTTTATTGGTTGTGGTTCACCAAGTTCCTTTTTAAGTTTTCCAGAATATTTTTCTACTGTAAATAGATTATTCACACCTTCTGTGTCCTGCGTTAAGGCATAGTTGAGACTCATTCCATAGGTTATAGCTGACCCCGCTAAATCTGAAAATTGATAATGGTATTTAAAGCAGGGGAACGTGAAGATTTCTTTTTTTGTTTTCGGAATATTAATCCAACTGTACAGATGTCTTTGATATGTGTCTTTCCATCTGTAGAGAGAACCAGCGGGTAGTACACTTACTTCAAATAAACAGTGTTCGCATTTAAGCTTAGTTTCATCATCGTAATTGTATATATCCATCTTTTTTCTTTGAAAAAAACATCGTATGTTTTTATTTATTTCAATACTATCGCCTTTTATAATGTTTTGATTACACCCCAAATCCATATTAGGTATATTTTTTTTTGCTCTATATATGGTTTATTAGAATCTTTCTGTTTTATGCTTATTTATGCTTTTTATGCTTTTTTATGCTTTTTTTACTTTCGTTTATGAATATTTATGCTTTTTTTACTTTCGTTTATGAATATTTATGCTTTTTTTACTTTCGTTTACGTTCATTTATGTTTTCTCATTTTTTTTAGCCTCATTTTTGAATATTTTTTTTTCAGAATATTTGAATTCATCTTTTTTATCTGTGTTTTTGGGTTATTTTTCGTTCCATTGATTGATTATATATAAGAAGCATAAACCACATTCTATTTTTTTGTATACACGATGTCGGATGATAAGTTGATGGATCATACGTGCTGTGGGACCGTAGAGGAATATTGTTTCATTCAAGATCATCTAATCAACGATATTGAAGACTTCGTGTTAGATTTACAACAAATTGTGAATGAAAAGTTAAAAGAATATAAGAAAAATGAAGTAGAGATGACGAATGATTTAAAGGATGCTTTGGTAAACGTAATATCTCATACCATGACTATGGAGAGAAAAAATCAAGAGGGGAAAATAAGAGAAGAAGAGGAAGAGAGAAAAGATATAGAAGCGTGTGTACGCGTTGCTGTGAAAGATTTTCAATACGATATTCGTTGTGATAACGGAAATATACTTAAGTAAAATAAAAAAACAATAAGACATTTTTAAGCAACGTAATAAGACATTTTAGAAAAAATCGATAGTTATTGTTAATAGTTCCTGATATATAGTTCTTGATATATAGTTCTTTATATATAGTTCTTTATATATATATAGTTCTTGATATATAGTTCATTAAAAATTGTTTTTATTCCTGATTTTTTTTATTCTTCTTCTTTTTGTGCGGGGTATCCCCAATTTACCGAAATGTTGCGGCAGAGATGGTGAATTTCTTTAAAATTCTTTGCCTTTCTGTTCGTGAACACGAATATAGTTTTCCCATTGGTACTGGTTCTTCTCACCCAAAAATTATCTTCGTATATCCAGTCTTCTATTAACATTTCATTATTCAACCATGTTTCATTATAATATTTCTCAACCAACGGTGTAGAAGTAGAAGTAGACATCTTTAGTATTTTTTTCTTGTTTGTTCTTCGAGTTTTGAGTTTTGAATGAAATTTGATGGATTTCAGATCTTTTTTTATAAATGTCTGTAAAAACGAATATTTCTATTCACTACCATATTTGGTATGTTCCTATATATCCTAGGAAACGGATGTTTTTTATTCACAACCATATTTGGTATGTTTGCTCCCATTGTAAACGGGAAGTTATTTGGTAAAAACGAATATTTCTATTCACTACCATATTTGGTATGTTCCTATATCCTAGGAAACGGATGTTTCTATTCACAACCATATTTGGTATGTTTTACGTCCATTGTAAACGGGAAGTTATTTGGTAAAAACGAATATTTCTATTCACTACCATATTCGGTATGTTCGCTACCATAGTAAACAGCTGTTTTTTTGTAAAAACATATATATCTATTTCCATACCATATTGGTAAAACGAATGTAAATAAATTATTCAAATATATGATATGTTCGCAGATGTTGTTTTTGAACTGCAGGTTTTACAGAAATAAAAACGGTTTTTTATTTTTATTTTCCCTCTGTGTTTCAACATCCATATTTGGGTTGAGATTTCTATATTTGATATTTTATAAAATATTATAAATAAAACTATAAATACAGTTTGTAAAAAAAATTCATTGTTCAGTAAAAGATGGCTGCAAAACGTAGCTTTGTCAGTTCAATCTCATGTGATCTTAATAAGAAAAGAAAAGAGACTGAGGAAGAAAAACAAACAGAAGAAATAGGTAATGTTTTAACCCTATGTTACATTGAAGTTATTGTTGATATGGTAAATGATGCCTACTATAAATATTGCAATGGATGTGATATTTCGTTTAAAGAAAAAATGGAATTGTTTTATCCACGAGTGATTAAGGAGTTGAAGATAAACAATGAAACAGTATTGGAACGGTTTCAGGAAGACATAAACGAACATTGTAAAATTGAATTTGTCAGAGAGTGTGATATCAATAACGCAATTAAAATGTTAAACTGTCCTATTCATAAAAGAAAGTTATGTGAAGACAATTACTTTTTTTTTAAAGAAATTATTGAAGAAGAGGATGAGCAAGAGACATGAGTAAACGCGCCAAATCAGAATTGGGACGTGAAAATACTAAAAGAATAAAACATGACGACGACGAAGAATGTATTTTGAAAACGATTCTTATTATTGTTCCTGAATTTCGTGAATTTCGTAATCGTGAAATTGGTATATTATATTGGTTATTTGGTCTATTGGATATATATCAAGGTGGTTTTATAAGATTGATTGAAAGAGAAGACATCCTGCAACTCGGATGTACTCGACACCTCTTACCTTATGTCACTATAGACAACAATCTAAAACGATATTTAATACCTAATATGTCTGAAAGAACCGGTCGTTGGGCAGTGAGACTATCTTCTTGTTTAAGAGATTTGATATTGGTCCGCGATAGTTCCATATGTTGTTCGCTTTTCCCTCAAAACCCTGATGTAGTTAAGGAATATTATTTTGAGCTTTTACCTAATTATCATACAGTTACGCAAAGAGATAATTATCATTTAACGGGTTGTAAAAATGAAAATACAAATTCAATGAATACGCCTTTCGCGTACGGTGGTGCGACAAGAAAATATGAATTATTCTCTCGTATTCGTACGCAATATGGTGAGAGAGCTTTAACAGCTATTTCTTTTTTGTATTCTGTATCACCTTATTTTTTCTTCAACTGTATCTCTATTTCTAACCAAGAAGTTGATTTTGAAATGGTTTATAATCTAATTGCATGTTTAATTTTTTTTTGTAAACAACATAATCCTGACGGAGTATTAGCACGACAATCCAGCGCTAACTATAATATTGAACGAATAAATAAATAAATACATAGAACGATATTTGAAAATAGATGATGATATTTATAAAACGCAAATTAAATGCCGCTATAAAAATTGTATGAACGAATGTACATCCTATATCGAACCGATATGTTATAAAATGGAAAATTTAAATAGAAAAATGAGTGAGGAGGAAAAAAATGTTGAGAGAAATTTTATTTTATCGTTACCCACTTTCCGTATCTCTGATCCACCCGTTATAGATTTTAAAACGCAATACGAGTCTTGTCAAATATGTGTATATTGTTGTGAGAATATAGGTGGTTTTCAGTCACGTGATAAATAGCATAGCAACTGTTGCTACGCCGCCATATTTGTGTACCTCATAAGAAACATTCCCTTATATATCACTAATATCAGGTTGTCCGAATAGTCAGATAAGATGGTTCTTTGCTTAATGGTTGATTGTGGTTCTAAAAGTGGACGTGATAAAGGTGTGTACTTTGCTAAAGTACCCTCGATTGTTACTAATCAAGGCGAACAAGCGGAAGAATTGTCCCAAGAAAGAAGAAAGCGTTGGATAAATGCGATAAGTAGAGATGGGTTGACAGACGCCATATTGAATACAGACCGTGTGTGCCAAAGGCATTTTGTTTGTGGTAGAGCAGCTAAAAGTTGGGACAAATTCAACGTTGACTGGGTGCCAACTCTTAATCTTGGGCACACAAAGAAAAAGGCTGATCGCGAGGATCTTGAAGCCGCAGAAATACGAGATAAGAGGGCAAAGGAACTAGAACTTAGCCGACAGAGAAGAGAGCAAAGGTTGAAAGAACTTGAAGCTGAAAAGGCACTAAAGCTTCAAATGCTAAAAGAGGCAGGTGAACAGATTATTGATGTTGATTTTAATGAAGCTAGTGAAAGAGAAAACTATTCCCATACGACCAGTGCTAGCACCCAAACCGAGGAATTTGATTATCTTTACCGCGAGGGAAATCAGTGTCCGAAGCCACTTGATGAAGATGAATTTACCGAAAATAATGAAAAAGTTAGTTTTTATACTGGCTTACCTTCCTTTGAGATTTTGAAAACGACCTTCGACCATGTTGCACCATTTATTTCGTGCAAATCGCAGCATTTAACACTTTTTCAAGAATTTATTATGACATTAATGAAGCTTAGACTAAACATGGCATTTCAAGATTTGGCATACCGTTTTGGCATTTCAGTGTCGACTGTTTCTCGAATATTTACAAGGTGGATGGTTGCATTGGATATCCGACTTTCACCACTAATTCGATGGCCGGAGCGTGAGGACTTATGGCGAACAATGCCTCAATGTTTTCAATTTTCATTCGGAAAGAAAACGACTGTCATTATTGATTGCTTTGAGGTGTTCGTTGTAAGGCCATCAAATCTTGTTGCACGTGCCCAGACGTTTTCATCTTACAAACACCATAACACTGTAAAGATTTTGATAGGAATTACACCACAAGGTACAATCCCATTTGTGTCAAAAGCTTGGGGAGGCAGAACCTCAGATAAATTTTTGACAGAAAACTGTGGCATTTTGAGAAATCTTCTCCCTGGATACCTTGTTTTGGCCGACCGTGGTTTTACTACACATGAGTCATTAATGTCCCACCGTGTTGATCTGGCTATCCCTGCTTTTACAAAAGGAAAAGAACAACTTGATCCAGTTGATGTTGAGAAGACCAGGGGTATTGCAAACGTTCGGATCCATGTGGAAAGAGTCATTGGCCTTCTCAGAAGAAAGTACACCATACTTTCTGGTACATTACCAATTGACTTCTTAATGTGCAACAGAAATGAATCTGGAGAACCATCAACACCAATGATTGATAGAATAATTACTGTTTGTTCCGCCCTAATAAACCTATGTCCAGGAATCATCCCTTTGGACTAAAATTAGATTTTGAGAACATGACTCACTCTATCATGAGAAAGTAAAGAAGATAAATAATTGGATATGTGAATGGTGTGCAGTAAGTCTTGCATGAGATCTAGTTAAATCACTTTTGCTGAGCAGGACATTTATTATTTTATGGCTAATGCGAGACAATTTTATTCAGCAGAGGGAAGAGGCAGGTTAGGCTGGCATCAGCAGGAATGGGTTAACAAAAGCTTTGTTTGATATTTTCTCTTTGGTGACTTTTTACCCTATTTTAGCATTTTAATACCGTCAACTGTAATACATTCATTATGTAATAACTTAAATACAATATAATAATAATGTAAATGATTTCTTAGCTAATTATAGATTCAGGGCCACATAGGTGAACAGTTTTTAACTAATAGTGTTACCCTGTTGAAATTAAGCCCATTGTTATTATTATCACTACTATTAATATAACCACAGCTTTGAATGGGAAAAAAATGTCAGCCTCGATAGTAAAAAAGGTTGTCATGTACTAACCTGAACCCTTTCTCTCCTGAAGGCTGAAGCTTCCATTTATTCAGCTAATTAATATTATACATCCAACAAAGGGAGAGCACTAGTGGGAAGAGCTTTTAAATAATTTGCAAGCCCACTTCCCGAGGGGCATAAAAATAGAATAATACTGATGCACTTTTCCCTTGAGCATCTTTTTTCTTCTCGTGCATCAGCATTGACAGCAGAGTTTTGATGAAAACAAGACTACAGGAGGAAAAAAAATTAATCCTCTCAATATGGCTGTAATGGCCCTGTATATAAATGAAACTAAGGTGCAGGGCCATTATGGCTATATTGAGAGGATTACATTTTTTTATACTATATCATAATTATATAATTTAAAGACCTTCACAGTAATTTTGCTAAAATGTACTGGTACATGTAATTAATATTAATTATGGAAGAAATTATGTTTGATAACATTTGCTAATTTGTCTTACACTTGTTATGAAAACATCTTAAATTTGTAAAAAAAACAACTGATAGACATAAAGTAAAACATTGTTTTTAACAGATGTGTTGTACAGGAAATAGATAAATCATGTTCTTCTTCAGACAACTCAATAGATGAGCACGCATCTTTGGAATGTCAAATGTTACCTTCTCCGGATCTAGCCCATATGCCAGACATGTAGAAAATGCAATTGCAAATATGCCACAGTCGCTGGTATTTTGTTGCTGCTGGACATTTGTTAACAGTATGCCTTGGTAAGTTGGGCCCAGTAAGTTCCCCACCAATTGTTGTACTTCCTCTGAAACTTTCCTAGTACTTAAACTGTCAAATAACTTTACAAAACCTGGTGCACAGCCAATTGAACTTACACACACCCAATGATTGTTATTTATATGCAGAATTTGAATGAAATCACCGATCATGATTGAAAACTGCATTGAAGGGCCCAAGGTTGGTCGTTGAAATCCCTTTATCCTTGGGTTTACATCCCTTATGAGCACTTGAGCTTGGTGGATGATTATACCATCTAGCCAACCAGTTGGGGAAGATATGATATTGTATTCAGCATCACTAAGTTTACCAATTGTCTTGTATCTCTCTGGCTCCTTGTGTATAACTTGCACAATTTCTATCTCATCATCTACATCCATTGGTGCAGGGTTTGTCATGTCAACTTTTGCTTGTGAAGATTTTGGTTTTCTTTTCTTGCAAAATGGGCATACCCAGGTGCTTTTTGCATTATTAGGCATCCGCTTAAAATTTAGACATACTAGGTGAAAGAACTTACCATGTGTGCAAGTTGGATTGTGGCATTCAACAAGTTTGTCAATACTTTTTGGTTTGCTTTGGCATATACAAACAACTTCCATTCCAGTAGGAATGGATTCTCTTTTGATGGACATTCCCTTATTCCTGGGTGGATTCTTAGCTCTTTTAACTAGTGTTCTGCAATGAGGACAGTACCAGGTCTTAGGTGGGTTTTCAATCTCCAAGCAAGAAGAATGGAATTTGCTAATTGCACATGTGGGATTGCAGCAAGTCAGGGTTGTTTCATCAGCTGCTTTACGGCAATAACAAGTAATATCTTTATCACCTGGGTCAAGTGAGATAGGTTGATGCTTCCTTGTATACCAATGGCCAAGTATCTCTGGCAACACACAGGTTCTCCAAAAAAGTTTGAGTTTGGGTAGTACCAAATTCCAATGGTCTTCATCAGGAGCAATCCGTTGCAAAAAAAAAAAAGTTTGCCCATTCGTAGAAAATGCACAAACAACAAAGTCACAGTAGCTTCTCTTTGTAGTAAATAGTTGCTGTTGGACTTGATAATAATACTGGTGAGTTGGTTTAAGGTAATATGATCCATCACTATCTTTATTTAGACAGGAAGACTTTTTTAAAACATAGCTGTCAAAGTCGCAGTCTTCAATGCAGTATGGACATTTAACCTCTCCACAACCATTACCATGGCAATCACATGTGCATAAAAAGTCTGGAGTTGCATGCAACCAAGGATGATCCTCGTTGACTATGAGGCCACAGGGAATAACCTTGAAATTGGTGTGGACTTTATTCATCTCTTTTTCATAGGCCTTGATTGCATCACCTTCATGGTCACATCCATGTTGCACAGCCTTTACTGTAAAATTTACTTAATTCTGGGTAACAGATGGTTTGAATCAGTGACTGGGATGGCAATGCTGGGTTTGAATGGGCTGCTGATTTGCTCTGTGAAGCACCAATCCTGCCAGCACGATGTTTGAAAAAGTTGGCACCTTTAGACTGATTCATGGTGTCTTTCTCAATTTGAGCAATGTCTTCCTTAGACATATTTATTTCTATGTGCTTGCATGCATTTAGCAGTTCTGTATAAGTTAAATCAAGATACTCTGCAGTAAACATATCATGAATGGTAGGAATTGCACGGCTCTTCACAACGTAACTTTCTGCATAGGGTGATATCAAACTAAGTGCCACAGGTTTGACCTTGCATTTGCTTAACTTGGCATAAAACGTGTTCATTTCCACTTCTGTTGGAGTTGTTATCCCACTTGGCTCGCCTGATTCTTTGAATGAACTTTGGCTAGGCTCGTCTGGTACTACTGGTAAGCAATCGATAGTTTTATCTAAATCATCTTTCATTTTCTTGGCAGATTTGAAGTTTATATCCCGAACTTTCTCGTATTTAATTTCTTTGACATACGTTGGTAAAATCCATGAACATTTTACTTGCGTGCAAGACAGTTTCCCATTTATTTTAGTCCAAGCTTCCAAATAAAAAAGAACACTGGCGATGTGTGAACAGGATTCACCAAGACCAGCCATACATCCCATACAATGAGCAGCAACAATCGTACCCTGTTTTTCTGTTATTATCCATAGTGGAATCAAAGAATCGTTCATTCTTTGCGAGTGTCGCACCTTGGCTAAAACAACGAATTTGTTGGCGATAATATGACCTTGTACGTTTGCAATAAAACCCGAAACCATTTGGTTATAGGCTTGCAAGCTTCGGAAGGCCTTAAATTGCTGCTTAGTGTAGAAGCTTGTCTCCAATACCAGGTAGAAAAGAAGGTCAGTCGCTTCCACAGGTGGTAAACAGTCGGGTTCGAAGTGCTTGCCTTCGATCAGTACTGGATCAACTCCAATTGAGGTAATTTTCTCTAAATAACGCCGTTTTACATGCTCGTCAAGCTTCTTAGCATATTCCGAAAGAGGAAATGAAGATTCCATCCCGAAATTTCTGCTGAAAAAGCTCTCGTTTTAAAACAACACTGTTAAAAAGATAGTTATGGCATATGATTTCCATATAATTACTAGCCTGCCAGGTACACAAATATGGCCGCCGCTTGGCCTATGACGTCACGTGAAAACCACCTATTGAAAGTGAATTAGAAGATTATGTAAATTTTGTAGTACCTGAAGTGCCGGAAATTAATAATTTATCTATATTTTACCCAATGAATGAAAAATGTTGTTGTTAAAATGAAAAAAAATGTATGGTAGTATAGTGAAGTGAGTATATATAAACTCGCTCACTCACTTTATGTAATAAATTTTTTATCAAAGATTAAAGATGATGTTGAAGTATAACCAGTGGTTTGTCATGATCGTATGTATCTTTACTCTTTATTATACCCAAAGTCATTTTGCAGACAAAAGTTTCGTAATTCAGAGACAATACCAGAATGTTGTTTTTGCGAATATCCTGATAAGACTGTGATATATTTAAAGAAGAAGAAGGATGAAAACTGGAAAAAAGAAAAAACTGTGCTTAAGAGATAAATACAAAGACAGATATATATCGGAAAAAAACCAACCCTGCTTTATTACATACCCTATATGGTGATAATTTTTTTATTGTAAAATATTTTGCAATTTATTAAATTTATGAATTTTACATTCTCTATCTTCGAAAACGTAAACATCACGTTCTAATCTTTCTAGTTCTTTACATAATTCTTCATGCTGTTTGTGTGTTTTAACTTTACAAAATAAATTGTTGTTCAATATTGCGAATAAAGCTTTTCCTACCCGCCCATTACCATCTGAAAACGGATGAATATATTCAAGAGAAAAATACATTCGTGTAGCTAGTGATTTAGTGTAAGGAGTAAAACTACGATATTGTTTGTTTAATAATTTCATATATTCTTCAATGAAGTCTGGATCTGGGGGGTAATGATTTCCAACAATTCTTCTCGATTTTGAATATTCACCTCCATTCTTCATACAACGTTTGTGAAGGAAAATACATATTTCACTTATTACCATTTTTTCTCTTTCTTTTACTTTACAAAAAAAGTCATTTAACGCTTGAACAAATCTACCACAAGAATACCAAAAATCCAAATCTTCTTCATTCTCTTCCATTCGTATAATGTCATATGAGAATATTTTGAGTTTTAAATGGAATTCCAACTCTTTCTTATTCATTCTTTTTACTGTAATAAAAACGTAATAGCTCCAGCGATAAAACCCAATGATAAAGACCCTATAAATATTGTACTTAACGCTTTGTCTTTTTTTTGCTTTTGATAAAATGGAAAAAAGATATGTTGTTTTGTCGAGCGTTTGAAATCGTCTACTGTTAATCTTGTTAAATGTTTGATTATATCTTCTTCTTTATCCCTTTTTTCTTGGTAATAAATTTCGATGAGAGAATAAAATATAATAATTTGACCAATTTCATTCCGTCCCATACCACGGTAAATTGTCTCTAACTTTAAATTGCTGTTAACAATACAATCTTTTGTTGTATGTAGAAGCTGTTTATTTATTAAAATACATTTTTCGATCGCATTTTCCAGAATATTTTCTCCCTTATCGATACCATGTTTTTTGAGTTCTTCAACAATGATATCCATCACACATTTTTTGTTTTTTAAATTTTTTTATTCAACTTTACTTTCTTATTGTCTGATTTCTTTAGTTCATTTCTATATCTCATCTCAACTAAGTCTAAGTCACTTAATTTTTCTTTTATATACGATAATTTCTGAATTGCCTTTTTTTTATCATAAAAATTCTTTTTACCTCTCTAAATTTATTTTCTGCAGTCACTATCATGTCTTCATTTTTACACGTGTATATTGGGAAACGTTCATGTACACTATCTTTTTTCTTAAAATATAATGTTTTCTTAAAATATTTGTCTCTTTTTTTCTTCTTCTCCTTCTCCTCCTTCTCCTTCTCCCTCCTCTTCTTCTTCTTCTTCTTCTTCTTCTTCTTCTGCTGCTGCTGCTGCTGCTTCTGCTGCTTCTGCATCGTATTGCTGCTTCAATAAATTAATATTTTTTCCATAACGCTTTTTTTGTATTTTAAATTCAATGTACCTGGAATCTGAATTGGGTGGTTGGGTTTCTTTAAAAACACGTAAGGGTATTTGTTTATATGGTACCATAACTGGAGGGTGTTGTGGGTGAGGAAATTGTGGAACCAGTGGTGGTGGTGATAGTAGGGAGGGTATAATAATTTCTGACTCATTTTGACTCGTTGATGGTTGCAACGATGGTGGTAGTAGTATCGACGACAGCGGAATTTCCTGGGTAAATGTTTCTATTATTGATTCAGGATAATCAGGAACACACGGGTATGGTGTGTTTAATGGCGTATTTAGTTCTTGCTCTTCTAACTCTCTTTCAAGAAAGTCATGAAGATTGGGTCTTGGTTCAGGAGGGAAACAAAAATTTGATTCATCTTCTTCTTCCATATTTGATACAGCTATCAACTGCTCTTTCTCCAATAACATTTCTTTTGTTTTAAGAGCTAAGAGATAAAAAAAACCCCGAAAAAAACCCCATAAGTATAAATCAGAGTATAAACAGAAAAAAATATTTTTTTACTTACCGTCAGTTAGAAGTTTGATGTCAAATTCTTTACTAGCGATTACTTTTAGAACATTTTCTATATTTTAAGCCATTTTTTCTATATTGTATCTTTCTTCAGTGTGCTTCATAAAATGTTTTCGAGGGTTCTATTTAAAAAATTGTTTTGGGGCTATATATAATAAAAAACAGGGTTTTATCTTAACCAATCGAGACAAAGCATTTTAACCATATATGGTGTGTATCCATATATGGAATATTCAAGAAAAACAAGAAAAATTTTCCCAAACATATATGGAAATATATGCGCTATGATGCCATATGGCGCCACATGGTGTCATATATCCAATATACGCCATATGGTTTCATATAACGCCACATGACACCCCAAGGCGTCATATTGTATTCATTGATATAATATCCGGTGCAATTGTTTTGTTTCTAATTACATTCATTTTCATTTTCAATCGTACAGTCAACATCAGTGCTAGTTTTTAATTTAGAAGTAAAAAAAAATGACACAACATTTTTTTTATTATATATTTATGCAATTCCCTGTATGTCAGATATTTATAAAAGATTGTATAGATTTTTTATGCAGGAATAACCAGTTTTCAGATAATTTTATAGAAGATTGTATAAAAATGTATAATACATCTCTTACCGTATTTGGATTGAAATAAAATAAATAAAATAAAATAAATTTTTTGGAAAAAAAATTCTATAAAATAGGAATGGTGTTAGACTTTTTTATCATTCAATCGTGAACACAGACGAAAAATGGAGCTTTACTTAAAGCAATATACATCAAACGAAACAGTTCTACAAAATTATCCCGATTACACACGTAAAATAGTAGCGTTAAAGAAGAAGAACGGAAAAGCTATGCTGGGAAAGGCTTATCCCACAAGCAAACAGTGTTTAAAATTCACCATGCAATCTGAAATGGAACTAGACATGGAGCTAATTCCGCATCTAGTTAACGTACTGCAAACCAGTGGTGCAAGTAAGAACGGTGAAATGGGAAGTTTATTTAAAGGAGGGCAAAGTTTCATCGTCGTCGCCGAATACGCTGATTACAAGAACGAAAATCAGCGTCTTGTCTTACGGTCAACCGAATTCGGTGGGGGTGAACTTGTACGCCAAAAACAAGTGCCCGAATTACCCGACGACGACATGTCGTTCAACGAAGACAATGAAGCGTGTGAAGAAGAAGTTGCCCCAGAGAAAAACGATCAGTGGAGCGATGAATGGGGTAGGGTTTTTTTTAAGAAGAATGACAACCTGCATACTATTTGCAGTGGCCTTAGTAAATTTTACCACGCCGTAAATGGTAATGCAAATGGTGGAACGAGAAAAAGAAAGCAAAAAGAAAAAGGATTACCCCAAAAGAAAAAGTTGAAAGACGGTGACGACAATGAAAATGAAAGTGAGTACCAACAAACACTAGAAAGAAAAAGTATTGAATATCAGCAAAATCAACCGTCAACATCGTCAACAAAAACTATAAATCAAAATGCTTTAGTGGAATTAATGTATTATAAAAGTTTGACTAATTTATCTTTAGAAGACTGTATTTGTTGTTATAATGACGAGATGAACACACTCTTAAAAGACGAAGATAAAGTTGATTTTGTTAATATGATACGAAGTGGTGAGATAGAAGAGATTAAAAAAACGATTGAAAAAATCGTAATATAAAAAAAATAAATTTTATTTGTTTTTTTTTAGAAAATGAGTAAAAAAAAACTGAAATTTTCTCCAGAATTTATCGAAAAAGCTGCAAGATTACTGAAGGGAGAAACATTAAATGAAGAAGAATTATCAAAATATAGACAACATAAACTTAATAGAAAGAAATATAGACGCTTAAATATACACGTAAATGAAAAAAATCAACAATGGGAAATTGATTTAGCTGAAAATAAAGATTTATCACGTTATAATAATCAATATCGTTATTGGCTTGTGTGTATTGATGTTTATTCAAGATATGTATGGGTTGAACTGTTAAAAAAAAAAAATGCAAGAAATACTGCAAATAAATTCGAGAAGATTTTAAAAAAGGAAGATTCGCCTGAAAAGATTCAATGTGATGAAGGAACTGAATTTCAAATAATTCGTAAAGAATTGAGTAAAAAATATGGATTTTCTGTTTTTCACACCTATAACCGAGAGATTAAAGCATCTCATGTTGAAAGAGTAATTCAAACTTTGAAAACAATGACACGCCGTGTTTTAACATTGACGGGAAGTTTTGATTATTTTTGTTATTTCCCTATTATTATCGATAGATATAATAAATCACCCCATAAGAGTTTGGGGGGGTTTTCACCTCATGATATTTATCGCGGGGAAAAAAAATGAATAAATTGAAGAATATAATGTTACGTAAAATGATTTCGCCTATTATTTTTACTAAGGAGTTGTTAAAGGAAGGAACTCTTGTACGTATTGCGCGTACAAAAACAAATATTTTTGAAAAAAGTAGTTTACGTCGATGGACAAATGAAAATTTTAAAATAAAAAAAGTGTTAATTACGGATCCTGTAACATACGAATTAGAAGATTTAAATAACGAAAAGATAGAAGGTATATTTTACCGAGAGGAATTACAGAAAATAAAAGAAGGAAGGATTAATTACACAAACAATTTTGAAATGAAATTAATTCAACCGATCGATGCGTTAAATCGTGAAGCATTTTTTGAAGTATCAACTATTACCTATCCTGCGACAACAAAAAATGTAACTGGTGATAAATGTTGGTTTACTCTTCAATTACAATATCAATGGTTTAAAAAAAATGATAAAGGCATATATGAAGACACTAATCTATATATAGAAAGTGGAAAATTTATCATCCCGGAGGGAATTTACACTTTAGAAAGACTAATAAATTATTTAAATAACGCATTAAATGAATATGATATTTTTTTTACATTTGACAATAACGGGAAAATAAAAATTAGTGCAAATATATATGCTGAATATTGGTTAAATCAATTTCATTCGTCAACTGGAAAAGCACATGATGGTGGTAATTTAAGTGAGTTTCATTTATCGTCTTCATCGGTAGAAAATAAAAGAAAAAAATTTTTAATCGATATTGCATTGAATATTTCAACGAAATTGGCGTTTATGTTAGGATTTAGCAAAGAAACAATCAATTTTAAGCAAACCGTCGATCAAGAAGAAGTATCAACGACAACTCAGTCGAATTTTGCTGATTATTTACCCGATATTTCGGACGGGGTGGATAAAATATTTATTTATTGCGAAGAATTGGAAAGGGGTTTGGTGGGTGATACATCATCGGAGATATTAACAACTGTACCGATTCGATGGTCTGAACAAGGGAAAGGAAACGGAGAATTAATTGTTTATTCGCCCTCAGTTTCAGTTAAAAGGAAATTTAAAAAAACAAAAATTTCTTCGTTACATATAACATTAAAAGATAGTGAAGGTACATTGATTCCCTTTGATTCAGGAACTGTTAATATTGAAGGAATAATTCATTATGCTTAAAGTGAAGCTGGTAGAAAAAAATCATGTTTTATGCATTAAAAATTATGAAGTGACATATCCTTTTTCATCTACATCATATAATGATAATAAAACGTTATGGAATTTGAACTCATTTGAATGTAAGGGAATAAAAGGAAATTTTCGTTTATTATATTAAAAAAAAATTGATTTTTCTGGATTCAAAAAAAATTTAGAACAGAAAAATATTAAAAATTTAAAAATTGTAAATATTACAAATAGTCATACAGAATCAACAATTCAAGCACCTGCTCAACAATATATTTTATTTGTAAAACGTGTTTTATTTTATATCAATGAAAAAAATATCTCTTTTGCTTTAAATAGTGATAAAAAAACACTACCGCATTTTTTATTATTAAATGAAGATGACGCTAAAAAAAACATTCAGTTTTTCATTTCTTACGAAGAGGATCATAATAGTAGAGAGTTAAGCGGTGAAGAAATAACATTTTATTTAAATTTATTCCAAGAATGAGTAAATTAAGCGAAAAAGATTTGATAGATTTATTAAATGGAAAAAGAAATGGTGGGGATTATCAATCAAACCATTTTGTAGTTGCGAGAGAGAAAAAAAGTAACGAAAGAAGATATTTTACTTGATGGAAAAGTAGGATTACCTAATAATATGAATGAAGTTTATGATAAAAGTTTAAAAAAACAGCCCAAAAAAAAAAGGAAACTTGAAAATGTAATAATTTAAATAATTAATTTATATTTTATCATATTTTATATATTTTTTGAAATTGTATTCGTTTATTTACTTTAATTTTTTTTAAAAAAAGCTGTATTTATTTGTTTAAAATAAAAAAATTTTCACAAAAAAATTAGTTGTTATCTATCTGTGTTACTGTAACGTTAAAAAAATGGGTAAAAAAGATATATATTTTGCATTAAAAAAACAAACAAAAAAAACAAAAAAACTTAGAAGAAGAAGAAGAAAAAGATTACAAAAAGGAGGTGCTTTAGGGGCAGGAATGGCACTTGGAATGTTTCTTCGTCAGCTTTTGGGTACAGCGAGTAAAATATTAAAAATTAACGTATAAATTTTTTTTTTGAAAAGAAAACAACAAACAAATAAAAAATTTTTAAATGGATGATCCAGTAGAAAAAGAGATCGATCAACATGATACATTGTTTAGTAGTCCGCTACAATTTTTTACTTCAGCACCTTTTAATGATATTTTTTTGGAAACAAGAACAGATGAAATTTTCCCCATTCCAAAAGATCCATATTCAGACGTATATACACTTACAAGACATGGAAATAGTGTAGGATTAATGAAAACAAGTGATGCAAAATTAATGGCTGATATTTCTATTAGAAAAGCTGATAATACCCTAGGGGGGGTGAATGCAAATATTATCCTACCTCCTCTTCCGTTACGTACGTTTTGGAAAACAACAGAATTAAAGTTAAATGACAATTTAGTGACACCTGCTGGTAATTTTAGTTTTTATGGAGCGTATATTAATTTTCTTACACGTGAAACACCGTCAATGTACGAGGATTCAAAAGAAGTGAATGGTGCTTATCTTGATACCCATGGTGAAATGAACACTGTTGCGGGTAATAATGTGGGTGGAACAGCCCGACGTCTGCTTACACTCAATACAACTGCTACGCTTATAGATCAAATTGATCTCGCGTGTTTTAGTGATGGTGGTGGTGAAATATTTCTTCCGACGGCTTTTAAAACTGAAATAAGATTAACAAGAGCAAATAATAATTTAATATGTATGGGTGCCAATCACGGTGATTTAGCTGTAGCAGATGCGAAAATTTCATTAGAAAATTTAAAAATGAAAATCCCTATTTTTAAACCAAAAGATCAATTAACTAATGCACTGAATACATCATTTGTTAAAAATCAACAAGAAGCCAAATACTATACAACTACATTTCGTACAGTTACATCAACTATTCCTGTGGGAAGAAGATCAATTATTGAAAATGATATTTTTAATGGGAGTTGTCCTGTTCGTTTATTTTGTTTATATTCTCGGCAAAATAATTTTAACGGGACATTTGGAACAAACGTGTTTAATTTTAACTGGGAAAGTTATTCAAGTTTTACCGTTTCTGTAAACAATGTAACTGTGTCTACATTGAAAAATCAAGTTGAAGCGTACCAACAATTAAGAGATGTTCTTAACAGAAAACATTCCGAAATGCCGATTACTTATCAAGATTTTTTAAACGGATATGCAATCATTGCATTTGATTTAACTTCAAATCATGATACACATCTAAAAGTTTTACCTAATCGTCCAAGTGGGGTGGTTAATGCACATATTGAATTTTCAGCAAATACTGTTGCGGGTACAATGCTTTTTGTTGGTGAATTTCGTAATGAAATAAAAGTGGGTATAAAAACACCGGCACGTTTATTGTACGATATATAATCGTAAGATGAAGTGTTTAAAGTGCGTAAGAAAAAAAGAAAAAATTAAACCTTATTCTTCTAAGAAAGAAAAAGACAAAAAATCAGGAATTTTTTTAATCGATCAAAAATTGCATTTAAGAAAGGAACACATTATTGTTTATCCACTTGTTTCAAAATTTGGTTAAAAAATGAACATGGAAACAGAAGAAGAAGAAATACAAAAACAAAATAACAAACAGGAAAAAGAAGAAGAAAATGAAGAAGAAGAAAATGAAGAAGAAGAAGAAGAGGAAGAAGAAGAAGAAGAAGAAGAAAAAGAAGAAGAATCTAAAAAAAGTGAAAACGAAGAAGAATTAGAAAATAGCGAGGAAGATTTGGAATATTCTGAAAAAGAAGAAGATGATTTAGACTATTCTTTTCCCTCTTCTTCTTCTGAAAGTGAAGATGATGAACAACAAATATTAAAATCTATATTACTTTATAATCAATTTTTAAAAAAGAAAAAAGAAAAAAAAGGGAAAGAGTTTTTACCGCAAGTTAAAAATTTTTTTAAATCAAATATGAAAAATAAACATAAGTTATACAACGAAAATCTTAGAAAAAAAATAGTTCTTTTGTCAAAAAATATTTTAAATAAAAAAATACCCGTTTCGTGTTCACGTGAATATTTTTATGTACTTAAAAAAATAGCTAAAAATAAAATTCATACAGATGATCTTAAGATCATGTTATGTGAAGATCACTGTCTTGCATCAATTTATGAAAGATCTTGTAAATTAATAGAAAAAACTAAAAAAAATGAATAAATTACAATTAGTTGATGTAAGTAAATTAAATGAGGTTTTAGATTATTTAAAATCATCACATGAGACCGGAAAACTTCTTCAGGGAATAAAAAAACAAGATGAATTTGAACTTGAAGAAAAAAAAATGATATGGAAAAATTTGTAAAAACAAATCAGAAAGAACGAATTGGTGAAAGTATGGTGCAATTTAAAAAAAAACAACAATCAATTAAACGTAAATTTGAAGAAACAGATGAAGAAGAAGGAGGAGTTGGTCAACTTGCCAAAGAAAAAAAAAAAAATTTTACAACTAGAAGTGAGGAACAAATCAATAACTTTTTAAAAATAAAAGGAGTGAAAGATCATCAAGGAAATATAAAAATTGGCCCAATAAATGTTAACAAAACAGATTTATTATATGATTTAACCCATAATGCATCTAAAGCATCATCTTTTAATCTATCAAACAACGAACATATTGTGGCACTAAATCATTTAAAAAAGAAAAATATGCCTGCGAGTTATATTCGAAATGTTAAATTACGTAATAAATACGTGGGATTAGAATCCAAAGAACACGAAAATGGTGAATCATCAACTGCATATCAACCATCCAGTTTATATGCTTCCCTACAACCGGCTAAACAAAAAAAGAGTTTTGATCGTGCAAAGATGCGCGGGAGAATACCGTACAAATATAAAAAATAAATGAGAGAGAAAAAAATATGAGTGAAGAAAATGGAAAAAAAATTTGTGAGATTTTATGTTTTACGACCCGGTTTCTTTACACTAACGAGATTAATAAAATTGCGTTCAATAACTTTTTTCTGAAAATTTTTTTTTTGGGTGCGTTTCCAGCTAATATTACACCCGAATTCAATAGGGGAAAACCCTCTTGCTGGATATGGAATACAGATGAAGATCACGAAGAAGGAAAACATTGGATTGCTATTTGGTTAGACGATGATAAAATGTTCTTTTTTGATAGTTTTGCTAAATCGACGAATTTTTACGAAAGAAAATATTGGGAAGATTACGCAAAAAGAAAAAACATTACGTTTATTTATGTACAAAAAAACCCGTTACAATCAATAACAACTTATACGTGTGGTTATTGGTCTTTGTTATATCTATATAATAAAAGTAGAAATAAAGTTGAAAAAAATAAAAAATGGAAAATATTAAATATAAAATATAGACGTAAAATAGATAATGATATTGATTTAAAGAAAAAAATGATGGATAGATTCGGTGTTATTATTAATAGGATAATATTAAAAAAATGTAGTAAAAGTAAAAAAAATGAACAAAATTGTTGTAGTTTTTATAAAGGATTTTTGTAAAAACAAAAAAAATTGTCTTTTTTTTAACATTTTTTTTTTATTAATTAATTTTTATTCCATAACATTTTCTACATTTTTTTTTTCTTTTTCTGGGTATAACCCCTCCCCATCTGTCGACGGTTCCATTTTAGACGATGTACAAGACCGCCTTTTTGCCGTTTTCTTTTTTTTTTAAGAACAGCTCCACCACCACGTTTGTATAAAATATTTTTTAATTCTTTCTCAGAATAACCCATAAAACCACCACCGAGGAAGAAGACCAAAAAAACCACCACGTTGATTAGTCATTTTTTCACAAAAAAATTTTTTTTATTTATTTTTTATTAATATTTACACTGGTGTGTTCATCTATGAACCACTAATCAATCTAAAAAAAAATACATTTTTTCACTTTATTTATACATCATAGATTAAAGTATTTTCATCGGGAAAAGTATTAGTTCGAAGACGAGTATTATCGTAACTATTTGCACAATTATCAAATAATAAATAACCGTGTGGATTTTTATTAATATCATTTAAAACATTATCAAATACATTTCTTTTTATTTTTCTATTATCAGAAATAGTATGCATATTTCGTACATCTGCAATATTTTTAAACATTAGATGATATTGACTGTTGATACGTGAATTTCGTAATTTTCCATTACCGTACATTAAATTTTGACATGTAAAAATAACACTCATATTTCTATGATGTGCATCGCGACATGCAAAATTATTTAAATTATCCAAATTTTCTTTTGAAGATGTAGCAACAGTCATAAGATCATCTAAAACAACTAAAGTGTTATCGCTTAAATTCGTTTGCAAATCATTAGCTGACGGAATTCCCTTATTACAATCGATAAATTCAATAGTTATTTTTTTCTCGTTAATAATTTTCTCCATCTCCCCATATAACGGTTGTTGTGTAGTATACAGATAAATAATTTTATTGATCTGCGGTGTAACCATCACTTCGATAAACTTTAACAATTTATATATCCAAAACGTTTTCCCACATTGGCTGGGGCCACATAACGTTAACATAAAAGGATGTTGAAGTGGTATTACAGCACTGTTTATTTTACTCATCATCTAAAAAACCATACAGAATAGTATAGAAATTATCTTTAACAACTCGTTTATTAAAAGTAAAATTAAATTTTTTAGTTTCATTTTCTATAAAAATATGGTTAAGTTTATCTCTAGTTATTTTTCTTTCATATACAATTTTGATTGTCTGAGTATTGTCTTTAACACAAGTCTGCAACAATTTAAAATTTAATATTTCTTTTATTTTTTCATTTTTTAAAGAAAATCCCTTAATGTGTACAACTTCATCTTTTAAATTAGTACGGTATGAATAAGATTTTGGACCCGTAGAACAAAATTGAGTAATCCATTCCCCCTCTTTCAATGCATTTGTTAATTCACCTAAATAATTTCCCGTTTTAACTTCAACTTCGTCATTTTTTTTAAAATAAAAAACAGAATCGGTGTCAAAATATAAAGCATTTTTGCCTAAACTATCGATTAACTCGAATAATTTCAAACGTGCATACGCTGTAACAAAACAAGCAATAACAACATTTCCAGTTTTCAAAGGAGTGTTTATCTCATCTTTTTTCACATAGGTGACACGCAGTAATTCACCATTAACAAAATTGACAGAAGTTAATTTTATATTTGAATCGTTAGCTAAACTTAGCAAATCATCATATTCGGTTAAAAAATCAACTTTTGTATTATTTTCATTTTGCGCAAACTTTCCCCAAAGTGAATTTAATAAATCCTTCGCAGTTTGACGTAGACCAGGGTTTTTTTCAATTTTATCTTTATCCAATAGAATACCCTCGTTTTTGTAATAATTTTCAATATATTTATCTACTTCACTGTCAATCAATTTTTTATTTTCATCATAACATTCTGGTGGAAAACCAGATGCTTCTTGTTTGATTTTCAAAAAACAATTCACATAATCTTGAAAAATTCTTTCTTGTCGAGAAAAATGATAAATTTCAAAAGTTTTCAAAATTCGATTGCCTTTTTCAATAGCGTTATTTATTTCTACACTTGTCCACGTACCCAATATACAACGTTCATTTTCATTATGATTACAACGTGTTATTTGCGTTGTAACTGCACATGTATAGCACAATGGGAATAATAATCTTCCATTCATACGAATGGGTAAAACAGGTAAATATATATTGCGTGGGGGTAAAATACAACATTTCACTAACCCAAATACCTCAGATATTTCTATTGTATCACATTCATCTTTAATAAATATTGGGGGTGACCTACTGGAAATTTTTCACTTTTTTGAAGGAAGGGATACAAAGAAGTAAAATCAACATAAAAAATTTTTTCATCTTCTTTCACATTTTTAAATAAACAAGTGGGTGAAGTTCTCCCGCCATAAAGTGCTTCTCTCGGATCCAAAGGTGTATATGCATAAAAGTATTTCTTTTTCTCATCTAAAACACTTTTAGTGATTTTCTTTTCTTTTAAAAATTCACACTCCCATTTTTCTATAACTTTATATCCTGCTTTTTCCAATTCATGACTAAATTTTTTTGTAGTTGAATAAAGGTTACAAAATTTTTCATTGTTTATTTTATTAATTTCATAAGGATGAAAACAAGAAGGGCAGCCATGAAAGAAACACCCATGAAATTGATAGATAACGTTGTTATAAAAGCCGTCAACATAACGCTCTAAAACCTTTTTTTCACCGTTTCTTGAACATTTATATTCTAACCCCCCACCCACTTCTTTGTTTATCTCTTCCAACCAAATTAACGCAACTACGCTTTGATTAATTTTCCCTCTATATCCTGTTGCGGGAATAATACCTATACATTTTTTTCTTAAAAAATTTAAACGAAAGATTTTCATTGCAAGACTCGCAATAGTGATACAAGATGTATCGTAAAAAGGAGCTACCCCCCCTGTTTCCTTTATCAAAGAAGAAAATTTAATACAACCCTTTCTCAAAATGTCAACATCTGAACTACAATAATAATACATTTCCTCTTCAAATATATATTGCTTTCCCTTTTTTTCCAAATACCATTTTTCAAATTCAATTTTCGTTTCTTTACACATATTTTCCACGTCAAAATATTTACGATCAACAATTTCACCCTCATATTTCAAATCGTAAAAAAAATATGGATGAAATCCTTTACATAAATTTTCAAGTCCCATTGTTTTCGGTATCTTCGATAACGACATATGCAAAAACGAAAAACTATCAAAAAAAGTAATATTTTCATCCGGTATAAATAGCATCATTACTTTGTTTCCATGCATTATTGTATCAGGATAAATTTTTTTTTGTTCCAAAAAATATTTAAAAATAAAAATTGTATCAAAACGCCCGCCATTATGTGCAAGCCAAAGAGAATTTTTTTGCAATAATATAAATTCACACAGATCGTTTATAACATTATCTCCTTTAAAAACAATTTCACGTCTACCACAACATTCAAAAATGATTTGTTCTTCTGAATAATTTTTATTTTTTACAAAATCAATGTTTTCACATTTTTTACACACTTTTTGAACGACACAGTAAAATGGTATCATTAAGTTGGGTTTTTTTTCATCAACTCGTGTTTCGAAATCAAAAAAAAAAATTTTTTTTTATCGTATTCGTCTTTTTTTGGGATAGGTAACGGTTTCGTATAACAATAATGTGATTTCTTTTTATAATCTCTACAATGAAAACAAAACTTTTTATCACATTGATGTTTTTTCACATTTGATTTTTGGAAAAAAATAAATCGAGGTACAATTTTTAAGCAGTTCTTACAATAGAAATAATAATTACACGGTGTAAGTAGACCATGATTACCCTGCATAGGTTTGAAAATTCTATTTGTAAAATGATTACAAAAGCATTCTTCATTAAAAAATAAAATATTGCAATTACTACATTCAATTTTAATATTTCTCAAACAGTTCGTTTGTCTGAAACATCTTTGACAGGTTAAATGATTATAACAAATATGGTTATCTTTACGTTCAAACTCGTTATAATATTTCATACATTTAACGCAAAATGAATATGGATTAAGTTTAGAAAATTTACGCATATCTAAAACGACATCGTAATGATGATTATTTAGCCATAAACAAACTATATTATTGGTTAATTTTATTAAATTACCATCTTTATCCGTACGAGAATCATAGATGATGCAATCACTATAATTATCAGAGTATACTATCAAATCAACACCCTGTGCTTTAAGAAAATTCTCATAAACGTCACGAAAATTCTTTGTTTTCACCGCCCCCTCAGGAATTCTACACTGATGATAAACATTACGAATTTCAGCGATATCATATAATTTATCAACGGGTTTATGAGGTGTTCTCTCCATTATTACATATTTGCTATCTTTTTTTAAATATGATAAACCAACTAATAAACTAACTACAAAACAACAATTTTTTATAAGACTATTTAAAAATTTACATATTACATAGAAAACGCCAATTCGCAATTTCCTTCCGTATTTTTCAGCATCTTTATTTACACCCCCATCATCATCATTAACACTACCTAGATGTCTGTAAACATGCTTCTTTTTAAGATTTTTATTTTTTTTCTTATTTTTACTTAAACCAGAAGGAAACGTTTGTATAACAACATTTGTTTCCCAACCATTTGCCAGTAAGGATTTGTTACTTTGCATCATTCTTTCAAAAATATTCAACAAATACTCAACATTAAATTGACTAAGTGGTAATACAACTGTCGAAAAATATGTTTTAGGGGCGTGACTAAAAATAAATCTAACGTAATCATCTTTAGATTTCGTTGAAACTTTAGCAACGTTAAGCAAATAAGTAAATACAATGCGTAAATATGGAATAAACGCAATAAAATTCACAGTTGACTTTCTTGAAATAGAAATATTTAATGTTTTCTGTTTTAACTTTAATCTATCATTATATGATTCATCAATTGTCTCCGTATGAAAATCGCTTTCTATTTCATCCTTATTTCCTTTTTTTCCCCTTTTTTCAAGTAAACTCACAAGTTCACTTACTTCATCTTTATTCATATTCTTCGATGCCATTTTTTTGTTTTTTTCTAAAAAAACAATTGAACAATCTTTTCTTTTTTTTTTTCTCCTTCTCCTTCTTGTGTTTTCACCGCCCCGTCAACACGGTCAATAGTTACGTTATCCGAATCTCGAATATTAACACAAGAAAAACGTATTGTAAAAAAAGGTTTATCTTTTCCACACAAATTCCCCATTTTTTTATTTTTAAGGAAAAAAACTAAAAAACTAAAAAAAGAAAAAGAAAAAAATATGTATTCTTTTTGTTAAAAAAAAATATTAAACCAAAAAACATAGTAAAAAAAATCATTTACTTTACGATGAGTGGACAAGTAACAATCCATATAGAGATATATTTAAAAAAATAAATAAATTCAGATACTCACATTGGATACGAAATTGAAGACAATGATGAAATTATTTTATTCTCCCCTTTTATTCTGTATGATTGTCTACAGGAATTTCAAGAAGATGGAGAAAATATTCTATTTATATCAAGTTTTGAATTAGGCGAGAGATTTAAACTAATGCAAGCAAAAGTTTATGATATTTCCTCAAACATTATATATAAAATAGAATGTCTAATAAATTTTATTAAAAAAAACGAAAAATTAAAACGATACGTGGGGATAAAAACAATATATTAAAAAATTATTTTAGAAAAAATGGTTAAAATAAAAATTCCAAAAAAAAAGGGAAAAAAATCTACAGCAAAAAGTTTACTTACTACTTATGGAGGTAGAAAAATGGTCACAAAATCACAAACTATCCGCGATGTCCTCCAATGTAAAAGTAATACTTTAAAAAAGAAAAGATGTCGTAAGAGAACAGCACATACACGTAAATGTTGGATACATTTAGCAAAAGAAGATAGCTTACGTGTTAAAAAATCAAATGTTCCAAATGGTGGAAAAGGATTATTCACTTGGAAAAAACCTTTTAAACGCTTTAAAGATATCAGTATATATACGGGTGAAAAAACAACACAAGCAAGGCTAGATCGAAAATATGGTGCAGACACGATTGCACAATATAGTTTGTGTGACGGTCCTAGACATTGTATCGACACTTATAAATCCACTCATGGACCCGCCCGCTTTGCAAACGATGCAAAAGGAACAAAATTAAAAAACAATTCTTGTTTTAGAGGAACAATTAAAAAAAACGGTAGCTTTAAATTGCAGTCTACACAGCGTATAAAACCAAATCGAGAAATCCTTACTGATTACGGTGCTGCCTATTGGCCAAGAGGATATTTCAAAAAAGTTTAAGAAAACAAAAAAAAATCTTAAAAGAAAAAATATGGCAAATAAAAAACGACAAAGAGGCGGTACTTTTAAAGGAAAAAAAAGACAAAGAGGAGGAATTTTTACTACTAAGAAAATATTAAAAGAATTAAAAAATGCACAAAAATATGCATTACAATTTAAGAATAATGTAGAAAACAAAATAAAGAAGAAAATAAATAAAATACAAAAAGGAGGTATCACTACTAGACCATTGGGATATGGTCCATTTGCTTCCAGACGGTATGGGTGGGATGTAGATAAATATTTTGTACGTTAATACTTATATAAGTTATAAAACTTTTACAATTTTTTTTTTTAAGAAAAAAAATACAATAATATTATTTACATATGATTCTTTATATATAACCATTAGACTAAATAATGATAATTTCATAGTTTATATAAGGTTTTGTAGCTTCAGCATATTTTTTACTACCAGCCATTTTAAAATTATCGTCGGTAAAATTAATTTGTTGAACCAACACTAAATCTTCATCATCAGGTAAATCATAATTTAAATCCTTGAAATCAATCGAATTTAAAAACATATTGTTTTTAGGTGAATTTATTAATTGATCCTTGGTCCAATTCTTAGTATCAGAAACAAATGAACCAGCATAATTTCCTGTAAGTTGTTGTTGGTCAAACATAGATTTCTTTACTTGTATTATAGAAAAAGAAATAGCGTCGTCGTATATAGGATTACAATTCTTATCAATTTTTATTTTAATTTCATGAATAATTTTTCTTTTCTTCCATTCAGTTAAATCATTTACTTTTGTTAAAGATAAATCGGCAAACGATTTATCTAAACCACGTGATATTTGACGAGTAGTTTCGTCAACAATTTCATCAACTATAACACCTTTTGACCAATTTTGCTCTCGAAATCCATAAACACCATTCACATTCGCAGGGATAAAGCTGGGTTTTTTTTGGGAATGAAACCAAATTCTTTCATTTTTTAAAAGAATTTTTTTACCTGCCATAAATAGATATAATTTTCTCTTTCTTCTCTAAATCAGAAATTTTATCACAAATTCTAGCAGCGAAAAGAAGCACCTCATACAAGGAACAATGACAACGTAAATTAAATCTATTATGTTCTCTACATCTCTTTATATTGAGATTAAAAAAATCAATTAAACATTCATATTTCGCTACATCAAAATGTTCCAAATTTACAGCGGGAATACCAATTTCTTTACACAATCTTGATTCAATATCTCCTCCTTTATAGCCGATTAAAAAATCCTTTTTGACACCAAATTTCGTTTTTAAAAAAAATAATAATTCTCGTTGACTATGGTAAAAACCGTTCTTTCGATAATTGTATAATCTCAATCCATGAATGCCATATTGACGGTTTACACATCTTTTGCTTTGCTCATCCAATTGGTGGTACGAAGGGAGAGTCTCTGCATAACAATGAATCGAAAAAAATTCACATTTCTCCATATCGAATATAGTAACTTCACGGTAATATAATTTTCCTTTGATACGAAAACTTTCACAATCCATAACATGTGTAACATCCTTCAATATTTTATTCCCCGTTTCCGTAAACAATTTTTCATGATTTGAAATTTTATTAAAGGAGCAATCATACTCTGAATACATCTTTACACATCCGATAAAATTAAAATAGTGAATTTGTTTTCCTTAACTCTTTTATACAGTGAAACATTGAAAATAAGAAGTCAAAAATCTTAAAAAAATACATATTTTTCATACCTTCAATTTTTTTTACAAAAAACTTACAAATATAGCATACAGTAGAACATACCGAATATAGAAATATTCGTTTTTCCATATAAGTAAAGCATAAAAAAAATTACACCATATATGGTAATGTCTGGAATTAAACATGTTCAGAAGGTGTTCGATTAGCACCGTGTTGAATATCATAAACCAGACAGTCATAGTAGGATATACGGTTAAGTATTTTATATTCATACATACTAATTGGAATGTTAAAAGGTGTTAGCGACACCGTATCTACTATCTCACTCAACACCTGCTTGATCATCGCTATGGCATGCATAATTCGATGATCCCCTTCCGATTCCAATCGGTGCAAACGATAAATCTCTCGGGCTTTTCGAAGTATAATGAGATCTCTCTCTACATCTTCGGCACCGTCAATAGCTAATATCTTTTTTATACGCCCGAGGTACGCAATCACTAGACTCACATCCTTTATGTAATTGGTTAACCCGTGTTTCCACCAGACCCACGATTTTTGTTTCCCGGTGTTGTTGTGGTAATCCAATGCTAACGATTCATCCACTGCAATACGACACGCTATAGCTTCCATACTCTTCACCATCTTCTCTTCGAGATGAGATCGATGACTATCCATCTTATTTTGAATATCAGACAAAATCTGAGTCATTTTTTTTGACATGCAACTCGAAATACCATAAGTGAAAGGGAGACGTATATATAGACATTATCTGAACAATAAAATGTTTTATTACAATTTTTTCCCTCATATTTACAACAATTCACACCATATACGGTATAAAAAAAATCTAATAAATGTTTTACAAATTTTTACATGGTTCAATGTTCACATTTTTCATTCATTAGGGAGAACATAGATAAATTATTAATTTCAGGTATTTCAGGTAAGATTGCGTCTACATAATTGATTAAATCATGATCATTCTCACAGTATATTACATTTATACTACATTGTTCATCATCATAATGTGCTGTAAAAGTCGCTGACTCATAGTTATCCGAACATCTGGTAGGTTGCGTGAAAATAAAATTTCTCTCAACATTTTTTTCCTCCTCACTCATTTCCCTATTTAAATTTTCCATTTTATAACGAAACGGACATTTTGAACAAAATGAACTATTTTGTTTACAATTTTTATATCGGCATTTATTTTCCTCATAATACGGCACGTTCTCATCAACCGCTAATAAACCATCCTGTCCAACCATCCATCCTTGTACTTGCAAATACCGTATTATGTGTTTGCTTATTTGTCGAACATTATAAGAAGCATTAACTTTACGTGCTAATACCCCGTTAGGATTATGTCGATCACAATAAAATACAAAACACGCAATTAAATTATAAAGTAAATCATTATGAAAACCGTCAAACAGGCAACAACAATGGTAAAAAAAATAAGGTGATATTGAATGCAAATAAAATGCAGCTGTTAAAGCTCTCATACCATATTCCTCACGAATATATTGAAAATAATTATATCTTCTTTTACCCGCCCGCGCAAACGGTGTATACAATATGTTTGTGGTTTCATTTTTACAACCAATTAAATGATAATTATCACTTTGCAACGGTATACGGTACGAAGGTAAAATTGAAAAGTAATATTGCTTAACTATATTGCTGTTTCGAGGGAACAAAGAACAACATAAGAAATTATCGTGAGCCAATATCAGACAGGGGTAAAAACATGAGTGCCTAACCGACCAATGACCAGTTCTTTCAGTCATATAGGGTACTAAATAACGGTAAGTGTTCTCTATAGTCACATAAGGAAGAAGTTCTGTTTCTATTTTTTCGCCGCTACTGTGAGGATCCCCTTTATACAGCCATATAGGATACAATGAATTCCGTGTTTCTCTTCCTTTGACTTCTCTTTCAATCAGTCTTATATATCCGCCTTGAAATATATCCAATAATCCAAACAACCAATATAACAAACCAATTTCACCGCTGCGAAATTTACGAAATTCGGGTACATTAATAAGAATTTTTTTCCACAACAATCCCTTTTCTTCTTTAGTTTTTCTTTTCTTATTTTCACCCTTTGAACCATGACGCTTCCGTTTCCTCGGCATCTCAAAATGCAATGATAGTATTATTGTTTTACACAATTTTATAGACCCCATTTTTTTAGTAAAAAATAAAAAATCTACCATATTAGGTATGTTTTTGTTTTTTTTAAAAAAAAATTCGGTATATATATATATAATATAAAAGCACCGTTTGTTTTTCAAAAAACATTCAATGGCTGGAGCGGTAATAAAATTGATCACTACTGTAGAAAAAAAATATATCGCTATATTAAGGAAAGAAATTATAATAAAAATACGAGACATCATGGAACCAAATACAAACGAAACGGTGAGAATGAATTTCAACGCTGATGATAAACATATCTCACAAATAAGAAAAGAAGTGGCAGAAAAGGCATGGGATTATTGGTATCACATATTGAAAAATCCTTTCCCCAATGCAAAACATGCATTTGTCTGCTCTTTAATCAAATATCTTCGAAAATGGGATATCAACGACAATATAGATTTTATGATCGATGTCAGTGGTCTTCATGAATTAAATGAATGTGAAAAGGAAAAGTGTGAACGTCAGGGAAAATGCGTGATTGCTGTTAAAGTGGAAAAAAGTAAAGAAACCCTTCAATTCGATGCGCAAATGATGTGGAACGATGTTTGGGATAAAAGCGTAACAGAAGCGGATTTTTTAAATGATATGTATTAAGCGCATCCTGAGATTCGTTGTGATTATATAAAGTTCTGTGTAAAAGACGCTGAAACTATATAATAAGATAAACTGATTCAAACTTTATGAGGTAAAAAATGTAAAAAGAAGTAATAAAATATTATTATTGATATTTTATAAATCCAATAATTTCTTCTCTCCTTTTTAGAAAAATGTGTAAATTCTGCTGTGAGTGTTATTATCAGATTCAAAACGTAAATTACGAATGTTACTATTGGTGTCACGAATGTAAAGTTTACAAAGTTTTTTGTGATTTTTGTAGAAGAAATTATCCAAAAAACGTTATATGTAAAATCTTCTACGAATGTGACTGTAAAAATAGACAAGAACGTTGGAAAAAAAGATATTTTACTTGATAAAAAATATATAAAACACAAGAAATGTAAAAGAGATTTTTTATTTGGACAATAAATGCTCATTACATGACGTATTACGTTTTTTTGTTTTTTTTATAATTAAAACATTCTTGAGTGAGCTGTGTAAATAAACACTGAACAGCTAATATCGTTTTACAACCGGATATTGAAAAATAATTACATTAAGTGTTATACGACACGTTTATTTACCTAAACGCACGTCTCTCTCTCATTGTCTCTATTGTTTGCAATTATGCATTAAACTTTATAAAACATTGGGTTGACTGTTCAATAAAGTACACATATTCATGCATATATCTCTCTTTTTTTTATTATCTCTCTTTTGTTGATCACTACACCCAACATCGAGAGCTTCAGCGAGCTTTTTTTCCACAGCACGTTGTATTTGACTCTTCAAACATCCCAATATCTCTACTTTAACGTCTTCATAAATATTGATCTCTCTCAGCTTTTCATTCAAGGTTTCTTGCACGGCCCCCGCTAATTCTTCAACATCCTTACTTAATTCTTCTTGAACGTAGCGGATTACTGAAGAAGCAAAAATTACCGTTTCGTCTTTGGTTTTTACCGTAATCAACGAAGCGATTCGCGATATATTATTGCCGTTCTCGTTTGACATCTTTGTCGTATGTAATGTCTAGTGCGTCTAATGCTGTTTACAGTCGTAACGTCTTAACTACTATTTTCTCTCAAGCGTTTCATTTCATTTTTTTTCTATTTTGTTCTTTTTCTCTAAGCTTTTCTCTCAGCTTTTCTCTCAGCTTTTCTCTCAGCTGTTCCTTGCTTAAATGTTCTTGAACGAAAACAAAAATTACCCTTTCCCCTTCCACGGTTTGTTTTGTCAAAATCGATTCGATTCTCAATATATTCTCACCGTTCTCGTTTGACATCTTTATCGTTGTAATGTCCCGCAACAATATCTCACGTCTATCGTAGGCAACGGCTTTATTAATAATGACAAAAAATGAGGTTTTCACGAGAAAATCATAATGTAAATCATACCTAATATGGTCATACACGCAATATATATTTTACACTAAATTTGTGTTGGATATTCTGTGTGTACCCGGAAGTGATCAGCGTGAGTAAAACGGAAAAAGTATTTTTACAGCGGGAAAAAAACAAAAACATACCATATATGGT
The DNA here is from genome assembly GCA_035771165.1 of Paragorgia papillata. Classification (NCBI taxonomy): domain Eukaryota; kingdom Metazoa; phylum Cnidaria; class Anthozoa; order Scleralcyonacea; family Coralliidae; genus Paragorgia; species Paragorgia papillata. The sequence goes on from JAWNZC010000225.1 coordinate 582,152, forward strand.
CATCGTGGGTAGCCCACCGGAAGGGGCGTCAATCAATATACACGGCCATATACGTCACGACACACCCTCCATCACTTCATTCGACAAGATGGTAGTGTGTCGTGCAGAGCTCCGTCTCTTCGATCGGTGAGAAAAAACTTTTTTTCTATGTTTTTTTCTTAAATCTCTATATACATAGTTTTTTTTCTACAAAAATTTTTTATAAAATTAAAATAAATTTTGTTTCTCTAAAATTCTTAAAATATGCATGGTATGTGACACATACACGTAAGAAAATAGTGAATATGTTCCGTGAACGCGTCTACGTGTATCGACCCCCACACACGTAAGTTCTCTCTCAAATACATTTCACTTTTTTCTATTTTTCAATTCATTTATTTTTCTAGTTTTTTCGAAAATACCAATCCACCCTCCTAACCTACTAAAAATTCCATATATAATAAGGAGCCAACACCTACTCTCGATCTCCCCCCGTACAAACAATATAATCAAATCATTTTCCGATTTTTTCATTGGCTAACCAATTATCATACGAGTCTGGCATTGGCTTAGAGCTAGTGCCAGGCTCCAACACATTAAAAAAAGTAGTATTATATATACCACTACTTTTGTCTTCGTTTTCAGGATCGCGACCAATGATAGTCTAAAAATAAGAAATAAACAAAAATAAAGATGACGTTTTGTTAATTTCGGAAACATTTAGTAAAAAGAGCTTTACTTATAATGAATGCACCAGATCGTTACAGCACTTCTTGTTTGACTGTACAAGCAGCATACCTTTGCATTCTCTTTCTTTTTGGGGAAAAACTCCATATTACCATATTCACAGCATTCGTCAGATGCCTTACATAGCCATGCAACCAACAGACTGGTCCACTTGTGTGCTTTCCACACTGGAACGGAAAGGCCTTAAGGAGCGTCATTATTCTAGCAACTGGTTCAAATATATCATGCATCAGCAAGAGATCTGTTACAAAGTCCTTGAAATGAAAATGTTTTTAAATGATCTTCTTAATTACAGTACATATAACATAAAATGCTTTCAGCTAGGAGTCTATTAATACTTCTATCGAAAAGGTAAAACACCCGCACTAAATGCCGTTATAAACACAGCGTATAATTTACACATAAAATTGGTAATCATAGTACCATATTCCTGCTAGAAGACAAAAAGACCCTTTATTACCTGCCCTTTAACTTTATACCGCAGAGGTTCATCTTCATCCTGCATCTTGTCACCAGATGTCACAGTGAGTGCCTCGACAAATAATCCGAGTGATGCAACTAGTCGGCGCCACTGGACAAAAGCTGAACTTGAAAAACTGGTTTGGGAGCAAACAGTGGCTACAGTGGCTTTTGATTTAAGTATTTTCGCAGTCAACTCCAGGATACTTCTTCCTATAAAACAAAAGGCAAAATTCCTTGAAAAAGAGAAAGTTTCATAAAATGACATACATTGCAAATGATAAACAAATTTCTGAAAACTATCAACTTTAAAGCTCACCTTTACCCCTGTTCAGAGAGTCAGAGAAGGCATTTGTTCGTTTAATAAATTCTGAGAAAAATTCTTTAGATGTTCCAATTTTACCCACTTTCATATCTGTGATGGCTAAGTTAATCCAATGAGATGGATCCCAGGTTACTCGTTTAACAAATTCGCTATCATCTGCAACATCTTGCCTAAGAACTTTCCCAAATCCGCTAGCATTGTATACACCATCAGCAGAAATACCTGGAATTATTATTATACGTGTCAAGCTTTTGAAAATACGACTAACACTAAATTAAACTCGGTGGATTCTCTCTTATTGGCAATGTTTTACGTACTTATGTAATATTTTGTATGTACTCGACCTTAAAAATACAACATAATGCTGCAGGATAGTAAAAGTGCCGGATACAGAATAGTAGCGTTAAACGTGTACTTACCAACCAAGGAATCAAGCACTTTCTCTCCATATGCCTTCGCCAGAATATCCAATGCTTTGCGTGAATCATCTAGTTTTCCACCCTGAACAGAACCATCAGCACCACTTTAATACACCTCTGGAGCTGCTACAGCTATTGTCACTCTTTTTCCTTCTAAAATAGGGCACATCATAACTGCTTGGTTAGATCTTTTGTTAACAGTGGCTTTATCCACTGTTAAATAGTAGTGAGGAGGTAATTCAGTGCACGGAAGGCATTTGGCAAGTTCAGCTTTCGTTTGCTCATTAACCACAGCTAACAAACATCTCAGGAGATCACTAAAAAGTTTTCTTGAATGACCACACTGCCCAACTTGCCCACCAACGGAAAAGGCAAACGCAACAAGATTTTCGTAGTGAACTGCAGCAGGTTTGGCCTTCACAGCGGTGTGCGCACTCTTGAACAAACACTATGCAGCTTCATAATGTCGGTGTTTCTAAGAGTTGTTTCTTCATTAATGATTGTGAGGTCTTTATAATGAGTCTGTCCATCGCTTGCACATACCGTATGCTGTAGAATACGGCTTTTGAGTTTACGCCAACTATCTCCTTGCCCTGCCATCATGATAAACATTGCATCATGGCTAAGGTATTTTCCTGTGCATATGCTTGTACAATCACTTGATAACTTGATAGCTGCTCTGGCTGGAGTAAGCTTCTTCGCTTTGTCTTTATGCAAAACAAAGCAGGTTTCACACCTGATGATGGCTCCCCCATCTTTAAAAATCTCCATATCATATTCATCTGACAATGGGTAAAGAGCTAGGCCATCAATGCTATTTACAATTTCGACTATGTTTTTCACATTTTTCCAATCTTTCATTTTGTCATAGCATTCTTTCATCTCTTTACTGAAGCTAGATGATAGAGCATTGTTTGAAGATGAATGGTATGAAGTCTGCATTGAAGAATTTTTGGAGATGGTTAGGTTGTCAACTTTTCTACTGAACTTCTCAACCATACCTAACATCTTCTTTTCAAACTCTGGTTTTTAAATCTGAATGTATCCTTCTAGTCCTTTTTGCAATAACACACCTGTTCCACTATTCTTGTCAGCGGCATTCTGAATGTCTGGACTATTCAGGATTTCGGGGGTAACCTGAGTGCATTCCAGTGGCACTTTTGCTAGTTGTTATTGTGCATTCTTCACCGTTTTTTTCTTCATCGAGGACAATGTGGCTACCTTTGTCTGAATCATCAGGAACAACTTTTCTTGGAAAATAAGTACTTGAGTTGGTTTTCCTGTTTCTTGGTTTGGATTTCTTCAGAGCTAATATGTCCTTATGCTTCTTGGGACTGATGCATGATCTATTGGCAGTACATCTTTGAACTGGTCGTTACTTGTGATACTTGCTCGGGATCCTGTGTGGCGACGCTTATAATGCCTCTTGATTTGATGCAATGTCCCATGACATATTATTGCACAAGACTTATCAGAAGTAATTAGTATGTAAACAGTGTGTCGCCCTTCATCTCATTAGTATTCATTTTATAGCGGTGCGTTACGTCATTATTTCTCATGCTCCTGTGGGACGTAGTAACCCTAACTTCCCCCCTAAACCCTAGCTGTTACTCAACCCCCCGTGTAGTACGTCATAACCGATAGCTCTCCGACTAATTTACGAAGTTACATCATTATCAAAAGGCATCCCACTTTCTTCCTTATAAGTATTAGTAATTACCTTTTCATTTATACACTTTACCCCACTGTCAGTCAACACTTGCGGGACACATAGGTACAAAGAGCATGCGTACAGTAAGCTTTAACGAAATAGACGTTCTTTACAAGGAACGAGAGAGAAATTGATAGAGACATTTTATATTTTTTATCTGAAACCTCATCTGTGTGAGAATAGAGAGTTTGGAGCAATCTAAATGTCTGAATTGGTATAGATAAGGTATATACTTGAATTAATAGTATGTCATGAATATTATATTAGGGTTAGAACCTAAATATTCAAACAGAGTAAGTCACCCTAGTAGAATCATTGCTAACTAAACCCTCGTTTATAAGCGAGGAAATCATAGGAAGATAGAATGAGGAGTCACTTCGAGAAGTCATGAAAAGAACGATTTTAAATGTCGAAATATTAACTAAAGGCAAAGCGATTTATTACTTTGACAGCGTTGCTACGCTTTCTGTTACTAAGTGTGATATTTGCATATTTACCCTCAGTGCACGTGCAGGATACAAAAGAGAAACTCATTAGGGGCAAGTCTAGGCGAGAAGGTCATTAGCAGTGTTACCATATTATTCTCTTATTTTGGCTGTGATTAAAATGTCTCAAACGGTAAGTTGGTTTTTTGAGCAATTATGAAACGTTTGTTCGTTGAATAAAATTCTGCTGTATATACTTATGAATTTCGCCTTTGTGTTCTAGATTGATAAGATTGATATGATCAAGGCTTGCGAGAGTGAGAGTGCTCTAGAGTTTTTGGAGCAGTCGTTCATGTTTACTGAGGAGCAGAAACGGGCTGTTTTGCAGCGCAAAGTTATCTTCTGGACCAACGCCATGGCTGAGGATATTCAAAGAGAGATAGAACCACCAGCTGATGTAGTTCCTGACCTAATGACTAATTGGACCGATGAAGAACGTCGCCAATTCAAATGTTGTGAACAGCCTGATTCCCCTCCAACCGAACCGAAGGGAAACCAAATCGGCGAAGGCAGCAAAAGAAAGCGTGGTGAAGATGCAAAGTCTACTCTTAAACGCCTAAGACCCGAGGAATATTTCACCATCAAGTCTGTGAAACAAGTGAACGTTCGCAAATTCAAGACTACAGGTACCGATTACACTGTTCAGTTTATGCCTTTAAATATACATGGGGTATCTGATGTTATGTCAGTATTAAATCGTGCTTTTAAGCATTTGTTCGATCGTTTAACTGTTGACATGTCCCCTCACGATCAAGTCCGCCTTATTCTGAATTCCCACCAGTTAGACCGTCCCATTTCCCTGCCTTTCCTTCAACGAGATCGTCTGACCCCCGAGCGATTCTTGGCCGCAGTCGAACGTGTCGTGCAGTCAAGCACTCAGTTTACGTTGGACGAATCTGTGAACGTCAACGTGGGCCACGTCGAAATGCCTCAAGGTGGTGCAGGGAAACGGCGAGATGTATTCAACTTACAAGCCTATTTGAACAAGAAGCGCTGTCTACTTCAGATTAGAAACAAAGATGAACTTTGTTGTGCTAGAGCCATCATCGTCGCTAAGGCAAAATTGGATAAAGTAGCGAATTATAAGAGTATTGTAGACCATCGGAGAGCGTTACAAGGCTGTTTAGCTCGCGAACTCCACGAGACCGCCGATGTACCCCTGGGTCCCTGCGGGATCCCCGAGGTCAAGAAGTTCCATCCTGTCCTCCCTGGTTACCAGTTAAACGTCGTATCTAAGGAACACTTGAACGCTCTTATTTATTCCGGTGCCGAAGCTGACAAACACCTGTATCTCTACCACCATGACAACCACTACGACATTATCACGAGTATGCCCGCCTTCCTCGCCAGAAAGCAATACTGCCACACATGTAAAAAAGGATATGACAAGATAACCGACCATCCGTGTGGTGATTTGTGTAAACTGTGCAATACACAGAACTGCCCCGTGCTCCAGTGGAATTTTTGCAAAGACTGTAACCGGTTTTTCAAGAGTGACGACTGCTTCGCCCGACATAAAGACGCGACCGATCCGAAGAAAGCCCTATGTTCTTCGCTCACCAAGTGCCAGAAGTGTCAAACGCGTGGTGACCCGAGCCAGTTTGAACGACCATCACTGTAGCCTAGTGCGATGTACGGTATGTTCCAAGTACGTCAAACCTGAGAATCATAAATGTCACATACAACCAGTTCGCCAAAAGAAACAGCGACAAGCCAACGAAAGTACAAGTAACGAGTTTCTCGACGACGATGTCGGAGTGGACGATGACGTCGATGACACAGTTGACCAGAATTTGATGTTTTTTTATTTCGAGTGTTCCCAAGACGATGGTCAGCATGTACCGAATCTCTGTGTGGTCCAGAACGAGAGTGGCGACGAGATGGTATTTTCAAGCCCGAACACCAATGACGAGTTCTGCGAGTGGCTCTTCCAGATCGAGAACGCCAATAGGACTTTCATCGCCCATAACTTCCAGGTCTATGATGGTTACTTCATTCTCCAGTACCTCTACAAGAACGGTATAACTCCCGAGGTAATAACCCGAGGTGCAAAGATCCTTTCTCTCTTCATGCCAGAGATGAAGATTACGTTTATCGACTCCTTGTGTTTCATCCCTATGCGTCTTGCTGATTTTCCCAAGACTTTTGGTCTCACCGAGGTACAGAAAGGTTACTCTCCCCATTTTTTTAACCGTGCTGAAAACCAGAGCTACGTTGGGCCACTTCCAGATGCTAAGTTATATGATCCCGACGGTATGAGCCCCGGTGATCGCGAGAAATTTCATGCCTGGTACAACGACCTTGCCAATCAAGATTATGTCTTCGACTTCCAAGCCGAAATCCTGCGTTACTGCAAGTCAGATGTTGACATTTTCCGCCGCTGTTGCCTTGAGTTACGTGAACTGTTTCGTGAAGTAACCGATGTAGACCCCTTCGCCTCTTGCCTCACCATCGCTTCCGCGTGTAATCTTGTTTTCCGCAAGACGTTCATTTCATTTTTATTTTATTTTATTTAACTTTGCCCTGATAATATCATTAATTATATATGTACAATTTGTACCAACAAAAGTAATACAAGGCAGGAATACCGCAACAGCTAAAGCCAATTACTGCGGATCCTTTGTTACAAATATTACAACAACATACAAGTTTAACAGTGAACGGAAATACACATGCACAAGATAATACAAAAACAATGAATCTAAAGTAAAAGATAAAAGAAAAAGAACGCTAACACCCCCCCCCCCCCCCACACACACACACACCCACACACACCCCAAAGGAACGCTGTGAATTAATTAATTATTTAAATAAAGAAAATAAATAAACAATTAATTAATTAATTAAATAAATAAATAAAAAAGTAAATAAGTAAGTAAATAAATAAATAAAAAATAAATAAATAAATAGATATATAAATAAATAAATAAATAGATAAATAAATAAATAATTAAATAAATAAATAAATAATAAATTGGGCGAGGTTTAAAAACAACAAGAAGGGGAAACTAATAGACTACGAGCACAATTACACTTACCACAGGCTGTCTTCCATGTACGCGAGTCGTCAGGGTCGAATGTTGAGCAAAGAGCGGAGTAGTAGTATTCTTTCAGTATAGTTTTAAAAGTAGCAAGAGAAGGTGTGTTACGGGGTATTTCCTTTGGTAGCGCGTTCCATATCCGTGTTGATCGTATCAAGTATGATCTGCTGTACGTGGATGTTCTGCACAGTCGCTCTTCAAAGGTTGTACCAACCATTTTACTGGAAGATCGTGTCAGTCTCTGAGATGTCTTTGGTTTTGGTAAGGAGGTCTTGTCCAAATAAATAAGTTTATTGATAATTTTGAAGAAAAATACCATGTCCAAGTATTCATGCCAGTAAGTTACTGGGATTAGATTAGCTTGAATTAATCTGTCTTTGTATGAGACGTCGCAGTTAAATGGTAGGTGGAGAATATATTTAGTTGCGCGTCGCTGAACCCGTTCAATGTTCTTAATGAGCTCTACAGTTTGAGGCGCCCAAACTTGCGTCGCGTAACCAAGATGAGCACGAACAATTGCCAGATAGATTGTTCGTCTTGTAGTAAGAGATTTTACGCTTTTTGTTGTTCTCTTCACGTACCCCAAGATCTGGTTGGCTTTCGTACTCTGTGATTCAACCTGCTTCTTCCACGATAAATCAGACGAGATCCACACTCCAAGGTCTCGTTCTTGGATACAGTGGTCGAGCTGCGTGTTGCCCATGGAGTATGAGGTCATAATTGGTTTTCTTTTCCGAGATATTGTCTGAACTTTACATTTAGTCTGATTAAACAGAAGATCAGAAGACGAGGACCAGTCGTTTATATTGTTCAGATCTTCTTGCAAGAGAGTGTTGTCTGCTTCACACGACATGCACTTGAACAATTTTGTATCGTCAGCAAAAGTCGCAATTGTAGACGAGGATATTGCGTCGGGTAGATCATTGACGTAAAGTAGGAACAGGATTGGGCCCAAGATAGATCCTTGTGGTACTCCAGACGTCACCAGCCTAGATGGAGATGTTGGTCCTAACGCTGTGACTTGTTGTCGACGATGGTGAAGATAAGATTGGAACCAAGATAGCAGGCCATCGTTGAATCCAAAACTACGGAGTTTATCGATCATTTTATTGTGGTTCACTTTATCGAATGCCTTAGACATATCAAGATAAACAACATCTATCTGCTGTCCTTGATCGAGAAGTTTACCAATTGAATCTACAACTTGGATAAGTTGAGTAGTGCAGGATTTCCCGGGAGTAAAACCATGCTGACAGTGATTAACGATCTCTTGTAGATGGAATCTAAAGTGGTTTAATATGCATCGTTCCAACAATTTTGATACTATGCATAAAAGGGAAATTGGTCTGTAGTTTTCTACCCGATCCTTTTCTCCTTTTTTAAATACTGGAACGACATTGGCTAGTTTCCACTCATCCGGTACTATACCAAGTTGAAGAGATTTGTTGAACAGGCAAGTGAGCGATGGAGCAATTTGATCGGCTGTTACTTTCAGAATTCTACCAGGGATTTCATCTGGTCCCAATGCTTTATCTGGGTCGAGAGACTTTAGAGTTGTCAGAACTTCACTTCAGTCAGTGTTAATTGATCTATTGTCTGTGTAGGTGTACCAGAAGAAATATTGTCATTTATATCAGCCATATTAGCGTAGTTTTGCTGGGATATATCTTGTGATGTGAATACTGAGGCGAAGTAGCTATTGAACATATTAGCAATAGTGTTCGGGTTGTTGGCGACTTTCATGTCTTTTCCCATTGTCCAGGATACAGATTGTGGGACAGTACTGGTTTTTGATTTTAATTTAAACAGATTCCAAAAGCGTTTCGCGTTTAAATGCAAACTTTGGCCGAGGTTGTTAAAGTATCTTTCGCGACTATTTTTCAAGAGATGTTTAACTCTAGTTCTAAGTTCCTTAAATTTTCCATGCAGATAATCAGTGGGAGAACGAGAAAGTTTGCGTCTGACAGTTTCTTTTTTCTTCAACAAGTGCATGATTTCGCTGTTAAACCAAGGAATGTTTTTGCTGCCTTTCACTCTTTTCATTGGGATGTATTTCTTAACTGTAGCGAGAAATGCGCCTTTCCAGGAAAACCAGTCTTTATTTACGTCGTCGTTATCTGATATCAAGTTAGTCAAATTTAAAGACTCAAGAGCTGTACGAAGACCGTTGATATCTGCACGTTGATAATCGTAAACCATTCTGTTTGTTTTTGGTGGCCGTAAAGGGCAAGTTAATACTTCAAAGGACATGGCATTATGATCAGTGACTACTCCGCTCATCTCTGGTGAAAGGACTTCGCATATTTTAACTTGGTCGGGTATGCTTGTGATTAAAAGATCAGGAATGTTATTTCCTCTTGTAAAATGAGTGTTTATTTGAGAAAGGAAAAAATCTTTTAGAATTTCAGAAAATTCGCTTCCAGTGGTTCCTGCGTGAGAACTCCATCGCCGTCATCCCACCTCAAGGATACAGACCAGAGCATAAACAGTCCATCATTGCGCTCAAGATGTTGACCTGGATTGCCCTTCGAGACGACATTGCTATTCGGCACGCCCGTAACCATGGAGAACAGCGTATCGGAAATTATCTCGTCGACGGATACAACGCCGAAACGAACACCGTGTGGGAGATCCATGGTTGTCTGTGGCACGGCTGTGAACGGTGCTACGCAAGAGACACGGTGAATCCTGTCAATCAGCTAATGATGCACGACCTTCGACAACGAACCCTGGAGAAAACGCAGTTCTTAAAGGACAATGGGTACAGCGTCGTCGAAATATGGACCTGTGACATTGACCGACAACTCGAAACCGACCCTGACATGAAGACCTTCTTTGACCGTTTTAAAGTCACCGAGCCCCTAGAACCACGAGAAGGTTTCTTCGGCGGGAGGACAAATGCGACGCGTCTCTTTTATGAAGCCGAGGCCGACGAGAAAGTCCACTACGTGGATTTCTGCAGCTTGTACCAGTGGTGCAATAAATACGGTGAATATCCGCTTGGTCACCCCGAAATCATCACAGCGAATTTTCAACCCCTCGACGAGTACTTTGCCATGGTCAAGTGTACTTTTCTTCCTCCTCGTGGCCTCTACCATCCTGTCCTCCCGTACCGCACGCAAGGTAAATTGATGTTTCCGTTGTGTCGTTGCTGTGCTGAAAATCTCCAACAAGAACCCTGTGACCACCTCGACGTCGATAGAGCTCTACACGGTACCTGGGTCACTCTCGAGCTGCAGAAAGCGTTGGAGATATCAAATGCTAAAAATTGACGAAGTTTGGCATTTCCCCGAGCACACCGTCTCTTCAAAGACTGCGTGGACACCTTCCTTAAAATCAAACAAGAGGCCAGTGGTTTTCCGGCAGATTGCAACACTGACGAGAAGAAAGCCCAATACATCGCTGATTACGCTGCCAGCGAAGGTATTCGGTTGGATCCGAATCACATTACCAAGAATCCTGGTCTGAGGGCGCTGGCCAAACTAATGTTGAATTTTGGGGTGAGTAAAATAAAATATATTGGATTAAATGTGAATGGAGAGGTGAGTGGAGGGTCCGGGGGAGACGTAATGCAATTGTTTACACAGAGGCTAATGTTTTGCTTTTTGCTTTTTATATTATTATAGGTAAATTTGCACAGCGTCCCAACATGACCCAGGTGAAGCTGATCTCGGATCCGGCTGAGTACTTTGAACTTTTGTCGAGCGACAAAGTCAACGTGACCGATGCGAACTTCATCAACGATGAACTGATTGAGGTACACTACGAATTCACAGACGATTTCGTCATGACCAGCGAGAAGACCAACGTCGTCATTGGAGCGTTTACCACCGCTCATGCCCGCCTAAAGCTCTATGGTGTCCTCGAGCAACTCGACCGTCGCGTGCTGTACTTTGACACAGACTCAATCATCTACGTGTCCAAGGAAGGAGAATGGGAACCACCCACCGGTTCGTACTTGGGAGAACTGACCGATGAGTTAGACGGTAATCATATCGTAACCTTTGTGTCTGGTGGCCCTAAAAATTATAGTTATCAATTGAACACAGGTAAAACTGTATGCAAAGTTAGGGGCATCACCTTAAATTTTAGGACCCAGCAAAAAATTAATCACAATGTTACGTGTGATATGGTGTACATGGGTGTTATTTGTGATGTAGTAGATCCGGTAAACGTAAATATACCATTTAAGATCGTGCGAGATAGAAAAGAAAAGAATGTGATAACTAGGAGCGAAACGAAAGATTATAGAATTGTATATAATAAGCGTGTAATTGTAAATAGTTTTCATACTCTACCATACGGATTTTAACTTTGTGTGTTTGTAAATAATGTTAACTTTTGTGTGTGCTTGTAAATAGGAAAATTATTTACTTTTATTAACACTATTCATTTGTCTCGTTATGGGGTGAGGGATAGGATGGGTTAGGCGGGGATTAACAGGGACAAAAAGTGTCCCTAGAAGGACTTTTTCACTGGGAGGATAAGAGGGGATAAGGCGAGGGATCGACAGGGACAAAAAGTGTCCCTAGAGGGACTTTTTTAACTGGGGATCGGAGGGGATAAAGCGAGGGATCGACAGGGACAAAAAGTGTCCCTAGAGGGACTTTTTTAACTGAGGGATAGGAGGGGATAAGGCGAGTGATCGACAGGGACAAAAAGTGTCCCTAGAGGGACTTTTTTAACTGTGGGGATGGCGAGGCGAGGGAGTGACAGGGATAGAGATATTATTAAAAGTGATTGCAGTAATCAAAGGCGGTCAGTTGACGTCATGCCTCGAAAGCGTAAGGACTGCCCCATCTGTGGCAAAAAGGGGTTACTTAAATTGTCAAACCATTTAGCTGTCATTCATCAACTCTCTTCTCAAGAAAGACAATCTTTTCTGATTCGAGCCAAAGTTTCCAAAGATTTCGACGCCCTTTTAACTCAGTTGCGTGAATTCATTCGGATTAAATAGAAGTGTACCTGGTAAGATGTATTCATTTACGTCATGTATTCCATACAGTTAACACACACTTTTGGTCTCCTGGTCTCTGGAGGTACTAAGACAGGGAAGACAACGTTTGTGAAACAGTTACTGGCTTATGCTAAGATCATGATCGACCCACCTCCGGAAAACATCGTGTATTTTTATACAGAGTATCAAGATACGTTCGGCGAAATAGAAACCTTAATTCCAGGGATTCAGTTTGTCCAAGGCTTGCACGAATCGATGTTGGATAACATTAACCCCCAAATAAGAAATTTGTTTATCATTGATGACATGATGGGAGAGAAAGATACGATTATTGCGAAATTATTTACTAAGAAATCCCACCATGGGAATCTCAGTGTAATTTATAACGTGCAAAACTTATTTCATCAAAGCAAGGATCATCGTACCATTTCCCTTAGCGCTAGTTATCTCGTGTTAACCAAACATGTTCGTGACGCGAGTCAAGTGACTCATCTGGCCAAACAGTTGTATCCTAGCAACACTAAATTTTCCCAGCAAGCCTATCAGATGGCAACTAAAGAGCCGTATTCCTACTTATTTGTCGATCTCACTCTGACATGTCCCAACGAAATCCGAGTAAGATCCGGGATCTTTCCGACGGACACCCACTACGTGTACCAGAGTATAAAAGGGGCTGTTTAAGGACAATACGATCATTTGACCATGTCTGCTTATATAAGAAGGAACTGCGATGTTTTAAAAGTATTGGCAAAGTGTAATCCTCAACTGCGAAACGCAATTATAAAAGCTGCCGACGACGATATATTAGAGGCCATTAGACAGTGTCTCTTGAACGTGTGGTGTGAAACAATTAAGATTACTCCGAAAACAGCAAGGAAACTAGCCCCTTATAACGATCATATGAAGTGTGTTGCTGATAAACGTAATCCAGTAACAAAAAGAAAGAAAGTTATTCTACAAGAAGGTGAAGGTTTTCTACCGTTTCTCTTAGTTCCTGTACTTGAACAACTGGCAAGTTTTTTAAACGAAATAATGGAACACGTCAGGAGATTGCTGCTAGTTCCAGAACATATGACAGATCAAAGTAAACCCTTGGTCACTCCTTTAACAGCGCAGGTGAATGAACTAGATTCAGAAATGTAAAATCTTCTTAAACGTCAAGATATAACACAAGACGAGAAAGTGAAAAAGTACGATCAGTCGCTGCAACGTTATCTGGGTTATTACGATAAAAGAATGAGTAGACCAGTACGTGTAAGCGTCATACCGCCTACAACACCCATAGCTGACGAGGACAAACTGCTGAAACAGCACCCTCCGAGTTGCCTGGAGAGATAGAAACTGACATTTTAGAAAGTGTACCTGTAACAATGAAATCAAGAGCTCGACAGTTGGTTAAGAAACTTAAAGCAAATAAAGACCTCATTGGGTGGACTGACCAAGGACAGATGGTGTTTAAAGGACGACCTATTCCAGGTACAAATGTTATCGACTTGGTCAACGATTCTCTACGCCAAAGAAAGAATTTCAACCCTGCTGGATGGCAGCTTTTCGCAAAAGCATTAGGAAACATGAATGTTCCCGAAGGCATTATCAGAAATGAAAATCGTTTAAGTATGGTACGAGAATATAAAACTAAAGATATTTCAGACAACACCCCCCTGACGTCACAAGTAGCCCCAGCAACATTGAAAAGAACAAAACAGAAACGAAGAGACAAACACATCCATCCATATAAATGGGTTAAATAAATTTATTCCTTGTAAAGCTTTGATATTACAATAAAGAATTGTTTACAACATTATTTGTCTTGTGTTTATATTACACACTATAATATTTATGCATAAAGTCACCAACTAACATGTCATTCCATTCTTTATTATCAGTAAACATGCCAACAATTGTTGACATGGGTATATTACTACATCGATGTAAAGCATAAAATAAACAATATTGTCCACACACGCGAGAGCCTAATGACTGTAAAGTCTGTTCATTCCAAGTAAAAATACTGCTATGATCTCGTAAAAACGTTTCAAAGGTTTTGCTATAAAAGCTCGGTCCTTGTCCGTACGAATCCATTAACTCCCCTTTTCCATCTGTGGTAAGATAAATTTCTACCCAATGCGTACCAGATCCATTACTAGGATCCACATTCAGAATAAAACCTCTAGGTCTTTTCGATATCTGACTTGGTAGACGATCCGATGGTAACACGTCTTTAAATACGGTCTTGGTAAATGGATCACCTTTCAGGACGTTCAGGATTTGTAGAGTGTTCATCTTAACTGCTAAAGTCGCATAGAACGTTGCGGTTGGCGTCAATTTCGATAAGACTTTGAAATTCTACAAGCACCACGATATTTATAGCTGTTGTCAGAGCCGTTCCAAATTGACATTTTATCGATACGTTTCCATTTTTAATTGGTTGAATATGATCGCTCAGACACAGATCAGCTGTCAGATCAAACACGAATAGAGTGCACCCATTGGCATACTCGTCTCGTGTAATACCATTGCCATCATTTTGAAATAATTTGTTAGTACCAGCATACAAGGTTTGGAAAGCGTAGTTACTTCCTCTCGCAGCAGCAAATTTCTGTTGCAGGGGTTTTCCAGGCAAATGCTCCTTCCCCATTTACCGTTAGACCAAGAGAAGTAATGTCGTAGTTTTTGAAATTGAAAGGATTTTTGGTATAGGTACCATTATAAGCATCTGCATCGGCCATTCCAATGACCATTCGATCAGGTATAGGGCCTTGAAATATATTTGGTTGATTGCCCGACATATTTCCTCTTGGTACAGAAACCACTTTACAACTGACACGATTGATATATAGGGTACTTGGCCGTGACACGTTGAAGGGCATGGGTATGAGCCATCATAACGGTAGAAGAGACGTTGACACGTCGAACGCGAAATACACATTCTTCCAAAACCACTTTAAAGTCAGGATGATCTGCTGACGACACTAGGGAGAATGGGTTTCTCGAATGCACTAGCTTGAGCTTGATCGGTACAGCACCAAGGATATAACGGGCTTGTGCAAACAGATCGGAATGGATTCTGCCTTCCATAGCCACAGACTTACTTTGACTTGCATGAACATACCGCAGTTTTAAACCCTTGTTTGCATCGGCATCTACTGCTACAGGGTTTACGACATCCATTCGACCAGCTTGATCTTTATAGAACAGCGCTGAGGTCAGATGAGATGATTTTGCGTCTTTGCTAAAGTTCAGTACGGTCTCCATATATGATCGGTAGGGATAAGCAGTGCTCGACGGTGTGACAAGTTTGTTGTTCAGGTAAACTTCTACTTGAGAAAATAAAGCATGCATCCACAGATTTACAGGTCCGACTTGAACATTTTCATCGAGATTAGTTCCATCATGGTTGGTTATTTTTGCTTTCACGTGTAGATAACTATTTGCTAAATCGGTATACACATCAGAATTTGCAGCACACAGAAACTCGATAGTGTCTGAAGCTCCAATACTCGACACTGGATCTATATTTTCCCAAAATCCTTTATTCATTTCTACTTGTGTAGCAGGCATTACAAATAAATCCTGATTTTCCACACTCGCACGAATCTTTATGTAGGGCACTAAAAGCTTGACTCATGATTTATATTTCATAAATGGTCCAATCTTTGCTTCCATAGGCTCAGACGTTTCCTTCTTCACAGTTTGCGAACGACTGACGGTTTTACGTCTTGTGTTGAGTTTTATAGGAGAATTCACCCGTTTGCGTTTACGACCGGCTCCTGATTAGTTCGTAATCCGACGGACCCCTTTTTGAGCAAGATCTTTCATGGCTTCAGAACCACGCCCTTTTATCGCTTGCTTTACATTCTTCCCTGCCAGAACATCTTGACCAACGTCTTTTACAGCTCGCAGAGCTCTTCTTCCAATAGCTTGAGCTACTCGTTTCACCAGAGGTATTGCAAAGCGTGCAATACTTTTAAAAAAACTTCCAATGCCGTAACCTTTCTGAATACGTGCACCTCGGAAACCAGGTAGACTTCCACCTTGTTGTCTTCTTAAATAATGCTGTTGAAATTGCTTTACATCTGGAATAATTGTATGTCTCATTTTTAAATGAAATACGAAGATCTTCGCTGTCTAAAGTGAAGTGTCACGATCGACTTCCCGAAGACAAATGATACGTTTTCGTTTTTGTCGTCCTTTTATATTCACTTCAATTGTTTCGAAGGACTTTACCTTGACAGGATATATTGCAGGTTACGGAGACTGACATTCACGTTTTCACCATAACTTCCTTGAGTTTGACAATTCTGAGTAGGGGCACTTTGACATCACCGACAAACTGTGCATCCACGATATCAGTGTATACATACATGGCTGAAAATCCACCGTTAACATCTGCTACGTAAGGACTTAGGGTTTTCTTTTTAATAAAGGTGTCTTGTTGAAACCCCAATGTTGTAGCAACGTCACCACTAAACCAAACGTTTGCCCCATTTTTTACATCGACGGTGACTTTCCGTGTACTTCGATTATACGTAATTTATCTTGGCTCGTGCCTCATTGTTCATGCTACGCTTTAAAGCCCCCACCAGATCAGCAATGGTGTTATAGTAGCCATCTGGGATAATACCCGTATCTTCATATTTTGTTCCAGCGTTATAGAGAAACGTTTGTTGACTACCTTTTCGAATCGCGCTCCATGTATGGGGATAATATAACTCTGATAAAGCTACTTCCCAGTCGCCTGTCAGTTGTATAGTTTCAGCAAGCTTCACTTTAAAATTTGCTACAGTATTACCTGGAAAATATTCCATAGAGCTATTGCTTGGAAGCGTTAAATAAAACTGTTTTGCCATGTCGAAGAACAATACACAAATGAACACAAATTGTAAGGTACACACATTTTTATTTCGTTAAATCTTTTACATTATCGACTGGTACCCATCGAATGTGTTTATCCTTCAATAACTTTTGAAAGCGTTTGTTGGTAAATTCAGTTCCTTTATCGGTATGAAATGTTTCAGGCTTCCTTCCTTTCTTTAGTATCTTTTCAAAGGCTTTAACAAGACTCTCTGCAGTCTTTGTTTTTAATGGTTCCACCCACGCAAATTTGGACAGTACATCAATAACAGTTAAAACGTATTTATAACCATTATTTGTTTTACTAAGCGAATCCATAATTACTAGATCAGCCTCCCACTCCTCGTCCATCGCTCCAACAATAACACGATTTCGCTTAAAATTATGTCGTACTGGTTTATGCAAAGTATAGGTATCTTGTTGTCTAAGCCATGTTTTGATCTTGTTTCGGGATATCTGGAATTTACCATCACTTTTTACGACACGGTATAAGGCATCTACGCCGCCAAAACTTGCCGGACTTTTTGGCTTATAATACAGATCGTGAAGGTACTGTTCCGCCATCTAATTCGGATGCCTGTATCACAATTCCTCCCCCCCCCCCCCCCGCCCCACAGCACGCTGATATACAGCGAATCTTTCGAGAAATATTACGAAGGGCTATGTGTGGTAAACCTCAACAGCAAGTCATGTTCACGCGACAAAGGTTAGATGTAAATGAATAAAGAGAAGTCAACGACACGATATAAATGCAAACTGATATTTATTACGTATTAAATTAGAATACAAAAATATACATGTCTTCAGTCAACGAATCAACTGTATAAAATACAAATTAAATTTAAAACAGTTTGTTTTAAAGTTTGAATAATTAACAAATATTCAGTTTTGCAATATCTTCAACCATTTCGTCAACGGACTTTTGGTGAAGAAATTCTTCATAGGCTTTCTTATGATCAGTTTCGTGGCTCGTGAATGTCTCTCCAGTCTTTTTGACTGTATATCGGTAGGATGGTGGCATACTGAACAGAACATTGCAAAAGGGTTCAAGGGGATCTTCTTGCGGTTTCCATTCGAAAAAGTCACAGCAGTATTCTCTCTCGTTGGGACACGAGTAAAACAGACGACCTTCGTTGTCACCCTCTTTCTTGACTTTTTGGGTACGGCAAACCTTTCTGTGTTTACACAATGGTTTGGGACTCGCGAAGACATCTCCCCATTGCCAAAACGAGCAGGGATTCTCTCGCTCAGAGCAGACAAAGTAAGGTCTCCCGTAACTTTCTTTCATTTTGTCTTTAACCATTCGCAGTGTCGCCAACATCTGATGGGAAGAACACACTGGATGTAGACAGCCACTTGTTCGAAAAGCGTCTACGGCTTTGCCAAACATATAATAATCTTCTTCAGGGCAAAAAAAATGACAGCTAGGCTTTTGTCCACAGAACCAGAATAAGCCATTCTTGGTTGTTGAGTTAGATGCAGGTTTACGATGAAGACACTCCATTACAACGATCTTACTCTGACGACAAACAGTAAGCGAATGATACACCAAGCGAAGTGACGCTGTTCAACTCTCTATGGTTACGCGCATATTAATCAGGATTTCTTTGTCTAAGTTCTGACCTTGCCCGATCTCGCCCAGACTCGTTCTTTTGTTTAAAATCCTAATGAGTTTTTAATGAGTCATTAACATCAATAATGTACATGGAAGTATGCAAATATCAGTCTGAGAAGCAGTGAACCAAGCCATCGGGATAAAGTTTTATTTCGTTTGTATTTAGACAAGTCAATACATCTCAAGTCGTTTATCGTTCTTCTCACGGCCTCTCTTATCGTTTCTTCATCACAAGAGTCACTTACTTTAAGAACTGGGGTTAGATAAGCGATAATTCGACCAAAATTGTTAGGGTTCATCTCTTCGTAAACGTGTTCAAGACATATTCTGGGTATTTGGTCACTGATACTGTCGAATAGTACTCGATGTTCTTCTAGACATTGTTTAAGGTAATACGCCAGAGTGTCTGTTGATATCAATGTTATTTTTCTTTAATTCGTCGTAAATTATATCCATGATACGCTCTCAACGTTCTACGTGTCCTTAATTATTATTACTTATAAGGAACATAAGTCGAGTGCCTTTTGATGACGTAACTTCGGAAATCAGTCGGAGAGCTATCGGTTATGACGTATCCGCACGGGGGGTTGAATGAAAGCTAGGGTTTAGGGGGGAAGTTAGGGTTACTACGTCCCAAAGGAGCCTGAGAAATAATGACATAACGCGCCGCTATAAAATGAATACTAATGAGATGAAGGGCGACACACCGTTTGCATACTAGTTACTTCCGCCGCCATATGGGGGGGTATTACTACTCTTATCCTTGACCTTGGCATCTTTCAAGCATGTTAAACAAACATGCTTTTTAGCATAGTAAGTGTAAGCACTTTTCTTAGTAGATGTAATGCCAACAGAAACACTTTCTGCTCTCTGAAAGAGAGGACAGTTTGTTTAACTTTCTTTTTCGGATTTGGATTGTCATTATTCAAAATGAGACGGTTATTTGGCCTTTTATTGCCGAGTGACTCATTTACATGTATATCCTCCTCATCAGAAGTGCTTGAATCACGATTGTCTATAGATTTGGGTGAGCAGGTGCTGGAAATATAATTGAAAGCTTTTAAATTTGTTTTGATTGGGCATCTTGCCTATATACCGACTAATTGAGCCATACACTCTCATACATAGTCTCATACATGTAAATTGACATTTAGGGTTACTTCATATATACAAACACTTCCAAACAGTACATAACTGTACAATTAATTAGTACATGTATAGTGCATCCACTTATTTAATACAAAGCTATTCAACATAACTAAATATTAAACAACTGTCAACACTCATTGAGTCATTCTGTTATTCGGCAATGAGCAGTCAACAGTCAACTTCTGGATTTCTGCTATTGGCACATTGCATTTACAAATTGTACTAGTGACGAACTGACAGTAAGAACTAACTGACCAGTCTGAAGTGACTGTGAGACTGACTCTCAGACTCTGTGACCACTGACCACAGTGACCACTGACCAGTGACATCAAAATTTCCTGAGAGTCATAGTTGATGACTATGGCAGTATGACTCACTGATTCTATATATGACTGAGGGAATTTTGATGTCATTATACCATATTTCCTCTATTAAGCCTCCCAGGTGGCTTATTAATGTTAGGCTACCAAGAGGGGGGCTTATTAGAGGGAGGGGACTTAATAGAACTTATAGAGGGTAAGAGGGAGGGGGCTTATTTGCTTTTCTAGTCAACATGAGAGAAATATATAACGATCTGTGACTGATTTTCTGTTAATAGAGTCATTGTAGACAGTAAAAAAAATGTTTATACTTGGGGGAGGGGGCTTATTTCTCACTTAAATGCTTAATAGAGGGCTTAATAGAGGGAGGCTTAATAGAGGAAATACGGCAACTTGTTTAATATAATTCATGTATAATCATATAACTCATAACTTGTTTAATATGAGTGACTAACAAAATTTAAGGACTATTAAAGTACTAGTCGTCGACTAGTCATCAAACTCAAATGCCATTAATCACTCATGCTGTCATTCACCCATAAGTCATAACTCATAAGTCTTATATTAACCCTTTCCCTACTGCAGTGGCTTTTAGCATTTTACTCTGGCTAATGCCAGACGATTTTACTCATCAAGGGAAGAACTCTAGTAGGGAAAGTGTTAAACATAAAAGACTTCAATATATTTATAACGTAGACTGATAGAGATGAACTGTCAGAACTGATGAACATGATGATAGATATAACTTAAAGTGTTTATGCATTGAAGTCTCTTTTTTCCCCATATTATCAAAATTTAATCTTTCCGGATTAATTTGGTATATTCCAAACATAAATTGAAGAACAGGAAGATGTTTATTTCTTCGATCAAACTTACCCACGACGTGCGAATTTTTTATTTGCTAATTAATTTGTGCGTGACGTCACAGTGAGGACGCGACCTCGGACATCTTTGTTGATTGAAATTGAAATCAAGTGGCGTCAATCAGTGAGCTAATAATAAAAGTGAATAAACATGAGCTTATCGTGCAGCGAGAGCTCGTCATCAGAAAAATCTGATTGGTCACAAGATACAGGTGATTTGCATTCTGATACAGAGCCGGATGTGTTTGTTGAGCCACCGGCGCTTCCAGGACAAGAAGCTGTAGCCGAGGAAGATGAAGACGGTATATCTCCTGAGACTCTAGAATCAAGATTCGACAGAACTGTTCATGTAAATCAATGGTAAGTTATGTTATCAACTTCAAGCTAATAAAGCATTACTATTTTATAGAAGGAAACAATTTAGTGAAAACCCCAGTGATCTAGTTGTCAACACTTGACCTCGGACTTTCTCTTTCATATTTTATAAATATAGGTGTACTTGTAAGTTGTGTAGCACACAGTTACTTACCGATGCGATGGAATTCAGGTGTTGTAGAGAGGTTGGCCCTGCCCTATACCAACTAACATTTGATGGTAGTATCGAAAAGATTAGTTGTGTGACTCAACACGAGGATTACCAAGCGATAACGCACCAAACTGTTCTCAAGCAAGTTGGTCCACTTCTGCGAGATAAAAATGGCCGAGCATACAAACGTCGTACAGGACAAAATCAGAACGAGTGAGTCCAACAAATTATTTTTGATTCGATATGCTTTAATTAACCAGTACATCTACAGACAGTGTATACCTATTAAAGGAATACACTTTTCACCTAAAGATCTTTTCTGAGTGTAGGTACTTGAGAGCAGTTGCATATAGGTGGATAATTCGATGGATGTGTGGATGTCTTGGCTGGGAAAATACTCGGCCTTTACCTGCCTGCATATACACAGACATAAGAAACAGGTTCCCTTTAGGGCAACATGAGCAGCATCATGGTTACGCATCAGCTCAAATGAGAGCTTAATTAGATATGAGATTTGTTCCATTTGTTGGGCTAAGTTGTTAATTTTAATTTGTTAAAATGTTGGGTTAGTTGAGCAGACAACCATATCAGCAAAAAATGGTGGGATGTTGATTTTACCATAATTTCTTGCGAACCTAAAGTAGTTCTTAGAATACTTAGTAAATAGTAGCTTTTAAGAGATAGAGTTTTCCTTATGCAAGTGTGAAGTCAACATGCCACCATCTTTTTTTTTCATTTTATTGAATTTGCAATATTGTTGACATACTGTATGTTGCAGGATCACACACAAGAGAATATCTGTTTAAACCGTAATAAAATAAGCCTGTTTAAAGCTTGTTTTCAGGGGACTTATTTCTAGAAGTTTCAGTATGAGCTTACTTAGGTGTAACTTCTAAACAGAACATTTTGAATTAAACATTTTGTTTAATGAAACAAAAATGCAGGTAAAACAAAAACTTGCTATTCCTGTGTAAATTTGCAACAATTACATAGTTGTAGTGTACAAAAGTGAAGTTGTATTTAGTTACTATCTGCATGTGGGACAATGTTTGGGCACCGACTTCTTGGGTGACCTTTCATTGGGTGCTTGCATTTTTTACAAAGACGTGCCCTTTTTCTGTCTTGGCCCAGCATTCAATGCCTGTTCCATGGCTATTCTTCTTTGATCTTCTAATTTGTCTTGTCGATGTCCTTTAATATAAATAGTCAATTATTTTAAATCAGGGTGTACCTGAACTTGTATCACAAAACTTAAACACAATAAAAAAGCTCCAAAGTGACCCTTTGCAGCAAATGCCAATCTGGTAGACAGAACAAGAGAATTGTCTGCTATTGATAATTCAAAACTATTCTTATTCCAAAAATATCATAATTGCTTTATCTTCCAGTTTGGCTTTTAGTGCAACAAGTCTATTATATGGCAATTATTTTTACCAAGAGGGAATAATGAAGTGGAGGCATGTTGTTTCCTCTCTAGTTGGTGCTTGATATGGCTTCATCCCTGGAACGTCTATCAGGGAATTTTCTATTCAAAGGTTCTGGGATGTTATCTTTGTATTTGGCCATTACTGCGTCCAAAGTAGCTTGTTTGCTTAGCAAGAAAACCTGTTTTATTTCATTGACATAATCTGCAAATATAAATTTGATAACAGCGGAGGTTACATATCAGTTTGGACATAATTTTCCTTTTGACCAGAAAGGGGAGGAATGGTATTTCAGAGAGCCTAAATTTCACAATTTTGAGGCTCCTATTGTTGCCACACCCATATTTTCTCCTTGCTATGCCCCCCTTGCTATGCCCCCATGTTTACTCACTGTATGATGCCTGACGTGAAACTTCCCTAACAATTTCTTCACCTAGTTTGAACTTCGGATAGGTAACATTGTAGCTAATAGAGGTTTCTGTCCTTTGTCTTTTTTGTTTCTCTCTTAAGGTTCTCATTGAAGTGAAGAATTGCAATATGCCTATGTAAAATAAGTTGGACAAGATTAACTCATTAGTGGGCAAGGGTGCACCTTAACATTTTATTCTGGCTAACAGCAGACAATTTTATTCAGCAGAGTGAGGTGCTAAGATGCCCATTAATGGGTTAGAGGTAGAAAACATCAAGTAACTATAATTTGATTCCATTCTTTCTAATAAGCAAATAGAATGCATGTTTTATTTTCCATCAATATATTTCATCAAAGCACAAGAACAAAACATTAGTACGTACCTGCAATATGTCTTCGTTCACGATCTGACATTTCTGAAGAATATGGGGTCCCCGCGGTATCTACCGTCGGTACAGCATCTGCATTCAATGTTCTCCTTATGCCTAACGACTTTGCAATAGCCCTGACATTGTAAAAGCTGAATCTTCGAAGTGCATCGAGCAGAGTTGAGAGTGGTGAAGGAACAAAATTTGCACGATGTCTTCGAACGAACTTGACCCACATTTGATGTGTTTCTCTCATTTTACCCTTGTTAAGGAAACTGTGCATTGATATTCCTTTAGTATGTTGGCCGTTTGAACAGCTTTCTCCATTTCGCCATCTGGCAACGCAGTATCGTTCTCCATGAGGCTTAATAGTCTTAGTAGAATTCGAATTGGAAACATCTGGATTATCTACGGGATTCTCAGTCGCCATGTTGACAATAGTAACTGAGCTTCCGACCTCACTGTGACGTCACACGCATTGAAATGGAAGCGTTCAATTTTCGCACGGAAATGCTAAGAAATGCTAATTTCAAACCACTTTACAAGTAACTTATAGTTTACAGAATTTTGCTTGCAATAGCTCAAAATGATCGGAAGAAGTCCGGCAATCTAACTGTATAAAAGAAGTTTAACTCAAAATTTCGATGCATAAACACTTTAAGAACTAAGAAATAAGAACTTCTAGAAAATATATGAAAATTGAAAATAGGTTACTTTAGTTTTTCTGTCAAATAATAATTATACACATCTTAATTTCTTAAACAATGTTTACTGGTTTGATAGACTAACCACTGGTAATTCTGGTCATAGTCCTCAGCCTGCTCTATCGCCGTAATCGTCTTTGGATTATCTGAGTCTGACTCTGACTGCAACTCTGAGTCCTCTGACTCCGTGTCGTCGTCATAGAAATGTATATTATTTCTATGGTCGTCGTCCATCACGCTTCGATGCTTTTAATACACAAGTTAACAATTAACATCGCCCATTCGCCCAACAGCCAACAAGTATTCAGGGAACAGCCAACGTTGCACGTGAAAAAACAAACCTCATTTCTCCTGGCCTACCACCTGTTACCCCATTATATGATTATAACCACACTAAGTCCCTCAATATCCTTCGTAGTTCGTGCTAAGCTTTACGAATTACATTCATAATGGTTCATTACGGTAAAATGCGATATTTTTCTGATCATATTAACTAACTTCATGAAATTGCGCCGGCCTGGAATATTTAACAGTTATACCATGAGCTCGAGTCGTATATGAGCTCATAGCTAACGAGGCGCTTCGCCGAGTTGGCTATTAGTTCGTATACGACGAGAGCGAATGGTATAACTATTTTATTATATAGCCAAGCACTGTACAAGAGACAAAATTACAGCGAAATGTTTGAAACGACAAACTTCTGCCATAGGCAGGCAACTAATACTTCCGCCATGCGTAATGATGCATTCACACAGAGTTTCTCGCTGAGCTGTTCGGCAAACAGCTTCAGTGAAATGTTGCATAAATGTTGCTCGATTCAGATCGTTTGTTCAAAAATTTCTTAAACAAACGATCTGAATTATTTTCGAAGTGTCGACACGTAACTAAACACCAACTTAATTAATGACGTAGCCAATGTATATAATGAATAGCAGAACCTAATCTGTCAGTTGCCTGAAGATCGCGATAGCGTGAAACTCGGAGTAGCGACACAGCATCAAATCTTAATTATATTTCGCTCTACCTATAATGGTATTGAGCGCTCTAGAACCTTACGCCTTTTTGTTACAAACACTTATTGCTATATATATATACACACATATATATATATATACACACACATATATAATATATATATATATATATATATATATATATATATATATATATATATATATATATATATATATATATATAACATACATATACCATATACATATACCATATACATATACCATATACATATACCATATACATATACCATATACACATACATATAACATATACATATAACATATACATATTGTAAAGTTATGCCAACTTTGGTTATAGATTAATAGTTTTAATGTTCACTTCTCCAGAATATAAATAGCTTGTTATACAATCCCAGCCCAAGCGCGAATGCCTGGGAACTTAAAACCCCCCACTTTAAGCACATGGATTTCCAGTCTTTTGATTGGCTTTTATAGTAGCCAATCAGCAGTATCGTTACACCTTTCCTTCCTTAAGAAACATGACAATTGAATAAAATATGAACTGACTGTTTGTTGTCCTATCTGAACGTGTCCGTATATCTCTAGTTAGTTAGCTTATGTCTACGTTAGAATAAAGTCCTTTAGATGACTGGGAAGCTTCACTGTACGAGCACTCCTTGTCTGTATCTCATATTCGCTAGGATCATGCACTGTATCTGGTTGGATTACAGATTCACTGGATGTATCTTCTGTTGTATTAGTGGATGGCTGGCTTTGTTGTTCCTGGTTTGGGCGTTGTGACTCTTGGCTCTGCCACTCAGGTGTGAATGCTTCTTCGATGTCTGACTTGTCAAATGGCTCTTTTGTCGCTCTTAGATGTCTCTGGTTTCTTCTATATGCTTGGCCATTTTCTTTACGGACAATATAAGAACGGATGTCTACCTTATATTCCACCTGGGCTTTGAACCATCGGTCGTGCTTGTCAGTTGATAAAGGGTGTACGCGTACGGTATCGCCCTTTTGGAGAGGAGGAAGATCCTTCGTACTGCGGTTGTAGTATTTCCTTTGCAGCTCTTTCCTCTTGACCAACTTCGCTGGTACATTTGGCTGGGTTTCCGGTTTCAGTAACTGGGCTGTCGTCGGAAGTAGTGTTCTCGTTCTTCTACCAAGAAGTCGTTGCGCTGGAGAGCTGTCCATACCTTCGGACGGGGTATTACGCCAGTCTAGGAGCGTTAGGTAAAAGTCCTGTCCTGCGCTGATGGATTTATTTAGGAGGTGTTTAGCTGTCTTCACGGCATTCTCCACACGGCCGTTACTTTGGGGATAGTTTGGTGAGCTTGTCTTCAACTCAAATTCGTACTGTTGCGCAAACTCGTTGAATTCAAGAGAGTTGAAGGGCGGACCATTGTCACTGAATAACTCGCTTGGTATCCCCTCGTTCGAGAAGTGGCGTTTTAGCTTCTTTATTATCGATTTGCCCGTCCACTTCGAAGTATCCTGAATAGAAGTCTACGGTGCACAGGTAGTCTTTCCCATGTAGCGTGAATATGTCGCAGGCGATTCTTTGCCACGGTCGATCTGGTACGTCATGGGTGATGAGAGGCTGCTTCTGTTGCTCTGCCGAGAAGGTGTTGCATACGTCACATTTCTGTATATACTCCGTCACGTCTTTGTTCATCCCAGGCCAATACACAACTTCGCGAGCTCGTCTTAGACATCCTTGCACCCCGACATGGGAGCTGTGCAGTCGTTCTTTGATCTTTTGTCGTAAATTCTGTGGAATGATGCATCTCTGCCCCTTGAACAGGATATCATCGTGCACTGTGAGCTCATCCCGGATACTGTAGTACTGACGGGCTTGCATGGGCACTGTCGAGTTACTATCCGGCCACCCCTCCAGAATGGTCTTCTTTACTACTTGTAGGGTTGGGTCTTTTAACGTTTCTTTCTGGATCTCCTCGAGTTGCTGCTTGGAGATTGCTAGATAATCGACCACGTGTACCCTTACGGAAATTTCATATATGAAATTTCATATATGAAATGCATATATGGAATTGGAACCTTTTAATATATGAAATTTTCATATATGAAATTTTCATATATGAAATTTTCATATATGAAATTTTCATATATGAAATCTATATATGGAATTGGAAGCTTTTAATATATGAAATTGTCATATATGAAATTTTCATATATGAAATCTATATATGGAATTGGAACCTTTTAATATATGAAATAAGTTTTATATACGAAATATTCATATATAAAATCTATTTATGGAATTGGAACCTTTTAATATATGAAATAAGTTTTATATACGAAATATTCATATATGAAATAGCTTTCATTCATATATGAAATATCCATATATGAAATAGCTTTCACACAGATAAAATCATATATGAAGTTTTAATATATGAAATCTCCATATATGGAATAGCTTTTTTTCCATATATGAAATCTGCATATACGAAACTTCCATATATGACATGCCTTTAAATGCGAAGTATTCAATATGAATTAACGTTCAAATATATGATTGAAATAGGTTTCACACATCAAATTTCCATATGCTCATATTCATATATAATTACCTTTAGTGCTTTGTACAGTACACTGACAATAAAACAATAAACAAAGATCACATATACAGTAGTACAATTTAAAAATAAATACAGATGTCAAGTATATTTACAATGTTTGTGTCTGTCAAAACAGGAATTTTAATGAAATAATTCAAAACCCTCTCTAACCTCAAATAGTTTATTAAACAATTAGCTTTTGACTGTTAGTCTGTAGTATGTTTCATGTATCTTTAACCCATATTGAAGACTGTGGACTGGCATTTGAATGCTTGTTTAATACTGTAAATTAGCTTTGGTCAGAGAGCATTTCAAATTATGATTAAACCAGACCATGCATCATCAAGGAATTAAAATATAATGTTTTATATGTTTGTATTGTTCATTTACTCAACTTGAGTTTCGTTCTTCATTTTTTTCTTACATGCTTGCTTCTCATCCTTAATCTTTTGCGATATCTGGTTTCTGATTGCCGCTTTTGTGACTGGGAAACATTGACTGACATACCCTGCAAACAAGAACAGAAAATTAATTAACTAACAGTTACTGTACATCAGATTATCATTTATGTATACACCGTAGGGAATAACTCACAAATGAGTAGCAAAGCTAGTACATGTACATATACCATTAGTGCAGGGGTGCAAGATGCTCGCTATAAGTACTTTAGTAAGAAACCATACCACACAGCAAAATTTCAATTGGCAGCTTGAAGAATCTGACCCAATATCGCCCTACATGCATAGTATATATTAGATGTATATTGCAATGATCAAGCCCAATATGTAAGTGATATGTTAAAGTGATGAACAAGGAAACATTCTTTACCACAGTATTAAACACTGTGAAATAATTGACAAAACTGTGTCATCAAGGTTTGAGGTGTTCTATCCTGTTGTAAAGAACTATCTTAGGTTCTAGATATAGCTTTTAAAACAATTCAATATTTTAAGAGAAAATCAAGAAGAATGTTATGTTAACCCATGGAACTTGGAAGTTCTTTAACATAGTCTCAAACCTCAGTCACATCACTGGTTGCAACCAATGACATCACTGGTTGTAACCAGTGACATGACTGAGGTTCGAGACTCAATATTATAAAGAACTTGCATGGGTTAACATAACATTCTTCTTGATATGAGTTTGAGAACAAGCAACACTTCAACTTGTTGAAAATCTTTCAACGAACTACTTGGTGTCAGGGATACCCTGATCAGTGAAGGAGATACATGTACATAACATTTCTTCATGTTTGTGTAGGCAATCACATAGACACAAGGTAAAATTAACCCTTTCACCACCAGACCTTTTCCTTTGACGAGTAAAATCATCTGAGTAAAATACTAAGGGGGCCACCACGTCAGTGAAAGGGTTAAGGTCTCATTTCACACATGTTTTCAAAGTTAGACAAAATAACCAGTCATAAAATAAACAAAGCAATGAAAAGGGCATTTCACATAAATTGGATATAATACATATTCCTGATTGGAAATTACATAAAATTACGATTGCTTGCAGTGCAGAAGCCAGTTAAACTTTCAGAAATACATTTAGAAAAACTAGTCCACTGAAACCTAACTTAAAGTAATAATGCTGGCTGGCTACTACCCTGGGGTGGGTTGTTTGAAGTTGTGATAGCTTATCTGGTGAATAAGCCTAAATTACAGAACACCCCAATATATTCTCTGAACAACCTAACCTAAACGTCCTGATACAAGGTGAATAAAACCATCTGGTATACAACTACTATTCAGTGAATAGAATTTAAGTTCGGTTCTCTAAATAAATGTATAAAAATAATACTTGTATAATGAATAATATATTATACTGCACCAGATGACTTACCAACAATTTTTTGCACTTTATCTGCATCCAGTACATTTCCACCATCGTTCTTTTTACCAGCTAATGTAGATCTCTGTAAGATTTCTCGGGTGAAAAGAACAGAAACGAGGGTTTTTGTCAACTTTGAAAATTTTTTTCCTCTGTCTAATTCCAAGAGAGTATTTGGTGTCAAAGTAGACTAGAAAATGTAGATAAAAATAATTATGGTTAAAAATATAAAATATAATTCCACTCAGCAACACATGTGATTGACAGTAGGGCTGTCAGTTTACATTTAATTTGGTAAATGTTTGAATGAACGTTTGTTAAACGTTTATCTTCAGAGAGTGTTAATCAAACCACTGGGAGCTTGGTGATTTCTGGTGATTTCGCTTTAATTTTTGCTGGAAGAATCCTGAACTTTTTAAAGTTAAACATTTACAGTAGTAAATTACTAATTGCATGCTGATCACATTTAGAGATGAGCAGATTAATCGGAAACTAATCCGCAAAGCCGATTAATCGGCCAATTTAAAGTAATCGGCCGATTATTGTGTAATTATTGTGAACGACGCAAACACATACCATAAGTCCGTAACTGCATAAGTCCAAACACAATAGTCCTTATTTCACAATGATTACAGAGAGTTTCACATAACTCTTGACGGAAGAGTTATGAAGTTCGTTTGTTATTTCGGATGTTTACCACAAAGTTTACGAACTTCGCAAATTCGTTACGTATAGCAGTCGATCAAATAGGGAGTATCAAAACAAAGTTGCAATGTTTGTCACCAACTTCGGAAACAATGAACCGGAACTTTGGAACTCTTCTGTCAAAAGATTTGTGAAACGCTTTGAAAAGTTTAAATTTTAAAACCAACAAGGCATCTGAGGCATCTGGAAGAGAAGGTTGATGACTCTCCGGTCTATTTAGAGTGGTCTTCAATGCAGATTTCTGTGCTGACCAAACATTAGACAGTGTACTGGGCACAAACTCTGAGCATTTTGGTTGCTGCATTGGTTTCGTTTTTTTCAATGTAAAATCATGCCACATTTTTAGAAAATTTTTTTGAAAAATTCCATATATTAAATTATTTTTTTCATATATGGAATTGAAAGTTCATATATGAAATTGCTCATTTCATATATGAAATTGTTCATTTCATATATGAAATTGTTCATTTCATATATGAAATTGCTCATTTCATATATTAAATTCTCATTTCATATATGAAATGTTATATGAAATTTCCGTAAGGGTATGCTCTCGACTTCTTCCTCGGCTTCGGATCTTTGGGCGTTCTGCAGGAATGCTCTCGATAGGGTGTCCGCCAGATACATCTCCTTGCCCGGTCGGTATTGGATCTCGACGTCGTATTGTTGCAAGCGGAGAAGGAGTCGCTGGAGGCGTTTAGGTGCTGAAGCCAGTGGCTTCTTTGCGATAGAGACTAGTGGTTTGTGGTCGGTCCACAGAGTGATTCTTCTGCCATAAGTGTAATAATGGTTATGTTCCAGGCCAAAGACCTGAGCAAGAAGTTCCTTTTCGATCTGCGAGTAGCGCTGTTCAGCAGTAGTAAGGGCTCGGCTTGTGTACGATATTGGATGGTCTTCTTGCGTCAGCACAAATCCGAGTCCTTGCGACGAGGCGTCTCCACAACCTTCGGTTGGCTTGCTTGAGTCGAAGTATTGCAGGACAGGGGCTGTTGTCACAGCCGCTTTGATTCTCTCGAAGGCTTCGTCCTGTTCATGGGTCCAATTCCACTGCGTCTCTTTGTGGGTTAGGCGTCTGATTGGTTCGCACATCTGCGAAAGGCTTTCAAGGAACTTGGCTAGGTATTTCACGAGGCCAATCAACCTTTGGACTCCTGCAAGATCCTTGGGTTTCTCCATCTTCAGGATCGCGTCAACCTTTTGTGGATCAAGTTTCAGCCCGTCCTTCGTAAGTTGGTGTCCAATAAAGGAGACTTCCTGGCATTTGAAATTGAACTTTGCTTTGTTCAATTTGATCTGTCTCTCTCGGCAGCGGTCAAGCAGGGGCGGATCTAGGAACATTTATACCTTAGTGAAACACGCAATCTAGGGGGTTCCGGGGGCATGCCCCCCCGGAAATTTTTGAAATTTAGGTCTCTAAAATGGCATTTCCCGAGTTATTTCCCAAGAAAAATCGTAACTAATTTTCAACATGTTTTTAATGGCACATTTTATTATTTTCAAGAAAGTCTTCGTTCAAAACGAGGACTTTGGTATTTCATTTTTATCTGAGACCTTGTGACAGTTTGTAAATGTTAAATTTCTTCCAGTAATAAAAAAGGGGGATATCCCATAATTAGTAAAGGTACATGACATGACATTTTTTATAAAGGTTTATGTGTAGTTATGGGAACCACATTGGAGTTTTGGTCTCGTAGTATTCTGTATTGTGAAACGAGGGAGAATTTGAATGAAGAGCGCAATTAGCCTCCAGCTATGTTGCGTATGAAAGGCGACACGGAACACGCTGTTGGACATGTAGTGTAAAATTACTGTTTAGGAACCATGAAAAAACATCAGAAAAAGAATAAAGGTTTTGTAACATATAGTATAGTGCAATCATTCAGGATCTTAGGACACAACCCTGGACGCGTTTCGACCTTCTATGGTGGTCTCATCAGCAGGGATTTGCGGTTGGGAGTCGATGTGATTTAAGTAAATAACAAAATAATAAACACTATCAACACGGTAATAATTATAATAAAGAAGAGATAAAGTGAGTGCTTACCAAACTTGTTGTTTGTGTTTTTGAGTCCAACGCGTCGCAGCATCTTGGAATTGGTACATAAAAGGGACTCGTTGTCGATGTATGTTTCGGTTGTAGCCGTATAAGCCAAAATCGCGCTCCTCTATTGTGAGTCTTCGGGTGCGTAACGAGGGGCATTGCTTCATTCGTTATGAGCAATACAAATATAATGACAGATTATCTATAGACTCACCTAAGAGCAATACAGGTCTTCTTTTCATCCTTAGCATACTTCGGCAAATATGCCTCCGCATCGAAATCCCTGTGTAAGGATTTTACGCTAAACTTCGCATGAAGCTCCCGATCCGAGAGGATAGCACAATTTTGGATTTTTTAAGACAAATCGCAATAGATTTGTCGCAGTAACTCATCGTTATTACTCTTCAGAGCGCTCTGCACACGTTCTAAGACGTTTGTCGAAGCCATGACACAACAGTGAATCCTCAGTCAAAGCCCGCGTGTAATCTCTGTTCATGCTGCAAGATGCTGCAAGATGCAGCTTCATGTGGCGGATTGCGGCCAAGATTTAGTTTCTAGCCAATCAAAATCTAGCCTGCGTTAAAAAAATTTACTTCCGACGTAATTGCATTTACTTCCGACGTAATTGCATTGGCTTTGACCAATCAGCGCTCATGATTTAGACGTATTTCGGCCATTTTGACGTATTTTGGCCATTTTGACGTGGATAAACGTGCCGGTCGGTGACCACTTCCCGCCATAGTTACCTCTTATACGGTTCTAGTACCAAGAGCGGCCACAGATCGCCACAGAATAACTTGCCCCTCGTCTGACGAAGGCTCTAGGAATTATGAAATTATTCTTCGGCAAAGAATAAACCGTATCTTGCCAAATATGTTAAAAATTGCCAAATATGTTAAAAATTGCAAAATCAGAAGAAACCCTTTAATTTTCGCATCTCATATTTTTTACCTTAGTCGCTTGACGTGTTTGACGTATATTAAATCCGCCCCTGGTCAAGAAAGTTCGCAAGATTTCTGTCATGGTCCTCTTCGGCCTCACTCTCTGTATCTCCCTGGCCCGTGATGACGATGTCATCTGCTATCTTGAAAAACCCTTTTAGCCCTTCCAAATTTTGATCCAGCTTCATTTGGAATAGTTCTGGAGCAGGCGAGATTCCAAATGGCATCCTTAGCTATCTGTACCTTCCCCATGGCGTTTGGAAAGTTGTCAGTGTGCTTGAGGTATCATCTAGACTAACTTGAAGGAACCCTTCTCGAAGATCGGCTTTCGAAAAGACTTTGGCTTTGGCTAGTTCAGGTAGAATCTCTTCAATAATAGGGAGAGGATAATGGCTTCGTTTCAGCTCGGGATTGAGATGATGTGGATCGATGCATAGTCGAATACTCCCGTCTGCCTTCGTTGTTGTTATCAAGCTTGAAACCCAATCTGTTGGTTCCTGGATTGGTGTAATTGCACCTCTTTCTGTAAGTCTTTCCAATTCTTTTTTTACTTTGTCCTTAATGGCAACTGGCACTCGTCGTGGTGGCATGATTACGGGTCTTGCATTCGGATTGATTTCCAGGTGTACTTTCCCTTCCATACTCCCGAGAGATCCGTTGAAAACATCAGCGTACGACTCCATTACACTTTCCGGGTCTCCACGACAGTTGTTCATCTCCTTCTGCTCTGATTTGTTGTGGGTTACAGTGTTTAGAATGTTTTCATACTGTACAGTTAGCAGTTCCATTTGTTGTGCAGTGCTTGAACCGAGTAATGGTGTGTAATCGCCATCTACAATGGTGAAATCTTCCCAATGGGTTGTCGAGTTCTTCGAGTTTACCAGCTTCAGTCGTGCAGTTCCAATCACTGGCATTGTGGGCTTGGAATACATGACCAATTTATACTTTGTACGGCGAATTAGTGTGCTCTTGAGAATATATTTGGCAGGAATGACATTGCAAGAGGCCCCAGAGTCTACAAGCATTCTCACGGGATGGTGGTCGATTTGCATAGTGGCGAAAATTTTCCCTGACTCCTTTCCTTGTGAAATGTGCATAACGTTTTGTTCATCTTCAGTGATGGATATGGTGAGAATATCACTGTCCTCGCTCTCGACCTCGACCGTATTGACTGGCTTTCTCTTTGAGGAGAGGCATTTCGCTGCGAAATGATTTGCTTTACCACACTTCGCACACGTTTTTCCGAACGCCGGGCAGTTGTTCCTACCTCTGATATGTCGGCGACCACAATAACGGCATTCGAAATCGTGATCCCCCCCGTCTTAGTTGCGTCATTCTTGGAAGGCTTCTTCTTGGAATTTGCTGTGAAATTGACATCGCTCGACGGAAGTGTGTCGTTTGCTGCCATGGCGCATAATTGCGATTTCGTAGCTTCGGTGGCCCTACAAACATCAATGCATTTGTCGTATGTAAGGTCCGAAATTTGGAGGAGTTTTCTTCGTACGCTGTTATCCATTACTCCACAGACAAGCTTGTCCCTTATCATTTCTTCTTTTAAAACGCCAAAGTTGCATGAACTTGCCGAGTCTCTGAGAACAGTGGCGTAGGTATCGATGCATTCGTCAGAGTTTTGGGCTCTGTTGTTAAACTTGTATCTTTCATAGATGATATTTGTCTTCCCGCTGCAATACTCGTTCCATAATTCCAGAATCTTGGTGATATCCTTCTTTTCATCCTCCGTTTTAAATGGCAATCCGTTATGAATCTTGAGCGCTTCGTGGCCAATGCATGTTATGAATGTAGCAACGCGATATTCATTACTTTGCTGATTCAGATTGGTTACAAATTCGTAGGCGTCCCAAATTTGTTTCCATTGCTTCCAGTTTTGTTTCAGATCACCTTTGAGGTTGATGTTCGGCGGTATCGGCACTTTGCTCGTGAACATTGGCGGTGTTGTTATGTTCGGCTGGTTTACTGCTGTATTAGCCGTCGACGGCTGCTCTGAATCCGACATTGCTTTGTGACGTTCCTTATTATAGTAATTATTTGTTCTTCTACTCCTGGCGCGAATGCCTGGGTACTTAAAACCCCTCACTTTAACCACATGGCTTTCCAGTCCTTTGATTGGCTTTTATAGTAGCCAATCAGCAGTATCGTTACACGTATAACATATACATATAACATATACATATACATATAACATATACATATAACGTATATATATATAACATACACATATAACATATACATATAACATATACATATAACATATACATATAACATATACATATACATATAACATTTACATATAACATATACTTAACAAATAGATTCCATTTTGCCGTTGTCTGTTCAGTTATAGATGCACAGATGACGTCACAACGTGGTAAGAACAAAAAAGTGGCCCACGAGACGCAGTCGAGTGGGTCACTGATGTTCTTACCACGTTGTGACGTCCTCTGGGCATCTATAACTGAACAGACAACAAAAAAATGGAATCTATTTGTTTTATACAATAAAAATTTAAAAGGTTTTTATCGAAACTCTTCCCGGATTTGGGGCATGAAGAAAGAAATAAGCAAGTCAGCTGACGTGCTCTGACGTGACCATGTGTCTGTCCTCTGATAGATCATGGCCAACAACCAATGAAAACACGCATAGCAACCAGGGTATTGTATAAATATAACATATACATATAACATATACATATAACATAACATCGGCATATAATATATAATATAATATATACATATAATATATACATATTATATATACATATTATATATATATATATATATATATATATATATATATATATATATATATATATATATATACTGTACAACTGTGAAGTATGCACCACATTCAGCCTTCGATTCGGCCTTCGATTCAGCCGTCGATTCAATTATCACATCTTATTTCGAAGTTATCTCCATATTCATCAGCTGGCTGCTATTGCAGAATATCGTACAAAAACACAATTTTCTCAGGCGCTATACTATAGGATTTCTTCAAATTAACATATGTTGTACAGAATTTCATGCTCTTTAATTTGGTATAGTCGCCAGAGTGGCACATACCCATGAACGACGCAGGCGAGCTTTAAACAAATTGCGCCGCGACCTCATTAATACGACTGACGGGGGTTGCCTTGCATATTTCAGATTACCTCAGATATAAACACAATTATCTCCGGCGCTATTCTATACGATTTTTTTGAAATTTACGTATGTTGTACAGAATTTCATGTTCTTTAATGTACTATAAGTCTCCAGAGTGGCACAGACCCATGAACGACGCAGGCGAGAGCGCAGTCTTCTCTTGAATCTTGTACATTAGAAGGGGTGGTTGACGAGTCTGATGACTGGTTTAGATTGTCATATGTCATAACAGATGAACGTGAGGTTAGTGAGCTTTACGCGTTGACGAGCGTGTTGAAGAAATTAAATTCAGTCATCCAATCAGACAGTAACATACCCCGAAGTGAGGAAAGTATAAAACTAATTATCGAAGTGATAAAACTAATTATCAGTCGTATATACTTCTGTGTTATTTATAGTAAATTAATCGACAACCTTTGTTGATATTGTTGTTGCTCACTTTGGCAATAAATTATAATTATGTACCTTTCATTCTTTCGAAAGTATATCCGTAACACATACCTATTTCCTGATGTTAATTATCCATAATATTTCGGTTTTTGTCAATTTGTACAATATAGAAATAGTTAAATACTCTGCAATATTTTGAGGTTGTTGGTCCGCAATTAATGCAAAACAGCTTGGAATGCTGGCTGTGATGGTGGAACTACCAACTGAGCAGCACTTTGTCTTGTCCTAGGCCTACCACAAGAAGCCCCCCTTGTAGGGGTGGCGCGATTGGTCTGCGA
The DNA here is from genome assembly GCA_035771165.1 of Paragorgia papillata. Classification (NCBI taxonomy): domain Eukaryota; kingdom Metazoa; phylum Cnidaria; class Anthozoa; order Scleralcyonacea; family Coralliidae; genus Paragorgia; species Paragorgia papillata. The sequence goes on from JAWNZC010000225.1 coordinate 619,475, forward strand.
GCGGCGAGTAGCTGGCATGTTTCTGAAAGTATAAGAGAAAAGAGAGAGAGAGCACCACAGCAAAATAGTGGAAGACAGGGACATAACATACACCTGACTCCAATTAAGACAACACATGACAAATGTCCAACAATACAGACAATTAAAATATAAGAATACAGCGAGGTAATCATGGCAAACAGCATGGTCGCCGCAAATTGAAAACCCCTAATGCTGCAAATTATAAGGAGGGCAATCTGAAAACAACTTGGACGTTGCTCTAGCCCATAAAAAGTAAATCATAAAGCGGGAAATCTGAAAACAGCTGTTTAGCTGCTCTAGCCCATATTATATACATATGACAAAGGCAATCTGAAAACAGCTAAAAGCCGCTCTAGCCCATAATATTGTTACGGGATCGTTTCAAGGCTTTAATAATTATATAACTTTAATTAAATACAGGAGACCAAAACAAGGATTCAAAGCATCGAATGGCGAAAACACCAGGCGACTGGCGAGTGCACGTCCGTGAAGTTATCTGTCGAATCCTCAGCTGTTCCTCTCACGTGACTTCTCACAGTACAATTATGCTCCCTTTACATTACAGTTGATTAAATCAGCCAGGAGGCTGATTCTTAGGGGGGCGGCTAAGAATCAGCCTCCTGGCTGATTTAATCAACTGAAACAAAATGTCAACAGTTAGAGTATTCATGTAATGTTAGTTAGAAAATGTATCTAAGAGTCTCTTATCAATAAAGTTGTCTTCAGGTCCCCAGGTGTTCTGTGAGGATGGGTGTCCTTTCCATTTGATGAGGTACTCGGGTTTTCATGCTCGAATGCGTTTTCGGACTATGTGTTCAGCTGTAAATATACCCCCATTATCGGGTGGGACAGGGTGATCATTGGAATTACCTGACTGGTCGAGTGGTGGAAGTGGTAAAGGAGGAGGTGAGGTAGGGTCGTCGATAGAATGGTCGGTAGGACTTGAACAAAGGTCGAAGCTGTCGGGAGGAAAGTCGGCTTTGGATAAGTACGGGTCGTTGGTGTCGTCGGTAGGAGGAGTAAGTGGACGGAGGTTCGGGTCAACGTACGGTTTGAGCCGGTTGGAGTGTACCGTTGTGGAAATACGCCGGTTGTCAGTCGCTCGTAACTTATAGTGTACTGGAGAGCTTCGTGACGATTCTGTATGGGCCATGCCAATTGTGACGCAACTTCTTGGATAATCCTTTCGGAGTTGTAGTTGTTGTTCGGCTGTTAAATCAGACTCACTGAGGTCAATTGAGATGTGTCTTGGACTGCCTTTGTCTGGAGAAGGTAGTTGCGCTGTGGGAGTTGTGGTATTTGGGTCACTTGACGAGGGGTTTGATGGCGGTGGAGTTTTGTCCATAACAATGGGATCAGTTTCAGGTGGCAAGGTTGGTCCCACAAATCAATGACAACGTCGTTAGACTTCAGGAAATCCCGTCCCAACACTATATGATATCCAAGTCCAGAAATAATTAACAATTTGGTTGGATATGTATCTTTTGGTTGCATATTTATTCCAATAACAACTTCGACATTCCCAAGTATTGGTAGTTCCTCGCCACTAACAGTCATTACTGTATTGGCAGGATTTGTGTCATTTTGGAGGGTAGAAGGGAAGGCAAGGTTATTCTCCCTAGCAAATTCAGCCTCAGAAAAGAAACAGCTGTTGCTGGTTATTTACAATACCACTGACAAATAAATCAGGAGATACAGACATACCCTTTTGTTGATGATCTTGAGATGTCCTTTCCTGTTGCGAGGTCTGACCAACATCTTGCATGTCCTTTGTCAAGGCTTCAGGAAAAGGCTGTTTCTCGTGTGTGAGTGGTGGTTGATATTGTGCTAAACATGCAATCTGATTATGTGGTCTTGGTGGTGTAGAGAGGTTCTTGCAAAGTTATCGCTTTGCGGTGAAAATAGTTGAGGTGGTGGCTGTTGTTGAGGAGGTAGCAGTGGTTGAGATGGACGTATTTGGCATGGTGGACCACGAGAAAAAGGATTGTTGTTGCAATGGTGGAGAAGTATATGGTGTAAATTGTTGTTCACCTTCCACTCCATTTGGGCAATTTCTTGAAATGTGTCCAGCTTGGCCACACTCATAACAAATCTACCATCTCTAGTACATGATATTCGCTGTCCATAATTTTGGTTGATAACTGCGTCCATAGCTCTTCACCAGACCCTCAAATCGTCTGTCCATTCGGTCTTCCAACTGCTTGATTTTGCTATGTAGATTTTGTATCCTCTGCTCTGTGGGGTTGTTGGAAGTGTAGGTTGTAGCAGCGATGACTGGTGGGGTTGGTGGGATAGGTTGTGACAGTTTAGCAGATAAAGATGAAACTTTCTCTACTAACATCTGGATGGTCTGATCTTGGTATTGCTGATCTTTACCGTCAAGTTGATGATAACGGAAATGGATTGACTCGATATAGTGTTCTAGGGATTCTGCAGGTTCTTGTCGAAGGCTACTCAACGCTTGCCACTGTCTCCACTTGTTGTTTTCTGAGGCGAAACGGTCATTCATTGCACCTCGAAGACTTTGGTAACTATCTTTACTGGTTTCTGGCAGAGAATAAAATTCGTCGTCGTTGACGATGGTGGTCAAATTTCTCAAGCCATCTTTTTACATCCTCGCTCTCGTTACCACTAAATGGCTTTAGATTTGTCGCATGTATTCCAGTGTCTGTCGCTGTCCGGTTAAAAGACGTTTTTACGGCACCACAAATAAGCTCTTGCTGTTCCTTGAACTCGTTTAACAGTTTGACCTCAAATGCTTTCATTTGCGCATCAAAATACGCCATTGCCTCTGTATGTTCTTTGGCATTGCTCATGCCGGACGTTTTTTCTTCTCTCGGATGGAGCTTTTCCTTGGTTGTATCCCTTAAATTATAATGGTAAGTTCCCTCTTCCGTGCTCACAAACACAAAAAAATAAGCGAATGGTCCAGGTTAGGCACTATATAGATCAGGTCATCAGGGTTCCTTGACCACGACTTTTTTTAATGGTTTGAAACTTTGATTGCAAAACAGTGTTTCTTAAGCAAGCTCTGACAGTGCCCGCATCCTCCACCAATATGTTATGGGATCGTTTCAAAGCTTTAATAATTATATAACTTTAACTAAATACAGGAGACCAAAACAAGGATTCAAAGGCATCAAATGGCGAAAACACCAGGCGACTGGCGAGTGCACGTCCGTGAAGTTATCTGTCGAATCCTCAGCTGTTCCTCTCACGTGACTTCTCACAGTACAATTATTCTCCCTTTACAATATTAATACACATGACCCGGGCAATCTGAAAACAGTCGTTGAGCTGCTCTAGCCCATAAATACGGTCACAAGTAATAAAACAAGAAGTATATGTAACACAACATCACAAGAGCATGTGGAATTAAAATGGTAAACAAGCAATCACATGAGGACAATAATAAAACGTATTGAAAAGGAACCTATGATAATACCGAAGCAGTGATATTGTGCCCTTCATTGATCGTGCTCAACAATTTAATGGCCTTCAAAATTGCACCACGATAACTACGGTATAAGAAATACTGGCCAGACGAATTGAGATGTTCTCCATCTAGCAATAGAAGACTCGGTCAATTGGCAAAAGTTCTTTATGCTTCCAAATAAAAACTGAAGGGATCTCAGCCACCAACACAACTGACAAATACGGTCGTAAAATTGCGGCTTTCTTGTTAAATTCGACGTCGGGTAACGTGGTGTTTGGAAGTTGACGATCGATCACTTCACAAAGACCAACTACACTAGTTCCGAAGTGATGTCGAATAAAAAGAATACAGGGGTGGATCTAGGAATTTTTATACCTTAGTCAAAGGAATATCTAGGGGGTCCCGGAAAATGTTTGAAATTTGGGTCTCTAAAATTGCATTTCCCGCATTCTGACGGCACTTTTGAGCAAAAATTTTTGATGTTTTCAAACATGTTATTATAGAACATTTTATTATTTTTCAGAATAGTTTTGTCCAATTTGAACTTTGATATGTTCTTGTTGTCTGAGAAACCTTATAATTGTTTGTAAGTGTGTAAGTTTTTACAGAAATGGAGGTGGAGAAATTCGAGATGTATGTGGTCACATACTATCATAAAAAATGTCAGAGCTCATCAGCATGCCTAGGAAACACGTCAAACACCAGTAACACGTTGTTGCAGTCAGTGAATCCGACATGGACAGCTGGACCAACACACAAGTGAAGGTCCAAGGGGTTTGAAATCAGAGTTTTCCTTCTCCTAGGTGGGCTGCCTTCCATGGCTGATGAACCCCACCTACCCAGAGCTGTCTGGTTTTCAGGCGCCAGATACCCACCTGGTTAAGAGAAGCTTTTTTGATGACGATAATGGGACATTTCATGGACATAGAGCTGCCCCACTCTCTACATCATCCCAGTCATCTCCACCATTTCAGCCACTAACCCTAGCTACTTAACTCCAACTAACATACCTATACTGTATTAAGCTACATGTCACAATGCAATTCAGTTTATGTTAATAATCCCCAATACCACATGCCACCTTCCAGGCTTCCACATGTTACAAAATTCAAAAGACTAATTAATGTTAATAACTTTTATTTTTATTATCATTCAAATTATGACCCAAAAACGCCAGTAGTTTGATTAAAATAGTGTGCTGCGTAGGCAGTATTGAAACACAAATCGAAATACAGTAAGGTTGGATATACTGCCGAAACATGAAACGTAGAAGTCTAATGTTTTGTGCTGGTCCTTCGTCAGAGAGTAGTTTCATTAGTTAAGTAAAAAAAGAACAATTAATATACTGTATTTAATTATAATTAATTAATATAAGAAAAACAATTACAAGCTCAACTCCAATCTTCGGTTACCAGAAGCAAATTTATTTATAACATGTTGAATAGCAGGCTCAATTTCTTGATGAATATGCAAGAGTGCTAAGCCATTGAGACGGTCTTCAACCATGTTACTTCTGTTGTAGGTCTTTAACCTGTGCAAAGCTGAAAAGGAACACTCACACTCACAGGAAGTGACAGAAAGTGTAGCTAAGATTCGAAGAGCTTCCTTAATGTTATTAAAGCTATCAAAATTTAAAGCCTTCAATGTGGAACCAACACTGTCAGGCCTTGAGCCCTGAAAGCTTTCCCAATACTTTTGCCACAGTTCTAGTTCTGCATCCCGTGCCAAGGGGTTTGGTACATCATCTTCATACAAATTGGCAAAGGTTTTAAACTTTTCTTTCCAAGTCTGCTGGCCAGACTGAAAATAATTTACTAAAGCAATCATTTTGGAAGGTACAATACTCAAACCATAGTAAGTGTTAACACTATCCATGTAAAATCTTGTTTTAAGTTCAGAGTTAAGATGATCTAATACAGGAATAATAATTACTCGGTTAAAGTACTCAGGAGCATGTGAAGCTGGATGGTTATCCCTGGTAGTTTGTCTGTTAGTTGTTCTTGGCATACTCCCTACTATGTCCACTTTAGCAGCCAAGCAACAAGCAACAAGCAACAATTTTTTTCTAAAAGCATTTGGCGTCCATCTGACAGGTTGAAAAAGTATGATAATTCTTTAATTTGAGTTAAAACATCTCTTACTAGGGGAACAGAACAAGAAGAACCATATAGCCACTGGAAAGGAAGAGGGCTGTGAAAGTGGGCGTGACTAAGATTTATGTTATTGTTCGCCAAATTCAGGATCACGTGACGTTGAACCTGCATGATTGAGCAATAAAAAGCAATATTTTACATTAGAGCAGCGAGGCGCGTACGGAAGAACTTTCGTTGTAGCACTTGTAGGCGATGGTTGCGATATAAATTCCACTTCATTTGGACATTATATGCATAGATGGTCCCTCATGAAAACTCCCTTTGCAAAGAATATTTAATAAAGTGCAGTAAATTCGAATAAACGATCAGTGAGAGGTAAAATAATGATACGATAGTTTTGCCAACAGTAAAACTAAACCTAAAATTCGCTTTTGTCTTAATATGAATGGTTGTGCTAAATTATGTCGTAAGTTGAGTTGCCTTCATTGAATATTAAATGCACTAAATGTCTGGTGTATTGCGCATCACTGGTTTGTTTCATAAAAACGGTGAGGACTGGCAATTGTCGTACGCGTATCAGTTTACGTACACGTATAATTAAAGAATAACTAAAGTATTAAGAAACATTGCCATCTGACAACAAAAGTGCAAAACTCCGATGTAATAATGGCACGGAGACGACAAATGCTTTTCGACTGCGTTGTTCCTTGGTTTTGTTTTATTAATAATTTGTAGACATGCGACGATTTATGATAATTCAATTTATTCACACTATTTTTAATACTTACAATGAAAAATACAAAGTTTACATAGTGATACATAAATAAATCAGAGTTAGATATAAAACAAAATATTTTATGAAAGAATATACATATGTGAGAGTGTAATTAAAGTATAAAGCTTTCGAGTTTAATCACTGCCTATATTTACATATTAATAAGTTTGGGGATCAGCAGAGGATGAAATATTAAGATCGTGTCGATGTAACAAAATAGACATTGTATAATACGAGAATGAAATTCAGATCAACCTTGTTGACTTAATATTTTTACATTGAAACAGAAAGGGTTTTTAAATCACTGGGAATATTTCCCCAGATTTTTGTAGCTGAGAATCTAAATGTTCGTTTACAATAATCCGGCGGGGAGAAAATAGTTTGCGCTCACAATGCCAGAGTGTGAATTATTTGAGTGAGCCATGCATGAGTTAGCGCTTGGTACGATTGTGTAATATTGAAGGGATGATCATTTTAATGCCACGATCAAGTCCATCATGAAACCGAACGTCGATCATCTACACAACGATGCACCACCATATATATTTGTTTACGTCTTATTTGAGAAATGCGCAACTTAAAAACGCTCAAGGTCCTGTTAAAACCAATCCAATGTTTTTATGTGATTTCTTTGCACACACAATCATATTATTGAATAAACTAATATCTAAAATTAACACAGAATAAATGTAAAATATAAAATTTGTCATAAAAATGACTGACTACAGTATACAGCACTGTCGCTGTCTTAAGTTCGTAGGTCGTCAAAAACCGAATTTTATTAATGAAATACAAGGGTACTCCTTTGGACTTGTAAATATCATGTTTCTTGTGGATTCTCAGAAGTCACCATAACCGACATCGTGCCATTTAACGAAGAACAAGGTATAATCTAATGTAAGCCATATGAAAGAACACACTGGTCATGCCGGTTCAAGATCACGTGACGCTCAGGCAAGCAATTTTCAACATCAAACCGGAAGTTATATTGTTTCCGAGCGGAGTTTCACAGCCCTGTCCTTTCCAGTGAGAATTGAAAAGTAATGAAATTGCTTTCTTGTTAAGGCGTAGTATTTGTGCTGAGAGACCATTGATGTGACCAGCAACAGCTCCAGTTCCATCATACCCTTGTCCCCTACAATTGTCAATACTCAGAGAGAGATCCGTCAAGGCTTTCAAAATAAGTGTTGCAAGATCTGCACCTGATAAACCCCATTTACAATGCAGAAATCTTACAAAATCGTCCCTAATATTTTGGTTGTCATCAACAAAACGTAAAACAAGGGATAATTGTTCTTTATTTGAACAATCGGCCGCTTCATCAGCAATAATAGAAACAAATTTGTTACATTTCATTTGTTACAATCTCCTCAGTGATAACCTGCCCACAACATTTTATTAATTCATTCTGGATGTTTTTAGAAATGTAAGTTGCATTTTTGGGTGCAGTTTTCAAATGATGCTCACAGTCAATATCACCTCCTCGAATCCTATAATTTAAAAGTTCAATAAAATTGCCTACACCTCCCTGAGAAAAACATCCAACCTCAGCATATTTGGAATCATCTCGATGGCCTCGCAAAGATATACCAAGACGACCACACAGTTTAATTGTACCAACAATTGGAACAAGCTTCTTCCTGTTTTCAGAAATTTTTCTCTTTGCATGTGCGACAACTAGTACTTCAATTGGTTGGATTTTCCCGACATTAATTTGCCCAATAACAGCTGTAAATAGTGTGGATGTACTTTCATGTAAACCTGACCTACATGTGTTATTTCCAAGACCAATATGACGTTTAAAACAGGAGGTTGCATCATTCCAGTGAGAAAAAGGCTCTGAAAATAACTTTTTGGTTTTTAGAAGTCTTTGTTGGAAACTGATCTCCAAACAAGACACAAGAAAGACAAAATGCACCATTTAAACTAGGAGAATAACACAACCAAGAGTAACTATCAAACCATTTAAGAAGAAAAGACCTATTATTTGTTTTTGGAAAACGATAAGACTTATCAGGCTTAAAAACATTTTTGATTAAGTCTACTATTTGAGAATGGTTCATATGTTTGTCTTTCTCTCTATAATATGCAACATATTCATTTCTTCCTGGAATCACAGCAGGCTTAAGAGGTGTAACTATTTTACTTTTATTTGGATTAATTACTAGAACCTGTTTGAATAGTATCAATAACAGGTTGATTGGCACTAACCGGTTGACTAGCAATAACTGGCTGACCAGGAGTAAAACGTTGAGTAAGAGTCAAAGGATGAGAACATGTAGTAGTAACAGCTGGAATTGATTGACTAGAAGTAATTGGTTGGCCAGCAGTAATTGGTTGACCAGCAGTGACAGTAACTAGTTGACTACATGTTATAGTAGTGGTAACAGGCTTAGGTAAAAAAAACCCAGAAATTTTAGAAGTAGTCTTTAATAATGAGTTCGCTTCAAAATTTTCTTGGAAGCTGGTTGTGGTAGTCTCCTTTTCCCTCTTATCTTCCCAAAGATGATAGGAACAAAATGATTTGGCTTAAATATTTGACTGGGAGGGGCTGAATCATAACAACAATAAAATATATGTAAATCATCAGATTTACATTTTAAAGGAAGACGAGGGTTCACCCTTTAGTTAAATAGTATTTTAAATCTATGTTCTCCACAATCTGGATACATTACTGAAATGTTTCTGTTTGTAACAGAAGAGAGAACCAGTATGCAAAGAAAACTTGCATATGTCTTATCCTTACAATTCAAAATGCCTCTCTTAACAAGTTGCTCCCCAGACAAACCAGAATCTAAACTCTCAAATGAGACAGACATTGGCAAAATATTTTTAAAACTAGTGAATACTTTATATTTGTGTTTAGCAAAGATAGAAGAAAAAGATAGATGCATGGCTGCTATAGAAATTGGCATTTAAAATTAGCTCAATAGATACAATAACCCTAAGTGACTGAACAAGAGTATTGTCTCCTACCAGTAACAAGGACGCAGAACTATACAAACAATTCCCAGATGTAAATAAGAGTAGACAACTACGTCAGAAATTGGCAATCATAAGCCCAACTGCCCAAGTAGAAGTCTATACTATGTTATCATTTTGTTTTAAAATATCTCCACCTAAGCACAAGCTTTCAAACGCAGACTTATTGTAGATTAGAACGACGATAAATATGGAGAATAATGAAACATGTTACAAGATATTTCACAAACCTCAAGCTGTATTTTAAAAGCGCAATATTTATGAAACAGCCTCGGCCTGCCAGCTCTTGTAATTTCGTTCGATAAACTTTTATAGCATAATATACATATATAATTTATAAAATTTCCGCGCTTCTAGTCCAGTAATGAACGTCAAGAAAGCAACACATTTCTATTGTGTCGAAACACGCTCATGAACGCCAATGAATTATATAAGAAAATCAGAAATAAGCTTACCTTAGGGCGATAGAAGGCATGTTCTTGTCAGCTTTCACGTGTAGCGATTAAGATTAACTTGTATTATAAAAAGTTTGGTAATAAATATTGTCAACAACGAAAACTGTTTATGTTACTGTAGATTATTTAATACTCAATATACAGGTCAACATACCTGTATATGCACATGTGAAAAGTTACCTGATATCCCAACTACTGCAATGAAAAGCTTGTATGCAAAGTAGTTGCCTTATTAATTCGTTTTTCGTGTACAAGACTTATTAGGCACCTCTTTGTCATGTGACATCATATATCCCTCCTGTTGAACCATTTCGACGAACTGTTCAAGTCAGGTGCCAAATTAATTTATCACTAAACACTGAAACCATCATGAGACTGGCACGATCATGGTAGTTAGGAAAAAGAAACGTTCATTTCCAAATCGTCTTGAAACAGCAGCACGACGAAAGTTAGGAAATATGTTCAATTCAAAGTCATCTTGAAACAGCAGCATCAGAGGTGCATTTAGGTAGGGGAAATGTTCAGTTTCGCGCTATAGTGCATTAGCAGAATTGGAATTGGAATGTTCTGTTCTATAAATTATCTCTGAACAACAGCACGATGAAAGTTAGGAAAAATGTTTAATCAAATCGCCTTGAAACAGCAGCATGATGAAAGTTAGGAAAAATGTTTAATTCAAATCATCTTGAAACAGCAGCATGATGAAAGTTAGGAAAAGTGTTTAATTCAAATCATATTGAAACAGCGGCATGATGAAAGTTAGGAAAAATGTTTAATTCAAATCGTCTTGAAACAGCAGCACGATGAAAGTTAGGGAAAATGTTGAATTCAAATCATCTTGAAACAGCAGCATGATGAAAGTTAGGAAAAATGTTTAATTCAAATCGTCTTGAAACAGCAGCACGATGAAAGTTAGGAAAAATGTTTAATTCAAATTGCCTTGAAACAGCAGCACGATGAAAGTAAGGAAAAATGTTTAATTCAAATCGTCTTGAAACAGCGGCATGATAAAAGTTAGGAAAAATGTTTAATTCAAATCGTCTTGAAACAGCGGCATGATGAAAGTTAGGAAAAATGTTTAATTCAAATCGTCTTGAAACAGCGGCATGATGAAAGTTAGGAAAAATGTTTAATTCAAATCGTCTTGAAACAGCGGCATGATGAAAGCTAGGAAAAATGTTTAATTCAAATTAGGAAAAATGTTTAATTCAAATCGTCTTGAAACAGCAGCACAATGAAAGTTAGGAAAAATGTTTGATTCAAATCGTCTTGAAACAGCAGCACGATGAAAGTTAGGAAAAATGTTTAATTCAAATTAGGAAAAATGTTTAATTCAAATCGTCTTGAAACAGCGGCACGATGAAAGTTAGGAAAAATGTTTAATTCAAATTAGGAAAAATGTTTAATTCAAATCGTCTTGAAACAGCAGCACGATGAAAGTTAGGAAAAATGTTTAATTCAAATCACCTTGAAACAGCAGCACGATGAAAGTAAGGAAAAATGTTTAATTCAAATCGTCTTGAAACAGCAGCACGATGAAAGTTAGGAAAAATGTTTAATTCAAATCGCCTTGAAACAGCAGCACGATGAAAGTAAGGAAAAATGTTTAATTCAAATCGTCTTGAAACAGCAGCACCATGAAAGTTAGGAAAAATGTTTAATTCAAATCGTCTTGAAACAGCAGCATGATGAAAGTTAGGAAAAATGTTTAATTCAAATCGTCTTGAAACAGCAGCACGATGAAAGTTAGGAAAAATGTTTAATTCAAATCGTCTTGAAACAGCGGCACGATGAAAGTTAGGAAAAATGTTTAATTCAAATTAGGAAAAATGTTTAATTCAAATCGTCTTGAAACAGCAGCACGATGAAAGTTAGGAAAAATGTTTAATTAAAATCGCCTTGAAATAGCAGCATGATGAAAGTTAGGAAAAATGTTTAGTTATTGCAGTACAGTGTTTTCCAATCATCTAAAAAGCAATAGAATAGTATCTATTTATCAATCGAAATGTCAGTCAAGGTCATTCTTCTTGGATGTTTAGCTGCGAACGTGTCGATGACCTTATCCGTCTCAGGTCGGAGTTTCCTGTGAACACTAAGTAGTGCAAGACCTTTCAAGCGATTTTCATTCATCACACTGCGTAAATACGTTTTAAGACGACGCAAACTGGAAATGGACCTTTCACACGTGCATGTTGTGACAGGAATTGTTGTGAAAATTTGAAATGCTCTGTAGATGTTGGGAAAGGTGTATTGGTCAATGTATGGTAAAACTTCAGCAAGCTGAGCTGGTAAACTACCTTCAGCTAAGTGCAACATCTCACTCCACGTTTCCAGTTCATTTTCGATTTGACGAGGAAGGTCATCTCTGTACATGTCAAGAAACTTGGTGAAACGGATTTTCCAATCGGGATAAGTCAACACATTCTTTGGTAATCCATAGAGAGCATCCATGACATCTAAGTTAGTTTCGGAAAAGCGGGTTTGAATTTGCGTTAATAGATGGTCAAGGAATGGAATGGATACAACACGACGATAATATTCAGGAACCGATTCAGACGGTACATTTGCTCGGTGTTTCTGCCTGCCCATTGTCCTTGGTTTTCCCGGTACTGTACCAACACTTTGAGCAAAGGGTTTCCGCTTCTTGGAACCACAAATCATGCCTTTCCTTTACACTGGAACGAAACTTCTCCAGCATGACATACAGCAGGGACACTTTTTCCCGTGCATACCCAGCATCAATTGCAGAATGTTGTAGCTGCAAGGTGAGTGGTCGGGTTACTTCAAGGCATCTTGAAACGACAACTAGGGTGATAATAAATTGAAACGAAACAATACTGTGGTACAAGCCGCTCGCTCTCTGGGTAGACTCGATATTCCAAGAGTGATCTTCGTTGTCTCGAATCTCCTCCAGACATCGAACGGTGGCAGTGAATAACTCGACGAAAACGGATAAAGCATTAAGTCTGGCAACCCATCTCGTTTTACAGGCGTCGATAAGACGAGAGTGATGAGCTTTTGGATACATCTCCCTTATTATCTTCTCTAACAAGGCGAAGCGTTTCGGCGAAAATTTGAAGAATTCCGAAGTTACTCGACAAGTGTCCATCATATTTCTTATTAGCTGCTCTTTACAACACGTTGCCACACAGAGATTCAAGACATGCGAGTTGCAGTGGACGTATATAGCCTTATTTTGAATAGCGTGAATTCGAGATGCAGCTCCAGAAAGGCTACCAGCCATGTTTCCCGCTCCATCGTATCCCTGTCCACGACAATTTTCGATGGATAGGCCAAGATTACCAAGAGAATTCAAAATGGTAGTGGATATTGCTTCTCCCGTCATACCAAGCGAACATGGCACAAAACCGAGGAACTCCTCTCGAATACAACGCTCCTTGTCGACAAAACGAACCACAAGTGACATCTGCTCTATATTGGCACAATCGGTTGCTTCATCAGCAAGAATTGAAAAAAATTTTGCTTCATGGACCTCACTCAAAATTCTCTCCGATATTAATTCACCACAAACTTCAATTATCTGGTTTTGTGTAGTTTTGGATCTGTAGGTCGCATTTTTAGGAGTAGAGTTGAGAAACTCGTGCTCTGAGATACCTGCACATCTAGCTCCATACTTTAGAAGTTCAACAAGATTGCCAGGGTTGTTATCTTCGGACTCTTGGTCTTTTGAGTCATCTCGGTGGCCTCGTAGTGGTAAGGTTTGCCTGCCTAACTATATCACACCTTCTATGATCGGCTTCAGCTACTTTCTGTTTTCCTCAATTTGCTTACGTCTTAATTCATCAAGCTGTGCATCAATTTGCGTCGACCTTTGCTCCATAGACGTCTTGAATAAAGATGCACGTAGAGTTGCAGTTTTATGAATTGGCGACTTTCCTGAGTGATCACGGAATCTAGATGCTGCGACACTCCAGGAATTCAGGGGGGTTTTAAAAAGTCTTTGCAGTTTGCTGCCATTATGGGTGCTTTCGCCTCCAAACAAAACACAATTAACACAGAATACCCCATCACACGTCTTTGAATATGCCAACCACGGGAACTGTTTCAACCATTGATAATGAAATTTTCTATTATCTGCGTTCGCAGGAAAGATATGCTCCGGTTCGGGTTGCCAAACATTGCATAGAAGATGGTATTTTTCTTGGTCAGTTAGTGGAGAAGGTGGATTAACAAAATTACTAATGTCATTAGGAAAGGCAACTGTATCACTAGGTGCAGTGGTCTGAGATGTTGGAGTGGCTGATGGACAACTTAAAGGCTTCCGTTTTGTTGCTGGTTCACTCTGTGGAGGCGTCTGGTCATCTTGGCCAACATGTTTCCTTTTTCTGAACAATAGCTTGTCAAGAACTACTTGTTTTAATTGGGTTGGCCCACTAGAGCAACCGACTGCTTTTGATGAAGTTACAGGTACTTCACGATGAGACATACTGCTAGAATGAGAAGTGGATGACTTGAGTATATTGGTGGCCAAATTGAAGGAATTACTCGAACTTTCTTCAGCATCTTCATTGATGATAAATTCAAAACTGACATGAGGAAATAATGGTTTCATGAAAAAGTGTTCCGGACTTAAAGGAAGGGTGGCATTTTTTTTCGGCTGACAAAGAGCAACGTAATGGTTTTTCACTTCAGGAATTGCTGTTGTTTCAAGGTACCCTATGGGCATCACAGCACATCGGAAAAGATGTATTCTCTCACCAATATTCCCTGCTGCTTCTCTTGGGAAAATGGTGCAATTGAAGAAAAGGGCAAGAGAATCCACTTCTTCTACAATATCAGCGTCACTGGATTCTTCCTGAATATCTACTTCAGTAGTTGGAATCGGATAGTATGATTCAATGGGAAGTTGAAGCACACTCGACAGTGGAAGCATGCATAAAATATTGGTGGCTGTGAGCATTGTTGTAAGCTTCTGCAAAGACAGCCTTTGAAGGGTCATCCTTTGTCAATGAATTTAATGCAAAATCTGACGAGCACATAGCAAAAGCATTCCCCCTACAACTAAATGCACCGTTATTATGTTGCTGGGCAACCAAAGGGTGAGAAGAGTAATATTGAGCATTTCTGTAAAGCTCAATACTGGTTAGGCACCGGAGGTAAACCGCCATGGTCTCACCACCACACAATGCAATAGAACATGCATTATAGAGACAATTGCCATCTCCTGTCGTTCTAAAGGTAATCAAGAGATAAAACAAAGCACATAAGGCTGTCTGCTGTATACGCAAACAGCGTTCACACATGCGCAGTCATTCAGTGTAGAGATAGGAGCACAAGGTTTCTTGTGCTTCTTTGG
Organism: Paragorgia papillata; assembly: GCA_035771165.1. Lineage (NCBI taxonomy): Eukaryota > Metazoa > Cnidaria > Anthozoa > Scleralcyonacea > Coralliidae > Paragorgia > Paragorgia papillata. Next base: position 634,554 of record JAWNZC010000225.1, read on the forward strand.
AGGTACTACCCAAGTGATTTATGTAATAATTAAAGCATATTATTAATAAGAAATTCTCCAATAAATATTTAATAATTAAACACTTGTGCTTCTTTCTCACCACCAATCCTCAGTCCAGTTAGTAAGAGTACGACTATTAACTTGTCTTAGTTTTGCTAGGCTAAGTAAATAAAGGCACGCTATCATACTTTATAAATTAATTAGGCTATAATAAGCCCAGACATCTACTTTAAATAATAGTTATATTCCCATTCTAAATGCATGGGTTATCTGGACATTGATGATATTTAAAATTAACAACAACATTTAATTAATACAACTAAATTAATGATATTTTCAAAAGCATATCAGAACAGCAACTGTCACTCAGACTTGGCTTTACGCCGACTCGAGTAAGTCTTCATGTTAATGTAAATCATTCAATACACACAAGTCAAGGACAGTGAGTTTCAGTCACTCTCATTAGCATACTCCAAATTTAGTGCATAATATTAGTAGCTAAAATATTTATTATTCATGAACTTACCTCACTTGGTGCTGATTTGAAGAGCGCGATTCCTGGCTGCGAGGGAACTGTAGCTTCGCAAAATTAGATACAGCAACACGCATATTTGTACCCATTTTCTTTGCAAATTCGTCTGTAAGACACTTCTCACAATAACGCTTAAGAGGGAGTAATCTATTCGCCTTTTCCTGCGGAGAATAACTTCCATTATCCAAGACAGACAACAACTGCTGTAGAACACTGTTGGACGCCATGGTGAACAGAGACTAGTCAGTTAGAGGCACTCACCGCTCGTAAACATAAAAATAAATCACATCATGCCGTAATCATATTTAGATCGTCGGAGACTGCTCCGATACAGTCAACTGTATCGGAAGTGTGGAAACTGCAGCAAAACGTGACCAAAATCAAGCATTTTGATTGGTTTGATACAGTCAACTGTATCAGATACAGTCGCTACAGTTACTATATTTAGCACAACTGTATCAATCGTAACCTCATCGGTAACACATCGCCATTGAAGGATCGAGACGAGAGCGCCTTTTGCGCGATGCTTCACTGGCAAGGAAACGCAGGCTGGTGGGGATGCGCTTACGGGAAATTTTTGCGGGCTACCGATAATTTCCTGCAGAAAAGTGAGTTTGTCTCGCTGGTCGTAGAACAGAACTGATTTTGATTAAAAAATTGCGTACATTAACATCAAATAATTTGAAAATGATGTTGCTGAACTGCTGAAAAAGCTACTTGTGAAATGTAATTATTCGAATTTTAATTAATTTTAATTTATTTTAATTTAATTAAATTATTAAGTGAAAATCTGACTGTATCATACGATACAGTTGATACAGTCTAGATCCGCCCCTGGAGTGTTCCATAACTTGGCAGCTCTTGGAAAAAAGGATTTACGAAAATAGTCTTGTTTATGTTTATGTTTATAATTTAGGTAGAAATTGTTTGAGTCGAAATTACGAGTGCTGTATCTAGAGGCACAGATGTCGGTCAAGTATTGAGATAAGTCAATTGTCATAAGGCCATTTCTGAATTTAAAGATCATATTTCAGTCACTGATTTCTCTCCGATATTCAAGTGGTAAGAGACCCAGTTTGGTTAATCTTTCAAGATATGACATTTCTCTGGATGGATAGTTAAGTATAAACTTTGTTGCTCTGCGCTGGACATTTTCGATTAGGATAATGTGCTGTTTTGTATACGGCGACCAATACGGAGCAATATAGGGTTTTTCTAGTAGATAGATGAATGAGATCCCTGCATGTTCGTTTGATTAAACCTAGAGTTTTGTTGGATTTTGCTACCATTTCCTCGATATGTCTTGACCATGACAGTGAGTTGGACACCATGATGCCAAGGTCAGATATAGAAGAGACACATTCAAGAGGCTGGTTGCCAAGGTTATAGCCTCTGTCGATGGTACTACAGGTTTTTTTCCTTGAGATATGCATGACCTTGCATTTGGACACATTAAATGACATGGCCCAGTGGAGGCTCCATTGAGACAGGTGGTCGAGGTCGAGTTGGAGAAAATATCTTGCATTTGTAGATTCGATAGTGTTATATAATTTGGAGTCATCCGCGAAGAGAGCCAGTCTGGAGCCGTTTTGGGGATAGTCGGGCAAATCGTTGATGTAGATAAGGAACATAAGTGGGCCCAAAATGGATCCCTGTGGAACTCCAGACGTAACTAGTAGCCAATCCGAAAAAGAACCCTCGATAACAACTCGCTGGCTCCTATCAGTAAGATAGCTTCCAAACTACTCCAATAGAGGACCAGTGATGCCGACTTTTTCAATTTTAAGCAGTAGCAGGCGATGGGGTACTTTATCAAAGGCTTTCGAAAGATCTAGGTATATTACGTCAGTCTCCGCCCCATTGGCTAGTGAAACTAGGATATTATGATGGACAATGTCATTAGTATTCTTTATATAAAATTGTATGTTCATTAGTATTCTTTATATAAAATTGCATGTTCATTAGTATTCTTTCTGACGTCAAGAAGTTTTATCAGGTATAAAACCACGGACATGGTACTGATTTCCTTTGTGTTTTCCATTGAATTATCGAGTTTTTGAAATATATATATATATATATATATATATAGTTCAATCTACAGACACGGTGTTTCGCTGTACAACAGCTCATCAGTGTAGCTTGGAACAATCTGAATGAATTTCATCAATTACTTATACACATGCGATCGTCGGTGACAACCGCATGTGGGACAGCATCGGTGAAGTACATTCAGATAGCGTGAAGTGCGCATGGGCCCAGAGTGCTCAAACTTCCACAAGGGTAGTGAGCGTTGCATTATCGCTTATAGGTACCCATGGCAACTTCACAGAGTGCTCAACAACACCGAAGTGAAGGAGCGTACATAGTTCAATCTACAGACACGGTGTTTCGCTGTACACAGCTCATCAGTGTAGCTTGGAACAATCTGAATGAATTTCATCAATTACTTATACACATGCGATCGTCGGTGACAACCGCATGTGGGACAGCATCGATGAAGTACATTCAGATAGCGTGAAGTGCGCATGGGCCCAGAGTGCTCAAACTTCCACAAGGGTAGTGAGCGTTGCATTATCGCTAATAGGTACCCATGGCAACTTCACAGAGTGCTCAACAACACCGAAAGTGCTCAACGACACCGAATATATGAATTATCGAGTTTTTTAAATATATATATATATATATATATATATATATATGTCAGCCACAAAAGACTAGAAAAGCGTCTCATTTTCAAAATTGGTACATTCATCCTCATGGACTCAACGAACGTTTTTCTTTTATTTAACACCTCTGAAGATGTTGTTTCTGTTCAGCAAGGGCGGACATAAACAGCGTTTTCACTTTATTAATTTATCTATTTTTACTCTCGCTCATCCTCTTTACACCCCCTCCTTTTTACTCATCGACGGTATGAATAGCAAATGTATTTCGCATCTCATTATCTATTTGTTGTTGTTATTTTGCTTTGATTGGCTAATTTTTCGCATCTCATTATCAATTTGTTATTGTCAGTTCTATCTGATTGGCTTATTTTGGTCACATGATTACCTTTCGTATATAAGCTCATTGTTTGTTTACACTCTGTACGTTTCTCTCTGACGAAGGGCCTTCGCTCGAAACGTTGGATTCCTACGTTCTCTGTTTCGGCAGTATATCTAACCTAAGTTACTATATTTCGATATATATATATATATTTATAAATATACCAGTGTGAAGGTAGCCTCACATTCGGCGTCGGATTCGGCCTCGGATTCAGCCTCGGATTCGCAAAGCAAATATTTCACCTTAAATAATTCCCTCAATAATCAACCGATCGGCACACACGTTGCACCAAATTAAAGCTTATTATTCTATCTGTCTGGCCCAAGATTAATGGCGTTCGTTTGAACAATTTGTTGAGGAAAAAATTACGATTTAATATAAAGGATCCACTTTTTAGGTAAACAAATAGATCAAATTCGCCGGGACGGCTTTGGGGGAAAAAATTCGATGGCTTCCCTTACTTTTTAATGCCCTTGCTATACATCAAAATGAAGTCATTCTATCGTCTCGCTGGCCCAAGAAAAACTAGAAGTGGCCCAGATCTGGTTCAAGATATATTAGCTTTTAAAGAGCGACGCCAAAACTGTCAATTGCACAGCGAGCCAAATTCACTTGTAGCCGACATGACTCTTTGGGGGAAAAATTTCGATGGCTTCTTTTAATTTTAACCGGCTTTCATATATATCAAAATGAAGCTCATTCTATCTTCTTGCCGGCCCAAGAAAAATTAGAAGTGGCCCAGATCTGGTTTAAGAGTTATTCACTTTTAAAGCGAGGCGCCCAAAATGTCAATTACAGCGCGCGATAAAAATAGAACACTTTATTAGCTATATTTCACGACATAGGCTTTGGGGGAAAGATTTCGATGGATTCTGTTATTTTTTACCGGCTTTCCTATATACCAAAATGAAGCTCATTCTATCGTCTTTCTGGCCCAAGAAAAATTAGAAGTGGCCCAGATCTGGTTCAAGAGGTATTCGCTTTTAAAGCGAGACGCCCAAACTGTCAATTACACAGCGCGCTAGAAATAGAACACTTTATTAGCTATATTTCACGACATAGCCTTTGGGGGAAAGATTTCGATGGATTCTGTTATTTTTTACCGGCTTTCCTATATATCAAAATGAAGCTAAATCTATCGTCTTTCTGGCCCAAGAAAAATTAGAAGTGGCCCAGATCTGGTTCAAGAGTTGTTCGCTTTTAAAGTGAGACGCCCATACTGTTAATTACATCGCGCCGGAAACAGAAATCTTTATTAATTGTAGTTGCCAACATAGTCTTTTGGGGGGAAATTTCGATGGCTTCTGTTAACTTTAACCAGCTTTCCTATATATCAAAATGAAGCTCATTCTATCGTCTTGCTGGCCCAAGAAGAATTAGAAGTGGCCCAGATCTGGTTCAAGAGCTATTCGCTTTTAAATCGAGACGCACATACTTTTAATTACACAGCGCGCTAAAAATAGAACACTTTATTATTAAATTCGTCGGGATGGTCTTGGGGAAAAGATTTCGATGGCTTCTTTGAATTGTAATCGGCTTTCCTATATATCAAATCGATCGAATTGAAGCTCATTCTACCGTCTTGCTGGCCCAAGAAAAATTAGAAATGGCCCAGATCTGGTTCAAGAGCTATTCGCTTTTAAATCGAGACGCACATACTTTTAATTACACAGCGCGCTAAAAATAGAACACTTTATTATTAAATTCGTCGGGATGGTCTTGGGGAAAAGATTTCGATGGCTTCTTTGAATTGTAATCGGCTTTCCTATATATCAAATCGATCGAATTGAAGCTCATTCTACCGTCTTGCTGGCCCAAGAAAAATTAGAAATGGCCCAGATCTTGTTCAAGAGTTATTCGCTTTTAAAGCGAGAAGCCCAAACTGTCAACCACAGCGCGCCGGAACTCATGCGTCAAGGAAAATTTTAATGAAAAAAAAATTGGGGGTCACCAAAGTTTTTTCCGAATTAAATTAGTTTGAAGGGTAATTGGCAGCCATTTTGAAACGTCATTGTTGCCATAGCAACAACTGTTGCAATTTATTTGGTAGCAGTTTTTGATTGTCAGAATGTTTAACTATGCATAAGATTTAGTTTTATTCTTTTTTCGAATTGTTTAATGGGATTTATGCAATAAATAATATTAAAACTAGCTGTGTGTTGTTTGGGTGGCTCCAACTCCCCCAGTTCATATGGGTTATCTGGTCACGCATGGCACACGTGAAGTGTCACCCTCCAGCGATCAATGAATCGGGCACTGTTGATCAGAGGCACGTGATACGTGCGTGCTTAGAAGGCTGATGCAATATCCGGAACGACTAGTCAGTGTTTCCTGGGCCCTGGGCTCAGCATTGTTGGCACCGTTTCTCGAGTGGTTCTTCACTGTTTTTTATGCCTCGTATTTCCAAAAGTAATCAAGCTTCTGCCTCATTAAACGAACTCGTATCCTTAATGACAGAGCCCACTTCCTTGCCCGTTCCACAGCATATGGTGACATTTAACGGAGATTTGTCGTTGGCTTCTTTGCCGTCTTCGTCACCCTCGACTGCCTCGGGTGTTTTGCCAACAACAATAGCTGGTTCAGCTTCGGTGGACGCCTCACATCCTGTCCAGCCACCCATGGCTCAGCCTACAGTGTCCGGGCTACAGTCGGGTCCTCGGCCGGCTTCGTCAACGTCTTTTTCCTCGCCTCTGGCTTCGTCTTCGATGCAAGCGAATTTTGGCGCCATTTTACCAACAGTTGGTTCGCCTTTTGGCACCAGGCCCCTACAGATGCGCCTCCGTTGTTACTTTGTCATTAGCGAGCTTAAGCAAATAGGACGGCGTGATCTAGGACGGCGTTCGCGGTGACAAGGGGACTGGGTCTAGAACGTCGTTCCTGATCTCCATGATAAACATTAAGCTGAATGAGGTAATATTTAGAACGGCGGTCGTTATGTCAAGTAGAGCTCATGAGCGGGAACTTTCAAAATGCCGGGCTTTCGAAAAGTTAGAGATGTGCTTTTACTTGCCTATTGTAATGGGATAATAGATGAGACTGAATTTTGTCTTTTGTACGACTGCAATTCTTCTCGTAATCCGGATTTCCCGTATTGGCAGTACGACCGTTTTGACCTAGACAGACTAGAAGAAGCAGAGTGTAAAGCGGAATTCAGATTTTATAAGAATGATATATACAGTTTGGCCGAAATCCTGCGTATTCCTGAAGAAATAACCTGTTACAACAGAACCAAAGTGGACCAAATCGAAGCATTAGCAATCTTTTTAAAGAGATTCGCCTATCCTTGCAGGTATGGGGATATGATTCCACGTTTTGGTCGTTCAGTTCCAGAAATGAGTATAATTTCAAGTTGTGGTTGACTGGATATATGACCACTACAAAAACAAACTGACTGACTTTATGCAAAACTGGCTCCGTCCTGAAAAACTACAAGAATATGCAGATGCGATTCATCGTCGTGGTGCAGCCCTAGATTGTTGTTGGGGATTTGTGGATGGAACTGTAAGGCCACTGTGTCGGCCTGGACAACAACAACGATTGTTTTACAATGGACATAAGAGAGTTCACTCTTTGAAGTTCCAAAGTGTCGTAGCACCTAATGGACTCATCGCCAATCTTTATGGTCCCATTGAAGGAAGGAGGCATGACTGTGCACTACTTGCTGCTTCAGGACTTTTAGAGAAATTACAGCAGAATTCATACTCACCAACTGGGCAAATGCTGTGCATTTATGGTGACCCTGCATACCCCTTGCGTCCTCAATTAATGAGCCCATTTCGAGGAAGACTAACACCGGATCAAGCAGCATTCAACAAATCAATGAGTACCGTAAGGGTATCTGTTGAATGGATATTCGGAGATATCGTGAACTACTTTGCTTTCTTAGATTTCAAGAAAAACCTCAAGATTGGACTTAGCCCTGTTGGGAAAATGTACATTGTTTGTGCTCTCTTACACAATGCCCGAACATGTCTGTATAAAAATACATCGTCTACCTTCTTTGGAATTGACCCTCCCTCCATTGATCTATATTTTGAGTAAAAACGAGTTACTTTGTCAAAATTTCATTTTTATGAAAGAACGTGTTGTAACAATATTTATTTACTCTATAGTGTAAAAAGAGTAAAGACTTCTCTCAATATACATATGTAAATACAAACACATACTTATATACATTTATATATATACACATACAGTATAATCAGGCCTGCACAGAGACTTAGGTGGGCCCAGGGCAAAATATGCCATTTAATACCAATTTTCTGCAAATTAAACTAGCAATATAATTAAGGGGCCCCTCTCGTGCTGGTCCCCTTGGGCAAATCCCCCCCCCCTTTAGGTGGGCATAGTATATTATATATATATATATAAATATATATAGTCTACAATACCTTAATAGGAAAGTGGTTACAATTGGTTTTAGCTATTTAACTGATAGATAAAACCAATTGTAACGATTAGATCTACGATAGATATATCGAACCGATAGAGAACCTCCTCTTATCAGCCCTCTATTAAGGCTTAAGCTCCCCCTTGATGATGGCCTGAAATTAATAATTCCAAGGGGCTTACCAAAATATCTAGGTAATATACAAAATTTCCTAATTTAATAAGCCCCTGGGAATTATTAATTTCATGCCATCAGGGGGGGGAGCTTATATAGATAATGTAAACATTTTATTATTCAATATGATCATTCAAATGTAACATGCAATGGCGAGAAAAAATTAAAAAAAAAAAATCAGGAAAATTCATGCTATCTTGAAGTCAAAGAGGTAATCACACCCCCAAATTTTGTGTAAAAAAAATTATTGGGCAAAAATAGACAATTTGAAACAAAATTTGATTTTGTACGAAAGCTCGAAAACCCTGCTGGTTTGAATTGCCAAGTACCCCTCCCCCCGAAACCCCCCCCCCCAAAAAAACCCAAAGTAGAATCATCTTTGCTCAGGGGTGTAGTAAACCTGCAATCTTAAGATAAACAACATTTTATTAACGTTTTAACTCCAAGAGTCAGCCTCAATTTATTATGGTACTAGCTCTGGCTAATAAAAGACAATTTTACTCGAAGGGGAGAACTCTGCCTCTGACAGTGAAAGAGTTAAAAAACATATACAGTATTTATATGTTCAAAACAGAAAGCAACAAAATGTGAAAATAAAGGATGAAAAAGTTTTAATAAAACTAATAACATTTGCAATTGTGTCATTAAAATCAGGAACTTTAAAATTCCAACAATGGAATTGTTGGAACAATTGCAACAATTGGATTTCAAAACAGAAATCAACTAAACATAAAAATGAAGTTGAGAAAGTTTTAACAATGAAACTAATATCATAAATGTCACCAATGTCAGGGTTTTGAAAATTTATCCAACAGTGAACACAAGACTTTGGTTTGGGCTTGCTGAGATTGCATAAATATCTGCATCATTTCCATCATATTTTTTTGTTGGTCACGTACTTGTGTCTGCTGTAGAGCCATGACTTCATTTTCTCTCTTTTTTTGCTCCAGTTCTTCCTTTCGCATCTCAAGATCACTACCCATCTTCTCTTTTAAAAACTGCACTGTCTCGCTTCCAGTGGACCTTTGTCTCTTTTGGGGTGTTGTTTCATCACCTTTTCTCTTTTTGGTTTCACTAAATGTTTCTAATGCTTTTTGTCGAATGTCCTGAGCAGCCTCTTTTTCATTTTCTTCTTTTTGTTGCTGTTCTTCATTTTGTTTCTCAATCTGCAATTCATGTTCTTTGGCACGAAGTAAAATTTCCTCCATAAGAACATCCAGCTCAGAGACCTCGGGTGAGATACCAGAGGCATTGCCTTCTTCACGTTGTTTTTTTCGGAATTTGTTCTCCAAAACTTTGAACCTTTCACGAACTGCTCTTGCAGTTACAGAAAACTTTGATTGCTTGATGTCATTCAAATGCTCAGAGATTTCTTTCCATGCCTGCCCTCTCAATGTAGTTTTTTCTTTAAATTGGTATGGTTCAATTAAAACGATTTCTCTACACAACAGAGTGTCTTTTTCTGTTGTCCATAACATAGGACTCCTGGAAAAACAAGGAAAAGAAATAAACAAACTTTGGTGATATATTACAAATGACTTTCTAGTGGGCAGAAAGAGTTACCAACTTGACAGACAAAATCCTGACACTTTATTTGACAGTGCAAAACTCAACCAAAAACGTAACTGCTAATTGTCTTCGAATCCTGACTGATTGTACAATTATAAACAGACTAAAACAGTGGATAAAAATGTCAGTCGGTTTGTTATGTTGCCTTGCATAGACCATGCATACACAGGGGTTAAAAAAATATGTTGAAAGACAACTGACTGAAATTGTCGATTCGAAATTCAATTTATTTTCAAGGTTAATTTTTGAACAATTGACATGAAGTAACTTTTATTGCAGCTGCTTACGATAAAGAACAAAACACGAAACGGATGAAAAAAGGAAAAAATCGATAGGTTTGTATCTGATAATTCCAAAGAAACAAAGCAATAAATTACTGAAGGAGAAATAGCTATGCATTGCTAAACTTCCAAAAGTTTACAAAACAAGTTGGAGATTCCGAGAATGTACATGTACAATTTTTCTTTCAAATCGGTCTTTTAGTCTCTTTGATCTACAGGACAATAATTAATGAAAGGATTTAAGGTACTTACGCTCGCTTTTCTTTTCCGCTTTGATCAGGAATTACTTCGTTCTCCATACTGTATGTCACGTTCTGACAAAAACGTCAAACCACTGTTTTGGCGTCTTGAACTTCAGCACGACGGGCTTCGTTCTTGGGGCGCGCATGCGCTTTAGGAAAAAAGTCGCGCGAACGCCGTCCTAGATCACGCCGTCCTGTTTGCTTAAGCTCGCTATTAGCTAGCTAACAGACTCACCTCTGTTATTCGTGTGGTGGTGCAAGCGCCAATCCACATGCCTCCTGCCCTGGAGTTTGAAGCCTCCGCAACTGCTAACGGATGCGCCTCCGTTAGCTAATATTTCTTGCGTCTGCGTCTTCTACACCACTCCCACTTTCCTCTGTAATCTTGGAGCCTCTCTATTCCTTCACCAGATGCGCCTCTGGTGTTCAGCAAGGTTCGCTTGCAGAACCTTTTGTTGCTAGCGCCGGGAGAGGGCTCTCCCGGCTTGCCAATGGTTGCTCCACCGTTGTTGCTCTGTCTACTCTGTAGAGGGAGTAAGCTGTGAGCACAGACGCCGTGAGTCTTGCTCTCCCTGGCATGCCAGGTGATAAATTAATTTGTTAGCTAATTTGTGTTGTACGTTGTCTTCCTGTGTCATTTATGTTGCTTTCATAACTTAACTGTTCTATCTTAGACAGGATATTACTTGAACTCTCTCGGCCTGGCTGGCTGGGTGATCTGCATTGCATTTGGCGCCCAGTGTTATGCTTTAACTTTGCAGTATGTTGCAGCGTCTGCTGCAGCTGTTTCCTACGCCTTTTCTATAGGTTCAGGGTTGTGCAGCCACATCATGGGTGAGTGCTTGTATTATTTACTTTCTTTCTCCACTAGGCTAGTAGTGTGAACCGTAATCCCCTGGTTGAGAGGAGTTTATCGGTCGGGCAGGAACACCACTATTACATAACTGAGTAGGATCGCGCTTCGTGTGCCAGCACCAGACGGGTCTGCCAGGCCTTGGCGACTCGCTAGCTTGGTGGTGTAATGATTGCCGGCCCGAGATACCCCACCGGGGATTGCGACCCTCAAATTTAGTACTGTGTGCGTCTATTTACGGACATTGTCCACGCATCCTTGTATCTCGTTATTACACAGCGCTGTTATTAATCACGTGTTTTGGACTCTCAAACTTGTATTTTCCATTTTTCAAGAAACTGTATGGAGCCACCTTAATAAAGATTTCTATTTCCGGCGCGATGTAATAGCGAACAACTCTTGATCCAGATCTGGGCCACTTCTAATTTTTCTTGGGACAGCAAGAAGATAGATTTAGCTTCAATTTCATATATAGGAAAGCCGGTTAAAAATAACCGAAGCCATCGAAATCTTTCCCCCAAAGGCTATGTCGTGAAATATAGTTAGTAAAGTGTTCTATTTTTAGCGCGCTGTGTAATTGACAGTTTGGGCGTCTGACTTTAAAAGCGAATAACTCTTGAACCAGATCTGGGCCAAGAGGATAGAAAGAGCTTCATTTTGATAAAGAGCAAAGTCAGTTCAAAGTTATAGAAGGCATCGAAATTTTTCCCCCCAAAACCACCCCGACGAATTTAATAACAAATTGTTCTATTTCAGCTTGCTGTGTGATCGGCGGTTCGGGCGTCTCGCTTTAAAAGCTAATAACACTTTAACCAGATCTGGGCCACTTCTAATTTTTCTTGGGCCAGCAAGAAGATAGAACGAGCTTCAATTTGATATATAGGAAAGCCGGTTAAAATTTAAAGAAGCCATCGAAATTTTCCCCCCAAAACCACCCGACGAATTTAATAACAAAATATTCTATTTTTAGCGCGCTGTGTAATTAACAGTATGGGCGTCTCGCGTTAAAAGCGAATAACTCTTGAACCAGATCTGGGCCACTTCTAATTTTTCTTGGGCCAGCAAGAAGATAGAATGAGCTTCATTTTGATATATAGGAAAGCCGGTTAAAATTAGAATAAACCATCGAAATTTTCCCCCAAGTGAATGTGGTGATACCTTCACAGTTTCGGCGTTTGCGAATAACTCTTAAACCAGATCTGGGCCACTTCTAGTTTTTCTTGGGCCAGCAAGACGATAGAATAAGCTTCATTTTGATATATAGGAAAGCTGGTTAAAGTTAACCGAAGCCATCGAAATATCCCCCCCAAAGACTATGTCGGCAACTACAATTAATAAAGATTTCTGTTTCCGGCGCGATGTAATTGACAGTTTGGGCTTCTTGCTTTTAAAAGCGAGCAACTCTTGAACCAGATCTGGGCCACTTCTAATTTTTCTTGGGCCAGCAAGAAGATAGATTTAGCTTCAATTTCGTTTATAGGAGAGCCGGTTAAAAATAACCGAAGCCATCGAAATCTTTCCCCCAAAGACTATGTCGTGAAATATAGTTAATAAAGTGTTCTATTTTTAGCGCGCTGCGTAATTGACGGTTTGGGCGTCTCACTTTAAAAGCGAATATCTTGAACCAGATCTGGGCCACTTCTAATTTTTCTAGGCCCAGAAAGATGATAGAATGAGCTTGATTTTGATATATAGTATGTCGGCAACTACACTTAATAAAGATTTCTATTTCCGGTGCGCGGAAATTGACAGTCTGGGCGTCTCGCTTTAAATGCGAATAACTCTTGAACCAGATATGGGCCACTTCTAATTTTTCTTAGGCCAGCAAGAGGATAGAAAGAGCTTCATTTTGATATAGAGCAAAGTCAGTTAAAAGTTATAGAAGGCATCGAAATTTTCCCCCCAAAAACCACCCCGACGAATTTAATAACAAAGTGTTCTATTTCAGCTTGCTGTGTGATCGGCGGTTCGGGCGTCTCGCTTTAAAAGCTAATAACTCTTTAACCAGATCTGGGCCACTTCTAATTTTTCTTGGGCCAGCAAGAAGATAGAATGAGCTTCAATTTGATATATAGGAAAGCCGGTTAAAATTTAAAGAAGCCATCGAAATTTTTCCACCAAGACCATCCCGACGAATTTAATAATAAAGTATTCTATTTTTAGCGCGCTGTGTAATTAACAGTACGGGCGTCTCGCTTTAAAAGCGAATAACTCTTGAACCATATCTGGGCCACTTCTAATTTTTCTTGGGCCAGCAAGAAGATAGAATGAGCTTCAATTTGATATATAGGAAAGCCGGTTAAAATTTAAAGAAGCCATCGAAATTTTTCCACCAAGACCATCCCGACGAATTTAATAATAAAGTATTCTATTTTTAGCGCGCTGTGTAATTAACAGTACGGGCGTCTCGCTTTAAAAGCGAATAACTCTTGAACCATATCTGGGCCACTTCTAATTTTTCTTGGGCCAGCAAGAGGATAGAATGAGCTTCATTTTGATATATAGGAAAGCCGGTTAAAAATAACAGAAGCCATCGAAATTTTCCCCCCCAAAGACTAAGTCGGCAACTACAGTTAATAAAGATTTATATTTCCGGCGTGCTGTAATTGACAGTTTGGGCTTCTCGATTTAAAGGCGAATAACTCTTAAACCAGATCTGGTCCACTTCTAATTTTTCTTGGGCCAGCAAGAAGATAGAAGGAGCTTCATTTTGATATATAGGAAAGCCGGTTAAAAATTATAGAAGCCATCGAAATTTTCCCCCCAAAGACTAAGTCGGCAACTACAGTTAATAAAGATTTATATTTCCGGCGTGCTGTAATTGACAGTTTGGGCTTCTCGATCTAAAAGCGAATAACTCTTAAACCAGATCTGGGCCACTTCTAATTTTAATTTTTCTTGGGCCAGCAAGAAGATAGAATGAGCTTCATTTTGATATATAGGAAAGCTGGTTAAAATTAAAAGAAGCCATCGAAATCCCTCCCCCCCCCCCCCCCCCCCCCCCCCCCCCCCCCCCAAAGAGTCATGTCGGCTACAAGTGAATTTGGCTCGCTGTGCAATTGACAGTTTTGGCGTCGCTCTTTAAAAGCTAATATATCTTGAACCAGATCTGGGCCACTTCTAGTTTTTCTTGGGCCAGCGAGACGATAGAATGAGCTTCATTTGGATGTATAGCAAGGGCATTAAAAGTAAGGGAAGCCACCGAATTTTTCCCCCCAAAGCCGTCCCGGCGAATTTGATCTATTTGTTTACCTAAAAAGTGGATACTTTATATTAAATCGGGTTTTTTTCCCTCAACAAATTGTTCAAACGAACACCATTAATCTTGGGTCAGAAAGATAGAATATAAGCTTTAATTTGGTGCATCGTGTGTGCCGATCGGTTGATTATTGAAGGAATTATTTAAGGTGAAATATTTGCTTTGCGAATCCGAGGCTGAATCGGACGCCGAATCCGAGGCCGAATGTGAGGCTACCTTCACACTGGTTATAAATATATATATATATATATATATATATATATATATATATATATATATATATATATATATATATATATATATATATATATATATTATGACGAAAAATGTTAAAATGGCAGTCAGAATTCATTTCATAAAATAGATATTTATTAAAAATATGTTTGACACTGACTAAAAATATTAAAATACAAGACGTTTCGACTAGAAAACTCCAGTCTTCCTCAGTTAAGATAATTCGAAGGCCGTTCAGTTAGGCATATTTATAGTTTAAAAGGTAAAAAATTAGCATATAATAATCAAGTTTTGAAAATATTACAAGGTCAAAGAAGTCATCAGGGATTTATACATAGATGGTATTTGTATGTGTTCATTTCCTGCTTTTCGATCGCCAATTGAATGCCAAGCCTCAAGGAAAACTCTTTTATGCCAATCATTTTCTTTGTCCACAATCGAAATTTCATCAAAGTTAAAATAATGTGACGCTTTGTTCGCGTGCTGAGCCACTTTAGAATTGAAGTCAATTTCAAAACAGGCTTTTTGGTGTTCCTTAGATCTTGTCTTAAGTGACCTCTGTGTTTGCCCATAATACACGAAATCACAGTCTTTGCAAGGTAACTTGTTTGTATACAACGCCGGTCATTTGTTCTTTATCTCTTTTGTCTTTGGGTTTGGTAAATATCTGGGACAATACACGAACAGGTTTGTATGCTACTTTGAGTCCTTCGTTTCTTAGTATTCTGGATAACTTCTCAGAGACCCCCTGGATATATGGCAATGTCGTAAAGAATTCCTCGGTATTATTGTGTCTGGTTTCAGTCCGTATTTCATTGTTTGTAATTCGTCTGCAACTATTTTGAAATCTCATGTTGTAACCATTCTCCTTCAAGACAGCTCGTACGTGTTTAGTTTCATTTGTTTTACCCAAACAGAACTGGTTTATGTGTTGAAAATATCATCAAACTATTGGAATTTATTTTGAATCACAGTTTTTTCGTTTACAAACAACAGTACTACAAACAAATCTTTGGTTGTGCAATGGGATCACCTGTAAGCGCTATTATCGCAAATCTCGTAATGCAGTTCGTTGAAGAGAAAGCAATCGAAACAGCTCCAATCCCTCCGAAGTGGTGGTATAGATTTGTCGACGACAGCCACTCCTGCTTACGTAAACATGACACCCATAATTTCTTGACACATTTAAATAGTATTAACCCACACATCAACTTTAACAATGGAAATAGAGAAGGATGGTTGTCTACCTTTCCTGGATACGTTAACAAAACGCGACGAAGACAAGATAACCGTGGAAGTTTATCGAAAATACACACACACGGACAAATATTCAGACTTTAGTTCTTGCCACCCTACTCAACATAAACGCTCGGTAGTTAAAACACTAATGGACAGAGTGGAGAAAATTCCATCTACGCCTTTGGGTAAAACAAATGAAACTAAACACGTACAAGCTGTCTTGAAGGAGAATGGTTACAACATGAAATTTCAAAATAGTTGCAGACGAATTACAAACAATGAAATATGGACTGAAACCAGACACAATAATACTGAGGAATTCTTTACGACATTGCCATATATCCAGGGGGTCTCTGAGAAGTTATCCACAATACTAAGAAACGAAGGACTCAAAGTAGCATACAAACCTGTTCGTGTATTGTCCCAGATATTTACCAAACCCAAAGACAAAAGAGATAAAGAACAAATGACCGGCGTTGTATCCAAGTTACCTTGCAAAGACTGTGATTCCGTGTATTATGGGCAAACACAGAGGTCACTTAAGACAAGATCTAAGGTCACTTAAGACAAGATATATATATATATATATATATATGTTCTAACAAGCACCAAAGCTATGATAAACTTCAAATATACGACAAATTTTTTAATTGTAGACATGTTTTGGCAAAACTTCTTCCATCTTCAGTACAGATAAACGGTTAACTAATTTACAAATGGATACTAGTGTCTATATATACAGTGAATAAAGGATTATA
The DNA here is from genome assembly GCA_035771165.1 of Paragorgia papillata. Taxonomy (NCBI): domain Eukaryota; kingdom Metazoa; phylum Cnidaria; class Anthozoa; order Scleralcyonacea; family Coralliidae; genus Paragorgia; species Paragorgia papillata. Next base: position 651,130 of record JAWNZC010000225.1, read on the forward strand.
AAATTCAAATTCAAAATTAAATTCAAATTACAACGGGCAAAATTACTGAAATACCTAAATGTTCAGTTGCTTAAATATATATGCTAATTAAAGAATAGAATGCATGCAATGGAATTTACATTAATAAGATAAACTATAAGTGTAAACAGATTATAATTACAGGGTATGTTAATAAAACAAGCTGAGAAATAAACATAAAAATAGTGAGTTGAAATTATAAGCTGAATATAGTGTTGAAATGGTGGACTTGAATATTGAGTTCAGGTTTAATTTTTTTAATGTGTAAAGCTTCTTTAAGTTTTAGGTGAAAAACCGACTGAGCAGAATCTAAAATTTTAAAGCAAGATGGAGAGTATTGATTTTCACAAGTCGGGGATTTTTGAAAATGTTTAAAGATATGCGAATTTTTGTCCGTTAAAACCTGTTCCTTAATCCTAGTGGTGAGATGACGAGTAGTTTCGCCAATATAACGAGAATTACATCCTGCACATGTAAATTGATAAACCACATTAAAAGACTTAAATTCACGAGGAATAGGATCTTTGAAACTAAAAAGGTTTTTGATTTTGTACGAAGTAAAAATCAGTTTAAATTCTAGGTCAGTGCAAAAACCTTTAATGAGGTGTTTTAATCTGTGTTGCGTTAATATCGAATTGAATCCAATATGTGGCAGTTTAAAATAACGAATATTTTGTTTGGAGGAATTTTGTTTAGGTGAGTTTTGTTTGGCAGAAATGGTGTCATCGTTATACTTTTTGACAGCGTTATTAATGATATGAGAAGGAAACGAATTGCGTTTAAGTCAATCTCGTTCCCAGAGCCCACAGTCCCCTTACCCAGCGGGCGGGAAACGAGAGGCTCTGGAATAATCCATTCACGCCATCACAGGATTCTTGTTATCTGGAAGAAGAGTTATATAGAGTTCACTGTGTTCATCAGCCAATGAAATAGCGATGTGAAATGGATTATCCCAGACTCTCTCGTTTCCCGGGTGGGGAACGTGGGCTCTGGAAACGAGATTGCGTTTAAGTGTAAAGATGAGCTTTTTAAGATCATTTTGGAAACTAGCTTCGGTGTTGTTTATTTTGCGGGTCCTATCAATTAAAGTTCTGATTAGTCCGGTTTTATAATTGAGAGATGTGAAACTGAAAAAATTCATAAGAAGCCCGGTATATGTTTTCTTGTGAAATATGGAGGTAGTGCATGTGTTTGATGATTTGGTGAGCAATATATCAAGAAAAGGTAGTTTCCCATTTTTTTCTTTTTCAGGGTGTTGTGAGTTTAGGTAGGTGAAAAATAACTTAGCTGTAATTATGCTGTAATTTAAAGATAATTTTGACAGCCATCCAAAACATCCAACTAGGCGAAAACTGCTTCCACCTTGTTGGATGTTTTTATGAGTGTCAAACGGTCCTTTACAGTGGCACTCAAAAATGGCATGGTAGTAATGTGGTTTTGTTATGTTTGTTCACATGAATACCCAATGATTATCCACGGCGTCACAAATCAGCCAAATTCCTCCCATGGGCCTTGAATGCGCGCCGACTTTTAGGGTACTTGGTGTCAGCGGCTTATCGCAAGAAATATCGCCAAAGAAGTCGCTCGTAAATGCTCTACCTTTAGCATGGAAGTATAAGTTATTTATTAAACTTTTGTAGCTGGAAATGCAACTTATAAAATAAAATATTAAACGTTTTTTCCCTCTGAGCTGCAATTGAGCGTTTTCTCACCATATTTCCCTTTGATATTGCACATTTTATGATGCGAGTATTACGTCAGTATTCGATTTTAACGGGCGAACTAAAAGACGGACGACAACATTAGTTGTCGGTATTTTTAGCGAAATACTGTCGCATTTATCTCCCTTTTGTTGATTGCGAATATAGGAGCTGTGCCAAGAGAAATAGCCAATGTTGTGGAATTTTTTTACAGTTTTCAGGGCAAACACAAATTTTGTCTAAGCCAAAATGAGTGCAAAGTTTTAAACTACTGAATTATTCATGTTGAATGAAACGTTGTTAAGGTAAACGTCGCTTTTAAATACGTATTTTTGTTGTACATGTTGGTGTTCGCCATCTTGAAAATTGCCTTGTACTTCCGCGGCGGTAGTCTTCGTCAAGTGAGCATTTATAAATGTTCGAAGAACGATTATCATCGTGCAAAATGTGATATAAAATCTCCCAAAGACGGAGTTTTGAAAGTATTGACGAAAATGAGTGGTTTGCCTGAAGAAGAAAGAGCTAAAGACGTGTCATTGAAATGAATTTGTGAATATTAGCTTGACCAACGTAATAAGGGGAAGAAACCTTTAGCTTTGCCAAATCGATCTATCCCGCGAAGTAGAAAAATATTCCATTTCGATAACTGCCGAAGCTCAAAGACAAGCGCGTACAAATATATAATTATATAGTGTTGTTTGAACTTTGGTATATAGTATATATTCTAAGGAAAATTGACTGAAATTCTCCAGTTTTAAAATATGTTGCTAATAATTTGTTATCAGTGAGTTACATATGTCTTAACTTATGTGACGAAAACGAAACGTTTGCAGTAAGTCAAAATACATCCAGTTCCACATGTGTACCTTTAAAGATTAAATAAAATAAATGCTTTACATATTTGAATTGAATTTTGTGAACTTTGGAATTTATTTCACAAATTTTACAATTATGTATATAAATTTTACAATAGAATTTACCCTCCTCCCTCCCTGTAATAAAAAAAGATTCTCAATATAAAAAGACATGGTATAGACATACCATCCAATGTGTGCTGGGGGTGTAAGTGGGTCTGTTTCAGCTGCCATGTCAAGCAACAGTGACCCTGGACTCAAGGAAAGTGGATGTTGGAATTCATTTGGGCTCGTTGTGATTAGTTCTTTCATTTACTATTTCTGTTGGACAAATTTTTCTTTCCTCCCCCCCCCCCCCCTCTCCACACACACACACACACATACACACACATACACACACACACACACACACACACACACACACACACACACACACACACTCACTCTACCGACTGAAGTAGTTAATATTCAACGTGAGTCACGCATGACTCACGCATGACGAACGGAGTAACAGAATAATAGGACATGTTTGGACAAGACTGGGATATAGTTAGTGCGCATGAAATTATATAATAAGCTCGGACATTACGATGTTAGGATTACACCTGGTCTGGTCGCCTAAGTTCGTTGGACGAATCTATACTTGTTCGAGACTTTAGAGAAAGATTGGAACGTTTGTTGCAAGCCGTTTAGAACTGAGGCATGAATACGCGACGCTCTAGAAATCGTAAATGTGAAGCCTGCGGAAATCAAGTACATGTCGATGAAGTGTCGGTTGTTGAATACCAAAAGCTGTTTCCATTAATAGAGACCATATACACAGACGCCATCGCCACTGAAATCGAGAAATTATGCAAAGAAAAATGTTCAAGAGTGCTAAAGATCAGGTGTCGTAAAGACGCTCTTGAACGTTAAAGGCAATTAGAAAACACGTCAGAGTCGATATTGTATGCACTGTGGCAATTATATAATAATTCGGAGAATCCAGAAATGAAATGTATTCTAGGATATCTTTCTTACTGGAGAGAAAGTAATAAATGATTTTCTTGTATAAATGTTGTGTTTTTTTTGTCTTATATAAGACTAATAGTTGTTGAACAATACGTTCCATTTTTTGATCGGAGGTATACATAGCGTTCAAGACAGGCGACTGCTGATAAGATTGTTTCGTAAAATAAGACTTCAAAACAACGTTTTCTCCAGGTAAAACGTTAGTCTTGAGACGATGTTGATCATCGGTATAAAAAATAAGATTCTCGCACGTGCAGAACACAAAAGGGAAACTCGTTAAAGGTTACTAATGACTAAAACATAACCGGATTTGCATATAAGTAGAATATCTAATTTATTTTAGGGGGTGACCATGAGTTGTGGGAGGATAATAAGGGGCATTAAGAGGTATTAATGCGTGGGCAAGTCTAGGCGAGAAGCCGTAGGAGGGTCTTAAGGTACGAATGAAATCGAAAAGCCGTGAGCTGAGGGGTTTCAAACGTATTTTCACTGGCACATAGCAACGTAAAGCTTGTATATGAATATTATATACGAGGTATTTGGTTCGCTTTTGTGGTGTTTATACGTATAGGAATCGTACGGTGTTCATGAAGCGTGGCTTTGAATGGTAGCGAATCATGTAGACTAAGGTCTAGTTTGTAGAATCAGTTGGGGAACCAGGAGGAAAACGTACGATACAAGCGTTGGGAAGTTTGCGACACAGAAAACGCATAGCAACGAAGCATTTCGAATAAATTATGACACGCCTGAATTCGTCTGAACAATTGCTTTGATCATTAGGGGGATTAGAGATAAAAAAGAACACGTGTATTTTGCATAAGACAGAATTCAAAGCATTCAGTTTCAATTATTTATTTAGGCTTTGGTTTAAACTTATACATAACAAACACGGACACGCGTACATATATCAGGTACAGAATTTAAAATATTTTATTGAGAAATATGTCTTTACACAAGAAACTCTTGATTATTTAGTGATCTATCGGTAACAGGGCCATATGGGCATACAGTACATCATATAATCCGACTCATTAAATAATCAGCGTGACGCCTGGCGCCCGGGAGGATAATCGGGAGTCGTGGGAGGATAATAAGGGGCATGAAGGAGCATGAATGGGCTGGCAAGTTGAAGCGAGAAACTGGAGAAAGTCTTTATCGTTGGGCGTCTCTACGTGTAAACGATTATTTGCAATGTTCGCAGATAAACTTCTTAGTCCCCATGGGCAGTACGTTTACTCAATCACAACTTTTCAAAAGTTTGTATAAGCACTAATGTTTCTGTTTCGATTAAATGATTAACATATCTAAAACTGTTTAGTCTCTTCGTATAACATATCCCTTGACTGTTCGAATATCCGCTCGATACAAGCCTTGGGAAATCGTACTAGCGTAGATTCTCTTCTTTTCCTTCTTTTCTCCAGTTGCATATTAGCGTAAATTGTTAACCAATATGATATTTTATCGTTACGATAAGACACCAAGGCTCTATCATTTTCTCTTGACATAATATGATCATTTTCTGTAGTGTCTTTCTTTTCTTTAGTTTTAAGATTGTATATGCTCGAAGTAATTGTGTGTTTAAATCTTCGTTCCTGCGGTTTTCTATAAGCTGATGATCCCGTAGGTAAAGAATACGGCTCTTTGGTTGCCATCTGGTAGGCTTGCTGGAAAAACTTTGTGTTGTCGGGATACAACTGTTTGGCAAGATGAGTCACTTGACTTGCATCACGAACATTTGTTGTCAGGACAAAGTAACTAGCGTTGAGAGAGATGGTACGATGGTTTTGCTTTGATGAAACAAATTTTGCACAATATAAATCACGCTGAGATTACCATGATGGGATTTGTTCATGAACAGTTTGGCAATAATCGTATCTTTTTCACCCATCACGTCATCAATGATAAATAGATTTCTTATTTGGGGATTAATACTATCCAATATAGATTCGGATAAAGCTTGCACAAACTGAATCCCAGGAATAAGAAGTTTAGCAAACGTGTCTTGGTACTCAGAATAAAAATAAATAATATTTTCTGGGACAGGGTCGATCATGATTTGGGTGTTGGCTAACAATTCCTTGACAAAGGTTGTCTTCCCAGTCTTGGTCCCCCCAAAGACCAAGAGCCCAAAGGGATTAACACATCCTTTTGGAGTATGTCTTTTTGTTGTCTTGGTAATTCAACACGGTTCCATCAAATGGAGAATGCTTAAATGTACTCAGGTGCGTTAATGTCTGGGTCCAGTCCTCTCTGCGCGGTCAGCGCAGGCTGTGCAAATAAAGCGTCATTTTTTATTCAAAAGCGATGTATTCTGGGAACGGTTTTTGGTTAATGTTGTCTAAATATGTTTTACTGATTTTATTAAATACTAACTTTGTACAGTAAAGTGTCACGTGATTAATTATAAACACAAATATGCGTCGGATTAATGTGAAATTACAAACATGCCCTGCCGGGAAGGAAAAGCATGTTCTTGTCCATCGTTTTTGTGTTAATGTGTTAGCTATGAAGGTCTAATACAACAATCAAACTTCGAATGTTGACATTATTAGGTATATCTCTAAGAAATATGTACATTAAAGTAATTAAATTGATCTAAATGACACTTTCGAAGTTTGAACACTATAATTGGGGATGTATTCTACCACTACAACGCAAAATGAGCATTGTCGAACAAAGAGAACCTTCCCGGCAGAGCCTCCAAAGTTTGGTGTTCAAACTCGCTAGAACATTGCAAAGGTTATTAAAATGCGCCATATTTTTCGACGAAACTGAAATATATTTGCCCAGCGGCTTTCCGCATAACCTTGGAAACCACAGGGAAAGTGCGCCAAATTCGAAGTCTTCAGTGTTTATTCCATCGAGAGTCTTTATGCAAATGGTTTTATAATTTACATAAATTCATTATATAATGGTAATAAGTCTGATTCATCCACATACTTGTGGATTTGCAAAAGTGGTGGCATGGGAGGCAACAAGAGTTACTCTTAGCAAAGGTAAACAAAATGACAACGAGTCGCCGAAGGATTATAAAGAGCACCAATTGAAGGAAATCTTTGCTCGCTTCACAGAATACTTGGCTGGATACAAGCTTTCAATCGACTTGAAAGCATTCCGAGAAAAGCTCCCTGATCTTCGCCAGAAATTTAGTTCATGGAATCACCGCAAGATCAAAGAACGCGACCAGTATCTGAAGGCCTTTTCTCGTGATAAGTGGAAGAAGCTGACTCCTTCGTTGAAGGATGAGCACAGTGTGATGGATTGTAAAGGTTGCTTCCACCGATATTCTGCCGAGCAATCTTTGTTTCCTGTAAAATCCAGGCAATTTCTTGGCAGCGCAAGGAAAACCCATTGTTTGTTTTGCAGTATATTCCATTTCAGGTCAACCCTCCACCTTCAGTAAAATGTACCCAACAAGAAGCAGCAAATCACGCTGAGGCAATATACGACAGGATCAACCCACTTTTTGAAAGAACGGTAAACATGCCACTGAACACGGCTTTGACCAAGGTGAAAAAATTGGATCTTGCAACCAAGAAATCAAAGGCTGATGAAAAGAAGGAAAGAAGAAATAATTATCGGAAAGCGAAAACTTGTTTAGAGGAACACTGGCAAAAAACTTCTGTGATGAGGTAAAGCATTATAAATATATAGTTGTATACAATAATAATAATAATAATAATAATAATATGTAAATGTACTAAATTCTGTACTGCATTTTGAACCCAGCCAATGCAAAATCAATGAAAATCGATAATCAGAAAGCTAATAATAATAATGATAATAATAAATTATAATTAATCAATAGCAATTATCTAATTGATATCAATTAGTATTTTCCAATTGATACCAATCAATATTCACAAAAAAACCTTCACTGAGTGTTCATTGTTTCAGATCAATATAAAAAATTAATTGATATTGATTGCTAATGTTTGGAAAGTATCGATTGCATAGAAAGAAATCACAAGCAGAAAATGTTATGGTAATTACTTTCACAACATAACATCCCATGCTGCCATGCAGCATCGTTTGGTCTGTGGGAAATCATGTAATGTTGAAGAGCAAGAGAGAATTTTCAACACAATCACCAACATCACAAAATCAACCTCATCCTACCATCCAAGCCATATAATCAGCAATGTCTTCATAAGATTACAAGCTGAAAAAAAGATGCAGGCATACAAATCCAATTGTGTTTCAACACAACAAGCAACTGTTTCTAAGCTTTCAGCATCTCTATCACCATATGGAAATACAGTCATCCCAAGCCATTTGATAGAAAAACACAACACGTCCTGGCAAGCACACCTTGAGCGGATTAGTGATTTTCTTTTGGTAGCCAGTCAAGCATGGTGGGTCGAGCATCAAAATGGGGACATTGAGTTTTTTGATGGTGACCAATCTCTCAGTTCTCATCCTGAAGGTCCTTCCCTTCATCATTTTCGGTCAAGTGATTTCACGAGTGAAGAGAAGTACCTTAAGGATTGCTGGAAAGAATGTTTAAATGGTGGTGTTACAGTACCAACAAAGCTACTACGAATTGAGAATGATCAAGGCAACATGGAACTACATCACATTAATGCAGTCGATGTGACAGAAGATAATCAGCCTGAAAGTATGTGTCCGATTGATATAATTATTTCTCTTCAACCAGTTCCTGACAGCAACGACTTACCTTCAGATGTGCTTGGTGAGGATGATTTTACTGGCAAAGAAGCGGATGCAGTCATGAATTCCAACACTAGCACTAGCACGATTGTTTGTGCTATTGAAGGTACAGTTGTTGCAATGAACAGTGCGATTACAGCTGATACCACTACTCTCACCAGCAGTTTGGAAGCAATCGAAGAAGAACCAACTTCGAGCGACCACAATAACGCTAGCAGTTCAGCTACACATGACAAAGACGATCGCAACCAAAATAACGACACCAACCAGCTGACAAATGATAAGAGGGATTCGTGTTCGAAAAGCAACAAGCCTAGGAATGAAGATAAAAATTCATGCTTAACCAAGATGGGTCAAGGTGTGAAATTCGTTTTGGGAGACACAAACGACGTTTTACAGTTTGACAAATCCCGACAGAAGTGCAAGAAATGGCCAAATAACAAAGATTATCTTGAGTCCTATAAGGATAGCTTAGCCATCATTGAAACGAGAATTTCACGTCAGCAGAGAAAGTTAAAAGAACAACTTCAGGAATGGGAGCGTGAATATTTTGTTAAAAATAATTGCAAAGCAGCCAGTTATGCCGACATCAATGCAAATGCGAAAGGAAAGCGTATAATGGATCAGCTGAAGTATTCGCAAGTTATTCTCAAGAAAATGAAGAGAGAGCAGAGTTTCGTATAGCAAAATGTAAAACAAAATATGTTGACGTTAGGAGCCCGATCCTCTAAAATGAACTTACCTTGATTTTAATATACTGCTCCTGATCATCTTGATTTTCTTTTACTATCATTAAATGGGCGAAAACAAGTTGAATATCCAACTGAACTTGCTGGTCCCAACTTTTACAAGCACTTTTTAAATTCTTCCTTACAAAATTACTACAAACGCATTCTGTTGCCCTTGGCAACGATTCGAATTTCGTATCGGCCCAGTACCTTTCCTGCACGGGCTGTCGAGGCCGTATGAGCTACGCATGCGTAGAACGAATATCTTGCGTGTAAACGTCATCAATGCACGGCCGACAGGCTGCACACTTAAGCGAGGACACCCCGAGCTCAAAGTCAAACATCTCCGCTCAAAATCGTCGCTCGACCATAATTCTTCCACGAGCGCATAGCACGAATGTTGGGTTTGCCATAGAATACGGTTTGTTGACAACTCGTGGAATTTTCGCGATGTACGAAGCCATTACCCTTCTCAAATTCATCAGTTTCAAATGTCCTCAGAACTCACTTGAGCCAGCACGTACGTGGACTGCGAACTGCCCCATGAAAGTGGCCGATTTTCTATGCGATTTCCGATCGTGTATCAATCTCGAGCCCATGGTCACCCCCTTTTTGGTCAGCGGGAGAGCGCTGGGGAGACTCTGGGGAAACTGGATTGATTCTCCGTTTTGATTGGTTCATTTAAATTTATTGAATTAATCGATTTAAAACATACAGATTGTGAAATAATGAAAGTCAAACATATTCCTTTATTCAATAACATATATATCTTCAAATTTAGACGCCTCATTTACACTTCTTCCCTTTGTTGAATTATATCTGGGTCTCATTCACACAAACCAACTTCATAGCAAAGTACAAGACGAATTTCGAATAACAAATAGTCGCAATGAACAAAACAAATCCCGGTGGGATTTGTCGTTATATTTGATGTATAAATGTAAAACAATTTAAACAACGAAAAAGCATATTTAAGACAATTAAAGACGGAATCAGCCTTCGCAATCGCAACTCGTATTAAAAGGCTTGTGATCGTCTGATCGATGACGATATTGGCGTCGTGAACTGATATTTACCTTGGATTTCAAGAACGTTTATGTCAAGTGCCACCACCAGCAGTGTCAGTCTCTCTCCGACAATTTTAACGTGTATTTGAGCTGCATTTTATGCAGGGTTCTCACAAATATAGTATTTGCGATTTCAAACAAATATATGAGAAACGAACTCATGAACACAACGCACATTCTGCACAGCAGCTGAGGCTACGATCATGCGCTTAACAACCGGAACCCCTCATTTCAGGGGTAATTAAATCCAATTTCCCCAGAGTCTCCCCCGCGCTCTCCCGCTGACCAAAAAGGGGGTGACTATGGGCTCGAGATTGATCGTGTATCTACTTGTGTGGTCCTCGAATTACACTGTACCTATTTTCGAATTTAAGATATCTGCACCAAACTTTTGCTGCTGAGTTAACCTAACTCCAATGAATTTTGCTGTCTTATCTACTGGCTTGGCCTTTACCTGATTTTGCCTTTTGACTATTCTGCCAAGATTATTTGGACTGATTTTGGCTTCTTACCACCATTATTCTGCTCTGCCAAGATAATTGTGGACTGATTTTGCCTTTTTACCACCATTATTCTGCTCTGCCAAGATGATTGTGGACTGATTTTGCCTTTTGACTACCATTATTCTACTCTGCTAAGATGATTGTGGACTGATTTTGCCTTTTTACCACCATTATTCTGCTCTGCCAAGATAATTGTGGACTGATTTTGCCTTTTGACCACCATTACTCTGCTCCACCAAGATGATTGTGGACTGATTTTGCCTTTTGACTACCATTATTCTGCTCTGCCAAGATAATTGTGGACTGATTTTGCCTTTTGACCACCATTATTCTGCTGTGCCAAGATGACTGGACTGATTTTGCCTTTTTACCACCATTATTCTGCTCTGCCAAGATAATTGTGGACTGATTTTGCCTTTTGACCACCATTACTCTGCTCCACCAAGATGATTGTGGACTGATTTTGCCTTTTGACTACCATTATTCTGCTCTGCCAAGATAATTGTGGATTGATTTTGCCTTTTGACCACCATTATTCTGCTGTGCCAAGATGACTGGACTGATTTTGCCTTTTTACCACCATTATTCTGCTCTGCCAAGATAATTGTGGACTGATTTTGCCTTTTGACCACCATTACTCTGCTCCACCAAGATGATTGTGGACTGATTTTGCCTTTTGACTACCATTATTCTGCTCTGCCAAGATAATTGTGGACTGATTTTGCCTTTTGACCACCATTATTCTGCTGTGCCAAGATGACTGGACTGATTTTGCCTTTTTACCACCATTATTCTGCTCTGCCAAGATAATTGTGGACTGATTTTGCCTTTTGACCACCATTATTCTGCTCCACCAAGATGATTGTGGACTGATTTTGCCTTTTGACTACCATTATTCTGCTCTGCCAAGATAATTGTGGACTGATTTTGCCTTTTGACCACCATTATTCTGCTCCACCAAGATGATTGTGGACTGATTTTGCCTTTTGACTACCATTATTCTACTCTGCTAAGATGATTGTGGACTGATTTTGCCTTTTTACCACCATTATTCTGCTCTGCCAAGATAATTGTGGACTGATTTTGCCTTTTGACCACCATTACTCTGCTCCACCAAGATGATTGTGGACTGATTTTGCCTTTTGACTACCATTATTCTACTCTGCTAAGATGATTGTGGACTGATTTTGCCTTTTTACCACCATTATTCTGCTCTGCCAAGATAATTGTGGACTGATTTTGCCTTTTGACCACCATTACTCTGCTCCACCAAGATGATTGTGGACTGATTTTGCCTTTTGACTACCATTATTCTGCTCTGCCAAGATAATTGTGGACTGATTTTGCCTTTTGACCACCATTATTCTGCTGTGCCAAGATGACTGGACTGATTTTGCCTTTTTACCACCATTATTCTGCTCTGCCAAGATAATTGTGGACTGATTTTGCCTTTTGACTACCATTATTCTGCTCTGCCAAGATGACTGGACTGATTTTGCCTTTTGACTACCATTATTCTGCTCTGCCAAGATGACTGTGGACTGATTTTGCCTTTTGACTACCATTATTCTGCTCTGCCAAGATGACTGGACTGATTTTGCCTTTTGACTACCATTATTCTACTCTGCCAAGATGACTGGACTGATTTTGCCTTTTTACCACCATTACTCTGCTCTGCTAAGATGACTGTGGACTGATTTTGCCTTTTTACCACTATTATTCTTCTCTGCCAAGATGATTGTGGACTGATTTTGCCTTTTGACCACCATTACTCTGCTCCACCAAGATGATTGTGGACTGATTTTGCCTTTTGACTACCATTATTCTGCTCTGCCAAGATAATTGTGGACTGATTTTGCCTTTTGACCACCATTATTCTGCTGTGCCAAGATGACTGGACTGATTTTGCCTTTTTACCACCATTATTCTGCTCTGCCAAGATAATTGTGGACTGATTTTGCCTTTTGACCGCCATTACTCTGCTCCGCCAAGATCATTGTGGACTGATTTTGCCTTTTGACCACCATTATTCTGCTCTGCCAAGATAATTGTGGACTGATTTTGCCTTTTGACCACCATTATTCTGCTGTGCCAAGATGACTGGACTGATTTTGCCTTTTGACTACCATTATTCTGGTCTGCCAAGATAATTGTGGACTGATTTTGTCTTTTGACCACCATTATTCTGCTGTGCCAAGATGACTGTGGACTGATTTTGCCTTTTGACCACCATTATTCTGCTCTGCTAAGATGATTGTGGACTGATGTTGCCTTTTTACCACCATTATTCTGCTCTGCCAAGATGACTGGACTGATTTTGCCTTTTTACCACCATTACTCTGCTCTGTTAAGATGACTGTGGACTGATTTTGCCTTTTTACCACTATTATTCTTCTCTGCCAAGATGATTGTGGACTGATTTTGCCTTTTGACCACCATTACTCTGCTCCACCAAGATGATTGTGGACTGATTTTGCCTTTTGACTACCATTATTCTGCTCTGCCAAGATAATTGTGGACTGATTTTGCCTTTTGACCACCATTATTCTGCTGTGCCAAGATGACTGGACTGATTTTGCCTTTTTACCACCATTATTCTGCTCTGCCAAGATAATTGTGGACTGATTTTGCCTTTTGACCGCCATTACTCTGCTCCGCCAAGATCATTGTGGACTGATTTTGCCTTTTGACTACCATTATTCTGCTCTGCCAAGATAATTGTGGACTGATTTTGCCTTTTGACCGCCATTACTCTGCTCCGCCAAGATCATTGTGGACTGATTTTGCCTTTTGACTACCATTATTCTGCTCTGCCAAGATAATTGTGGACTGATTTTGCCTTTTGACCACCATTATTCTGCTGTGCCAAGATGACTGGACTGATTTTGCCTTTTGACTACCATTATTCTGGTCTGCCAAGATAATTGTGGACTGATTTTGTCTTTTGACCACCATTATTCTGCTGTGCCAAGATGACTGTGGACTGATTTTGCCTTTTGACCACCATTATTCTGCTCTGCTAAGATGATTGTGGACTGATGTTGCCTTTTTACCACCATTATTCTGCTCTGCCAAGATGATTGTGGACTGATTTAGCCTTTTTACCACCATTATTCTGCTCTGCCAAGATGATTTTGGCCTTATTTTGCCTCCTGATTGCCATTCACTCATTGTAAAGACATTTTTTTTGTTCGCTCATCATAGTCAGTCACTGCCAATGCACCCTACTCTGCTGTGGAAGAGTTTATGGTTTACAAGTTTGCTTCCTTGGCATTTTATGTCTTCAAGTGGGTGCCTAATTAATTAGTTTTTATGTCTTGTACAGAAAAACTAATTGGTCAAGTATCTACCTTGAATAATACATGTACCTTTCATTTGAACTTGGACTTGTAAGATTGGGCAGGTACAGGTAAGTTTATGAACCTAGTTTACGAGTTGGGTTACAAATAGAGCATTCTGTGTAAAATTATAATGAGCCTACTGGGATAGTTTTAATGATGATGCAGAAATATATGTACTACAGTATACATGTATTTACATCAGATTTTTATTACTCATGTCCAAACTATATTTTGAATCACCTGAATACAGCTCTCTGTTATCTATAAATGATACACTGTTTGTGATACATACAGTACACTCAGACATCCAAAAGATATATGCAAAAATTTTACTTTATTTGCTTACTTCAATGTACACCCTATTATTTTACTTTATACATGTATAATACAGTAGGTACAGTATAAGTTGAGATGGAATTCTTTTATGTTCTATCACAATACTTGGAGATGCACTGAATCATCTTCGTCAAAAGGAGTATTACATTGTTACCTGAAGAACAGAAAATGTTAACAGTTTATTTAAGACATCTTAAGGCACTCTGAAAGTTATTGAGCAGTTAGTTTAGCTCTAATGTGTAATGAAACCATAGTTCTAATATATAATTATAATAAAAAATTGTTATCTAGAGCAAAAATAGATAAAACTATAATTAAGTGCACAGTAATGTCAAGATATGTCATCTTTGGGCAGCGGCTGTCAAGATTTTCAAGTCTTTTGGCAGCTACAGTAGTTCAAGCTTTACTGTGTAATTAAATCATAGTTTTAATATATAATAATAAACAACTCTTAAAACCATAATTAAATACAGGAATAGCAAGAACTTCAAAGTTGTCAAGATGTTTCGTCTTTGGGCAGCAGCTGTCAAGATTTTCAAGTCTTTTGGCAGCTAGTTCAAGCTTTACTGTGTAATTAAATCATAGTTTTAATATATAATAATAAACAACTATTAAAGTAAGAAATAAAGCCATAATTAAATACAGGAATAGCAAGAACTTCAAAGTTTGTCAAGATGTTTCGTCTTTGGGCAGTGGTTGTCAAGATTTTCAAGTCTTTCGGCAGCTAGTTCAAGCTTTACTGTGTAATTAAATCATAGTTTTAATATTTAATAATAAACAACTATTAAAGTAAGAAATAAAAACATAATTAAATACAGGAATAGCAAGAACTTCAAAGTTTGTCAAGATATTTCGTCTTTGGGCAGTGGCTGTCAAGATTTTCAAGTCTTTTGGCAGCTAGTTCAAGCTTTACTGTGTAATTAAACCATACATATTGTAATATAAAGTGATAAGTAACTCTTAGAGTAAAAATAAAACCATAATTAAATGCACAAGAATATCAAGAACTTCAAACTTGTCAAGATTTTCAAGTCTTTCGGCAGCTAGTTCAAGCTTTACTGTGTTACTATGTAATTCATAAATTATATATGATATTCACACTTCATTAATTTCAATACTAATTTTCACACTAGAAGGAACCTCAAAGAAAATTTAGTAGAAAAAGTATTTAACAATTTTGTGTAGGTAGATTTTAGAACTAACAGTAAAATGGTGAGGCGCTAGGGTTATGTTATTAAGCCCTAAACAAACGAGAACGCAAGCCATCGCAAGTTGGCAGTCACGCTATCTCAGCCGGCCGCTCTGAATACTTTCCCAAAAATATCATGTACCGTGACAAAGTTAAAACTTGTTTAAAACACTCATGAAACCTTTATTTTGTTAATTTGTGTGTTCAAACGACCGCCACAGAAATTCTGAGTGCCAACTTGCGATGACTTGCGTTCTCGTTTGATTAATAGGGTTTTATGGGCTAATGTATGGGCTTTTAAACAAACAACATTATTAAAATCGTATAAAAATAGCTATTTCGATTTAAGTTAACATGTATTTATTGTGAATAAATGTTTGAAATGCTGCGTGGAGACAGACCATAAGCGTTTGTCTTCACTGTTGTGGTTATTATATTTAATATTTATTTTCAATACTCGAACCAAATATTCAATCTATAATGCCTAAATGGGATAGAGATTCGATACACGGGAACAGACAAATATACTTTACTAGCAACCAAGTAAATATTGCTTACCTTAAAGAATTGACGACTTTCTTCAAATAATTCGTTGTTGAGCAAGCACGATGTCAACAAACCACAATGAAATGTGAATTTTCTGCTCTATCGCTCCTTGGGTACTTAGTACCGCCATCTTGTAATCGAAAAAAATGTCGCAAGCTGCCAAAAACAGCGACGCGGCCGCGCACTTGTAGCCGAGGAATTACTGGGTCGAGGAAAAATTGGACCCAGACATTAACTCACCTGAGTAGAATCAGTAGACATCGTTTGTATTGGCTGATCTCCCCCATACATGACCTTTACGTGGCGTTGTAAATTAAACTGTCTTGAAAAGCTCTTTCCGCAAATATTACAAGCGCTAGGCATGTTTACACAACAACTCTCAAATTACTTGTTAAAATTTCTGTGAGAAAAGTAAGATTATATCCTTGAGTTTCTTCTCTAATGCATGTGGACGTTGAGTTTCTTAGACGCCGCCTCTAAGGGATTAACTCGTGAGTAGCTCGTTAGTACTCGTGAGTAACTCGTGAGTAACTCATGAGTAAATGAGTAACTCATGAGTAACTCGTGAGTAACTCATGAGTTACTCATTTACTCATGAGTTACTCATTTACTCATGAGTTACTCATTTACTCACGAGTTACTCATGAGCTACTCACGAGTTACTCATTTACTCATGAGCTACTCACGAGTTACTCATTTACTCACGAGTTACTCACGAGTTACTCACGAGTTACTCATTTACTCATCAGCTACTCACGAGTTACTCATTTACTCAGGAGTTACTCATTTACTCATGAGTTACTCACGAGTTACTCACGAGTTACTCATTTACTCACGAGTTACTCATTTACTCATGAGTTACTCACGAGTTACTCATGAGTTACTCACGAGTTACTCATGAGTTACTCACGAGTTACTCATTTACTCATGAGCTAATCACGAGTTACTAATTTACTCACGTGTTACTCATTTACTCATGAGTTACTCACGAGTTACTCATTTACACATGAGTTAATTGCTTAGAGGCGGCGTCTAAGAAACGTCCAAGTGACGTCCAGCCACGCATGCGCATTGGTTCGTTTTGGTATCCCACATGCATTAGAGAAGAAACTCAAGGATATAATCTTACTTTTCTCACATAAATTTTCACAAGTAAGTTGAGAGTTGTTGTGTAACATGGGAAGACAACCTTTGTCAAGGAATTGTTAGCCAACGCCCAAATCATGATCGACCCTGTCCCAGAAAATATAATTTATTTTTATTCTGGTACCAAGACTCGTTTGCTAAAATGGAACTTCTTATTCCTGGGATTCAGTTTGTGCAATGTTTATCCAAATCTATATTGGATAGTATTAATCCCCAAATAAGAAATCTATTTATCATTGATGACATGATGGGTGAAAAAGATACGATTATTGCCAAACTGTTCACGAAGAAATCCCATCATGGTAATCTCAGCGTGATTTATATTGTGCAAAATTTGTTTCATCAAAGCAAAGACCATCGTACCATCTCTCTCAACGCTAGTTACTTTGTCCTGACAAAAAATGTTCGTGAAGCAAGTCAAGTGCCTCATCTTGCCAAACAGTTGACAACACAACGTTTTTCCAGCAAGCCTACCACATGGCAACCAAAGAGCCGTATTCTTACCTGTTTGTCGATCTCGCGCCGACATGTCCCGATGAAATCCGAGTAAGATCCGGGATATTTCCGACTGATACACATGTATATCAACCCCGGGTATAAAAATAAGTGCTGAATACCTGAGAAAAGCGACATTGAGACATACTGATAATGGTTTATTAAAGGCTATATAGGACGGTGCATTTTGAATATATGTTTAGATTATAATAATCCCCGAGCCCGGGCGAGCGTGCTTATCTCGCCATGCGTGGAGTCCACTTACACGCAAAATCACACGCGAGCTGAAAACCTGAAAGTAATTCTGAAACATGTTTATATATATATATATATATATATGTTATCAAATCCACAACTTGCGCAGTTCGGATAGCAGGGTACTGGTAACTAACCTGTTAAATTATTCAAATTATTTAAATTTACGTCAGCAAATTATAATCATAAGTTCGGTTGGATTGCGAAATACAGTTTTTCAGCGATCACGCTCATGACGAAAGAAATCTTTGCCAGAAAAAATGGTTTCAGCTAAAATGTACATTAACATTACTGTGGAAAAAGACCAAAGAAAGAAGGCTAAGAAGAGGTGTGACAGCAATAGAGACAGCAGAGAAGAGGCAACAATAAACATGACTTAAAATCACTGAAAAAAGCCTAAAAATTTATACAATAAAGACCAAAAACGATGCCGGCCGAAATGTACTGAAAGAACAAGGATGTGTCCTGAATCTGTTCAAAGCTGGTAAAGAATTCTGCTCTGGTGTATTCTACTTAACTCGAGAGAGAACGATGAAGAAATTTTGAAACAAACGGCTTTTTAGATCATGAGGAGAACTGAATGATGCCTTGTCATGTTTTAGTCAACAACGAAAAAAGTAAGAAACCGCGAACGAGAAAAACAATCCGAAAAGAGTAGACTGAATTGGCAGTGTTTGTGGTGATATGAGCAGAAGAAAGTTTAATAACGGTAGGAGATTTGTACTTACCAGTTTAGCTGAGTTAAAACGAAAGAAATCTTGAAAATGAAAATCAATATAAATAATATCTTGTCTAGCATTGTCTTTGGATGCCAGGTCGTTGGCATTGTATCTTTTCTTTAGCCACTATTTATATCTGTTTTTGAATGAGATTTTGTCATTTAGTTCATCGTTTTTTTTTAATATTGACTATGCATGTTCTTTCGCCTTTCGGTCTGTCAATACATGACAACAGATGAAATTTGCTAATTAATTTTCTGGGATGTTTTCGGGGGGAGGGGATGTTGTTGTGTTAAAAATGCATATAAAGCGGGCGAGGGGTTGTTGCGTTTATGTATTTCTAGTAATAATAATAATAAACTTTATTTACCACCTTGGGCTTAGAATTACGGTGATATTACAGATAAACGATTAATAATTTGTACACATATGTACACATGATAAAAACAGTGGTTAAATTACTTGAGAATGTAACTCTTACTGTCCATTTTAATAGCTAATATTAAGTTATACTAAAACTAGATAAAGGTAAACTATGGTAAAAATTTAGTTAAGAAATTCAAGCCATGCCGCTCTCGGAGTAAATGAGTGTTGATGCCTGTCTGTATACGATATTGGGGCTAAAAGTGTATTTGAACTTGTCCTTAAATTGTAATTATGGTCTACAGCCTCATAAATAAATCGTTTACAGTGGTGTGTTTCTGAGTCCCGAATCTTGTTGTATTCTTTTCTTGTTATTCTGTCCCGCCGTGATGCAAGCGACTCGAGGGTGTCTCGGTAGACCAATGATATCAAGACATCGGTTTTTAACTCTTTCAATATCATCCTTTAGATAATCTGGCAGACCTCCCCAGATTGGTGCTGCATATTCCAGAAGAGGTCGTATCTGTGTACAATAGGTTGTAAGTCCGATATTACTTGGAAGATTAGCCTTCCTACAAGCCCTCACGTAAAAGATTATTTTATTCACTTTCTTAATGGTGGATACAAGTGTGTTCCATTTAAGATCACTTTGTACATCAACACCCAACAGCTTAAAATCTGTGACTTTCGAGCATCGTATCCCCAATATTAACTGGCGGGGGGGGGGGGGGGGGGGGGGGGCTAGACCAGACCTCATAAAACTTATCCACATATCTTTGGTCTTCTTAGCATTGAGCTCCATCTTGTTTTGGGTAGCCCAAACTTCAAGGTGATCCACAGCTTCTTGCATTTGACTATTTGATCCACAAGAGATAAATTCATATTGGCTACAGTCATCGGCATATTTACATGTATAAACTGATATTTCTCTAGGAATACAATCCTCGATGTCGTTGACATGAACGTTGAACAATGTAGGGGAAATAACACCGCCTTGGGGCACGCCCGCAGTCACTGTTCCTATTCTAGAAAGCACACCTGGCAGCTTGACCTGCTGCGTTCGGTTCATCAGAAAGCTCTGACACCATATCCAAAAGGACTTGCTTACTCCCATACCAGCCAACTGTGTTAGCAATATTCCATGATCAACTAGGTCGAACGCTTTCCGAAAATCAACAAATACTGCATGCACACCACTGTATCGGCTGCCTAGGTCTGTAGCATTGTACCAGTCTTGAGTAATGCTAGTAAGTGCGGTGACTGTGGATCTACCGTCCGTAATGCATGCTGTGAGTCATTAATCTTGAGATCTCCCTGGTTAAGCTTTAATTGTATCCTTTCCAGTACTTTAGCCACCTGTGGAAGTACTGAGATCTGCCTGAAGTCATTATTTATGTCCACTGGATTGCTTACCTTCGGTACTGGACTAATAAGCGCATGCTTATAGGTACTTGGATATTTACATTGCAAGATACTAGTGCAGATAATATCATGTATAACAGGCGCTAGTTCTTCGTGGAATTGTTTAAGAATCCATGCGGGTACACCGTCAGCAACAGTTGCTTTTCTGGAATAAAGTGTTTTAGTATAGCCTTTACTTGTCCGATATTAGGTAAGGATGGAGACCTGTCTTCAAGTCCATCAGCCAGTTCACTCACTGTTAATGCAGTTGGTTGACGGACGACCCAGGGGGCAGTAAATGCCTCAAGTAGTTTGTTTGCCATTGACTCTAATTCCGTTTTGTTGGAGCAGTTGGCATTGTTCACTGTTTTCAGCACCACAGAGGGAGTAGATGCACTTAAACCACTTTCTTGGATTCATGTAGCGAAGATTACTTGCTTTATTCTCATAGTACCTTCGTTTAGCGTCCGAAATCAGTGATGCAACTTTGGAACACAGTTGTTGGTATTTATCTTTATCGCCTGTGATAAAGGCCTTTTGTCTGGCTTTGATCTGACTCTTGATGTGTGGCGTCATCCACTCTTTATCGTTTGGATTATTAACTTCTATAACACCTCTCAGTTCATCAATTTTGTTTGTTATATGACAGGCGTTGGTAACTATGAAAGAAGGTAGCTTGGTGCCCAAAGCAATATAAGTACAGTTCGCCGATACATGACTCCTTGCAGTATGTTGTCTTCTGTGGTCATGATTCTGTGAATGTTTATTCAATCGAATGGAGGTTCCAGTGGATCAGAATGAAAATTTAGTCATATACTCTGAAGATAGCTACTAAAATTGTTTTGTAACAGAAAAGAACCATAATCGTTGAGATTGGTAAGTGTCGCCAAAACAGCTAGCTGGTATATATTACTATTGTCGATAAAATCAAACCCGTGCGTACGACTGAAGTGACGAAGATTTTGATTCACAATTGGAATTTTTATTCCAGTGCGTCGATTAATGACGGCACTTGATACGGCAATTTTTGCCATGGGAAACAACGCCGTGCTCGCACTCTGGCTTGAATAATTAAGGTATGAGGTTTGTGTCGATTAACACTTTCACGCAGTCCGTCTGAAGTATTTCTTGACTTTTTCAGCCATTTCGATTGACAGAACACCTTACTACGAGAAGTCTGAGAGAGCTTTTTAGGGTCGACGTTTTTAGTGAAGGAATCACCAAGGCTAAGAACTTTGGACCTCGAGTTCACTTTCTCATCAGGCATATTCATTTGCGGGTTTTGATTACACACAAAATCCCTTGTCATCTCTCCTTGTGATTGTGGTGCCGTTGCTATATGAATACCTTTCTGTTTCTCTCTGTACGCATTTAGCTGGTTTTCGAGGGAGATCTCATGGCCGTGCCTATTGTTCTCTGTTTTACTACGTGGGCTTAGATGTGCTTCTTGATATAATTGTGGCGATTGACAGGATGGTTGACTTTGTTGTGCCATTATTGTGTACATAGCTTTCTGTTTCTCTCTGTACGCATGTAGCTGGTTCTCTAGGGAAATCCTATTGTTCTCTCTTCTGCTAAGTGAGCTAATATATTCATGTTGGTATGATTGTAATGGTTGATTAGAGGTCATAGGTTGAATTAACATGCCTGAGATAATACTTTCCTCTACGGAGCCGAAATTATTCTCTACCTGATTACTTCATTCGAAATTTCCCAAACCTTCTTCCATAACAGACTTCTCTCAGTCCCATATCCATTTGTGTACCAACTTCACGCCTTTCCTGAGTAGTTGTGTTTGAGCAATTGATATCTCCAGCAGACTCGCTATAAAATTTGTTGTATAGCACTCTGAGAATCTCGATGTCCAACTTAACTTCAGCCATTTCCACGGAGAGTCGTCTGCACTCAGTACATTCACTCTGTAGGACACACTCAGATTGAAGAGAGTTTTCGCTGCGGCAACGGCTATTCTCCGGTTAACAGTTTCTTCATTTGGTGAAGAAACTTGTTTATCAGACATGCTGAGTTTCTTGTGAATAAATACATGACCACACGGGCAAGAGCGACAAGCTGCTGGAACAGTCTGCTCACATAATGGACAGCGTTTCCTAGTCATCTCGTTCTCAAATCTTTAAATATTACGTCCAGGATACCGAAAGAAACGGTTAAAATTCAGATAAAATCCAACTAAAATGACGGAGCACGGCAGTGCACGTCTGCTCAACTCGTTAGAAACCAGTATTACAACTCGAAAGAAACCAGTATTACAAAAACTAGTGTACTCCTACAATCAATCTAAACGCCATAGTATTGGAATAACACCAATTATAAGAATTAAAGTTACTGTTGAATCGTTGAAACATTATCTTCTGTACTATGCTGAAGTTCAATAAAGTATTTACAAATAATGTATATGTCTTTCTGATATTCCTTTGGTACAGGTTAAATGTATAAGTTACCACTTATCAACTCTCGTATAAAAGGTCTTGTCGAGTTATATTATAGTAAAATATAGCGTGGAGAGGGTGCGGCGTGTTCTTAAGGATTGATCAATTACCGAATTCAGTTAATTTAAAAGAGCGGCTATCTTTCGGGGTGCCCCGGGGGTGGTGGGGATATCTTTGGAAGCACCCCAGGGGTATTGGTATATCTTTGGTGGTGCCCCGGGGGTGATGGGGGTATCTTTGGGGGCACCTCAGGGGTATTGGTAGTATCGGGGGTGATGGGCTATCTTTGAACGGGCCAAAAGGCCTAAACGGGCCAAAAAAGGCCAAATATGGCCTAAACGGGCCTAATAAAAGCATCTAACATGCCAAAAAAATGTCTAAATAATATTTCGTCTGTACCTTACGTTCTTACAGTTTCTGGATTCGAGTCCTCATACTCGCGATTGACTTCTCGATTGAATTTACGAGTACGGCAAGCCGTTCCGTGTATACACAACGGTTTTGGACTCTCGAATTAGACATCTCCTCAATCTAAGTATTAGTAATCAACTTTGATTTATTCACTTTGCCCTACTGACATGCAACGGATTTTTACGCACACTGTGAGATATTTACCATATATCGGATATACAACCGTAATTAATAGACGCCTATACGTTTTGGTTACTGCTTGTTGTCAACAAAGGTTTAGTTGTTGCGGTGTTTTTTTCATGAATGAAGAACAGTACGAAGAAGAAAATAGAGAATGGAGACGAGCGATAAAGCTTCGACTTTACCTACGGGATCATCAGCTTATAGAAAACCGCAGGGACGAAGATTTAAACACACAATTACTTCGAGCATATACAATCTTAAAACTAAAGAAAAGAAAGACACTACAGGAATGATCATATTATGTCAAGAGAAAATGATAGAGCCTTGGTGTCTTATCGTAACGATAAAATATCATATTGGTTAACAATTTATGCTAATATGCAACTGGAGAAAAGAAGGAAAAGAAGAGAATCTACGCTAGTACGATTTCCCAAGGCTTATATTGAAGAGACTCTCACTGAAATCAATCGACACATACATCTGCAAACAACAGCTACGTTGGGCTGGCCATGTTGTACGAATGCCTTGGTCACGGCTACCAAGGAAGATGTTATCTTCGTGGGTACGATCAAAGAGACCCAGAGGGGCACCTCAATATACGTATGGTCGCTCTCTTTACAAAACCGAGAAGAAAGCAAACATAGAAGTCGACAAATGGCACGAAATGGCTCTCGACAAAGCAAAGTGGAGGGACATGATTAGAGACTTGAATTTATGACTTGTTTTTATATGCGCTGTGATCTTTGTAGAACCTAGTTCTGCAAAGCCTATTCCCTTCCTTGGGAAGGTATATGTCTGTCTGTCTGTCTGTCTGTATATCGAGCGGATATTCGAACAGTCAAGGGATAGGTTATACGAAGAGACTAAGCAGTTTTAGATATGTTAATAATTTAATCGAAACAGAAACATTAGTGCTTATACAAACTTTTGAAAAGTTGTGATTGAGTAAACGTACTGCCCATGGGGACTAAGAAGTTTATCTGCGAACATTGCAAATAATCGTTTACACGTAGAGACGCCCAACGCTAAAGACTTTCTCCAGTTTCTCGCTTCAACTTGCCCGCCCATTCATGCTCCTTCATGCCCCTTATTATCCTCCCACGACTCCCGATTATCCTCCCGGGTGCCAGGCGTCACACTGATTATTTAATGAGTCGGATTATATGATGTACTGTATGCCCATATGCCCGTGTTACCGATAGATCACTAAATAATCAAGCGTTTCTTGTGTAAAGACATATTTCTCAATAAAATATTTAAATTCTGTACCTGATATATGTACGCGTGTCTGTGTTTGATATGTTTAAGTTTAAACCAAAGCCTAAATAAATATTTTAAACTGAATGCTTTGAATTCTGTCTTATGCAAAATACACGTGTTCTTTTTTATCTCTAATCCCCCTAATGATCCAAGCAATTGTTCATTAGTCACACGAATTCAGGCATGTCATAATTTATTCGAAATGCTTCGTTGCTATGCGTTTTCTGTGTCACAAATTTCCCAACGCTTATATCGTACGTTTTCCTCCTGGTTCCCCAACTGATTCTACAGACTAGACCTTAGTCTACATGATTCGCTACCATTCAAAGCCACGTTTCATGAACACCGTACGATTCTTATACGTATAAAGATCACAAAAGCGAACCAAATACCTCGTATATAATATTCATATATGAGCTTTACGTTGCTATGTGCCAGTGAAAATACGTTTGAAACCCCTCATCTCACGGCTTTTCGATTTGATTCGTACCCTCCCACGGCTTCTTGCCTAGACTTGCCCACGCATTAATACCTCTTCATGCCCCTTATTATCCTCCCACAACTCATGGTCACCCCTAAAATAAATGAGATATTCTACTTATATGCAAATCCAGTTATGTTTTAGTCATTAGTAACCTTTAACGAGTTTTCCCTTTTGTGTTCTGCACATGCGAGAATCTTATTTTTTATACCGATGATCGACATCGTCTCAAGACTAACGTTTTACCTGGAGAAAACGTTGTTTTGAGGTCTTTTTTTACGAAACAATCTTATCAGCATTCGCCTGTTTTGAACGCTATGTATACCTCCGATCAAAAAATGGAACGTATTGTTCAACAACTATTAGCCTTATATAAGACAAAACACAACATTCATACAAGAAAATCATTTATTACTTTCTCTCCAGTAAGAAAGATATCCTAGAATACATTTCATTTCTGGATTCTCCGCATTATTATATAATTGCCACAGTGTATACAATATCGACTCTGACGTGTTTTCTAATTGTCTTAAACGTTCAAGAGCGTCTTTAGCACTCTTGTCGCTTCAATAAACTCGTCCCAAATTAATCGTTCATCCTTTACAAAAGCAATGGCATCTTTGCAGTACAATTCCCATCTTTCTTCCTCGGTCATCATGAGGCAATCTTACAACCACAACATTTTTCTAATTGCCTTTAACGTTCAAGAGCGTCTTTACGACACCTGATCTTTAGCACTCTTGAACATTTTTCCTCGCATAATTTCTCGATTTCAGTGGCGATGGCGTCTGTGTATATGGTCTCTATTAATGGAAACAGCTTTTGGCATTCAACAACGGACACTTCATCGACATGTTCTTGATTTCCCCAGGCTTCACATTTACGATTTCTAGATCGTCGAGTATTCATGTTTCAGTTCTAAATGGCTTTCAACAAACGTTCCAAATCTTTCTCTATAGTCTCGAACAAGTATAGATTCGTCCAACGAACTTAGCCAACCAGACCAGGTGTAATCCTAACATCGTAATGTCCGAGCTTATATAACTTCATCCGCACTAACTATATCCCAGTCTTGTCCAAACATGTCCTATTATTCTGTTACTCCGTTCGTCATGCGTTCGTCATGCGTGACTCACGCTGAATATTAACTACTTCCGTTGGTGGAGTGGGGGGGGGGGGGGGGGTCATCTACTGCCGAGCGAAACATCGAGTTTTACGGACCCGAAGGCATCAATATAACCCGATGGCTTTAGCCCAAGGGCGACATTGAAGCTTGAAAGAAGCGTTTTGTTATATGCCAAAGACTTTTAAAATACAAAATACAAAACTGACTCGAAACTTCAAACGGCAAAAAGACTTCCAGATTGCACTCCGGTTTTGCCACACAGGTCATGTCAAATTATAGTCCGACTTTCTTCTCTCACAATCCAATCGGAGTTATCGGCAGTCGTTCAAGCATTAGTGTCGCGAAAAGCTCCATCGCTCGGGTTGAAACTAACGATAAAGAAAAGCGGCTACAAATTGACCGTTGGAAGCTCGGTCGAGTACTGGGCGCTAGTTCAGACAATCAGCAAACAGGGAGAGAAATAAAGAATATCAAATTGGTCGCCCTACCTATGTCCGAAGCGCTATTTAACTACATTGTCAAAAAATGCTGTTTCAGTCAAGTAAACACTATACATTATAGGCAGAAAGCTAAAACAATGTTATAGCACAATTACAACCTCTTAAACACTGGCATTTAGCTAGGGAATATGACATTTCAGAATTTAGTTAGCCCCCTGTGGTGCTGCTGATATCCCGACGCTTCTCGCAACGATACTCACAACGGTACTCACCAGAAAAATATGCAATAGAGCGAAGACTGTTATTTAAAATGATATCTTATATAGACCCTCCTTGTGGTATGTTATGTTTGAATAAGAGAATAATGCATTTCTACAATTGACGCTTTTAAAATACGTTTTTTACAACGATACTCGCTATATACTATAAATAACTTGATCTTATATGTCTCCTTTTATGCTACGGAAGTGAGCATCGTCGCCGCTTAAAGTCTATTTTATGAATGAAACAGCAGTTAATACCTTTCATAGAAACCAACACAATGCTGGTAACACTAGCAAACAGCCGAAGTGACCAGTTTTCGTGAAACAACACAGATTTACCGAAATAATTCCCATGGTAATCAGTGAGTATCGTGGTGAGTACCGTGCGAGCACAGTGCTGGCATTAGTAATAACAATCGAATATCAAGTTATATTTGTTAATAAATTAGCCATTATTTCCACGTGTTATCGCTGTTTATACTGCTACTCTCGTGCATGATGTGTATACTAATGAAAACCTAAAACAATTTTCAATATATTACGCAATTTACTTGTTTGTATTAGGTGTTATTGAATGTCTAAAATTCCGTGCTTTTTGATCGAAGTTCATTTCTACAATATTGCTTTCCGTAGTGAAATTGAGTAACGCACATATTCTATGACATTTGTAAAATTAATAAAATATTCGCTATCCAAACAGCGTTTTCGCTTACATGCGCAGAACACATGAAACGCTGCGCACCTCAGGTTAACACAAAGACGTTTCAATTCCCCTTTAACGCGAAGTCGTTTTAAGTGAAGGGAATATTGCATAAGTTAAACTCTCCACATACTTAAAGAAATGCGTAATCGATTGATTGTGAATAAATTTAAATTATTTTTTAGATAAATCAAGCTTTTCCAATCGCATTGTCACGAGGCGATCACTTTCATTGTAGTATGTTTTCAATAATTCGTGCAAAGACGTCTTAATCAATAAAATAACTTTTTTGGGAGCAATAAACACAACTAAATGCCTTTAAACTCCATATAATAAGTCTGTCACCAACAAAATGTCAACATTTCACTCAATTATTGCTATTATTGTTTAAAACCCAACTACATAACAGCTAATGTTCTATTAACGGAAACTGTTTTCTCAGACAATCATTTTCAAAAGCCTTGGGACATTTGCATCCTTTTTCGGTTTTCCAACTCCCCGGCCCCCTGTTCAATGTTGTATACCATGTTTACGGTGAATTTTGCCGGAATTGTTAATTTGTTTCATTAGACAACATTGTAAAGGGCGTGGGAGGGAGGGTTGTGTACATATCGCAAAATAGACGATGTTGAAGGAGTATATTTAGAAAAGCTCAAGTGTCCCAACTACTTTTGAAATTGATTGTAATACACCACAGAATAAAGATCACGTAATATATCAATCTCTTTAATAACTATAAACAATTTGTTCATGACTCAATTTCTTGAATTTGTTCTTGACTGAATTTCTGTTTGCTGATTGTCTGAACTAGCGCCCAGTGCTCGACCGAGCTTCCAACGGTCAATTTGTAGCCGCTTTGGAGGCCGCCGATGTTTATCGTTAGTTTCAACCCGAGCGATGGAGCTTTTGGCGACGCTAATTCTCTTCATTGCACTGTTTCCGTCTTCATTGCTGACGTCAGAGGGAAACTGCAATGTTTCCCTCGGCAGAAGAAACATTGAGTTTCAGAGTCAGCTGTTATCCGCGTACTTAACAGTTACAAAGTTTTTTAACCGATCAGTTCGAGTTTTTATAGGTCATTCGACCTTTCCGGATCTCAAAGAGTATTTATGGTTGGAAGTAATACCTTGGATACGGATAAGAGCATAAAGCGGGTTATCTGGTCGAATCTTTGTGACAAATCTTTTACAGGCTGCCTCTGCGTAAGTTAAGGATCGTAATGCCAGCCATGGTTAATGCATGGTCATAAGTTTCGGAATGGTAGATAACTGATAGAGCACGTTTCTGAACCTTTTCAAGAGCGTTATCGAGGAATTGTGGGAGGTCGGCGAAAACAACAGAGGCATACTCCAATACTGATCTTACGAGCATAATGTCAGCTGGGGAAACGCCACACTTCTTAAGTTTCCTTAAAACATATAACCTTTTGTTGGCTTTCTTGATTATGTAGTCGCAATATACAGTCCACGTTAAGTCACTGGTTATATATATTCCAAGTAACTTAAATGACTTAACTGATTCTACATAAGTGCCACCAGTAGCGATTTGCCCCCACTCACAGCTATTATAACGAAGAAAATCAACAGACATCGTTTTACACTTCCTCGGATTTAACTCCATATTGTTCTCACCAGCAAACGTCTGAATGTCAGAAACGATATAATCTATCACAGAGGGCGAGTTTCGTGGGACTATTTCCATAGTAGTTAGGTCGTTGACGAACTTCACCCGTGGGCTCCATGTAGCCAATAGGTCGTTCACCATTATCGCAAAAAGTATTGGGCGTAAGTTTGTCCCTTGCGGAATACCTCCATTAATACATCCGATGTTGATGCATAAGTTCCAATACGCACAAACCGTGTTCTGCCCTGCAGAAAAGCAACAACCCACCTTAATAGACAACAATGAATATTCAACTTAGATAACTTATCTACCAAAATATTGTGATCTATTAAGTCAAATCCTTTACGGAAATCAGTGAAGAAAAATATCCCTTTATCAAGGGCTTCGAAGGCCAGGTGGAGGAGATATACTATCGCTTGTTTTGATGATTTCCCAGCCAGAGCAAACCGTTTCCTATGTAGTTGGTGTAGGATAGGAGCAAGTATTCTACATGAAGTGAAACTTTCCATCACTTTAGCAACTTGGCACGTTAGAGATATTGGTCTAATGTCATTCTCAATGGAATTAGGCGGGTTTTGCTTAGGAAGTGGGCTAACAGCGGCACTTTTGAGTAAAGGTGGAACATAACCATTACATAGTGAAGCGTTATGGATATCGGCAATCACAGGAGCAAGTTCAAATGCAAATAGCTTCAGGACTATGTTGGGGATTGCATCTGGTCCAGGAGCTTTCTTAACTTTCATAGAGCGTAAGGCTTCGTAAGCTTCTCTAGGAGACACAAAAAGTTCATCCGGAATTTAAGAGGCATTAACGGGAATACTTTGGATATCATCAATTGAGATGGAAACAAAACCGGACGTAAGACCAACGAAGAACTGATTAATCCTTTCACACAATGTGTTAATCGATTCATTAGTGTCTATCAGTGACATTTTGAAAGCATTGACCATTTCTGTCTGATAAGCCAGAAAGATTCTTAATCTCTTTCCACCATCTACTAACATTTGTGTCGTTCAAGTTTTTAACCTTAGTGTTGTAAAAAGATCTCTTGCAACATTTAATTGAGCGCTAGACCTTATTACGCCAGAATTTAAATAAAGGGGAATTCTTGCCGTATTTAACGAGACATTTTTGTCTTTTAGTAATCCAAGCCTTGATTTTAGTGGTTATCCATGGTTTATCAGAGCTATGCACACGCGATAACTTACTCGGTGACTTATCAATAGCTTTTATTAGAGTATGATGGAAACACTCGAATTTACTTTTGCACGAACTTTCAGAATAAATTTCCTGCCACGAAAAAGACGTTATCCATTGGCCAAACTCTCGAATCCGACTGTGCCTAGTGTCGCATCTGGTAACAGTCTCTTTAGAGGACTGAATTTGGGAAAGGCCTTGTTTGAGAAGAAAACAATAATAATCACTAGTACCAATCTTCGGCAATTGCCTTGGTGTAGACACCATCTTAGGTTGGTTAGTTAAACACCAATCAAGTATCCCTGTATCACGAGTAAGAAATTTAACAATCTGAGTCAAGCCGCATTGACGTTGTATACGTGCTGGCGAGATGTTTGTTGAATTGGGGTTAAAATCACCTACAATGTAAATTAAGCTGTCTGGATGATCGAGTGAATATGAATCCACTATTTCTTGGATATGGTCATAGAATTTATCATATCACCCGAAGCTTGGGGCGGGTGGTAAACAACTCCAATTAATACTGAGGAGCTTGATCTTGGGAGTCGGATAGGTCTTAGCTGTACCATAACATTTCCGTTATAGAATCAGTGAGATCAAAGGGTACAAGCCTCTTACACGGAATAACAGATTTAACATATACAGTCACACCGCCACCATGCGTTATTCATAGGTTCTAATGGTGCCAAAACCTGGGAGGTCGTGTGGAAACATCCATCAACATCGGAGGGTAAGAGGTCGGTCGTGGATATGGAGAGTACATTGGGTACTTCATTAATGGATGTGGGTTGAAGTCTAATAACTGTTGAGGGGCAACTGTTGAGGATTGCCTTGAAGCTCTTGTAAAAAAGGAGAATTAAAGTTGTATTGAGTTTGGCGATCTTGCGAAGACTGTTGTAAAATACCATGAAAAAAGTCGCACTTTGAACCTTTAAGACAATGACCTCTTCTCCGAAGAAAAGGGCAGGGCGCCATATGTTTAGGTGTAGCGGTTTTACGTCGATCGTCGTTAGATCTTAAATTATTATTTTGTATGTTTCGGACAAAAACTTCTTGAATCTCTTGTGGATTGTTCGGTGCTGTATTAAATGAGGTACCGGCATTTGATTGACCAGCCATACAGTTCTGCTTACGCCATCATGGCGAGTGTTCGAGCTTTTTCAAGCTCCCAAAACATTCTTGTTTTTTCTGTATATTTTTGTGTAATTTTACGGATTATATCACCCTAAAAGATGTACTAGGAGTCATTCATCCAACGAGAAACTTTTACATGTGACTAAAGGAATTACAATGATTATTAAACTGATTAACGGAATTAACGGTCACGCTCGTCTATTAACGGTCAAACAACGGCCGCTAACAAACTCGTCAAAACTTGTCAATTTCCGAGTTTTCCTTTACGCTTTCTTCTCACTCGTCTTAATATCTTCATGTGGAGATGTGGAAACTAATCCTGGACCAGGACTCTCGACTGAATCACCAACAAACGGACTAGAAACTATTTATCTTAACGCAAGAAGTTTAAAGGCTTTCGTTCCATAAATGGGGTGTTGGTGGCATAGTGGTTAGTGCACGTGCCTTTCACCTCTGCGACCCGGGTTCGATTGCTGCACGGTGCAGTTATCTGATTAAAAAAATTCACCTTGGCCGCATGTGAGAAGAACTGCGTCCAGTTTGACTCTACCAAACACCACAGGTTTCCTTCGGGTACTCCGGTTTCCTCCTGTAGTAACATGGACCTCAGGATAACAGTTTAGATATAACTGATAGAGTTATCCAGTATAAATAAGGTTAGTTTAGTTTTAGATGGCGACGCTACTGCTAAAGTCTGCAAGATCACTTTGCTGCAGCAACTGGTTCACAGCGGAGCCTATGATGTTATCTGCATCTGTGAAACATGACTCAACGACTCTATTATGAGTAGCGAACTGTCACCGGGATACTCCATCTTTCGTCGAGACAGAGCGGGTAAGGTCGGAGGTGGCGTTCTTGTTGCTATAAAATCCAACATACATGCGACCCGTCGATTAGATCTGGAAAGGGAAAGCGTTGAGCTTATCGTAGTTGAGCTTGTCAAGACAAACAGTAGAACAGACCTTCTGCACACCTTTTATCGCCCTCCTGGATCCGGTCCTGAAGTAGTACAACTGAACTCGTGGCCTCAAAATAGGTCAGAAAATCTGAGAGATGTTCATCTATCTCATCATCGAGAGATCCCATTAATTCATCGAAAGCTTCTGTTACACGATTTGGTGGTACAAATGGAAGAGCCTAAAAAGATTTGATAATGAATGCATTGTTCGCACTGTCTCTGTACCACCCCTGCACACCAAGTCTCTGTATTTTTCTCCACAGGCACTGGCCAAAGTGAAATAAGCATCCTTGGATTTCAGCTTCGGGAAAATGGTATCGCAACGATTGTATGGCGGCCATTTCGAAATCGATCATCTCTGTCAGCGGGGAGAGATCGTGTCGACGATCTTTAAGGAGCCGGAAGATACGGTCGTTGGTATTTCGGTCTTTATTTCTGGCGATGCAGTACACAACGGGCACAGTTCTGGAACCATCGGCGATCACGTGTAGTGTGTACAGCTGGTACCCATTCGGCGCGCTATCTAACGTTCTGTCGCAGAGCCAATGTCTTTGGCGTGCAAGAACGTCCAAGTTCTTATCGGTTGCGAAGACATAGAGCTCTAGGTTGTCATCGTGAAGAGCAAGGAACTGTTGCCCACGTGTTGTTTGGCACATGTCGTCAGGGATATCATCACCATCTGGGGCTTTTCGCTTCCTTATCATTCTTGCCAGCGTTTCTTTTTTGGGAAGACTGCCGGCGGCGGCAAGCGGAAAATCTTGGGTGCAGTTCTGAATGATATTGCTGGTAGATTCTTCTGAATTCTCAGCGCGATGTTTCATTGCTGACACTGCTCGTTGGACAGCCAAACGAGATGGATCGGATGGATGCGAATGCTCTGTTGGTTGCTTGCTACCATACTGTTTCTGCCACAGTTGAGAGTCTGCCAGAGCATTCCTTACGTCGTTCGCATCTCCAGTAGGACGTCTCACCTTTTTTCTTGTCCAAAACGTAAACGAAACCTTCGAAAAGTAATTTGCGATTACCCCGAGAGCTGTAAATGAATTCCATGATTCTCAAAATGAGATTTGCTTACGCCGTTGTCTTTATATACGCTCGTTTGTTTATGACCTGACATAAAAACACGTTCCCAACAAATGAGTCATCCGCTACACAAACAAATTATCCATATGGAAAAGCACCGCTAATGACCCACATGGGAATTGCGGGTCACGCAGAGTTGATTTATTTTCAAACCTGAGACATGAGTCATCGTCTCAAACAATTTAGAAAACAATGTGGATGAATTTATTTTGACGAAATAACATTCGGCAAAATGACTTTTCGGCAAATTGTCCCTTCGGCAAAATGTCTTTTCGGCAAAAAGTCCGTTCGCTAAATTTTGCATTCGGCAAAATGTCCGTCGGCAAAATGTCTTTCGGCAAAGTGTCTTTCGGCAAAATGTCCGGCTACCGCATTGTCCTGGTTGGAGACTTCAATCTTCCTGCACTTGATTGGTCACTCGACCAACCGACTCCTACAAACATTGGAGGACACCTGGAGGAGACATTTTGTGAACTGGTCGGCGATAACTTTCTGCAACAATTTATAACTGGTCCCACTCACAACGGTGGTAATAAACTCGATCTAATACTATGCAACTGTCCGGATATTATCAGAAACGTATCAACAACTACTCCAGAAGAATCAAACTTTCCTACTGATCACTATATTATCGAATTTGTCATTCAGCAAATGTTTAGTCGAGCTAAACCGGTAACGCGCAAGGTCTTCGACTACAAGCGGGGAAATTTCAACGGTCTTCGTAGTTTTCTATCATAAACGCCATTCGAGTCTACTTTCTCAGACACCGCCGACGAATGCTGGCTTCAGTGGAAGAAATGGTCTCTAAATGCTGTTGGTAAATTTATTGCAATGAAGACAGTCAAAGATATCAATTCTCCACCTTGGATCGACGGAGAAGTTAGGCACCTAATCCAGAAGAAATATGCAGCGCTGAAAAAAGTTCGATAGTTTAAAACGGAAGATCGAAAACGAAAACTGCGGACACTAAGTCAAAACATCAAGAACTTAGTTAGAAGAAAACACTGTGGGTACCTACTGTAGATAAAATCGAGGGTTCATTTAGCGACAATCCAAAGTTATTCTGTAGCTACCATAAAGCCGTATTCCATCATCGAGAAAGCCAAAGTAGAGTCATCTCTTACAAAGACGTTGCGGCCAAAACGCCAGTCGAAAAAGCGGAACTTTTTAACTCTTATTTCTCTTCCGTATTCCAACCACCAAGATCCAATGTAACATCAGCTACTGTCAACTGTTCATCTCCGATGAAAACTGATATGCAACTATCTGACATTATCCTCAGTGTGGAAGAAGTTGCTAATTGCTTTGGAGATTTGGACACTACAAAGGCATGTGGACCTGATGGGATTCCGGCATACCTCTTAAAAGAGTGTAGTGAACAAATTGCACCAAGCCTGTGTGCACTTTTCAACCATTCACTGCATTCTGGTCACATTCCTTCCGAGTGGAAATCAGCTGATCTCACACCGATTCATAGAAAAGAATCAGAAAGAGCCAGCAGAAAATTACAGGCCCATCTCGCTGCATCTATAATAGACTGTACGATCACGTTATATATATATATATACTATAGTAAAATATATTGGCATAAACCCTAGTAAAATTCATATTTCAATATCATTCCTACTTAGATCGCAAGCAGTAAAGACTGAAATCCCACCCACCTCCCCAAAACATAGGCAATAGCCTTTTTCACCAATTGTTGGGCTACTTTTAATGATATTGTGTTATGTGATATTTTAATATGGTTACTGTAATTACTATATATGGTCTCTTAGCTTAATAAATAGGACGTTATACCTATATATTGGACGATTTAAACTATTCTGCAACCTAAAGATATGCATGCAATCACCGGCGACATGGAACATTGGCAGTCGTTCACGACCGTGCTTACCAGAACTGCTGCTCCTTGACATTTATAGTTACGAACAATTAGAGATGTGACGAAAGCAAAAACGTTGGACGAAATGTTGTATCAATATATACAATTAATGAATTAAATTGAATTATGAAATAAAAACGAAGTGTCTGAGGCAATTGCTCTAGTATGAGGTCGCAATTTTACCATAGACCTCACGTTTTCTTTACGGAATTTGGCAATCTGGCCTAGAGCCAATTTTACTTAAAAAATCGCTCTGATTTCTGCATACGAGTATATGTCCTGAGCCAGATCAAGGGTCCAACTCGGAGTATATGTCTTGCAGGGCAGACTGGGATCCAACTCCATTGAGTATATGTTCTAGTTGCCTTTCAGGATCCAGCTCAAATCCACACGGTGAAAGTATATGTCTTGAGCAGATTAGGACCCAGCTAAAAATCAGCAATTTATCTTAATCGCCTTCCTCAAGATCCAGCTTTCAATTACGAGTATCTGCCCTTGGAATCTCTCAGGACCCAGCTCATCGCAGATAAACAAAAATATATAGAGCAGTTGCCCCACACTTCCATAACCCCACAAAAACATTGCCTTATTTACTGTGTCAGTATCGATCTTAGCAGTATTTGGTAGTTGAGGACATTAACCTAATAATAGCAATAAAAACAACTACTAAATAACGACATATCAGGCAAATTGCTTAGCATATTTATACAACAAGTACTGTACCTTTCTTTTTTTGATGTCTTTAATGGTGCATTATTTTGATGAAATATCTCCTTTGAGTTCTGATATCGTACGATTTTTATCAAGAATGTCTTGTTTTACTTGCTTCTTCCCCCTAGCCCACGCACGAATAACAAAGTGCGTTAACTTTCCTGCCATGCGGTTCGGACTACTCGCTCGTATAAATACCTGTAAATAAAGACAAAATACATGAATTATGCATCAAACAAATCTACGACCCTTGCTCGACAGTGCTCTCGCTTCAGATTTCAAGACATTTCGTTAATTATCCTGAAAATTACATATACTTTGAAAGAACGCTATCACAAATTGGTTCAGTTCGGGCTTACCTAGGTAGAAAAAACCCATCCTAGAACTCGGCTAGAAGTCTTCTTTAACAGACTGATGCCGCCATGGTGGAGAGGAAGTCAACGCTTCGTTTATGATCGAAAAAACAGCGATATTTATACGATTATAAAACGACAAACGATTTAAAAGGACGTGTATTTTGCGCGTTTAAACCGCGCTGACAACAATGACCGTGCGTAAGAAGACCAATTAGGAGACTGGTAATGACTGAGCGCTTTCGCGACAAAAAATCCCCACCGTGAAATAAAAATGCGAGATACATACCTAAAACAAGCAAAGAAAACAAAATTGCAGGAAGACTGGATATTATACAAACAATGTCGAAACACCGTAGTGAAGGAAATTCGTGACTCAAAAAAAGAGTACCACACCCGAGCACCTAATGATAACATTAAAAACACAAAAGTATTATGGAAGATTTTCAAGGAAATTTCACCAGTTGATACAAATACGACGAAAGAATTCTTAACTGTAAATAATATACAATATACTGATCACCATGAGATTAGTAATTTATTTAACAATTATTTTGTCACCATAATCCAAGAAATGAAAGAAAGAATAACACCAATGCAAACTGATTTCGCAAGATTAGAAAGTTTCATTGATAACCATCTTCCTGCAACTACCTACTTTAAAATACCTAATATTAGCGAACAAAGAGTTCTTGACGCTCTCCAACACATAGACACTAAAAAAGCAACTGGGTAAGATGGTGTTGATGCACTCTATCAAAATACGTGATCCAGCTCTCTTAAAATCAATCGCTTACTTATGTCATCTAAGTATTAATCCCCGAGCCCGGGCGTAGGGCCGAAGGCCCGGAGCCCGGCGAGGGTGCTAATCTCGACATGCGTGTAGTCCACTTTACACGCGTGTAGAAAAAGTGAGGGAGACGAAATCTGGGAAGTAGTTTATATATATATATATATATATATATATATATATATATATATATATATATATAAGAATAGTTGGACAATGGTGACTAGGTGTGTGGTGAAAAAGCAAAATCTGTCATTCATGCTTAGCCTGGACATTTTTATTTTGTAGCAGGCCTTTATTGAGCTAGAGAATTTTTTTTATCAAATTTCAAACACATCTTCTTTGGCGAATTTTCCTTTTTAAAATCATGAAAAAAATGCATTTTAATAATTTGTTACCTGCTTTATAAATTCCTTCTTTGTTTTCTATTTTGTTTAATATTTTATCTTAAAGTGAATTTGAGGCAATGTCACCATAATGATTCAGAACTAGCATGTAACTTTACTGTTTTATCGAATAATTTTGATACAAGAACTAGCCCAACTTTCTTCTAAATTAGAGCGTATATAAGAAAGTTAAAAAAAAAATGTTGGTTTGCCTGGTTGTTTAAACTTGTAGCTCTGAATCACTGAGCCAGGGGGAAACATTTTTATATAGAGAAAGGAATAACAGCATGTTTTGCATTGAAATGCTAGGAAAATATTAATCTTCATAAAAATGTAACATGCAAATGATTGTGTTCACTTTGTTTAACTTTACAAGTTTACCATAGTATTCAACTGAGTGTATCGTATTTGAACGATAACACAATATAATTGAAAATTTAATATGAAGTTTGATTGAAATTCTACCTGAGTTACATTTCGGAGTGATTTTAAGCCATGCATTGCTAGCTACATTAGTACATTTTACTATTTCTGAAGATACAATCTTATTTGTACAGCGGTTACAGCCATATCAACCTGGCGAAAACTTCACAGAGTTGCAGACAAAAATACAAGGTTTCAAGGTTTTAGTTCGTGTTGTAATCCACATTTGAGGGATTAAATTACAGAACATCTTCTTCCTGAAAGTTATGGCTGTGAGAACAAGGCTTGGTTTTGGTAATGCAATTACTAATTTTCTTGGACCTTCCAAAGAAATGCCAGTTTCGGATTTCCCAACTAATCGTGAGTTACTCTGCCATGGACAACTGTTAAAGGAGAGTGCTTTGGGGGGTAAACACTATACAAATAAGCTGATGGCTTCTGACTTGGCCAGTATATTAACAGCTCAGTGAGAACATGCCAATGCTCTGTTTAAATTTCCTGTCATCAGTGAGCAGAGGGTTGTTGCAAAATTGTAGAATTATTGGAGAGAATGTGCATATTTGTGTACAGGAGAACTGGTAATACAAAGAATGCAAGGGAGAAGTTTACTTCCAGGCTAGATAAACTGTTTGACATTCTTCATTGCAAGTGCCCTATTCAATTAGAGAAACAGTCTGTCTGTAAAGATACTTGCCCTGATAAACTTCACATTCACTGCACATGTGCCAGAGAATCAAGGATTCCAGTTTTGGAGCTTGAATATATTAAAGCTCAATGTGCTAAAAATGGTAGCAAAAATAAGTTTCAACTTGGTTCTATTGATGTCGTGGAGACACAAAGGCAAATAAAGGCTTTTAAAAGAAAGCAGACAGAGGGAAAACAGAAGCAACTGAAGGCCGGTGTGTATGCTGAAGAAGAGTGTAAGCAACTGGAAGCTCAGATGGAGCAGTTGTCTTTGGGAGACGAGTTTGGAGAAGCTAGTTTGTCAGGCGAGAGCCTGGTAGGAGGTAAATATGACCCCGAATTTAGACATGTTGAAACAGACAGACTCTTGCAGAACTCAAAGCAAAATCGAACAAAGTATCCAACCCTGGCATTGACAAGCATGAGATACGGCATCAGTGCGAGAGCTACAGCAGCACTGGATACAGCTACACTTATTGATCATG
This sequence comes from Paragorgia papillata, assembly GCA_035771165.1. NCBI lineage: Eukaryota > Metazoa > Cnidaria > Anthozoa > Scleralcyonacea > Coralliidae > Paragorgia > Paragorgia papillata. The sequence continues at coordinate 690,496 of JAWNZC010000225.1, forward strand.
GGTTCATTAGCTCTCTTGACCAAACAGGCATTGTGGATCATAGTAAGATTCAGAGAGAAAAAAATAGAATAATGCAAGAACTTCAAGTTCAATTTAAAGAAAGTTTATACCATAGTCCAGTTAAGTGCATTCTTTTTTATGGGCGCAAGGATCTTACGAAGTTGATTTCACCAATTGATGGGAGCACTACAGTATGAGCTCTGAACCAGGAGGGCAGTATCTCCACCACTTTGTGCCAGAGAAGGCCACCAATGATACGTCAGCTGCTGAGCAGGTTGCTATCCAGATTGTGGACTGGCTCAGTGTGCATGGTGTTGATCAGACACTGCAAGATTTGGGTGGAGACTCAACTAATATAAACACTGGGTGGAAGGGTGGTACTGTACAGTTTGTTGAGCAAAAACTTTCTCGAAAACTTATATGGCTAGTGTGCTTTCTTCATACTAATGAGTTGCCACTGAGACATCTCATTACCAGTTTAGATGTAAAAACGAACTTTGACCACACATTTGCAGGGCCCATTGGACGAGCACTAGATAAAACAACATCTCTAGAAATAAATAAGAGATTTAAAAAGATAAATAAGGGACCTGCCATCCGTCCATTGCGACCAGAGATTATTGATGATTTGTCAACTGATCAGCATTATGGATACATGATTGTTAATGCCATACGTTTGGGACATGTGCCAAAATATCTTGAAAATTTAGATTGTGATCCAGTTAACCATAGCCGATGGCTTACAACGGCAAATAGCCTTTGTTGGCTGTATGTTTCAAAACACGGATTTGTGGGCAAAAACCTTAGACACTTTACCCTGATTGTAGAATACATTGTTTTGTTTACTACCCATGTTGGTTTGAAGCGAAGATTCTTTCCCATATGGTGGATGGACCACGTCATGTCTTGACTCAGTTAAAACTTGTCAGAGACTACATGCAAAAAGATGTAGTGGCAATTGTAACCAAATATGTTGAGTCTGGGGCCTGGTTTGCTCACAGTGAACATATTTTGCAAACTTTACTTGCTAGTGACGACGAGACAGAGCGTCGCTTTGCAGTTAAGGTCATTATTGGTCTTAGGGGTAAAAGTAAATTAGCTGACAGCAATATTCGCCCCTATAAAATTCCACCTCTGAATTGGCAAGCAGAGAAGCTGAGCGAGCTCATATCTTGGGATAAGAACGTGTACGAGCCTGTCCTCACTTGTAACCTTACCCAGGATGAGATCCGACAATTTTTAGACAAGAGAATGATTGTGTTTGAGTTTCCTGTGCACGGACAGTCAATAGAACGTATAGTCAAGGAAGTTACTATTGCATCAGCCGCTGTGAATGGGTTTGAGAGAAGACATGGATACATCCGCTCTAGGGCTGCAAAGAGGGAACTTATGCCTGTCAATAATACCAAGAAACATCTGCTGGGTTTATTGAGTGGAAAATGAACAGCTGTTATTTTTTATCTAAGAAATACACTAAAATCTAAGAAACACCAAAAAAAGTAGAAAGTAATAAAAAAACTCAAAAAAAATTTAGATAGAAAACAATAGGAAATATAAAAGTTGGGGTAAATAATAAAGATGTTGTGTTGCAAAAGTATATGGACTGTTATATTAAATTTCTGACATGGAAACAAAGCTGGGACTTCTTTCAATATTGTATCTTTTCCACCAACGTTGTTGTCTTTCTATACAATCACATCGTTTAAAGACTTTAACTTTAACTCTCTTAGGCGAATAACTTGCACAATATTTACAAAAAATTATATTAACTTCACATTTGTTACATGTAAAGAAACACTGCAGACTTTCGTGTTGGATTTCATTAGAACAGCTAATACAGTAAGTTATCATCTAAAAAAACCCGATTATGTTTAAAATTGAAAAGGAGATACGAGAGTAGTCAAAAAACAAAAAAAATGTTTATTCATTTTTTTATATTTTATTTACATTGTTTTTTGGTTGTTTTAAAGATCGTTTTTTTCCCACCACTTTTGTTGTCTTTCCATACAATCACATCGTTTGAAGACTTTACTTTAACATTCATAGGGCGATATTCTGAACAATCTTTACAAAAAATTATATGAACTTCACATTTTTTACATGTATAGAAACACTGTAGATTTTTGTGTGGAATTTCACGAGAACAGGTAATACAGAAAGGGTCACCCATCTATAAAAGAGGAGGAGGAATGATGCAAAAAAAACTGTACCGTGTTTGATATGGCGGAGGCAAATGAACATGCGAGACGTGTTTGCGAAAGTTTTGCTAATTACTTTAATAGTAATCCAGAAATGATAAAATGTTTGTTTGAAGAGTGTGATAAAACAATGAAGAGTGAAAGAATGGGTGAATTATTGCAAAATAAGGATAGTGAAAAGTACAAACTACAAAATGAAGAAGATAAAAAAATCAACAACGACGAAGGGTAATTACCTTAATTGAAATTAACTTCCTCGAAAATTGCTTCTTCTTCTACTTCTTGGTTAGATTTTTTTGTTTTTCTTCTTTTTGCTATTGTTCTTTCATAATTTCGTTTGTTAACATGTGTACATGCCAGCTGTAATATAAGTTTTATAATTTTTTGGCACTTTTTTATATTTATCATCACTATCGCGAGTTCGATTAAAAAACTACATTCAGACTGGATCTGGATCGCGAGAGCTATAGAATCTGAAAACGCAATATTGGACTATCAACTTACAATGCAGACTGCATTGTAAGTTGATAGTCCAATATTGCGTTTTCAGATTCTATAGCTCTCGCGATCCAGAGAAGACAACTGTGTGTATTTAGGGTAATAGTGTGTTCAACATCGTAATTTTCTTTTGTAAATAGTGTATAGCGACTGTCCGTTTTATATACAATAATGTAATCCTGTGAAGACGTAAATCTTTTTGTTGCACACCAAGTTTTTAATTCGACTTTATTTGGAAAATACATGACAAATTTGAAGAGAGGATATGCGGAAGATGATTCATTTATCAGATCGTGTAAATGTTGACGATAGGTTTCAGACCATTTGTGTAGTAGTCCTGCTGGTAGTATTTTCGCTTTATTGTTACAAATAATACATTTATAGTTATTAAATGTACTTATAATGTCTTATAATTGTTATTTTTTTATGCTTTTTTTACCTTTTATGTCCTTATTTGGGCTTTTTCTGTAATTATCGTTTAGCTTTTTTAAGCCTATTTTATTTATTTATTAGTGCTTTTTTGGAATGATTCAAGAATATAAAAGCGCAATTTGTTTTTTACTTCTTCATTATGTTTCTTGCCTTGCTTGCGTGTTTCTTTGAAATACTTCAAGAGAATATGTGGAAATACGCGTATATTACAACTATTCTTCTTCTTTTGTTTGTGTGTTATGGCCACACACATAGTGCTGATGAGATAAATGAGAAGATTAAAAAAGACAAACTCAAGGAAGACGACGAGTGTTGCTATTGCGAATACGAGAAAGAAACAATTAATCATTTGAAGGATGGTTCAACATTATCATTGAACAAGAAGAAGAATGGATAGAAGAAGAAAACATTTGAATAAAAAATACAACAACAACAATGATTTAGTTGAAGAAGATTATATTAAAACAACATTATTAACAAAAAAAACCCGATTTAATTAAACTGATGATTGATTGTTTAAATTGTCTCTCTCGATAATAAAATAAATGTCTCTTTTACGCTAATTAGAAAAAGTGTACTTGGTTTTCTTTTATGATCCCTCCGCAGATGTTGTTTGTTGACCAGGCTTTTGCTCTCCATACACCCCGCTTCTTACGAAGTAGATTTCTTTAAAATTTTTAGCATTTCGGCTTTGGGTTATAGTCGATTCTCCATCTCTTGTCCATTTGACTATCCACCAGTTACCATTCACTACCCAATCTTCAATTAATTCTTCATCTGTAATCCATGTTTGGTTATAATAAACATTCATTTTTTCCCCAATATATTTTGATATATATTGTTCTTCTTTGAAAGCAGGGAAAGTGTTTGAATTTCCAACAAATTTAATCGTTTTTTATAACACGTTAATCTCATTATAAGTCATTGTAAACCATATAGGGTAATGTACGTCATAGTTCTATCTAGAAGGTTATTGGAATGTTGTTTACTCATAAAAATGGTTGATTTCCAAGTATTAAATGAATGGAATGTTGTTTACTACGAATCCATTTCTATCTACTTTCACTATATAGTAATTGTATACCATATATGGTAATGTACGTCATAGTTCTATCTAGAAGGTTAATGGGATGTTGTTTACTCAAAAAAATGGTTTATTTCTAAGTATTTGATTTCCAAAGTATTAAATTAATGGAATGTTGTTTACTACGAACCCTATTTCTAAGTATTTCGTTTCCAATCATGACGTACATACCCAGCCATTTTCTTCTTTGTTTTTCGAACGATTGATTACCATGGGTGTATTAATCGAATTAGAAAACGGTGTTAATTGTTTATAGCGATTCAAGATAGCTTCGAATCTTAATGTCTCGTTAATGTCGGGTCTTAATGTCTCGTTAATGTCGGGTATTTGTTTTGGTTTAAAAAATAATTGATTAATTTCTGACCGAACAAGAAATGCTCCTGTTTCCAAATAAAAAGTTTTAACTTTTAGATGAAGTATCTTCTCGACGCATTGGCGACATGCTGGGAATAAGCAAACTTGGTCTTTATTTCAATCTTCGTGACAAAATCCGCAAAGTTCAGCATCACGCAAGCAGTATTTACAAGTACAAAATGTTGGGAATGAAAGATTTGATCCGTATTCCCATAATTTTTTTGTAGTCTCTTGTATGTGAGTATGTGGTTAGTTCTTCTTTGTTGAGATAATTTTTCGCTTCCTTTAAAATATTATCCATCTTTCGACTTAAGTGTTTTTATCGTTTGTTATCGTTTTAATACAGACTAACACACCTTATATGGTAAAAGATAGATTTTTTTCCAAAAAAATCTAGAAGATTCGGTACAAAGGTTGATATTACTTATAACCATATATAGTGAAAGATATTTTTTGGAAAAAATAAGAAAGAAGTGGGGTTAAAGGTTAATTTATTTTTATAACAAATGACCATATATGGAGTATTTATATTTTAGTAAAAAGTGAAAAAAATTATTTAATATTTTTTGTTCGACGTAGATTTTGTAAGCGATCAAGAAAAAAAATGAAGTAGCGAAAGCTAGTTATGAAAAGCTTATTTTGCTTTAATCGAAATGTGATTACGACTCTAAAGACCTAAATGAAGGTAAAGTTTAAATTTTTTGTTTGCTTTTATCGAACGCAAACCATTTTAGTTTAATATATTTTTTTTATTTAGTAGTTGAAAGGAAAAGAATTAGCGAGGAACAAGACCGACAACAAGAGGAAGCCCGTATACGCGAAGAAGAAGAACGAGAACGAGAACGAGAACGATTAGAGGGAGAAGAACGAGAAAGAAGAAGCGTGAGAAAGAAGAAGCCGATTTGGCATGTGAAGAAGAGGTAATCGGTTTAAATATAGTAGGAGGAGGAGGAGTAGAATTTTCATTTAATGACATTATGAAAGACTTAGAAATGAGTCCATCACCATCAACATCTTTTTCGCCGTTAATTGAACCACAACAGCAACATTTTTACCCTCATCCACAACATCCGCCATCATTTCATCCATCATCGTCTTCGTTATTACCGGAGAATTTTAATTATGTACCCCATAAAATAATTAATCCGTTGGGGTCAGATTCCATTTACACGGAATTTAAATTAGATCGTCCAAAAAAAGTAAAAATAGATAGTCCGCCAAAAAAAGGAAATAATATTAATTTATTAAGATCGTTATATGAGATGAGCGACGATTTTGAAGAGGAAGAAGAACAACATGTAGAAGAGAAGAAAAAAGAAAAATATTACAATAGAAAGTTATTGTTAACAAAAAAACAAGTAAAAACATTAGAATTTCCTATTTATATGAAAACGAATAGTGACATTGTAGTAGCTGCAGAAAATAAGTTTAGAGAGATAAGACGAAAAAAAAAATAGTTAAACAAAGTAGTATAAAGGAAGCTTTAGTTGATTATGAGTTAATGGAGGCTAGATACAGAAATGATTTGAAGAAAGTAGATAAAAAAAAAATAAATAAAAAAAATGAATGTTATTAGTACACAACTTAAAGATGAAGGAATTGTATACAAAAATGGATATTTAGAAAAAGAAATTTTGAACGCGTCAGCGGTGTCAGAAAGGGTATTAGGTGTTGTACCGTTTACGTTTGACCATTTACAACAAATCTACCGTGAATTTGGTATCTTGAATGAGGGAAGAATTATAGCTTTTTATGGTTTTATTTTACTTTGCTCTGGGAAATTAACAGAAGAAGAAATAAAGTTACTTGTGAAAGCGACAGTGGATGATTTAAAAGCTACAAATTATTTCGAACGTGAAATTAAAAGAAGAGAGAGAGAAAATATTAAAAAAGATTTTTTATTTGTTACAGTTCTTACGTCTTTAGTAATAGCATCTACTTTTTTTTATTTTTTATTTTTTTGAAAAAAAATGAAAAAAGAAGAATTATCGTTTCATTTAAAAGTTAAAGTATTTGCTCACGATGTTGTTAGAATGGAGGAGGAGGGTGATCGTTTTTGGTATTCTTGTGGTAAATTGAGTAACGCTATTAATATTTTTTATTCAAAAAAAAGAAAAATGAAAATTAGCGAAATATGTATTCTTTTACATAAATATTGTATGAAAAATGATGCTGGTGAATATTCTAAATTTAGAAGAATTGTAGGAAACCATCACCCACCTCTTCCTGAGTATATAGATGAATATATGAAATTATTAGATGAGTTTTATATTAATAATTCTTTAACCAAATTGATTATATCACGTGTATATTTTTCATTAGAATATATTCATCCGTTTTCGGATGGTAATGGACGTATAGGAAAAACTTTATTTGCTATATTAATAATAATTTAGTTTGTAAAATAAAAACATTTGAACAACATAAAAATTTATGTACAGAATTAGAATTATTACAAAAGAATATTTTTGTTTTTGGAGACAGAAATTTATATACCTACATTTAATAAGCTGAATAATATGTTACAGTAAAAGAAAAAAAATTAAAAAAAAAAAGCTTGTTTGTTCTTTATTTTGTAAACAAATAGTCTTTAAGTTGAATAATAGTTTCTGATGATAAATTTGAAATGCAAGAATTCACACAATCCCGAATTTGTTCGTAATATCCCTTTTCGATAAAAATATAACTATCACTATCACGAGTATAAAATTCTATTCTATCCTCATCAAATGTATGATCGCTGCATTGATGAAAAGTTTGAGGATCTCGTGTGTAAATTATTTTTACTTTTTTTTCATTTTCTATTTCATCATCTACTTCATTAATTTCATAACCGTCTATTTCGCGTTTTTTTCCGTTTTGTCGGCAATTTTTATATCTACAGCAAACAGAGTCGCGCGACGATATAGTATCTAAATTGTGATATGTTGCTACATTAGATGAATTATTTTGTAAAAAAAATAAACTTTTTAAAATCTTCTTGAAATTGTTTAATAGTTTCTGTTGATAAATTTGCAATGTGTCGATTAACACCTTCGTAAAGTTGAATGAAATTACATTTTCTGATCGAAAATTTTACCTGTTCATCATTAGTGAAAAAATCGGAAAAGTCATCATCGTCAACATTTTCATTATGATTCGAGCAATGATGAAAAATTCGGGGTTCTCGTGTGTAAATTATTTTTAGTTTTTTTTCGTTTCTATTTCATCGTCAGATAGTCCATTAATTTCGTACATTTCATACCCAAAATCTGTTTCAGGACTTGTACCATTTTGTCGACAATTTTTATATCTACAGTTGAGTTTAATATCCTCATTATTCGGTAGTTGTAAAGCTTGAACATGATGAATCATATAACGACAATCGTACGTAAATTTTCGGTTTCGTAGCAACGTTCCGGTGGGGTTGTGAGCTTCACAGTAGCATAAAAAACATAATACGATACTGTATATTTCTTCAATATCACATTCTAGATCGAAACATGTAACGGTTTGATAAAAAAGATTTGGAGCTATGGAAAATAGAAAAAAACAAACTTTTAATTCATTTGGACGTGAAATAAATTTTGATAATAATGAATAAACGTTGAAAATTTTTTCATCTAAGCAATCCCCTTTATATAAACATGTTGAAAAGGGTGTACACATTGTTTGGGTTTTTGTTAGTGTTTTACACACAAGAACATTATACCAATTTTGTGGAATTTTTTCGTTTTTTAAATTTTCAAATTTACATGTAAGCATTTGAAAATAATATTCAGTAATTAACGATTTTTTTGGAAAAAAAGAATAAAGGAATCTATTATCATGGAATAGTATGAATTCAGCTAAATATCTATCGAATCTTACAGCCCATCTACCATCATTATTGTTTAAAAAAAAAGTCATATCAGGTAGTAAAAAGTAATGTATACCGTTCGATATAGTCACATAAGGTGAAAATTCTTTTTCAACTTTATACGTGTTATTTGGACATCCGTTGAATAACCAGAACGCGTATGTTTTTCGTTCTTCTTCATATGATTCTGTATCCGGTTCATATCTTTGAATTAATTTTATAAACCCTCCAGAATATACTTGTAAAAGTCCCAGACACCAGTAAATAAATCCAAAATCACGGTGACGAAAATTACGAAATGCAGGTATCATTGTGAAAATCCATTTCCAATTAACATTAGTTGCTTGTATTTCTTCTTCTGTTTTTACTTTTTTACATATATTATCATCATTATTATATTTCCTTTTATTCATGAAGATAATAAATTGATTAGAAGAAAATTACATGTTCTATATATATAAAAAAGCTTACTCCTAATATGGGTAAAGGGAAAAAAATAATTTTTTTTTATTATAAAACTGGGTTGAAAAAATGAGGTAAGGTTAAAAAAAAAAGATCATGAACTCTCAAAAGAAGTTGCTCTTTTCTTGTTTTGGAGAATACGTTGAGCACGATTCCATCAAAGAGTGTTTTTGTACAGAAATATTAAGAACAGTTTATCTTGAAGTGATTAGTGAGAAGATAGAACAAATATGGACAGAGAGATGCGGATGTTGTATTGCATATAAGCTGAAGGTTGAGTTCTTTCTTTCTATCGCGTTAGAAGATTTAAAGACTAACAATGAGGAAGTTTGTAAACGGTTTAATGATGATTATATAAAATACAAAGATGAATATGTGGTGGATTACCAAAAAGAATACGAAGAGATGCAGAAGAAAATGAATTGTACATTTCACAAAAAAATAATTTGTGACGAGATTTATGAATATTTTAAACAAATATTATTATTATAGTACTAGTGAAAGACAATCCTCCCAACTAACGAGGTACTTATCGAGAAAATGTACTTTCATTAATATCGGTCTGCAATGTACAATTTTTGCTAATTTGTCGATTACATGTTTTATCATAATTACGCTTGTTATTATACTGTTATCTAATGTTTCTTTTAAGCTGTATTGAAGTCTTTGTTTTCTGAAAATATTAATTGCTTCTGTTAATACTTTTAAAATGTTGTATATTTCTTTTTTTTCATCATCATTATCACCAGTAATTTGCGAATGTAATTTTCCAAGACGCCCCTCTATAGTTGCCGCGCGATGTATGATACGAATGAGATGGTAATACCAGCATTTTTGATATTTTTTTATGTCGTCGTCGTCTTTTTTATATATTTCAACCAATCGTTCTTGAACTAACATAGTATCTCTTAGTTCTTCTACATATCCTCGTAGTAATTCATGACTATTCTTTTTTGAATCCATATGAAATCCTACCATTGTTTCCATTTTTTTTCTGTAATCAGGGTAAAGGTAAGTTTGTTTTTTTTTTCTTATATAGACTTTTTTTAGGATAAAAAAAAGTATAAAATAAAACTTTCTTAAAAACTTTATTTTAGTTGACGATATGTATTCTGTGTATAACAGTCAGTTTAATCAAATCTATGATCATGAAGATTTATTTAATGAAAAAGGGATAAAAATTTTGAAAAATGTAACACACATTATGAATTGTGAATGTTATCAAATTAATGGAAAACGTTATTATCGTGAAGTTTCTATTTTTAATATGAAGACAAAAAGACATGATTTAATTCATTGTTTTGCCGAGGATCTTTTTGGCGATAATCCGTATTGGTATTTGGATGAAAGAAATAAAGCTTGCGTGAGAAGACAATTTTCAATTCATGGATTAAAATTATACAATTATAGAAAAAACAAATATTACCTTAGTCAATTAGAATTTTTTACATATTTTAAAGAAAAAATGGAAAAAACGGACGATGTTTTAATTGGTTATAAAGGGGGGATATTGAATCTAATTTATGTAAAGAATTTTGTATTCCAGCTATAAATTTAGAACATTTTAATGTAGAAAAATACGAGAAATTATTATCGTATTTTAATAAGTCTATGAAGAGATGTAAAGAGCATGTAAAACCCCATTGTCATTGTGCTTTCTATGAGGTTCTTCTTTTTGCAGCGAGAATTTATGAAAAAATTTGTAAGATTCCTGAACACGATAAAATTTTGAATATTTATGGTTGAAAAGAAAATTATTTTTAAAAAATATCGTTTTTTTCATATGGGTTTAGAAAAAGCGAATTATATTCCAAAAGAAATAAATGGGTCTTATAATTTTGTTGAACATTTGTGGAAAAGAGGTGTTATTAGACAAGAGATTGTTGGATTAAAGGGTGCGATTTTGATGCATAATCCTTATTTTGCTGATCTGGCACCGAGCTTTTCAGATGCTTCTTTAACAATAGATTTTGAAGACGAATTGAAGAAGAAAAAAATTATTCATAGTGTTAAAATTGATATTGAAAAAAATTGTAAAGCTTTGTACGAATACGCTATAACTTTTTCTGTAATACAAGTAAAAAAATAAATTTTTGAGCATCATTTAATGTAAGACCCAAATTCTTTACCAACTGCTTTTATGGGCTCATATGTTGCACAACCTGGTATAAGGAGTGAAGGACAAATAATAAGATTCAATGAAATAAAACCAGCAGCTCCAGACATATTCGCCATAAAACAGACTACTTCAACGATGTTTTCAAAATCGATCGAATTTACTGATTTAAACTGTAAATTACAAGATGATGAAGATCTTGCATTGGTTCAATCTGTTTTATTGGATGATGGTTTTTATAAAATTAAGAATAATGTAAAATATGGTGAAAGTCTGAAACCCTATGTAGATTATGATATTTGTATAGTTTATTCTGATGAATACATGTAAAAAAAAAAAAATTAAAAAATAAATAATAATTTTTTTTTAAGTGTTTTTTTTATTATAAATTAATTAATTAATTAATATACAAAATATTTTTCAGGATAATTTCTATAATTTACAATTCTCCCTCCAGTTTGATTTTTTTTAAATATATATTTTTTTACATTAATTAATTTTTTTTTAATTTAATTTTTTGTTTTTACAAAATCACGTAATATAGGAGAACTAAAAAATTGTTTTGATTTTTTTCCTCCTTTTTGACGTCGTCCTCTTTGTCTTTTACCTCCTTTAAAAGTTCCAACTCTTTGACGTCTTTTATTTACCTTTTTTTTTTTATCCGAAGTATCCCCTTGGCCAGTATTCAGTACCGTAATTAACTAAGATTTCGCGATGTGGTTTTATACTTTTAGTAGCACGTAATTTAAAATGGGGTGTCCGTCGTGTTTTTTCGATAAAATCAGAATTATTTCTAAATCTTGATCCTTTTGCGTCATTAGCGTAACGTGGGGGTCCATCAGTTGTTTTAAAAGCATCGACACAATCGTGAACCCCGTCACATATCGAGTATTGCGCGATTGTTCTTTTACCGTATTTTCTATCCAATTCTTTCATATTTGTTTGATGCCCTGAATACAACCCGATATCTTCGTTACGTTTGAAGGATTTTTTCCAACTATATAATCCTTCGCCAGCGTTTCTAATTCCTGATTTTTTAATACGTAAGTTATCCTCTTTTGCTAAATGTATCCAACATTCACGTGTATGACATCTTACGACATCTTTTACGACATCTTGCTTTTTTTAATGTTTTACTTTTACATTGAAGAGATTCACGAACGCTTTGTGAAATTGTAGACATTCTTCTTCCACCTCGATTATAGCCTCCTCTATATTTTTCTCTGTTTTTTAAATTTTTTGTTTTCACCATTTTTTTTTATTTTATTTTTTTAATGTATTGTTCTTATACCCATATATTTCTTATTTTTTTCGTTTTTTTTAATAAAATTTAATAAACATGTTATTTTGTATAAAATATCAGTGGAAATATGTCTAATTTTCTTTTGCATGTCTTTAAATCTTTCATTTAATTCAAAATATGTTATAAATAATATTTGATCTTCTTTTTCAAATTCTCGTAGAGCATCGCTTAGAATAAAAGAAGAAAACAAAATATCTTTGTCATTATCTTCAATTTCGTAGCCGATGTAAGTTTCATTTTTAAAATTTTTTAAATAAATTTCTATATAAACAGTAGCCATATTTTATTTTATTTTATTTAAAAAAAAAAAATAAAATTAGAGGTTAATTTAGTTTGAAACTTACCTAATGACTAATTTATTTATTTTTTGTTTTGTCTTTTTTTCTTTTTTTTTTAAAAAAATGGGGAGTTTTTTTGCAAAAGATAAACCTTTTTTAACATTTACATGTATAACTGTACAAGATTCGGATAATATAGTTATTGACCGTGTCGGTGGTGATGATAGAAGAAGAAGAAGAAGAAGAAGAAGAAGAAGAAGAAGAAGAAGAAGAAGAAGAAGAAGAAGAAGAAGAAGAAAGAAGAAGAAGAAGAAGAAGAAGAAGAAGAAGAAGAAAGATGAAGAAGAAGAAGAAGAAGAAGAAGAAGAAGAAGAAGAAGAAGAAGAAGAAGAAGAAGAAGAAGAAGAAGAAGAAGAAGAAGAAGAAGAAGAGAAGAAGAAGAAGAAGAAGAAGAAGAAGAAGAAGAAAAGAAGAAGTAAGAAGAAGAAGAAGAAGAAGAAGAAGAAGAAGAGAAGAAAAGAAGAAGAAGAAGAAGAAGAAGAAGAAGGAAGAAGAAGAAGAAAGAAGAAGAAGAAGAAGAAGAAGAAGAAGAAGAAGAAGAAGAAGAAGAAGAAGAAGAAGAAGAAGAAGAAGAAGAAGAAGAAGAAGAAGAAGAAGAAGAAGAAGAAGAAGAAGAAGAAGAAGAAGAAGAAGAAGAAGAAGAAGAAGAAGAAGAAAGAAGAAGAAGAAGAAAAGAAGAAGAAGAAGAAGAAGAAGAAGAAGAAGAAGAAGAAGAAGAAGAAGAAGAAGAAGAAGAAGAAGAAGAAGAAGAAGAAGAAGAAGAAGAAGAAGAAGAAGAAGAAGAAGAAGAAGAAGAAGAAGAAGAAGAAGAAGAAGAAGAAGAAGAAGAAGAAGAAGATGAAGAAGAAGAAGAAGAAGAAGAAGAAGAAAAGAAGAAGAAGAAGAAGAAGAAGAAGAAGAAGAAGAAGAAGAAGAAGAAGAAGAAGAAGAGAAGAAGAAGAAGAAAGAAGAAGAAGAAGAAGAAGAAGAAGAAGAAGAAGAAGAAGAAGAAGAAGAGAAGAAGAAGAAGAAGAAGAAGAAGAAGAAGAAGAAGAAGAAGAAGAAGAAGAAGAAGAAGAAGAAGAAGAAGAAGAAGAAGAAGAAGAAGAAGAAGAAGAAGAAGAAGAAGAAGAAGAAGAAGAAGAAGAAGAAGAAGAAGAAGAAGAAGAAGAAGAAGAAGAAGAAGAAGAAGAAGAAGAAGAAGAAGAAGAAGAAGAAGAAGAAGAAGAAGAAGGAAGAAGAAGAAGAAGAAGAAGAAGAAGAAGAAGAAGAAGAAGAAGAAGAAGAAGAAGAAGAAGAAGAAGAAGAAGAAGAAGAAGAAGAAGAAGAAGAAGAAGAAGAAGAAGAAGAAGAAGAAGAAGAAGAAGAAGAAGAAGAAGAAGAAGAAGAAGAAGAAGAAGAAGAAGAAGAAGAAGAAGAAGAAGAAGAAGAAGAAGAAGAAGAAGAAGAAGAAGAAGAAGAAGAAGAAGAAGAAGAAGAAGAAGAAGAAGAAGAAGAAGAAGAAGAAGAAGAAGAAGAGAAGAAGAAGAAGAAGAAGAAGAAGAAGAAGAAGAAGAAGAAGAAGAAGAAGAAGAAGAAGAAGAAGAAGAAGAAGAAGAAGAAGAAGAAGAAGAAGAAGAAGAAGAAGAAGAAGAAGAAGAAGAAGAAGAAGAAGAAGAAGAAGAAGAAGAAGAAGAAGAAGAAGAAGAAGAAGAAGAAGAAGAAGAAGAAGAAGAAGAAGAAGAAGAAGAAGAAGAAGAAGAAGAAGAAGAAGAAGAAGAAGAAGAAGAAGAAGAAGAAGAAGAAGAAGAAGAAGAAGAAGAAGAAGAAGAAGAAGAGGATGAAGAAGAAGAAGAAGATGAAGAAGAAGAAGAAGAAGAAGAAGAAGAAGAAGAAGAAGAAGAAGAAGAAGAAGAAGAAGAAGACGAAGAAGAAAGAAGAAGAAGAAGAAGAAGAAGAAGAAGAAGAAGAAGAAGAAGAAGAAGAAGAAGAAGAAGAAGAAGAAGAAGAAGAAGAAGAAGAAGAAGAAGAAGAAGAAGAAGAAGAAGAAGAAGAAGAAGAAGAAGAGAAGAAGAAGAAGAAGAAGAAGAAGAAGAAGAAGAAGAAGAAGAAGAAGAAGAAGAAGAAGAAGAAGAAGAAGAAGAAGAAGAAGAAGAAGAAGAAGAAGAAGAAGAAGAAGAAGAAGAAGAAGAAGGAAGAAGAAGAAGAAGAAGAAGAAGAAGAAGAAGAAGAGAAGAAGAAGAAGAAGAAGAAGAAGAAGAAGAAGAAGAAGAAGAAGAAGAAGAAGAAGAAGAAGAAGAAGAAGAAGAAGAAGAAGAAGAGAAGAAGAAGAAGAAGAAGAAGAAGAAGAAGAAGAAGAAGAAGAAGAAGAAGAAGAAGAAGAAGAAGAAGAAGAAGAAGAAGAAGAAGAAGAAGAAGAAGAAGAAGAAGAAGAAGAAGAAGAAGAAGAAGAAGAAGAAGAAGAAGAAGAAGAAGAAGATGACGAAGAAGAAGAAGAAGAAGAAGAAGAAGAAGAAGAAGAAGAAGAAGAAGAAGAAGAAGAAGAAGAAGAAGAAGAAGAAGAAGAAGAAGAAGAAGAAGAAGAAGAAGAAGAAGAAGAAAGAAGAAGAAGAAGAAGAAGAAGAAGAAGAAGAAGAAGAAGAAGAAGAAGAAGAAGAAGAAGAAGAGAAGAAGAAGAAGAAGAAGAAGAAGAAGAAGAAGAAGAAGAAGAAGAAGAAGAAGAAGAAGAAGAAGAAGAAGAAGAAGAAGAAGAAGAAGAAGAAGAAGAAGAAGAAGAAGAAGAAGAAGAAGAAGAAGAAGAAGAAGAAGAAGAAGAAGAAAGAAAAACAAATTGTTTTTCTTTTTTTAGAAAATTTTTTTTAAAAAATGACTAACCGATATATGGATGAAGAAATTAATGAATTGAGTAAATTACTTGAAGAAAGAAAAAAAAAGGAAAAAAAGAAGATACAGAAAATGAAGAGGATTTTAATGCAAGTATATTGAAAGAGTCATATAATGATCGTTTCAAAATGAAACAAAAAACATTAAATATTTCAATTTCTCGAAAAGCAAATATTAATTTTATTGCTTTTATTCAAGCAAATATTAATTTTATTGCTTTTAATTCAATTTTAAGAATTGTATTCTCGTATTTACTTAATGTAGCTAGAGCATCTACTACGTCAGAAAATGATTATGTAAGAGTGATTTTTAGTCATGCTCCGAAAACATATTTTTCTACAGCTGTACTTCCATTAAAACATTTTAATGTTGATTTTTTATTGAACATTTTTGAAAAAATTATGCAAAGTAACAAATTTTTAATAGCTAATGGATGGGAAACGAACGTTGTTATACAAACATTTCCATATTCGCAGAATTTTAGTAAAAATAAGAAGAAAAAAAAAGTTTAAGAAAAAAAAATATTTATAGAAAATTGGGTAATGTTAATGATGATGATGGGGGAGGAGTAAATAAAAACATTGAAAAATATAATCGTAATTATTGATTGGGTGTTTTTTATCTAATATGTGATAAGTTAAATCGTTTTATTAAAAATTGTTGTTTTGTAGTTAGTTTATTAGTCGGAATTTCGTATTTAAAAAAAGATGATAAATATGTAAAAATGGAAAGATTTCCTCACAAAGGAGTAGACGATCTTTACACCGTCGATGAAATTCGTAATATTTATCAGCAGTGCGGAATTCCTGAAGGAGAAGTAAAAACAAATAATTTTCGTAATATTTATGAGAAATTTCTTAAAGCTCAGGGTGTTGATTTGGTAGTATATTCTGATCAGTTTGACGATTGTATTATTTATGATTCTCGTACGGATGAGAACGGAAATTTAATAAAATTAACAAATAATGTTGTTTGTTTGTGGTTAAATAATAATCATTATGACGTTGTTTTAAGCATGTGTAAATTTTCTAAAATTAACCCTTCATTCTTCTGTGTTAAATGTATGAATTATTTCAGACATTTTGAACATAAAGATAATCATATGTGTAACAGTTATTTAACATGCCAAAGATGTTTTAGACAAACTGAATGCTTACGTGAAATGAAGATTGAATGTTCTAATTGTAATATTTTATTTTTTAACGAGGAATGTTTTTCAAATCACCTTACAAATAGAATTTTTAAACCAAAACAAAACAATTATGAGAAATTAACACCGTGTCAATATTATTTTTATTGTAATACTTGTGGGAAAATTGTTCCTCGTTTTATTTTTTTTAACAAAAAGAATGTGAAAATGCATAATTGTCAAAAATCATTTTGTTTTCATTGTAATGATTATAAAGATAAAAAACATCATTGTTACATGAGCGTATTATCGAAATAAAAATAAAAAATAAAATATAAAGATAACAAAATTTTTTTTTTGATTTTGAAACATGAAACGATGAAAATAAATTAATGATTCCTTATTATTGTGTAGTTCAAAAAGTATGTAAAAAATGTGAAAATATTGAATTTGAAAAATATTCAAATGACGACCAAAAAAATTTTGACTGTTGCGGAAAACGTGAGTTTATTTTTAAGGTAATAACGTTGTAAAAGAATTATGTGAATTTATTTTATTACAAGAAAATTCTGTTTGGTTAGCGCATAATGGGGGACGATTCGATACGATTTTTATTTTTAAATTTTTATTGGAAGAAAAAAATATTTATCCCGAAACAATCATGAATGGAAATAAAGTGATGATGTTGAAAATTACCGATAAAAATATTTCTTTTTTGGATAGTTTTTCATTTTTACACATGTCGCTATCAAAAATACCCGAAGCGATGGGTCTTGATGACGAGTGCAAAGGTTTTCACCCGTATCGTTTTTACGATTTAGATTACGTGGGTGGTATTGTTGATCGTAAATTTTTTGATGTAGAAAATATGGAAAAAAAAAAAAAAGAAAAATTTGAAAAATGGTATTTGGAAAAGGAGAAAGAAAATCAATACGTATTTAAGGACGAAATGTATTATTATTGCGCTTCTGACGTATATATTTTAAGAAAAGGGTGTTTAAAGTTTTCTTCTTTGATATACGAAACAACGGAGTATAAGATTAGAGTATAATTAGAGTATAAATGTTCACAAAATGGGGAAAAAATGGTTTTAAATCGCTTTGTTGACGGTTATTGTAACAGTAACAACACGGTTTATCAATTTCACGGATGTTTCTATCACGGATGTCCAAAATGTTTTTATCCGTACGAAATTAATAAGATAAATAATGAGAAATTTTGTAATCTTTATTCAGCTACCAAAAAATTTACACATCAATTAGAAAAAAATGGATTCAAAGTAGTAGAAAAATGGGAATGTGATTTTTTAGAGGAAAATAAAATTACTAAAAATGATTTAGATAAGAAAAAAATTTTTTTTACGAACATATCCCCTTAGAACCGCGTGATGCGCTTTACGGTGGTAGAACATCGCCTGTTTGTTTATTTAAGAATACCGATGAAAGCGAAAACATTTTTTACATTGACTTTACCTCTTTATACCCTTTTGTTCAAAAAAGTAATAAATTTCCTGTCGGTCATCCTACAGTTTACATTAAAGACGAATGTGAAAATAAAAATCTATCTGAAGTATTCGGTTTAGTGAAATGTCGTATTTTTACCTCCTCAAAATTTATATTTTCCTGTATTACCTTCACGTATAAATGACAAATTATTATTTCCCTTATGCTACGCGTGTGCCGATTCTACGCAATTAACACGCTGTTCTCACAATGAAAACGAACGAAGCATATTAGGGATGTGGACGAGTGTTGAAATAAATAAAGCTATTGGAAAAGGTTATCGAATGATAAAAAATTTTGAAATTTATGATTTTTCTCGACAAGAAAGAATTTTTCAAAATTATGTGAATTGTTTTTTAAAAATTAAACAAGAAGCATCAGGCTATCCCCAAGAATGTTACGATGCTGATAAAAATTTAATTGAAAGTAAAGTAGACGAGTATATTAAAAATTATTATGAAAATGAAGGTATTTTACTTGATAAAAATAAAATTTGTTATAATCCGGGACTACGTAGTACAGCTAAACAAATACTAAACGCACTTTGGGGAAAATTTGCTCAAAATGAGAATAATGCAAAAGTTGATTTTTTAAGCGAATATGACGAATTATTAAAATTAGCGAATGATTCAAATGTGAAATTAACCGCTATTGATTTTGTTAATGGAGAAATTTTACGAGTTACTTATATGAAAACAGATGAAATGGTAGCTCCGTTAAAAACGGGAAATGTAATTATCGCTTGTTTTGTAACAGCCTATGCTCGTTTGAAATTATCCGACTTATAAATTAGGTGAACGTGTTTCATATTTTGATACCGATTACGTTTTTTATGTTAAAAAAAATAACGAAGACAGCGTTGAAACAGGTAATTATTTGGGAGAATTAACAAATGAGTTAAAAGAGGGTGAATGGATTACTCAATTTTGTTCTACTGGTCCGATGTCTTATTCTTATCGAACTAATTTAAAAGAAAAAGACGATGACAATGATAAAATTAAAGAAGTTATTCATATTAAAGGGTTTTGTTTAACTAATGAAATGTAAAAAAGAAGATATTAAATTTTGAATCGTTATCTAAATGTGTTGAAAAAAAAAAATAACAATTACATATAACGATAAAATAACAAGGGATAAATTAAACCATGTTTTTATGCAAGATGAAACTAAAATATTTACTTTCACTTTTAATAAACGTGTTGTTAAAAATAATTTCTATACTCTTCCGTATGGATTTTTAGAAAATACTGGATAAACTAAATGGCGCTGTAATACCATTTCAACATCCTTTTATGTTAACATTATGCTGTCCAAGTCAATCTGGAAAGACATTTTGGATATACAAATTACTGAATTCTATCGAAGTGATGATTGAACCAAAAATTAATAAAATTATATATCTCTACACCGCTCAACAAGAAATATATCAAACTATAGAAAACATTATTAAAGGGGAAAAAAAAAATTCCAACAGCTGATGAATTACAAACGAATTTAATCGATAATACTTTAATAATTTTAGATGATCTTATGACTATTATTAGGTCTTCGAAAGAAAATTTAGATAAATTAAATAATTACGCGTCACGTGATGCACATCATAAAAATATAAGCGTAATTTTTATATGTCAAAATTTAATGTATGGAGATGGAAAATTACGAAATTCACGTATTAATAGTCAATATCATGTAATATTTTAAAATATTGCTGATGTACGAAATATGTATACTATTGCTGATAATAAAAAACTAAAGAGAAATGTATTTGATAGTATATTAAATGATGTAAATAAAAACCCATATGGTTATTTGATAATTGTACAAATAGTTATGAAAATTCACGAATTCGAACTAATATTTTTCCAGGTGAAAGTACTTTAATTTGTGAAATATAAATAAATAAAAAAAAATTTTTTAAAAAAAAATAAAATGAATTTGTTTGTGCTTTTTTTACTATAAATAAAGAAAAAAAATAGTTTTTTCTATTATTACGTTACGAGCGTGAAAGAAGACAAAAAAAAATGCCGCGTCAAAAAGGCGGATTTTTACCTTTTCTGGGTCCAGCCTTAGGTTTACTAGGACTGGGGGGTATACTAGGTGGTGGTCGTCGTGTAAAGAAAAAGAAAAACAAAAAACAATGCGGTGGATTATTTTTTGGTGATATTGGTAAATTAGTAAAAGTAACTAAAACATTTTGGTGGAAAAAAAAGAAAAAACCCGAGAGGAATTGGTCGAAGTTATAAAAAAAGAAATCAAAGCGGGGGTACTACAACCTATGTTGATCCCCGGATGCTTAGAAGAAGAAGGTTAGGTTTCGCTAATAGTTGGTTAAAAAAAAAATTTAAAAAAATGCCACGTCGAAAACGTCAAAAAGGAGGATTTTTTAGGGATATTATTGAGGGAATAACTAACGTTGGTGCTAAAGGACTAAGTAAAGTATATGATAAAGTTGGTGCTGGTGGTACTCAGCGGGGTAGCGGCTTAAACGTGTATAGAAAATACAGTAGAAGAAGAAATTATAAAAAGAAAAAAGGGGGAGGAAGAATATATAAAAGATAAAAAAAAAGAAACTCGCGTCGTGGTACACATTTTCCATTAGGTTCAGTTTGGTAACAAAAAAAAATGTTAAACAACAACAAAAGAAAAAGAAGAAGAAAAAAACTTTTTAAAATTATTTAAAAAAATAATAAATGTATAAGATGTAACGGTATACGTGTAAATAGAAATAGCAAAATATTAAAAATTATTTGAATAAAAAAACCCATGATATTTATTTATTTTTTTTTAATAAAAAAGATTTATAAAAATTACAACATTTTTGTTCAGTTTCTTTTTGTTTACAACATTTTTTAAATATAATTTTATCAATAATTTTTCCATACTTTAAATCTATTTTTTTCTTTAAAATTAAATCATTATTTATTTTACGTTTATATTTTACGTTTTTTATTTTCCATTTATTATTATTTTCAATCTTATTTCTACTTTTATTATACAAATATAATAAACACCAACATCCACAAGTATATGTAATTATTGATTGTAAAGATTTTTTTTGACAGTATATAAAAATAAAAAAATTTTATTTTGCATATT
Organism: Paragorgia papillata; assembly: GCA_035771165.1. Lineage (NCBI taxonomy): Eukaryota > Metazoa > Cnidaria > Anthozoa > Scleralcyonacea > Coralliidae > Paragorgia > Paragorgia papillata. The sequence goes on from JAWNZC010000225.1 coordinate 711,687, forward strand.
CTTTCCAATATTTTCTATTATAAAAATTTACAGATTTTGCAAAACTATAAAAAAAGTACATTTTATTATTATCCAACCATACAGCTACCCAATGTCGTCCGTCTTCATGACTTTCATCTGTATTCCATCTCCAACAACATCCATTTTTTAAAATATTTTTTGGAAATTGATCAGCAGCAAATGTACCCAAGAAATAATTTTTTAAAAAAGAATTATTGACTGCTATTTCATTAATTTCCTTTGTAAAAAGAAAACGATTTAAAAAACATAAATCTTTACAATTCATTGTTTTTTTCGGCTGCGTAACTTTGCGCGATCATAGGATTCGATTTTTGGAGATTTAAATGGAGATAATTGAATGGGTGTTGTTGTTGTTATGATTCGTGTTTCTTTATTCAGTCTCTATTCTATTCTGTGTTCCGATTACAGAACCTTGGTCTTATAAAGCTATATGTAGTTAACAGTTAATCAATCAGACTCTGCTTCTGGTTGTACTGTTGGAAAGATGGTAGTCGTGTTCGAATCTTTCTTCCAAACAGTCGTTCAGCGGGTGATGGACCACCATTCGGATCAGGGCATGCTCGATGTGCTTGAACTGCTATGTATGGGTCTTGACCATTCGTTGCAGCTTTCTTCAAGAGTTGTTTGATGGTTTGAACTGCTCTTTCTGCCATTCCGTTTGACTTTGGGTACTTTGGACTTGACGTGATGTGTGTGAATTCCCATTTCCTTGCGAACTCTTTGAACTCCTTGCTGCTGTATTGTGGGCCATTGTCCGACATTACTTTGTTCGGTGTACCGTGTCTTGAGAATATGGATTTTAGTTTCTCGATGATTTGTTGGCTAGTAGTACTCTCCAGCTTTGCAATCTCAGGGTAGTTGGAGTAATAGTCGACCACAACTATATAGTCGTTCTTCTTAAATTTGAATAGGTCGGTTGCCACTTTCTCCCAAGGCTTGGTAGGAGGGATGTGTGGCATCAGAGGCTCTTTCTGCTGGTATTTGCGTTGTTCTTGACATGTGCTGCATCTTTGGATCATCTCTGTTAGCTCTGTGTTTATTCCGGGCCAGAATAATGCTTCTCTTGCTCTGCACTTGCACTTCTCTATCCCAAGGTGGCCTTCGTGTATTCTCTGCTTCATTTCTTTTCTCAAGGTTGATGGTACTATCACTCGTTCTCCTTGCATCAGGATACCGTTAGCTTCACTGATTTCATGTCGAAATGCGAAATATGGTGTTAGTTCATTTGGCAGCTGTGCCTTAGTATCTGGCCATCCATCAATTATGACATTTCGTAGCTTCTGTAGTACCTCGTCTTTACTGGTTTCAAGTTGAAATGTGTGCAGCATCGTGTCTGATATCGGTAGGTTGGATAGAACCATGTGCACCTGGCTCTCGAGATTGAGCTCGTCTTCTGGCAGTTGAGGTAGATACGCTCTTGAGAGAGCGTCAGCGATAGATAAGTTCTTTCCAGGCGTAAACTGTATCTTCATGTCATATTTCTGGAGTTTTAATCGGAATCGCTGGATTCGTGGAGGTGCACTTGCAATTGGCTTTGAGAAGATTGGTTGTAGAGGCTTATGGTCGGATTCAACTGTGAAATACTTGCCATATATGTAATCATGGAATCGTTGAGTACCAAATACGATTGCCAGGGTCTCTTTCTCAATTTGCGCATAGTTTTGTTCAGTCTTCGTTAAGGACCTGCTGGCGTAGGCTACTGGGGCCCATGATTCGTGCTTCTGCAGTAGAACAGCTCCCAGTCCGTACTTTGATGCATCCACTGATACCATGGTTTCTAACTTAGGGTCGTAGTACTTGAGAGTTGGACTTGATGATATTGCTTTCTTTAACTGCGTGATAGCTTTGTCTTGGTGCTCGGTCCAATGCCATTCAACGCTTGATTCTAGTAGTTGGCGTAAACTTGTTGTCTTGGACGAGAGGTCTGGGATAAACTTTCCAAGATATGTTACCATCCCTAAGAATCTCTGCAGTTCGGTCTTGTTTGTCGGTGTTGGCATGTCCCTTATCGCTGTGATCTTTGCCGGATCTGGTTTTACTCCGTGGTCTGAAAATATGTGGCCAAGGAAGGTCATCTCTGTCACTCCGAAGACGCATTTTTCCTTGTTGAGCTTTAATCCTGACTTGGTGATTCTTTCTAGCGTTTGCGATAGGCGAAGGTCATGTTCGTTTCTGGTCCTTCCCCCATACGATTATGTCGTCTTGGACGTTTGCGCAGCCACTTATTCCGTCGATTATCTCGACTATCTTCTTTTGAAATACTTCGCTTGCACTTAGAATGCCAAAAGGAAGTCGCTTGAATTTGTATCTTCCGAATGGAGTGTTGAACGTGAGGATCTTTGAACTTTCTTCGTCGACTTTTATCTGCCAATAACCACTTGAGGCATCTAGCTTGGTGAAGAACTTGGCGTCACCCATCTCTGCCATAATGGATTCAGCGTTTCGCATTGGGTAGTGCTCTCTCTTTATTGCCTTGTTTAGGTCATGCGGATCGAGGCATATGCGTAGCTTTCCGTTGGGTTTCTCGACTATCACCAGAGAACTTACCCAATCTGTCGGTTCATCTACTTTGTCGATGATTTCTTTACTTTCAATACGTTCAAGCTCGGTCTTGAGCTTATCTTTCAGTAGGTACGGTACTTTACGCGGAGGGTGTACCACCGGAATGGCCTCTGGAGCCAAATTGATGTGATGTTCTCCAGACAAACACCCAATATCTCCAAATATATCTGAATATTCTTACGGAATGTTGTTCCTCGGTTGTTTTATCTGCGATATACGTTTGACGAGGTTGAGGCATTGACATGTTTCAAGTCCCAAAATCGCAGAAGACTTAATTGGCACAACAAAAACCTGAACAGGATAATCGTTCGTTCCTTTCGGTTTCATGCGGACAATGCACTTACCCGCTACTGGAATTTCTGATCCATCATACGCAAACAGTTTCTCCTTCGTTTGTCGTAGCCTTGGCTTTCTTGGTAGGCGTTGATACAGGTTTTGCGGAATTACATTGGCTTGTGCTCCTGTATCTATTTTGTACTCGACATCTAATCCGGAGGTGTTAATTGATACAGTCCAAGCTTTCAGGTTGCCTTGTTTCCCACACATCTCCACTTGATATCGCGTAGTTTCTTCTTGTGTTTGGCAATTTGTTGTTTCTTTTCTTTTTTGGACGGAGCCAACGAAGAAGTCGTCAATGCTTTCGTCACTGGAATCACTAGAATGTCTGCTACTTGGGAGGTTTACTTCGTCGACTTGCTTTGAGAGGCACACTTTAGCAAAGTGGTTGCGTTTTCCACATTTTTTGCATACTTTACCAAATGCAGGGCAGTTGCCTTTGTCATGTTGGCTACCACAATATCTACAGTCCTTTCTTTCGCCTTCTTGTTGACCTCGCTCATTTTGCTTACCTTTGTAATGCTCTTTCCAATTTCCTCTTCGGTGACGTAGTTGGTCAATCTGATTTGAGGCGTTTTCGACTGCATCTCCTCTGATTGCTTCTTTGTTTCTTCAGCAGCTCGGCAGATGTTTATGGCTTTGTCTAATGTTAGTTCTGGCTCCCGTAGCAATCTTTCTTGAACTTTCTTCTCCTTCACACCCGCGACGATCCTGTTTCTGACCAGGCTCTCTTTTAGGGTTCCAAATTCGCAGTGACTGCTTTTGAGTTTCAGTTCGGTGACGTAGTCGTCAATGCTTTGTCCTTCGCTTTGGTTATACGAGAAAAACTTGAATCTAAGATATGGAATATTCTTCTTGGGATTCATGTATTCGTCAAACTTTGCTATAACTGGTTCTAGCTTCATGGAATCTGCTTCTTCAGCGAAAGTAAACGTGTAGTAGATCTCTCGCGCTCGTTCTCCTATTGCTGTGAGAAGTCTCGAAGTTTTTACATCTTCACCTTTGTCGTTGGATTCCGTAGCTGTCATGTAGAATTTGAATTCCTTTTTCCAGCGCTCCCAGTTTTGCCTGAGGTTACCATCGAAACGCAATTCTTTGGGCGGATTTAACTTGCTCATATCGCTTTCTTTGCTTTGTTCGTTTATATATTATTCCCGCCTGACACCATGTTATGATTCGTGTTTCTTTATTCAGTCTCTATTCTATTCTGGGTTCCGATTACAGAACCTTGGTCTTATAAAGCTATATGTAGTTAACAGTTAATCAATCAGTGTCGTATATCATTACAGTTGTTTGGAGCTTCTAATTCATCAAAAAGATTACCCACATCATAATCGATATCGTCTACTTCTTCTCCGTCTTTACCGTTGTTTTTTGTTTTTTTTTAATTAAATTATTTCGAATAAAACTTGTGGGCATATTTTATTTTTTTTAAAATATTTTAATGCTGCAGTATGCTGACCACTTGATAAATTAAAAGATGCTTGTTTAGCAGCGTTGTGTGATAAATGATATATTAAATCCGCTTTATTAATCTGATAATCACCCATTTTTATATTTTCTTCAGTTAATCCTTTTTTTTAAAAAAACATTTTTATTTTCGTTTCGCTTATAGAATCAGTTCAGCTTCCACTACCACCTCCATCATCATCATCATCCGGTGGTACATTTCCATATTTTTTTTTCAGTATCGATTTTACGTTTCAAATAATTTTTTTTTTTTTTAAATTGAATCATACTTTCACCAACACGTTGACTATTACCATATGTTACAAGATTTTCCAAATCCTTTTTTTTTTCATTAAGTTCAAATTCATCTTGATTTTTCATTCCTTGTAAAAATCTTTTTTCTTATCGAATCTTTTTTCTGAATCGATCAATTGTAGTTTATTCACCATTTTTAATTGCGTTAATATAATTACAAGCTTTTTCTAGAATACTAGCTAAACAGTGATCTTCACATACCATTAACTTAAGATCAAATCGGCGGCGGTGGCGGTGGCGGTGGCGGCGGCGGCGGCGCCGGTGCCGCCGGTGCCGCCGGTGCCGCCGGTGGTGCCGGTGATGCCGGTGATGCCGGTGATGCCGGTCATGCCGGTCATGCCGGTCATGATGGTCATGATGGTCATGATGGTCATGATGGTCATGATGATGATGATGATGACATCAACAATTATTTTGGGTTGTTTCTTTTTCTTTCCCTTCTCCTTTACCATTCTTTACTCTTTCTTCTCTCTCTTCTCAACGATAATAAGATACGGTATTACACGGTGCTAAATGATATAAAGGACGAAGATAAAGTTTTTTTTCTTTTGGAATATTTTTTTTTTCATTTTTTTTTCTATAAAATTTTTCCATTCTTTATCTTTATCCATCGGTGATCATTAGATATTGTACAATAAACGAGCTGGTGTTGATACTCCAACTTTTATTTCGTTACAAAATTCACCCATAAATAACATTGTTCCAGCCTCCGTATCAGCCAAATATTCAACATGTGCATTAACTACACCACTAGGACGATTGGGTAATACTTTTAAATGAGTATCATGATTTGATGTTAGGTCGAATCCCAAAATTGGATAACCGTTGATAAAATCATTATAAGATATCGGCATTTCTGAAAATCTTTTATTAAGTACTTTACGTAATAATCGGTACGCTTCTATTGAGTTTGTTACAGTCGTTACACTCACATTATTTACTGAAATATTAACACTTGAATAACCTTCCCACCGGAAATTAAATGCGTTAGTTGCAGGTGTTCCGTTAAAATTATTTTGACGTACATGCATCATAAATAAACGTACAGGGCAACTTCCATTAAATATATTAGTTACAATCACACTTCTTCTTCCAGCGGGAATAGTTTCTGTCACTGTACGTAATGTAGTAGTATAATATTTAGCTTCTTTTAGATTCGTCACAAATGATGTATTTAAGGCGTCCGTTAATTGATCTTTTGGTTTGTAAAGCGGAATTTTCAACTTAAAATTTTCCAACCCAATTTTTCCCGTATTTATAGCTAAATCAGCGTGATCAACTTGTTTACATAGCACTCGATTTGGAGCTCTTGCTAGCCTTATTTCAACTTTAAAAGCGCTTGGAAGATATTGATCACCACCATGATCGCTGAAACAGGGTAGGTCAATATGATCAATCAATTGAGCTTCTCGATAAATTGTAAGCGTAGCTCTGTTAAGCATTCCTACATTGGCTGCCTGTTGAGTTTCCATTTGTCCTGCTGTATCGAGATAACTACAATTTACCTGTTGGGAATCCTTATATTGTGATGGTACTTCACGTAATACAAAATTAACATATGATGCGTAATAAGAAAAATTATCAGCAGGTGTAACTAGACTCTCATTCAACATTAGTTCTGTTGTTTTCCACAGTGTACGCAAAGGAATAGGAGGTATTACAAGATTCGCGGCTGCATTGATAATACTCCTGCATCGTTGGTAATACTAAGAACCGCTGAAAATTCAGCGTCACTTGTTTTCATTAACCCTATACTATTTCCATTATGGACGAAAGAATATACTTCAGAAAATTTATCTTTTGGATTCGAAAAAATCACACTTTCTCACGTTTCCAAAAAAGTATCATTATAAGGACTTGGTTTAAAAAATTCTAAGGGTTTACTAAATAATGTATCGTGTTGATCAACTTCTTGTTCTGAGGGATCTATTTCCATTTTTTATTTTTTTTATTTTTATTTATTTATTTATATATATTTTTTTAAACGTTAATTTTCAACACTTTTCCAACAGTTCCTAATACCTGAGGAAGAAACATTCCAAGTGCTAAAGCTGCTCCAAAAACACCCCCTTTTTGTACTCTTTTTCTTTTTCTTCTTTTTACTCTCCTATATCTTTTCCCCATTTTTTTTTTTTTTTTTTTTTTTTAAAAAAAATCTTTACTCAACGACGACAAAACAAGTAATGAGTTTTTTTTATATAAACATTTATTTTTAAAATCAATAACAATTTTTTAACGTGTTAAACGTAAGAGTGCAGGATCAATTGTTAATGTTCTTTTTCTTTTCTTTTTTACAAATTTTTTATCGTGATCTTCATCCATATTTTGCGGTAAACCCACTTTTCCATTCAATAAAATCTCTTCTTTAGTTAATGAACTTTTTGAAATTATGAAATGTCCTGCTTGATAATTCCCACCATTTCTTGATCCATTCATTAATTCAATATAATCTTTTGCAGTTAATTTTCCATTTGATTTTTTTTTTTCAGCCATTATTTAAAAAAAAATCAAAAAAAAATCAAATCATTCTTTTACCAATTCAAAAACGTAATGTATTTTTTTTAATCGTTTTCATCTTCATATAAACTTAAATATAATGTAATTTCTTCATTTTTTAATTTATAAGATTCGTTTTCGTATACGATAAAAAACTGAATTGTTTCCTTTGCATTTTTAAAATCCGTTAATAAAAAAAAAGGTAATTTTCGTTTATCATTATTATTCATTCCATAAAATTTTTTTTCATTCATAAATAATAAAAAACGTTTTGCAAATAAAAAAATTGACTAGATTCTTCTAAATTTTTTGTAAATCCTGAAAAATCAATTTTTCTTGAAAATAATAAACGAAAATTTCCTTTTATTCCTTTACATTCAATAAAATTTAAATTCCATAATACATTTTTATCGTTATACGTCGCTGGTTTTAAAAATGAAAGTTCATAATCTTCAATACATAAAACACTACCTCTCTCTTTTAATTTTATTTTAAGCATTATGAATTAATCCCTCAATACAAACAGTTCCAGAGTCAAATGGTATTTTTTTACCCACGCTGTCTTTTAATACTATATGTAATGAATGAATTTTCATTTTTTTTAATTTTCTTTTAACTAACGGAGGTGTATAAACAATTAATTCACCATTTCCCTTTCCTTGATCGCTCCAACTAATCGGTATTGTGACTAATATTTCTGATGACGTATCACCAACAAAACTTCTTTCTAATTCTTTACAATAAACAAATATTTTATCCAAACCATCGGAAATATCGGGTAAATAATCAGCGATAACAGTATAATTTGTACTATCAAGTTTCTTTTGATCCGTATTTTGATTAAAATGAATCGTGGTTTCCGAAAAACCCAGCATAAATGCTAATTTTTTAGAAAATGTCAAATCAATTTCGATAAAAAAATTTTTTTTTGATTTTCTTTATTTATTGAGGATTTTGATAAGTGAAGAAAATCAAGTTTTTCTCCATCATCAGCCTCAATCGCCCAATCCAACACCTGTTTTAACCAATATTCAACGTATACATTTACACTTATTTTTATTTTCCCGTTATTATCGTATAAAAAAACAATATCGTATTCGCTTACAGCGTTATTTATATAATTTATTAATTTTTCTAAACTATAAATTCCTTGTTCAACGATAATTTTATCCAATAATATTTGTAAAGAACAATCTTTATAATAATTAGCGGGAACAAACCATCTAAAATCTCTGTATTTTATATCCACTTCAAGCCAACATTCATCATCGGCTATATTTTTGGTTGTCGAAGGGTAAGAAATAGATGTAACTTCAAAAAATGCTTCTTGATTTAACCCATCAATGGGTTTAAATAATTTCATCTCAAATTCATTCGTGTAATTAGTTCTTCCTTCTTTTACAGTATTACTTAAAATTTGTAAATTCATATTTTCTGTAATTCTTCCAAGTAAAATATTCCAGTTTTTTTTCTCATTGTTAAAATCTTTTAATTCGTACGTAATTGGATCGGTAGCAAATACTTTATTTATTTTAAATTTTTCATCAGTCCAACCACGTAAACTACTTTTTTCAAAAATATTGTTTTTTGCGGTAACAATTCGTACAACAGTTCCTTCTTTTAGGACATTCTTTGTGAAAGTGATAGGAGATATCATTTTACGTAGCATTATATATATATATTTTTTTTTGTTTTGTTTCCACGATATACGTCATACGGTGTAGAACCATTCAAACTTGAATGCGGTGATTTATTGTATCATTCAACGATTATGTGTAAGTAACTATGATAATCAAATTCTCCAGTTAATGTTAAAACACGCCTTACCATTTTAAAGTTTGAATTACTCTTTCAACATGAGGCTTTAATTTCACGATTGTAAGTGTGAAAAACAGAAAATCCATATTTTTTACTTAATTCTTTACGAATTAATCGAAATTCTGTCCCCTCATCACACTTTGTAGGTGGGTCTTCTTTTTTCAAAATATTTTCAAATTTCTTTGCCGTGTTTTTTTTCAGTTTTTTTCTTTAAAAGTTCAACCCATACATATCTTGAATAAACATCAATACAAACCAACCAATAACGATATTGTCTATTAGATCTTGATAAATCTTTATTTTCTGCTAAATCAATACACCATTGTTCATTTTTTTCATTACATTAATATTTAATCGTTTATATATATTTTTAATAATTCTATGTTGTTTATATTTCTCTAAATGTTCTTTATCTAATGTTCTCCTTTCAATAATCTTGCAGCTTTTTGTATAAATTCTTCTGAAAACTTTTTTTTTTGTTTTTTTTTACTCATTTTTTTTTCTAAAAAAAAAAATATTATATTTTCTCAATTAACTCTCTAATATACTCCGCTTCACCAGAAATTAACAGACTAACAAAATCAAATTTATCTTCATCTTTTAAACCTGCATTTATATTTTCGTTGTAACGACAAATACAATCTTCTAAACTTAATTGACCCAACTTAAAATAATATAATAACTCAACTAAAGCCGCGTCATTTATTATTTTTTTTTTTATCTAATTCACAATCAATAGCGAGTGATGGAAATATATCTTCATCTGCTGCTGGCGATGTCGGTGGTGGTTGTGGCGGTGTTGTTGTTGTTGTTATTGCTCTCTTTCTTTTCTTCTCCACAACAGTTTCATTTTTATTTTTTATTTTTTTAGACGTTGCACTACCCTTCACAGCGTGATAGAATTTTCCCAATTGACGCGCTATTTCGCCCAAATTATCTGTTTTCTTAAACGAAAAACTACCCCATTGATCTTCCCAATTAGGTGCTGGTTTTGAAAACTCGTTATACGTTATATCATTATCATCTTCTTCTTCTTCTTCATTGAATTTTAAATCTTCATCGGGAAGAACAATCAGTTTCTTTTGAATAACAAGTTCGCCCGAACCAAAGTTATTATTACGTAGCACAAGACGCATAGCTTCTTTCTTGTAATTGAAATATTCGGAAACAACGACGAATATTTGACTCCCCCAATCGGATGTTGCGTTCATGTTGTTGAGAGTATTAATCAATTCTGGAATTATTTCCATTTCCTACTCCATCTCGCTGTTTACCAAAAATTTCAGACACTGTTTACTAGTCGGGTACACTTTATACAATATTGCTTTATCATTTTTTTTTTCAACGCCACAATTTTTTGTGATAAATCTTTGTACTTCACTAACGTGTGTTCATATTGCGTATACTCTCTCAAATAAAGCTCCATTTTTTTTCCTTTCTTTCTTTCTTTCTTCTCGAACTGAGAGAGAGAGAGCAAATGATAAAATTACCAAAAAATCGAATCAACTTATACATTTTTTTCTTACACATTTTTTCTTTTTTTTTTACTTTAACCCAAATAAGGTTAAAGATTCGTTATAAAAAATTATACATTCAACAATATATTTTTCTGAAAATTTTTTATTTTCACATAAAAAATTTATACATTCATTAAAAAATCGTTGACAAATAGGAAATTGCATAAAAATATAATAAATTTCACAGAGTGTCACTGTTCAAATCTAATTCAGCTAATACATTTGTATTCAAATATACGTACTCTACAAATCTAATTCTAATTTCTGTTAGTTCTTCATTAATTATTTCTACAAAATAATTTTTTTTTTCGTACTTAAAATAGTTTTTTGATGAATAATCAGACTATTACATAATGTTGCTATTGGAATTATTTGTTTAATTTTTTCCATTTTTTTTAATTATTTAGTTTAGACAACGTATAATTACAATTTCTTAGATAATTTACTTCTTGTCTACAATTTTTGAATCTACATATATCATTTGTTCTATACACAAAAGCATTTTCGACACTAAAACCAGAATTAAGATCGTATTGTAAATGATCGCGGATATATATATATCGAATAAATCCATATTATATTTAGCGCTAATATCGCTGCTAATACACCGTTTGGATTATGCTTATCGCAAAACATTGAAAAAATCGCTGCTAAATTATAAATTAAATCAGTATTAATCCAAAAAGTATCATTTAAATCATCATATAGCATTATATCATTCGCATCATAACTCCAACAATGATAAAAAAGATATGGGGAAATTGAATATATAAAAAAACATATCGATAAAAATGCATTGCCATACGTTGCATTTATGTAGGAAAAAAGCGAGTATTTTCCCCCCGCTACAGGCGCATACATTTCATCTGTTACGTCATTTATACTTCCAATTAAATGAAAATCATCATTCTTCGTATTTTTTGAAGGTTTAATCCTAAAATAATATTTAATTTTACCTTTTACAGGTAATACAGAACAACAATAATCTGAGTTAAATTGTAACATAATTTTTCTTTCATCCGATTGTTCAGAATAAACTATTCCGCATTGTCCCCTACCGATTATATAGGGTAACAGAAAATCCATAGTTCCTGCACGTATGACTATAAAAGGAGGTAACCATTCTTCTTCTTCTTTTTTTTCAAAAACAACTCCATTGTATAAATATAATTCAGGTACCCAATCATCATCATTATCATCATCATCTTCTTGTTTATTTCCCCTTTCGATAGAATAAATACAATGTCCTTTATAATGATTTAATAAACCAAACATCCAATACAAAAGACCAATTGTTCCATGATTAAAATTCTGTAATGCGTAAACATTCATCAAAATACTTTTAAAATTAAAGCATTTCTTATTTTTATTTTTTCCTCCTTCAGAGGATTTTCTTTACATGAATTCATTTTTTTCTTTTCTTTCAAAGATGATTTTTTCTTTTATATATTTTTTTAAAAAAATAAAAATAAAATGACTATATTTGGGAAAAAAAATACTATATATATAGAAGCGCTTTAATAGAGAGCCAGTATCGAAAAACAAAAAATGGCTCAATCAACAGCAACAACAACAACAACAAGTCAAGAAAATGAAATACTATTCGATTGCACCGATAAAGAACATTGTGTAATGATGCGTGAGATCGGGGACAAAGCATCGAGAGGTTTTTTACAAAAAAATTTAAAGACCGTAGAAGTTGGAACATTCAGTCTAATTAATGCAAAACTAGGTTTTGTCAACGGGTTACTGAAATATATGCGTTCTTGGCCACAAGAAAAAGGCGAATTCAGTTTCAATATTGATCGCGCAGGTTTCTACCCACCCAATGAAAGCGAAACATCAAGAACAACACGTATGGAAAAATTCGATACCGCAGTAACGGTTGAGAAAAAAAGAAAAATTAAAAGTGATAACTTCGAGAGTGCGTTGATGTGGTGTGATGTATGGGATACATCTGTTACAGCCAGCGCGTTTCTATCTACTGTTTATCAAGTTCACCCGGAAGTACGTGATGAATTTGTTCGTTTTTACGTCGATATTACCAATGTAAAAAGCGATGAGGGAAAAAAAAAAAAAAGAAAAAAAAAATTTATACGACTTTAATTTTTTTTAGGAAGACACTACTACTATATGGACAAAAAAAAAACTATCCCTTGAAGATAGCGATCTTAACATGTTAATATGGGACGGGACGGAAGTGCAGAAGCTCTTGTAAAATTTCTAAAAAAAATTTTTTTTTCCCTTTGTAGACGTTTCCGTTTCCATTTCCTTTCAATTTTATTGTTAATAAATTAGAAGAATTTTACATTGTATCACATCATCAAATGTAAATATTTCAGTAAAAAAAACAACTGTTAATTCTTCTTCTTTGTTTATTTTTTTCTTACAGAATAATCTTTATCTTTTACCCAATCTTCTCTTCTTGTATTCTTCCCAATACACGTAGAAAAATCACGTCTTTTTTTTCGTTTGTTTTTTACAAATCTAAAACGCTTAGCTAATGTAAAATAATATATCTTGATGTCGCTGATCCCTTTTGAAAAACTCCTTTTATCTCGAAATAAACCACATCTTCATACATATGAAAATAATCTTTTTTTACATGAGTAATTTTAGCCACTCCCGAACTTCCCCACAATATATCTGATACCTCATTAAATTCAATAAAATTTCTTTTTTCACTATGTGGATCTCTATTTCTTTCTTCAAGCATAGTTAAAAAATCTTCTTCATCATTTTTCTCACCCATTTTAACAAAAAAGAAATGATTTTATTTTTTTGAAACACTTTATTATATAGAGAATATAGAGAAATTTTTTTTATATTTATACATTTTTTATTAAAAAAAGTACATATGGTGTTTTAATTAAATTGCAATATTATACATTTTCTATTTTTTTTTCTCCAATCTTTCGTGTATGTATACATTCCAACATCCAAACTAAAATCATGATCTTTTTTTGGAATATTTCTAACTAATGTTCGATAATATCTATACTGTGCAATTAAATTCCAACTACCATACAACTAAAAAAAAAACCATATCCTCACAATTATTAAAATTTTTTTTTTTTACATTTGTAACTTTAATACGTGAATCTGGACTTTGTTTCAATAAATCTGATATTTCATTAAAATCAATAAATATTCTTTCATTAACATTTTTATCAACCCCATCATCATTGTATTCAAAATTCATTTTTCCGTTCTTTATTCATTTTTCCATGATTCAAAATTTTATCCAATTTATCTTGCAAATAAAGAGTTCTCAAAATACGTGTGCTACGATGATGACGGTAAAGTGATTCTGATTGCTCTAAACGTCGTACTTTTATAGATACAACTTTTTGTATTTCTTCTTTCAAAAATGAAAATAAATCCAACATAATTTCATCGTGAATCTCAGCTTCCTTCAACTTTTCATCCAAAATTCTCTGTGCGTCCGCAACTATTTTATGCACTTGTAACGTATTTTGAACATGTATACATACATCTTCATCTATAAGCCCATTATAGCGAGCATTTCTGCTTAATAATTCAATTCTCGATTCATTCATATTTATTCAAATGAACTGTAATTCCTCTACCGATTCTTTTATACAGAAAACACAACATTTTTTCTTAAAAAAAAAATATTAATTTTTTACTTAACATTTTTCTTTTAAAAAATTAATATATCGAGACCGATTAAAACTTTTACATTCATTAGTGCTTTATCTCAAATGGAGTTCTTGTTGAGAATACAATACTTTCAAGGAGATCTTTGTGATGTATATTAAGTCATTGCACATGTCCACAACTCCACATATACTGTAATTGTCGTTTGGGAATACACCACTGCAACCACTGTATTTTATTTTCCCAAAGAACTTGTAATATTGTATTTACTGCATACGAAATATGGTTATCCATGGCACACAAATAATTTCCATTGTCCACTAATTTTCACAAAGTGAACAATTCCATTGTCCACTGAATTTTCACAAAGCTGAGGTAAATAATTTCTTGAAGACAGTGCCATGTACAGTTCATTACATACAGCTTTGTGCACGAACCATTGTAGAAACCACTGTAGATTATTTCCTCAAATCCAAGTCAGATGTTGGTAGGAACAACAGTTGGTAAGTTGTTCAGCGACAGAAATCCCTCGCGAGGGGTAGTAATCGGAAAAAATGGCACCAGAAGAAACGGCACCGGAAAAAATGGCACCGCAACTTTGACTAATACGGAAAAAATGGCACCACAAAGGTTATCTGGAAAATGACATGCATCGACACTTTCTCTGTTCCGCTGACAAGTTTCGGTGATGCAGATGTTACTGACTCATTCGCGTCTATTTTTAAAAAGCATTCACCGAAACGGCGAAAGCGCTTGTTACCGTTTTGCATTGGAACGGTATTGTCGGAGAGAATTCATAGGAAGTGTGTTGGCGGTGGTCGGCATTTGAATGAGTCATTGCTTATTGTTGAAGAGTATTCATGAAGCGCGTTGACAATGGTTTGCATTTCAATGCACGGAATTGTTGATTAAGCCCTTGGGAGTTGCTTGGACCTTTGTATCCACATATTTGGTATACGTTTCAAAAATAGACACTGATGCGAGTTGTTTTTAGAATAGTATATAAACATCGCGGTATTCCTAACACGTGCAGGAATTATATAAGCGAAATGGAAGTTATTGCAAGCAACAAGGGAGGAATGAAACTTTGCTTTGGTGGTTACATGTACACCAAACAGGTTTCCAAGCCAAATCATGTTCGTTGGAGGTGTCTTAAGAGAACTCTGCGTTGCAAGGGTTCACTGACAACCACTCTTGAGGTAACAAATCCGGTGCCAGGTAATGAGCATAACCACTTGCCCGACGCCACTGACATTTCAGTTGCGAAGGCGAGAAACAGCATGAAGGAGATGGCAACATCGACAATGGACAAGCCAAACCAAGTGTTCTCACGAGTCGTTGCAGGGTTAGACAATGACACCTGTGCTTTTCTTCCACGTACAGATTCCATAAAACGAACTCTAAGAAATCATCGCCGTGCTAATTTCCCGACTGATCCTATGTCCCTTGAAGATCTCATAATTGAGGGTCCATGGGCAGAAACTGCAGGAGAAAATCCTGAGAATTTCCTTTTGTATGACAGTGGTCCAATGTCAGATAGCAGAGTCGTGGTATTCGCAGCTGACCAGTGTTTGGAAAAGCTGGCATCGGCCGAAACATGGTTTATAGATGGTAATTTCGCCATGGCACCAGCTCTCTTCCAGCAGTTGTACGTGGTTCGAGTTCCTCTTGGTGAGACGGCAATTTCTGTTGCCTACGCGCTGTTGACCAACAAGACGCAGCAAACGTACGAAGAACTCCTGCAAGCGCTGGTTGATGGTTGCCGTGACCGACACTGGGACGCAGATCCCAAAACAATAATTCTTGACTTTGAAATTGCCGTCATTCAAGCTATACGATCTGTCATTGGCAACCAAGTTAGAATCCAATGCTGTTTCTATCACCTCACTCAGAGCACGTGGAGAAAGATACAAGAGCTTGGGCTCTCCAATCTCTACCGTGAGAACGAAGAGTTCCGCGTGCATTGCGGTATGCTTGATGCGCTTGCACTTCTTCCAACTGAAGATGTGTGCCAAGGGATGGCTTACGTGCGGGATAGTTTTCCAGATGAAGGAGAGGCGCTGGTCCAGTACTTTGACGCTACATATGTAACAGGATCTTTCAGACGTGTTCAAAATCGCCCACTTATTCTTCACCGAATTCCTCCACGATTCCCTCCATCCCTCTGGAATGTGCACGATGCGACGGTCAATGGTAATCCACGCACCAACAACCAATGCGAAGGCTGGAACAACAAGTTTCAGTACCTTGTTGGACAGAACCATCCATCAGTGTGGCGGTTGATCAACTGCCTGAAAGACGAACATTCATGTGTATCGGCTCTGGTTCTTCAAGATGAAATAGGAAATTCACCAAGGAAGAGAACTAAACGCGCCTACCGTGATCTTCAGGAAAGATTGCAAAATCTCTGCATCGCCTACGCCGAAGGCCAAAAATCTTTACAAGAGTTTTTACGAGGTGCTGCGAGGAACATTCGCCTTGGAGATTTATAGTTGCTATCTAAATACATATACATGGATATTTTAAAGTAGTTTAGTGTTGTTAGAAGATCTTTTACGTGGTAATTAGTGAATTAAAGTATGCAACTTTGCAGCAAATAATCGATTTATTTGTCTATTTCGTATCTTGGGTTTTCAAAGCATTTTTCAGGTGTCATTTTTTCCGTATTAGTCAACTTTATGGTGACATTTTTTCCGGTGCCATTTTTTCCGTATTAGTCAACTTCGTGGTGCCATTTTTTCCGGTGCCATTTCTTCCGCAATTCCTCGCGAGGAATGAGATCATTGTTAAAAGCATTCAAGTACATGTTGTCTCCTTGTACTAAGACATTGTCGATGGTTGTCGAGTTCCACTCGATAACTGGAGTAGTTTGTGCTGTTAACAGCGCCGATAAACTCATGAAAGAGCACTGCTTTCCTCGAGACCTTCATGGCCTTGATGAATACTTCCACGAGAAAGTAAAGACATGATGTATTTGAATGAAGCTGAACGAAGGCAACGTGGTAGCGGAACATGTGCACTGAGTCACATCAGCTCATATACGGATGACGTGTAATGCCGACAGACAAATAAACGCAAAATTTAACAAATCGAGATTCTGGTCGGCTATACATAGCTCGGAAAAAGGACTGGGCACGAGGCAACGTCAAAAATAGTGTGCTGCCTCCCTTCGGTCGGCAGCAATCATGTACATCTGCTTGCTATATGTCACCTTTTACCGCGTTTATATAAAATATTCGTTTAATAGTTTGCCTTGGTAGAGTGATATAAGCGGTGCCAACGTTCTAGTTATGAACGATAGTTTTCGGTGTGCGTTTCTGGCTTTATATATTGTATAGCTAGCCTGCTTGATATCCATGTTCTCTTATTTTGTGCTTTGAACACTTGACAGTTGGGTATTTTCTTGACGTGTTATAGAAAACGCAATTTCCGCTGAAAAATAGTCTAATTTAGTGCATCAAACACCTGTTTATCATACCAGATCATGTGTGTAACATATGTGTAACATATTTTATGGCGTCATATTTTCCTGTCGTAACAATAGCCAATCATTTGATTTCCTATGTCGTATAAACCAATCAAAATGCATGCCAAGATCTGGCGCTTGATTCAGATTATGAGACGAAAAAGCGGTTGGTATCCCAGTCAGTTCCGGACGTCTGGATTCTGGTTTTCTGGAAGCCTTCTATACATATGCAGACAGTGCAGATGTCATATATATATATATATATAGTATTTAATGCCAGACAGTTTGCCTTGAGTGAGTTTAAAATTTCCAAACTTGGCGCGTACTCACTTCTTGATTTGCGATGGCCAATAATGGCATTGGCGCTTACCAATAGATATAAAGGAATAATATAGAGGACTGTTTGGTCTTCAGTATATCTTTTCCAACTTTTATATGTACGCACGTACTGAAAGAATATTGAAAGACTGACATGAATTCATTTTCGAAAGCACACGGGTACGCGCGTCCTTTCACGACTTGATGATTAATGTTGTTTTATCTCACCTTACAGATGCCTTTACAATACAGAACGTGAAGATTAATTAAGTCTCATCAAGATGACGGTCTGTTAAGAAGGTTTTGGTAACTATGCATTACGCATACTTTGTAAGATGGTTTACAAATATTATATCGTTAATCCGATACAGAAAATAATATAATTGAACTAGGCTGGCGTAAATATAGCGTGCACTGCAAGAAGACCCTGCAGGCATTTTTAAAAGCTAAGGTATGCCATGCAATACTATATGCATGTCCACACAATAAGAAACTATCAATATATATTATATTTGTACGTTATGCTGCAAGGTTTATTTTGCATGCGCATACGTCAGCTATGTCCAATCAACGGTCACCACCACGTTTTTCAGGAGGTCGCCAGGTTGCTAAGCTCTGTTTACGTATTCGATTTCCTAAATTTAGGAGTGATCGAAAATGGTTTGTTACTTGAAACGGCGTCGATGTTCGCGGCGCCCTCGTAGATGAAAGATTTTGATCAGTTTTCGGTTCCACGTTTAAGAATAGATTAAAATACGCCATGGAATTATGCAAATAAGATTTTGTGACAAAGTTTGAGCAACTACAGGCGATATCATCAGACACATGGTAAAGAATAAAGATACTATATCTTCTTTCATTTCACAACTGGTTTCAGAAAATCCCTGGAGTATTTTCAGCTACTCTGGTTTGCGAACTGCGAATCATGTCTGTGAAAATCTAAAATATTATATAAAATACAAAGGACAAGGTGTTTCATGTTTTATGTTTTGGGACTTGTAAGTGTTGTCGAAGTAGCTTAATTATCTATATTGTTTTGATAAATGATAACAATATATTCTTGAAATGATGCCGATAAAATAGTAATGTTTCACTTTTGCTCGGTTTCGAACGAGACGAAAACCTATATTTTGTCATCTAAAATCTATGCAGTTCACCGTCTATAACCGCTTTTTTATGTAATAAATTGTACTATTATAAAATGTGAGTATCGAGAGTCGGTAATTCTCTGTTTGTACACACTGCGCAGTCACTGCTTCCTGCAAAGTACACAAGAGTCTCAAACATATACCTTCATTTACTCGTATTCAGTTCCGATCATATAGTGTTGTGATCACAAATTGACAATTTTTTCCATCACTTTATATGAACCTTCATGAATGCGTGTAATTTGATCTGTCTGCGTTGACTTCGTTCTCGATAGCAAGTCAAACGTGTAATATGTTTAAAAACACCGTGTAAATCTTTACAGTTATGAAAGAGGTATATATCAGCGTTTCCTAGACAGGTTCACAATTTAGCGGACTGAAGGCCCTGCAGAAACGACGTCTTACCAGAACCGAAACCGGAGCAGAAAAACCTGATCTGACAGATTACACACCTTTAGACAGCCGTTGCAAGTCATCTATTGTCATCTTATAATATCTCCGGATCCTGATTTCGCAAGACAGTTTGGGTTTATCTTTCCTAATCTCGAAAAACAGCAAAGCAGCTGGTGTATAATCGCCGTAATTTACAAATACGACATTCCCCCGTCGAACGCCACATCGCCTATTACTTTGTTTACAATTTAGTAAAAGCTGGACGGATAGTCGCCAAGGGTTTCCCCAGCGACGTGAACGCATTGATTCATTTGATTGGATATAGATGGCGCATGCACATGCAAAAAAGACTGGACCCTCTTTTCTCCACAGGGGGAAAGTGGGTCTGGAACTGAACTAAGATAATTTGTGTTATACTGTGCTTTAAGAATTATTCCATCTGGGATGTGTAAAACATAATATGAGATTATATAAAATATGATTCACTCAAATGTATTGTTGTATGCTGGATTTAAAATAAAGAAATGGAATTGAAATATTGAACTTTCTACATGCTGGAGTTTTGTGAGTAGAGAAATATTTCAATTCCCCATGTTACTATGCTGGAGTTTTGAGTTGGCACGACTTGAAACAGAACATTGAGCCTTGCGAAAGTAACTATCTTTATTATTTTTCTTTATACTTCCTTAAACAATATCTATTGATATAATTTCTTTATATCATTTTTATGATTATTTATCCAGATGGAATATGTCTCAAAGTGCGCCATAACGCAAAATATATTTTAAATGAAAAAACAGAATGTTTCCATGATACATATACCACAATTTAAAATAGAGGATTTATAACATGTGATATGCTGAGACAATATGTTGCTCGCCCTTCTCCTACTGCATCGCATTTAACTTGTATTCTTCTAATTTTTTAAAGGTGACAGCGATTAAGAATTCCTATTGGAGAAATTATCAATTGATAGATCTTTCAAAGACTGCGGCTAACTCTATTTATGCTGTATCTAATTAGCGTAGGAAAGTCAAGCAATGTATATAGCAACATTGGCGTTCAACGCAACGCAGCAGCTTTATTTGCGTTAACGTTTTGACCTTAGCGCACTATCAATGCTATTATACCTGAATTATTCGACAGGCCGCTATTGTATGAATAGTGAATACATGGTGTTGATAAAGTTATATAATTGTTAAATGTATAATTTCCTTACCTAAAAGTAAAAGGCTAAACTGATATTTGAATGCATGTGTCGAAGGAGAGACGTTGCATGCGATATTGCATCCCAACGTATTAGTTATTTTCGATTTATGTAGAACTTATTATTTCAAGGTATAGTAACACGTACTGAATAAAGTCACTAAAATATTTCCGAATCTTATACATCTTGCATATTTTACGAAAACTTTCGCTTTGTGAGCACTTTATCTAGAGCGCGCTAACAAAAACGTACGTTCACCACAAAAATGTATCGCGAAATATATTATTTTTCTCGTTTTGAAAGGTAGATTTTACTCCTCAAAGCTTTACCTTTGAGGGTAAAAATTACCCTCCGTGCGTAGGAGTAATTTTTACTCCCCCAGAAATTTTACCCTTCAAAACTGGGGCATTCTGTGGACAAACCTTTTACCCACAATTTGAGGGTAAACATTACCCTCTTTGGTTAGGAGTAATTTTTACTCCCCCAGAAATTTTACCCCTCAACATTTCTTTTGGTGTACTTGAACTCTTCAGATGGTGGTGAGTATGGAAGAGAAACTGATCGTCAGTTGCAGTCCACGACACCCCAAGGGTCTTCGTCACAGGTAATTCACTCTTCTCCAAATCGATTTCTGATGCTCGATCTTGCTCTGGAATATCTTCCAATACCTCTCGACGATTGGAAATCCACTTTCGGATATGAAAACTTGCTTTGTCACCAAGTGTAGTTAATTGTTGGCGCATCTCTTTCGCTTTCGATGTGCTCTCTACCGACGGCATCAGGTCATCATATGACAGTTTTTCTTTACTGCTGCTGCTGCCAATGGATAGTCCTCTCGGTGTTTGTCTGAATGTTGCTGCCACGTATATTGGGCACAAAAGGGACAGTAACATCGTCCAAATACAAATCGAATGAATTCGTACACGTCTAGCTCTTTGCTTTGATCTAAATTTCGCCACAGAAACCGAGGTAAAGGTCTGTCTTCAGGACGCAGGACCAACTGGTGGTACATCTGGCTGATATCCCCAGCTAAAGTTACGGGCTCCTTTCGGAACTTCATAAGTATATCGACGATGTCACTTTGCAGCTTGGGCCCTGGTGGTGATTCAGTGTTGAGGCTTTTACCTTCGCACGTTGCAGACCCGTCAAAACAAATTCTAACTTTGGTTGTTGTTTTCTCCAGGCATACCACTGGGAAGTGGTGGAGTAGCCATTCACTTTCAGGTTTCGGTTCATCACGAGGTACTAACTGGATGTACTGTTTCTCCAAATACTCGTTGATGACTCCTTGGTATGCAGTTGCTAATTCTGGATCTTTTGATAACTTTTGTTCAGTTGATATGAGCCGTTTCTTTGCCTGTGATGCGTTATTTGGAAGACTTGGTCATTCTTCCCTCCAAGGAACCGCTACTTCGCAGTGTTGGCCGTTAAATGTCACTGATTCACTTACTTTGTTCGAAGCCAATCTTTCGTTTGGCGACATTACTGAAGTGCTGGAGTTGGTTGAGCTAATTCCAATACTTTCCAGAACCCAGAATCGTTTAAGCATCTCGTTCAAGTTGTCATCTTCATCTTGTTGAATCTTTGTTGGCATCCTTTCATCATAATATGTGCCCTAATATGTGTTTTCTGTCAGAACTAGTGTCCTATTAGTCTTCTTTTTATTTTAAACAGGTTTTCAAAGGAATGTACTAATAAAACTGGACTCAATTATTGAAAACCAAAAAGGCAAGTGAGTTCCAGTGGAACAACTACAAGTGATGTAGCTATTGACGATGGAATTCTACAACCAATGGATACTATTGAAGAAATGGATGTACTGTGTGGGAAGCTGAAAGAGGATTGTTTTAATTAAAAAAATGGTAATGATACTTTGCTATATTTCTTGTGCGAATGCTTTCCAAAACATGCCCACAAAAATCTCATTGTCAAATAGATTGTTTTCCTTTGAAATGGCTGTATACTTTGGTTGTATTTCTTTTCAGGCCTTTTAATGTATTAGTACAATATGTAGATACATTGTATTTACAATTGTTTATTTTAATTATCATTTTTAGTCATTATACATTGTATTCTTAATTTCATTTTGTTAAAGGTTCATTATCTGGCTGCTCAATGTGGACACAGTTGCAGAGAGAGAGTGAGACGAATTATGGGAAAACTGGGAACGAATAGATTATGGTCTCTCTATAGTTTTAAAGGAAGGCGGGGAAAACGTAGTTTTAAACAGCTTCTTTTACACAATACAATAATCAGTAAGTATCGTCACCTGCACAAAGTAGTTGTTATATAAATGTCTTTAATCCTGAACGTGCTGATCCTTTTGGAAGACCAGAGCAAAACGGATTGAATTTTCGTAAAAAAAACGCATCAATAAAAACTTTTCAACTTAATTTCATACAGTTTTAATTATACATGTCAAGCCTAAAAACGTCGGTCTACCAGCTGTGAGTTCAAGTCTTCTCTGTAAAGTTCAAGTCTTGTCGGCCTGTGCAGCAAAACAAACGAAACTTTACAAACTTACAGACTTGCCAAATAATGTAAGTATTTTGTAATTATATAGAAGCGAGTTTGCGAACCCATAGAAAGGTCAGTGAGTTGGAGATTGAGGAGCATATCTCTGAAACCCTGAAGCACGCACCGAACAAACCTGCATGGTGGAGATACAAGTTAAAGTTCCAACCTTTAATTGTCATTAACAATAGTTAAAGTTGCTATAGTTTGAAAGATTGCTAGTATTCTTGGGATTGTGTCATAGGGCAACTTCATTGTATTTTGTGTTACATTGTGATCTACTTTAGTTCCTCTAAACAATCCTAGGAACCGTAGCTGTTACCTTTTCTTCTTAGTCAAAAGAACTTGTTTTTGTTAATAGCGAATTGAAAATTCGATTTTAAAATTTAATTTTATGAAATGACAACACGAATAACTTGAATTTGTCTAAAGCCCAGCATACACTGAAACAAGTTTCCAAAACAGGTTTCCGAAACACATTTCCTAAAAAGTTTCCGAAAATAAAACGGTGCTCTAATCGGGGAAACTTTGTTTCTGAAACAAAGTTTAAAAAAAAAATTTTTTTTCAAGTACATACACTGGAAACTTTTGTTTCTGAAACCGTGTTTTGGTAACTTCTTTCGGAAACTTTCTCTAGTGTATGCCGGGCTTAATATACAGCTGTTCAATTATGACATCAAGTTCACAAGTTTTATCCTCTTTATATTTTATAGAATCGTGAATCGATGGAAATGTTTAATGACGCTTCTGAGTAGCTTCTGATATTTCTTTATACACAAAGAGTCTACGACGAATATTTTAAGATCTATTTTTTTGGGAATTTCTAGTGGGACTGTATATACGATTTAATATATGTATATATATTTATTTTAAAACAGAAAAATCTGACAATATATTTGCAATATTTAAATAAGCTTGGGCGATTTTAATTGAACTCAGGAACGTCATAATTAATTTTCTTGTGTAATGACTGCAAAAATCAAGACAAAATATTAATAAAACACGAATGAATTATGAACTCATAATCTTATTCTCGAATATATCAAACTTCAGGTAAAACGTTTGCTAACTT
This sequence comes from Paragorgia papillata, assembly GCA_035771165.1. NCBI lineage: Eukaryota > Metazoa > Cnidaria > Anthozoa > Scleralcyonacea > Coralliidae > Paragorgia > Paragorgia papillata. Next base: position 735,940 of record JAWNZC010000225.1, read on the forward strand.
AAACGGGGAAAAAACGGTTCAAAATAAAAAATACCCGTAAACCGCCCAAACTTATTATTGTCCTAATGTTTTGATTAGTTTACTTGTATGTTTTTATCATTCCTATAAGTTGAAATACGAGTTATTTTCTTTTGAGAATAAAAGTGCTTTCCTTTTGCCATTGTTAGGGGCTGTTTATATGAGAGGCGAGCCAGCCCGGTAAGCGGGATAGTCCGGTAAGCGAGATAATTTGTGGCTCGCGTTTATATGAACGAATTTCATCCCGCCTACCGGGATGATTTTAGTCAAAACAATAGATGGCGTCGGCATCCCTTTGAAAAATCATCTCGGTAAGCGGGCCAGCCAGCCCGGTTAGCGATTGTTTACATGGGAAAATTTTCATCCCGCTTACCGAGATCTCGCCTCTTTCAAGTGAGATCTCGCTAACCGGGCTAGCCCGTTTGGCCATATAAACGCAGAGGAATTTTTAACAGGAAAATAACTACACAGTGAGATCTCGCTTACCGGGCCATCCCGCTTACCGGGCTGGCTTGCTGCTCATATAAATAGCCCCTTAGTATTTAAAGTTGAATACAACCTAAGTCGGCGTGCCACTACCGTAAACTTTGGTGTAACTAGAAATCTATGCAATTCTTGTAAAAGATAATTCGTTTGCTTAGTGAAAAACTGGCCCTAAACGCGGTCATGCAATTTAATAAAATTTGTCGTATAACTGAATCGAACGGCGTATATGAGACAAAGTATTAATTGTCTTAACTAACGTGTTCATTTCCATCTTATATATACGGCGAAACTAACGTTAAAACGAATGAGGTGTTAAAATAGTATAGCTCAATCGCGTATTCTTATCCAGTTGCCTTAAAGATTGTCAACTAAGCTCTTTGATCAAATAGAAATAAATGTTTGTAATGTGTATATTCTATTTTGAAAATAGTTGCAACGTTGTAGCAACGTTGCTACAACAACGTGACTGTGTTAGCTGGGTATGTAGTTCCAACGTTGCAGCAACGTTGCTACAACGTGACTGTGTTAGCTGGGTATGTTTGAAAATGCGAAGCACAACGGTGGGATGGCAGACCAAACAATTTTTAAAACCGCTAAAAAGTACGGTTTCGATTATTATTTTTTGGCGAAGTCAGCTTGGGAGTACACGCGTAAAAACGCACAACTGGTTCACGGTTGTTGATAGACGTGAACAAGTTGTTCTCGACAGCCGTGAACAATGTTGTGCTGCTCGCCGTGAACATGTTGTCAACAAGTTGTTCACATGTTCCAACATGCTTGCTCACGCCTGATGAACCAACAGACGTGAACAAGTTGTTCCAACACGATGTTACATACACAGCAAAAAATAATTTTCTTGTCAAGAATTTTTTTTCTTAAATCAAGAAATATTTCTTCAAATAAGAAAATTATTACGTTAATAAGAAACATATTTCTTAAAATAAGAAATATATTACCTTCGTAAGGTTGGTTTTTGAAATATATATATAAAACTCATTAATAATTCAAAAGGTTATTAAGGTTAAAAAGTGTAAGATGTAGTTTTTGCATTTTTTTCAATTATTGTCATTAAAATTATATAACTGTGTATTTTAATAGGTTGTTGAGGAAGCTAGAAGAGTATTACAAATACCAGCAGGAGAACATGTGAATTTATGGGGTGGGGGTGTAAAGCGCTTAATGGAGGAGATTGACCCTCTGATATATTTCGGTATACATATGAAAGGAGTAAATTCCCCAAGAAGCCCAAGTCTTATTAAGTCTCTTCATAAATTTTCTGTTAGGTTCTAACAAACTACATTTTAGCACAAACAAAATGTCAAACAGTTCCCGGAGTTCTACTCGGGCATGTCCCCTCAGGGCTGTCAGAAGCTGGGGGTTTCAGTCCCCATGCTCGAAAGTCGGAATTCGCATGGCAGGCATCTTGGAAACTCCCACTTTGCAATATATATATATATATATATATATATTGATAAAGATAAAGATATATTGATATTATTAAGATATAAGATATCTTGATAAAGATAAAGATAAAGAACGTAGGTGTAGTGCAGGTATCAATGTTAAGCCCGAGGGGGGGGGGGGAGGCCGGGCAAAGGTGGGGGATTTGAATTTTTGGCATTGAAAATGTTCAAATGCCCGACAGTGGGGCATAAAAAAACAATCAAATCAAGGAAAAATTCCCTACCCCCAGGCACAGATTAAATATTATACAGGTGTGTAACTTGGGGAAAAAACTTGCCCCAACGGTCGCCATTTTCCTGGCAAGTGTCGCTCGCGTGATAATTCGTCATTTCTTACTTCAACAATGTCAATGATGCTCTTGATTGTTAACTCAAAAAATTTTGATCCAAAAAGGGCGCGAAAAAATGCAAAAGTTCGTGAGACTGCTTTTCACGTCGCTATTTTCAGCAAGTGTCATAGCGTATACATTGTACAGCGAGGGAAATTTAAGGACACGAACATCATAGGAAGTTACACATCTGGTATATCTTTAATCTGTGCCTGGGGATAAAATTGTTGTTCATTTGTTATCAAGCCTTTGGTCCGTCACTTGAGGTTTATATCTCAAACTTACAGCTGTAGTGAATTAATATGAGTGCCAATTTTTATTAGTTAGTAGCACCCAAAATAATCAGGATTTGCCGCACTCTACATCAATCAACAGACGTTTGTCTGAAAAAAAAACCCGATTTCATGTTAACCAATAAAAAAATCCGCTGATAGAACAACCGCACATGTACTACAAAAATCTCCCGACACAAACGATTTGTTTGTGTTTAAAATCGGCGGTATTATCAAGATTAAAATACCATGTTTGTAAATACTGTAATTGATATTTATATATTTTATTTACCATGAAAATTTAAAATTCCAGAAATATGAACCTGTGTATACTATGTCGAGAACTGCCTCCCGATTCCCAACAATAGAATAAAGTTTAGTACTAATAAATCAAAAAAATGAAAACCGTATTTATTTCAGTATATTTTAATCTCCTCAAGAACAAGATGGGACTCGCGTGTCCCGCGCGATAACAAAACAATAGTATAATATAATATCTAAATATAAACAATAGTGGTTTCCGACAACTATAAACTGTTACAACTGTCACATAACCAAACTCTTGGAATTTGCTGCAAACCAGCACAGAATTGGTGAAACCACAACGAACAGTGATTGCAAGCTACGCAGTCAATGTCGTCATCGTTATCATTTTGCAGCTCAGGTGGATTAAATGCATAGCATTTATTGCACACTTCGTCGTCATCAGAGTCTCTCAATGGCTGTTTGTGTGCAGCGTCAGTAATTCTTGCACTTTGATTATTTGCCTTTCTGGTAGCGGCGGCTTTCTTGGCCCCTTCTTTCCTGTTATTTCGCACGACTTCAAGATGATCAAACCACATTCTTACTTCTTCTGGCGGCTTAAGTAAAACGTTTCTCGCAGTTGCAGCAATTACTTCTTCTTTGGGGAAACCCTTACTCTCCTTGAAGACCTTTGAAAGCACTTGAGAAGGGGGTATTGGTTTCGATGGAATGTTGACTGAGCTCACAAGCTTGTCTGGTTTTAGATAGTGGCCTGCACAAAACCCATCGCAGTCTTTGCAATTGAGGTTGCCAAACGGGCGCTCTGGATCAGATGTAGGTGCAGGGCAAAAATCCAGGGAGGGACCATTTGGATACCAAAAGTCATCGTCAGAAGCACCACTCTGGCTCACTGGATGAATACACTTTGGAACAAAATCTTAGGTAAAATACGTACTGAATAGGCAAGCCCTTAACCATATGCCTCTGTCTTAATTGCCATATGCTCTCAACTTTCTAGTATAAATCAGGATATAGTAACTTCGCCTCTTTCTTGTCTTCAGCTTTCCCTTTTAAGAATTTGATAACAATTTCTCTCTCTTTTTGTTCATTGTCACTATCAGCCCCCTTCATAAGAATGATAACAGTTCTGGCACACGGAGATTTATCTACTCGAGAAAGGTAAACATCAATAGCTGAATCTAGGTTTTTACATAGAATGTCGTCGTTAACCTGGCCTGAAACCATACATGACCCATTTAATGTCGTAGGGATGAAGAGATTAGCATGACCCAAGGATATACACCCGTTTTGAAGTTCCACTCGGTTTTTATAACTGGATGCACTGCTTCTCGTGGACACCATCATTGTCTTAGTCCCTTTAACTAGGTGTCTTTTGGTCCACCAATACTGGACTTCCTCGCGGACAGGACCCTCATCCCCGCCGCCGTCAACCCTAATACACTCTATATCTTTCTGCTTTCCGGTAAGAGGATTTTAAAATGCTGGCTTCATATCTTCGTGCTTCTCTAACATTAGCATATCAGCATAATGTTGTGCAGGGTTTTTGGGAAATAATTTCTTCGCCTTTACCACTCCACCACATACTTCGTTCGTGGTTCCAGTAGAAGGAAAATTATAGCTTGTCTGCAAAACAGAAGGGTACGGATTTACATAGTCAGTTCTGGTTGTTAACGGTACGTTATCTTTCAATATAAGCCTGCCGAATTGCTTGCTTGTTGACAATGTGTCTAATCGAAAACCTGCCTGATCATCACGCCCGACATTGATTATGTGCATACCATCTTTGTATTGAATATAATCTAAGCCTCTATAGAGAGCTGAACTCCAGTGACTGTCTGGGTTGTATTTAAGGTGAACCCTTTTCTTGCACGTCGCTGCGTAACCTCAGCTAGTCCCTTATACCGCGCTGCTGATTTACGGCGTTTGTTCCTTGGTTAGCACAACTGGACAACAGTTCCATAGCTGATTTTTCTATCGTATTTTGCTTCTAAATGCGCTTGAATTGTACGGAATGTAACCTTTTCCCCTGGACTTCTGTTTCCGTCGAATGTCAACACACCAATCCTCCACCATGCATCAGCGCCTACGCCCCTCTTTCTGCCAAATTCTTCAATTGTTGCTCCGATGTCAGGACATTCATCTTCTAACCTTCTCATTACTTTGTCGCCTTTGGAGGAAACGTCTTTCTGCAATCCTTTTTTCAATGTGCCTGGTAGCTTTTCGTTTTATAAAAGCTCTCTTTCTTTTCAAGACTTCTTTTGCTTCGTTGTCTAGAGGATCTTTAATAATGAGAGTTCATATGCGTCTTCACAATCAGATTCGGACAAAATTATTCCATCATCTACATCATCTTCTTTTTCATTTAGCCGTTTTTTAAGACTGTATACTTGACGAGACTGCTTTATAACATACATTTCATATTCTTTTAAATTAAACTTAGATAACCTTTCTGCAAAATTATTTAGCATACTCTCGACAGAGCTCATAGGGAGGTTCTTTCGCATTTCACCTGTAACACGAACGAATTCCAACCAATTAAGTTCGCATTGGTACAGTATACTGAGAAGCTGATCATCCTTCAAAAACTCTTTGTCTTCAGGTAGGCTCCTAGCAACGGCATCGCGATCGGTTCCTCCAATTACGTCTGCATCCTCTTGTTCACTGTCCGTTTCACTATTATCAGAGCTTTCTGAACTGTCAGAATCACAAATGCCAACCGAATTAAGAAGCGCACGATCCTTACTTTTTGCTATATTTTCAATAACTTCGCGAATTGCTGTGGCCTCCTCCAGAGCATCTTTGACTTTTTTAATCTTGGCTGCCATATCGTCAAAACCGTAAATAGATTTTGCCTTGCTACTAGACAAACCAGCTGCTCCCACAATTGCAAATTTCAAGCGTTGCTTTTCACCGTCTGATACAGCAAGTTTTAAAAGTTTGTTCACGGTTTCTTTGCTCATGACTGAGTGTTCTTTTCTTTGGCAACTGACCCAATTATGCAGGTAATGACTTGAAAATATTATAGTGCACAGTAGAATGTTTCTCTACTAAAAAAATACAATAACTCCCTTGAGATTTTTCCCCAATCCCCAGAGTTGCAAGGGGCATTTGTAAAAGTTTTCTACGGGCATGCAAAGCCGTGTAAGTAACGTTTGGGCTTACAGTTTCGAATGCAACTTTTAATTTCATGTACCCTTCTTCGAGTATCTTTTCTGCAACTTCAAGCATAGCGGAACACAAAACACAGGGCTGGGTATGTCGCTTGCAACAGACGTACCTCCGAGCGTCTATATATTCACTTAAACGAAGCCCTTCGAAAATAGAAACATTTACATCATTACTGACACACTGAAACTTAGACAGTGAACGTTTTATTTGTTCAATGTAAGTTTTCACATTATTTACATTGATCTGTTCTTGTTCCTCCTCAGTTCTTTCGTAACTGTGGGGGGAGGGCTTCAACAAAAATCCTGCTTGTTTTCTTCCACGATTGCACGAGTTTCATCAATAAGGACTGGTGTCTGGGGTGGATCTTGACCTAATTCCTGGTTGCCTTCGTTTATCACTGCATGAGTTTCAACAATAGGGACTGGTGTCTGGGGTGGATCTTGACCCAATTCCTGGTTGCCTTATTTATCATTACACGAGTTTCATCAATGGGGACTGGTGTCTGGGGTGGATCTTGACCCAATTCCTGGTTGTCTTCTTCCACGTTTGTATAGGTTTCGAAACTCAGTTCATCTGAATCAGAAAGTATGATGGTATCATCGGTACTAGTGCTTGTACTGGACGTTGAATCTTGCTTGAACAAATCAGGCAGCTTGGACTGGTTGTCGCGAACTTTTGTCTTTTTCAAAGACGACTTCTTAGATTTATCAGAGTTGAGGTACCATCGAGCTTTGGCTTCTTTTTTCACAAGAACTGTAAGCTGACGATCAACAGATTTCTTTTCCTTCCGGACTTCCAATATTTCGGCACTTATTTGATCGCAATACTTATAATTGTGCATACACTTTTCTTTCTGTAGCTGTTGGTTTTTGAACATAAGACGATTATTCAAAACTTTTAGATTTTCTTGCAAGGATTCAATTTCACGGGTTCTTTCCTCAGATGATAATTTTGCTCTTTTCTTGACTGGACTTTCTAATTCTTCAAACTTGCTCCTTGAGTTTCCTTTCGCAAAGACATACCCATCCTCAATGATCTTCTTTTTGGCTTTGTCCATTAAGTCACCTGAAAAGGAAGTTTTCTCGATTCAATACTGAATCTTACTCAGTTGGATGTCAGGATGGATCTACTTTAGCTACAATAATTGGCCATTCATTAACACCCATTCATTAACATTCAATACAGGGAGAGGAGGAGATTTCAATTACAATGCAAAATGTTGCACAATATTTGACTATGATTGTAGAACTGCTCTGCAACTATCACTAAATAATATACTGTATAGATATCACTAAATAATATACCTTTGTTAAGAACTAGCATTGGGTTCTCTCTTGCAATGGCTGTAGCAGCATCGTTCACTGCGCTTTGGTATTTTGTCAGCGGTTTATTTGAATTTCGTCCATAAATTTTAGCCTTTTCAATAATGTCACTTTTTTCTGATGCTTCATACTGGGCAGTTTCCTATCAAAACGTACCATTGCAAAATGATAACAGGTAAGACAATTATATTCACTCACAATGAGCAACATAACTAGTGCCAGTTGTTATGACCAGCTAAGCTGTTATAAATTAATTGATAATAAAGTTAATAAAAAACCCAAAAATAATATGAACAAAGAGTGCAAAATTTACCAGTTTTGTCGGCTTTCTAAGTTGAAGGTTCCCCCCTTCAAATTCCAACCGCATATTCCCATCTCCTTGCAGTGTGTTCCTATTTCCATGAAGCATGTTCTGATCTCCCTGAGGTTTGTTAATAGACACATTTGCTGCACATTTGTTAATAGGAAATTAGCCCGGCGAGTTAGCCCGGTTTGCAGGGCTAGCCTGGCCCATATGAACTGTGAATTTTGTCACATAAATGATAAATATCCCAGTGAGCACCACCCTCCTTTTTTGGACAATTGTAGTTTTGGATCTTAACAAGGAGTATTAATTTATTCTGGCCCCCAAAATGAAAGGCCACCAATCATTTGAGTATAAATAGTCCAGGGGTATAAACCTAAAAACTTCAGGAGGGTGGGTACAAGGCATTGAACTAAATATATAAACTGGAACGCTACCTCCAGCCAAAAAATTGAAGCCAAATTTTTCAACTTTACACATGTGGAAATCGTGACACAAATGGATCGCACAAATTGTACCGCACAATACAAATACATGTGTCTGCACGGGGGTCAAAATCCATGTGGCTGGGGGTCAAATTTGGCTTCCACGGTGGTCAGTTTCCTGAGAAAACCTCGCAGATGCGGATTACGGTCACGTGATATATTATAAATTCTAATCACACTTTGAAAAGCAGTGGAGCTTGACCATCTTTCGAAAACGATTTTACAGAGTGTATGCGGGTAGAATAAATGATATTTTGGTCGTTGACAATGCAACCTTTTATGACTAACATAATGTATTCAGTTCTTGCAAATAACTTCATTCTGCGCTGTAATGCTGCCATGATATAAACCTCCGTTTAGACAAATATGGGGTTTAAACAGCAATACAAAGCACCGAAAGTAACAGGATTTTCTAGGAATTGTTAACTATTGTGTTGATATGTAAAATGAATTTAGAAACCTTATGTTTTACGGCGTATTACCGTTTGAAATTTTGAAAAATCGCGCTGAAGCGCCTTTCTGAAGACAACATTAGATGAGGTAAGGTAAAATATCCCATAGTTCTTAGCAGTTCTAAATTCAAAATACAGTTTGGGTCAATGGCTTCCACGAGTGGTGTCGAAACCGATGAATTGTTGTAAGTATTACTCGTATAAACCTATGTTTTGAATCGCATTTTTGTCTCATCCGCCATCTTGCGTGGCTTCTTCTCAAAGCGTATCCTTCTCAAACGCATTTTAAAAACTTATATTCCTTAGAGAGGCAAAATTGTGTACAAAGAGTCGAAAATGCAGCAAGCAAAATAAGCATTCGGGAAGATGTAATACGGAGAGGAAATACCATACTTTTTTGGATTCTTCGAACGTCCAAGTTAGCCACACTTTGAAGAGGAAGTCCAACGAAACTGGTAAACTCAAAGCTGAATGTGAGGAGAAATGTGCAAAGTTTGCTGAGTTAGAAGACCGAGAGAAAGAAATTACTCAACAAGAGATTGAAGCTAGTAAGTGGTTTAAAGTGTAAACTTTTATTTTGTGAATTTCGGGGAAGGTTGTATTCTGTACCATTTGAGATGGATGCTTGTCGAATGACCTTTAAGCCCATTGCTTTGAAGTGTAAATATTGCTTCTTCAATAATGCCAAATGGTGTTCTTGCTCTGCTACTTCAGCTCTGGTATCTTCCAATAGTTTATCTCTTCATAGAAATATAAAATTAAAGGAATCGGCCAACCAATTAATATATATATTTATTCCACAACTCCATAGCTTGAAAATCTAAGCAAGGTACACATTCTAACCTTATAATAATATTAAACAATATATATATATATATATATATACTGTAACTATATATATATATACTGTAACTATAATTAACACAAGTTTCCGCACTTCAAAGCACTTCAAAGATTGTATTTGTCAACCAAACAATGAATGGAAAACGTGCGCATTGGAATTACTTGCCAACAACGACATCAGCCGAGAAACATTTTCCAATTCTGGGAAAACGTTACTCGAGAAAGGCCGGGGAAAATATCGCAACATAATGTTGACAGCTCCAGCAAATTGTGGCAAAAAATTTTTATTAAACCCACTGAACAAAATTTATGAAACATTCACAAATCCGGCATCTACAAGCTTCGTTTGGGTTGGAGCAGATAAAGCTGAAGTTATTTTCTTAAACGACTTCAGCTGGTCTCCACAGATTATTGCCTGGCACGATCTCTTACTTATGTTGGAGGGACAGTTGGTTCATTTGCCTGCACCCAAATCTCACTTTGCTCAAGACACGGTATTCGAGCGAGATACCCCGATATTTTGTACTAGCAAACAGAAGTTAGCTTTTGTCAAGAACGGAAGCATCGACGAGCGAGAGCCGTAAACTTGTGTTAATTATAGTTACAGTATATATATATATAGTTACAGTATATATATATATATATATATATTGTTTAATATTATTATAAGGTTAGAATGTGTACCTTGCTTAGATTTTCAAGCTATGGAGTTGTGAAATAAATATATATATTAATTGGTTGGCCGATTCCTTTAATTTTATATTTCTATGAAGAGATAAACTATTGGAAGATACCAGAGCTGAAGTAGCAGAGCAAGAACACCATTTGGCATTATTGAAGAAGCAATATTTACACTTCAAAGCAATGCTCGGCCAGACACAGCAAGCAAGATCGAAACGAAGTAAGAATTCCACTTCATTTGAAATTATTTCTGATTTTGGCAATAGCACCAGATATCGAAGACATCAAGAAACCAAAGATATGCTAGAATATATACATGGTAGTGAAGAAGGGGCAATATTTGGGGCATGGGATTTAATTGCTGCTTATGCCTCTAAGGGAGTTATTGATAAGCTAATAAGTAATTATAAGCGAGGGAAGTATTTGCAAGGGGTGTTTGGTAAATCGATCAAGGATTTTAATAATTCTGAAGATGCCATTAAACAGGCAGTAGCTATGAAGTACCAGAATTATTTATCAAGGCGAAAGTTCAAGTTAGTTTGCAAAACACAAAGCTCTGTTTACGATGCAGACAAAGCAATATGGCTCCCACGAAATGTGAAATGCCTTGATGTAGATGTTGCACTTCCTAAAATAGCTGGTAATGAGAAGGTTGACATGTTTGTTAAAAGTTTAGATATACAATCGTTGACAAAATGGTTGGCACACATTACACGTTTAGCAGGTGTGGACCCCCTTCCCCCCATTTCAATGTTGTATAGGACCTCAATGATGGGCTAATGGTGTTGTGATGCACATCGACACTCTATCATCGTAATGGGACCAACATTGAGACGGGGGATGGGGGGAAACAGAAGATAAATTAAAATTTTCGAGCAATATAGGACTTGAACACAACTCCGCAGTGTTGTGCCAACTATTTTTGTCAATGATTGTCTGAATAAAATATAGATCATAAAATGCCAAAAGTTGAGAAGAAAACATTATTTGTAGTAGTTTGAATTTAAAAAAATGTTCTAAAAACAATTCTCATGTATACATTAAAGTCATATGGACACCAATGGAAATGACGTTAGCTCATTAGAGTATATCACAATGAACAATAACTTATCCTAGTAGTGAAAATACAAATTGTTACATGTGTAATGCCGTGCGCATGCATGCAAGCGTTTTTGCTCATCTCAGAATTTCACCTTATATGAAAGCTGTAAAATCAATTGCAATAGATTTTGAATTATGCCCATGCTAAACGTATTAATATTTCACGCGGTTTACAGCTAGGAATAACGGAAGTTGCGTTATGAGATACCACGTGAACACAAGGTGAGCGATGCATGGCTAGCGAACGCGTGTACCGAACGCGTGTACCCTTTCTTTTAATAAAAACATGGAAGTGCTCTTACAATATGACAGCGATGATTCGTCAACGAATTCAGAGAGGGATTATGTGGAGTTAGGTTCCCGTGAAGTACGGCAGGTGTACCTGGTTACGTATAGTCAAGCAGATACAGTGAAATTTCCAACAAGAGCATCGTTCGCTAAAGCCGTTGTTGAATCCTTTTCACAACGATGTGCGAAAGTAATGCACTGGTGTTGTTGTCAAGAAGAGCACAACAAGTCTGGGGTTGATCGCACTCAACGCTGGATGTCTTCGAAGAAATTCTTGAAAGAGAAGCATAGTATTTCGGTGCATTTTTCAACAATCCACGCCAATTATTACACGGCTTGGAAATATGTCACAAAAGAGGATGGGAACTTCGAACAGAGCAACAACCATCCAGATTTAAGTAGCACAGAAGGCCCCGCTACAATGAATGCTCACGAGGCATTGCAAGCAAAACGAGAAAACCGTGCAAACGACGGGGAGTTGAACGACAGTGACGAGGAAGGAGACGGAGAGGAATGTGGTGAGAGTGAACCACGCAGGAAGGGAAGGAAGAAGCGTAAACGACTTAGCGCGTTTGAAGTGTCCGAAATTATTGTGTCGAAGAATCGTCGGAGTAGAACGGAACTTCTAGCTTTTGCCAATGCGCAAAAACATGAGGGGAAAACAGACGTCGCAGAGTTCATTATCAACTGTGGAACAAAGGTCGTTAATGAACTTATTACTACAGCGTGGGAAATGGCAACAGCACAAGCCAAAGCAGAACGCAACAAAAAATCGCGCATGGAACTCCTCCAAATTGCCTATGAAGAAGATTGTATTTGTCAACCAAACAATGAATGGAAAACGTGCGCATTGGAATTACTTGCCAACAACGACATCAGCCGAGAAACATTTTCCAATTCTGGGAAAACGTTACTCGAGAAAGGCCGGGGAAAATATCGCAACATAATGTTGACAGCTCCAGCAAATTGTGGCAAAAAAATTTTATTAAACCCGCTGAACAAAATTTATGAAACATTCACAAATCCGGCATCTACAAGCTTCGCTTGGGTTGGAGCAGATAAAGCTGAAGTTATTTTCTTAAACGACTTCAGCTGGTCTCCACAGATTATTGCCTGGCACGATCTCTTACTTATGTTGGAGGGACAGTTGGTTCATTTGCCTGCACCCAAATCTCACTTTGCTCAAGACACGGTATTCGAGCGAGATACCCCGATATTTTGTACTAGCAAACAGAAGTTAGCTTTTGTCAAGAACGGAAGCATCGACGAGCGAGAAACGGAAATGATGTCTGTCAGGTGGAACGTGTTTAATTTTAAGACTCAAATACCGCAGAGTCAGCAGAAGGAAGTTGCGCCATGCGCAGCATGTTTTGCTCGTCTTCCACTTGAATAGCAGTGTTTATGTATAGTTGATTATGAAAGAAATAGGTTTATCACAGTTATTACCACAAAAGCATTTTGAATTGCCACACTTTACCGTACCTATGGAGAAGTTCAACACACTTTACCACACTTTACCGTCCGGAAATTCTCCAATAATATTATGACTCTATATTTAGATCGTTTGGTGGTAAAGTGTGGTAAAGTGTGTAAGAAATAGTCCTAGCTACGGTAAAGTGTGTCTTTATGAAATGATATTGGTGCTGTTAACGTTTTAAAGTATAAATTTAACAGCATAATGTAGCGTGCGGTGTATATTTGAATGAAATGTAACTACTGCACTTTACCGTAATGGCCATGTCTGTCATTAACCTGGCCTAAAGTATGGCGTGGGTTATATGAGACGGGGTAGTTCAGTATTGTTTAATATTTTGTTATTTTTGTTTACATAACTATGACGACACACGTTATAAGCAAATAAACTAAGAAAGTCGGTGTGTGAAGAGTATTTTTTCGGCATACGTTATTACCTTTAATTTTTCCCGTGTAATATAGTGCAATGTAATATAATTGTCAGAAGTTGTTTGTGACACAATGGTCTTTGCAGAAAAATAATATTTTATTAATATACGCGTTATTCATTATCATTAAAGTTATATAGAGTATGGTGAATCTGATTGTTAATATTTTGTCCTCCGTCCCTTTCGTTGGCATATTTCTTTTATCCGTTTGGGCATACTGGATATGGTTTTATCTATATAATCTTTGGGGATTGACCAAACGTTATGCTTTACGGCGTCCACAAACTCGTCCCATGTCTGATGCGTAATACTACGTTGCTTCACTTCATCTTCTATTCTTCTTCTCATTACATGAAACATATTTTCAATTGGGTTGAGGTCCGGTGATCGTGGTGAAATTTTCTCCAATGAAGCGCCAATTCCTGCAATAGCCGCTCTCGCTTTTGCAGATGTTTGAGATGGGTCATTGTCCATGACAAATATGTTTGGGTCCCCTTCCTCTTTTCCAGCTATTTCAAAAAGAATAGGAAAATTTCGTCTCACAAATTCGGAAAAATAATTTCCGTTCATTTTTTCATATTGTTCTGCAAGGATTACGCCTTTCCCATGAGCTATGGCCACCATAAAATGAAGTCGTTTCCCCCCAGGCAGATCCTTACTTCCCTTTGTCGTCATTTCCAAACCGTCACTTCTTTTCCTCCAGACTCTATTCTTAGGTTTTACCGCGTCACTCAGTGGATTATTTTTAAAAACAAAAGAAACACCGTCGAGATAAAAAGCAACATCTTTTGTCCAATAATCGTTTGGGCGTTTCAACACACTACCTTCATTGCTGTAAAGTTCGGATCTTCTTCTCTAAGTTTCATTATTGCTCTTCGTAACTTTCTTTTTTGACGTAATGTTAATAGTTCAGGTCGGCCACGTTTACGTTCTTCATTCTGTTGCTTTTGTTTTTTGCATAAACCTTCTCGAAGAACTCGCAAAACACTTGATTTAGACATTTGGGTTTTAAAAGCGATTTGTTGATACGAATATTTTTTCTCCTGGCGCAAAAACATCGCCAATGTGCGTTGTTTATCACTCAATCGTACTTTGAAAACCATCTTGCAAACTTAAGTTGTCTATGTAACATCATGCAATTGTGACGTCATATAATAAATATAATTTTTTTAACATGTAATGGATTACCTTTCCCTTATACTGCAAGGTATGTAAAGTTTTAGAAGTATGTCACATACCAAACGAGAGATGTCTGGTCTTAATTGTTTCGATTTTATTCAGACAATCGTTGACAAAATGGTTGGCACACATTACACGTTTAGCAGGTGTGGACCCCCTTCCCCCCCATTTCAATGTTGTATAGGACCTCAATGATGGGCTAATGGTGTTGATGCACATCGACACTCTATCATCGTAATGGGACCAACATTGAGACGGATGGGGGGAAACAGAAGATAAATTAAATTTTCGAGCAATATAGGACTTGAACACAACTCCGCAGTGTCGTGCCAACTATTTTTGTCAATGATTGTAGGTAATGTTTCACAAGTTGCTAATTTTCCAGGGGTATCGCGTACAGTCACTGGATTAGTGTTTATGATATTAGATTTACATTAAGGTTACCTACATTAAGTGATGTGTTCATACATTAAGTGCTCATGTGGTTCAATGGAAACATGAACCACTTTATATTTCAATTTTCGGACGATGGTGCACCTGAAACTTCTGAGTTAGGTATGTCTATAGGCTCATTAACCTGCTGGAACTTTGGGTCGAGAGTACGAAGTAGAGAGTTGCATTACTTGCTTCATTGTTTAAGTGTTTCTGAGAAAGACCCGGTCATGGAACAACTGTGGAAGCACCATGCTGATGAGATGCTTGTTATGGAGGGAAATTTGTTGACCGTTTGTGGACATCAATGCACAGTTGAATTTCAACCAAGTGCTGACCAGTCCTGGCAAAGTTGGGCAAACAATGAGCTCAATCAAGCCGCAACCTATCCTTCACCATAAGCTATAATGACAAAAATCATCGGGCTAACAATCTAAGTACCCGTCTTATTGGAAAGCAAGCAATTGCACTAGCCAAGCATTCGTATAAATTAGTGGATGCCTTAAAAATTGTGTAAATGAGTCGGATGTCCAGAGGCTTAAAAGGCTAGCTCTAGGTAAGGCAGCTCAGTATTTAAGAAATGCTGGTACTTTATTTAACAAGGTTGTTACGAATATATCCGAAATTAACCAGCTTAAGGATTATTCGACACACTATTTTAATCTATTAGCTTTATTTTTTTCATCATCTGTTAATATTACGGTATGGACTATTGGTTATGCTATTCCATACCACTCCTTGCTACTGTTTGAAAACTATGGTATTGGCTTAGGTATAGTATCGCTTCAAGCCAAGGAGTCCAAGCACTCTGGAATCAAACATGACTTAACTCTCACCAATCGTTCCAAGGCTACTGGTTCTCTAGGGAAATGGTGGCAAGTCATGCGGGCAAATTATGTTAGGGCATTTTACTTACCTGAGCATCAGCCTATGCCATCAATGTATATCTCACATTATGAGTCACGAATGCCCTCCCAGGTTTCTGAACTGGACTTTTGTGACTGTGGAAGGAAAAAGGCTGATCTTCATGAGCAGTTGTGTAATTTTTGTGTACAATGTAGTATTGTTCTTGAATGTGGAACAAGTTGTTTTACCAGTAGTTTGCCAGTTATGCAAGATGAGGTTTCCTGATAAGTGGTACCATGATGACCATGTTAAATCTAGTCATACAAAGGAGCTCCCTCTATCATCAAGCATTGATGTAAAGGATTTGTCAGTACCTGAACTCAAACAAGAGTTGAAGAGGGGCTTACCACTACAGGAACAAAAGATATTTTCCGCAAGAGATTAGAAGGGCGTATAGCAGGAGAAGGTAGTTGAGCTGTGTTCCCAGTTGCTGTGTATGTACTGCAAGGAGTACTATAAATATTTAAGTATTTTGACTAAACTAAACTAACTTTATATATATACTGGATTGCAGATGTGAACTTGTGCCACCAACACCCCATAAGAATAGTGGGTACAGGTAGGTACAGACAGGGAACTGGTTAAATGGAAATAGAACAAACCAGGCAAATTTATGCAAGTTTATTATATTTGACCACAGTAGAAATGATAGCACTGCTATCATTGATATTACACAAGATACTATTCTATTTAATAGTAGATAATATTAAGATTATATATAATATAACATACCAGATTTATAGGAATAACTGTATACAAAACAGGAATAGTAAAATATTAAATTTTTACATAACTTTGTTGTACAATATGTAATTAGCTGTTATTAGTAAATAAAACAACTTTTAAGGTTTTTTGTCATTTTGTTTAGAATTATTTAGTTTGAAGCAATACATTTCAGATTCTTTTTAACCAAAATTTGTAGTCGGTTAATGTATGATCATAAGATTTATGGTTCGATTTCTCTTTGAGAATCAGATTATTTTTTGAAAATCACAGCTTTGCTGTGGTGTTGCAGTATTGGAAATAAGGGGTTGATAACATCACAAATTATGAGGAAATTTTCTATCATACTGAAAATCTCCACCTGCAGTGCACAGCATTAAGAATCACATCAAATGCAATCAGGAGTGGCAGAAGTACCCTTGAGTGTAGGGGAGAATGTTAATTACAATGCACCCCCAGAAAATGTCAATTGAAGTCAATTTGTGACTATTTCAACTTCAACAAAAATTATTGACAAGCAGTAGGTATCAAAGCCAAACTCAATTAATCCGTGCTTCTGCTGCCATTCCTGTAACCACACTCGGTCATTCAACAGATTGAAGAATTTGGGGAAATGTCTCAAGCAGTTGCATAAGCCCTCAATCTTGGGCTCACATAACAGTTTTCCAATACTCCCAAACTCTTAATCTTACTGGTATGGTATTTGTGGAAAACATGCTACTAACAGGCTTTTTATCTGGGAATTAAACCTTGTTTACACATGTTTACATATTACTTAGTAGTTGAGTGTAATCACCCTAAGGTTTCAGTGATCACTGAGCATTTAAATAGGATACAAAACAATGGTAATTCCAAAACATGAAATCAGTGTTATTTCTCAATTTTTTCCCAACTGATTCCTGATGACTGCCATTTAAAAAATGGAAATTTACCAGTGTTTTTGAAATTCCTAATACTACTTAAGACGATAAACGCTGTCTCAGGTAGGTACCGTAGGTACAGGTTAAGGCTCTTTTCCAGTCATTGCAAAAACCAGCTGGCAGCTCGCTGCAAGTGTTTGCATCTAATTAAAAACAACTCACAGTGCTTGTTTTCTCGTTGTGAATTCTTTTTAATGAGATACATGTACTCGCAGCCAGCTGTGAACTAATTTCTGCAATGAGTGGAAAAGAGCCTTTAGTGCCTGTTCATATGAGCTGGGCTAGCCCGCCTAACCTGCCCAACCTGTTTAATTGGAGTCTCACTGTGGCTTGAAACCCATGTAAAATTAATTTGAAAGGGACATGGATCAGGCTGGTTAGTCTAGCTCATATGAGGAGGCTCTAAAAGTAAAGTTGTCAAATAAAATATTTATACTACAGAACGGTTCATCAAAGCTTGTAAGCTTGTGTCAATAGCTTGTCTATCCGCAGTATAACGTTGAACGTAAAATGTTATTGTTACCCTCTCAGTCTTCAAAGAGTAATCCATGATAAATGGAGTGGCCTTAGTTGAAACGACAACAGATCTCCCGTTGAACACCGAAATTAGTTTCTTTTTAATAACATCTTTAGCCGGAACTCTTTTGAAATGGTGGTATGCAATAATAATAATATGCAATAAAGCACTTTCGTATGATACAGGTAAACTTATATACATATCAAAATCAGCTTCCAGTTTAGATTTAAGAAACCTAAAGTGCCTAGAATTATTTGAACTTGGGTTTATAGCGCAAAAAATATGGCTATGAGAGTGGACTTTCTTGCGCGTGGTTCACGTCTGTCAACAGACATATTTAATATTATGATGATCAGCTATTTGGTCTATTAAAGTTAATGTTTTTGCCGACGCTAAACGCTGTTACAAGATATAAGAGCATGAAAAATGTCTCGGTTATACAGATTAAGATTGATCTTGTTAAATGACACGCTGTGTCACACTGTATTCTCGTTGGATTTTCGCTGGTAACAGAGCGTGACATTTCTCTCGTCTGAGCGAGACAATTTGTCTTGTTCTGTAACGCTGGTTCTGG
This sequence comes from Paragorgia papillata, assembly GCA_035771165.1. NCBI lineage: Eukaryota > Metazoa > Cnidaria > Anthozoa > Scleralcyonacea > Coralliidae > Paragorgia > Paragorgia papillata. The sequence continues at coordinate 754,568 of JAWNZC010000225.1, forward strand.
CAATATTCTCGCCGATATTCAAGCGATACAAATGTCTCGTTCTCATTAAGCAGCGACCAAACGGATGTCTCATCTTGTCTCGCTACATTATTGCTGCGCTAATCCGTTTCTGGCCTGATTCTGGCTGAACCTTCCTTAACCCATTGGCCATTACCGGTGTTGTTAACCCATTGCTATACTGGATAGTAAAGGCTGTCCTAGGCAGGAATGAGTAAGCAATTTGTTGGTAACTAATTGTCTTGTATTTCCATCAGCCAAATGGTCAATAAATTTCATCTCAACAAACAAGATGGTCAATAAATTTCATCTCTTCTTTCTTTATTTGATTAGTTTGCCACCAAAATAATACATTGATAAGATATTTAATATAAAATAACAGTGGCGCGGAAACCCAAACAGAAACCATAAGGCTTATTATCGTTTGGGCTATCTCAACAAACAAGGGTTATGGCCAATAAATTTCATCTCAACAAACAAGGGCTTCGTGGACTCAATGTGGATTTTTACATTGGCAAAATTTATCATAGTCGCACTGAACCTTGTTTAACCCATTGCCGGTCTTGTTAACCCATTGCTATATCGGATAGTAACCCGTACGAAAATTTACGGCCTGACAGAGCAAGAATCCAGTGCGACTATGCTAAATTTTGCCAATGTAAAAATCCATAATATGTACAAATTGGGGGTAGATTAAGATTATAGCAAAATATAGTACTATCCAGTATAGCAATGGGTTAACAAGACCGACAATGGGTTAAGCAAGGTTCAGTGCAACTGTGATAAATTTTGCCAATGTAAAAATCCATATAATGTACAAATTGGAGGTAGATTAAGATTATAGCAAAATATAGTAGACTTCATTTATTACTATTTGACCAGCGCAACAATGGAATGGTTGCTCCAGACCAATACAGTTGTACTTCCTTTGTATTTCAAGGCTAGATGTTCTTGTTATTATTAACTCTTGATCGACAGAAGTCAACTGGCAGCTTTTAAGGTGTTGGGTTAGACTTGACACATCTTTAATAAGGTTGGTTTACCACTTTATGAATTACACTGTCCTTCTGACCATGGGTCCTTCATAATAATTAACTTTTTCCAATCATGCATTATTTATCATCTGCAATGGATGACATGTGTTTAGAAAGTTGCTACAATAAAAAATATAATTTAGCAATGACTTTTGTTTACAATTTACTGTAGATGACTTTATAAAAAAATATTGCTTCTCGAAAGTTTATATCAATGTACATATTATATTATTTAGACTCTCAACATTGCTATATTTTTCGACGACTCTGGATGCTAGGCAAATTAGTGTTTATCGACGTACTATAATGTAGGCATTCGAAAGCTAGCGAACATAATTAATCCCACGTACGTTATCACTTTCACTTTGAACTTTCGATTTTATAAGTACTGAGAATGACTAGATATAATTTACCAATGACTTTTGTTTACAATTTAGATGTTATATTATTTAGACTGTCAACATTGCTATATTTTTGGATGACTCTGGATGCGAGGCAAATTTGTGTTTATCGATGTACTGTAATGTAGGCATTTGAAAGCTAGCGAACATAATTGATCCCACGTACGTTTTAATATATCACTTTCACTTTGAACTTTCGATTTTATAAATACTGAGAATGACTAGTTATATGCATCATCACTTACCTGAGAACGTCAATTAGACAATGACTCCTTTCTGCAGAAGATACTCAGTAAAGAAATTTAGTCTTTATTCACTTGTTTGAGCAAAAATTGCTACTATTCTGTGAGTTTTCGGCTTCTCGTAACATCCGCCATCTTTGATTTTTAAAACTTCAATATCACTTACACGTGACGTCACGACACGCACTTTCCGGGGGTGAACTACACTTACTTGAGACACATTCTAACAGTCAAAATCCACACATATTATTCAATAACTACTATCTTCACACACCCCGGAATGTTTACACTATCGCTGACTAACTCACTGATCGTGTGAATTTTCGCCCCTCACCACAATACTGCAAAATTTCTAAAACTTTGCACTAAAAAGAACATTACACGGTGTACTATTAGTGCATAAATAAATTTAATTACACAGAACACGTCGGGCACGAGAGACATCAAAATCGGAATGTTCGCCATTCACTGGGTTCAGCGGATTCTCGCACAAGTATATATAAATTTATTCAAAATGGCGGATTATCCGCATAGTTTGAGTATGGGTACTTTAAGGGAGATGTTTTGCAATAGGATTTGCGAAGAATATTTTTGAAAAAAATACTTAAGATTGTTGTTTGGAGACGCGGAAGTATTCGCTGATTTCTGTCGAGAATGTTTTGACCAGTACACTGCGATACTTACGACCGAAAAACACAGAAATTATCTAAACTTTGTTCTCCTTCGAAGCTCTTCACCACGCAGGTCTATTCTTGTTGGTTTAGCTAAAAACATGATTTCATCTTTCACGGACCTACAATCAGTGACAAAACCCTTGGGACACTTCGAATTTATCTTATACAATACCGATGCTTAGCACTCCCCCCCGCCCCATATTCAATGTTGGTCACCTCCTAGCCACCCCATTTTATGTGCTGTTTGTCTAGGTAACTCCAGTCAACATTGAATTGGGTGGGGGCGGGAGGGAAAAACGCAATTTTTATATAATATGTAATTTATAGTCTCTGAAGGGCTAAAATGTTAACTGTCCCAAGGTGTTTTGTCATTGATTGTCCTTGAATGTTATTGTATGTTTCCTATGTTATAATGTATCTCTCGTCAATTTCATTCTACAAATTGCTAACATACTTTATACAGATCCATGTTAATCGTTATTTAAAATTATTTAAACGACTTGTATGCTTTGGTCACGGGGTTAACCCCCCTGGAAAGACAACTCTACTGGTTAAACAACTATTGCACACCTTATTACAAGCAGTAAAAACGACTATCTCTAAACCGGTAAGTTTATTGGTAATGCAATGGAAAATCGTGCTTCTAGCTGGATCTTTTATTACGTTAATATGTCACAAACGAAATGCGTTTGTTCTTAACTGCGTAGGAGCTTTAGAGGGTGGAAATATTGACGTAATTTCACATATCCGGCTAACGCAAATATAAGTGTTCCATCGCAATTCATTGTCATAAAGTACGCTCCTTGAAAAAGAACACCATGGTTTACCGCAATATATCGGACACAACTCGCGCTTTGGTCGTTCTACTCGGGATGGAAAAGAAGTATTCCTACCGTGAAATATCGGAAAAAGCAGGAATTTCAAAATCAATGGTGGCGCGTCTTTTGCAGTCTGGTGGCGATGCGCGTAATCAAGAGAGAAAATGCAGACAAGGGGGACGTCCAAAAAAACTGTCGGAACGTGATAGAAGGCAGCTGGCTCGCTCTATCGTTCAATTGCGTCTTGTGAATCCGAATTTCTCATTAAAGACATTAATTTCTTATAGCGGACTTAATAGATACGATGTGTCCTATCGAACATTTTACCGAGAAGTTCGGTCTCAGGGATTCCAGTATTTACAAGCGCGCAAAAAAGGAGTGTTGAGCCGGTTAGATCGTATTAAACGTCTAAAATTTGCGCGAAAATGTAAGCAAATTTTAAAAGGAAACCCTCAGTTTTTTCATCAGAATATTGAGTTCTACTTGGATGGAGTGTCGTTTGTATTCAAGACAAACCCAATGGGACAAGCTGTAGTACCAAAGGGAAAGGTATGGAGAAAGAAAAAGGAAGGCCTTCAAATAACCAGTAAGGGTTCAAAGACATTACCTGGTGGTAAGTCCTTGCATCTTCTCGTGGCTATTTCGTACAGTAAAGGAGTTATATTGGCAGAAGAATACAAGAAAATGAACGGGAACTATTTCTCCGATTTTATTGAAAGAAATTTTCCTATTCTCTTTGCCGGTCGTACTGGTGAAAAGATGTTTATAATGGATAACGACCCATCCCAAACAAGTGCTGCTGCAATGAAAGCCATCCAAAATCAAGGCAGTGAACTATTTGTCATCCCTCCTCGTTCTCCTGATCTCAATCCTATCGAGAACTTTTTTCACATTGTTAAGAAGGAACTCGAATTTCAGGCGCGGGAAACGGGCATTATACGCGAGTCATGGTGTGAGTTCAAAGCAAGAGTTCTCAAAACAATACTAGAAAGTTCTGTCGATTTTATTAACAATCTTATATTAAGCATGCCACGTCGAATTGATGCTGTAATAACAGGCAAAGGTTTTCGAACAAAATATTAACTGAAATAGGTCTAAATTAAGAAACATTGTTGTGAGAGTTTCCCCTACGGTTCTCACCACGGTTCTCACCACGGTTCTCACCACGGTTCTCACTCTCAATATCCCCCCGTTTGCTCGAATCTCACTCTTTTCCACACACGATTTTCACATTGTAATTACTCCAAACCTTAACCTACACTAATAAAGTCGTATTCGCCATCTAAAATTTGTTTATCACGCAGTAAAAACAAAAAATAACGGGTTAACCAGCGACGGTTCTCACTTCCTATCTATAAATAAGTCATAGTAATCAGAGTTATTTTTAGTCATAATAGGAGATTCGTCTCTAAAACATGATTTTAAACCGTGTATTCCTCAAATAAAGCTCGTTTCATATAAAAATCCCTTTACTTTTTAACTAATTACGAACAAAATGTCAAGAGAACCACTAATTTTTAAGTTATTTGAAGTTTTGGTAGTGAGAACCGTGGTGAGAACCGTTGAGATAAACACTTAAACAGCTTAGGGGATCATGTTACGAGTGAGCGTGATGACGCACATTATTTATTATTGTTAATGAACGTTGTTTAAAATGAAACTTGCAAAGCAAGAACTGCAAGGTTTCAATTGCTTCTGTTTCGATTGAGGTATTTGCTTTGAAAGTTTGAACGCCCGCCACCGTACTTGCATCATTTCAGTATTCACCTGGTCCACACTACCGCCCTTGACAAGCGTGAGAGGGGCGTCACTTGTAGCAAAAAATGGCGTATCTTTCTCTAAGACTATGTCTTTCTTCGCAATATTTTTGGGAGCTGGAAAATGAACTGTGTCTCCCTCTAAAACTTGTAGCAACTCGCACCATGGTATAAGGGACGCTTTCCATCTAAAGTCGTTCAGCAAAACCACCTCAGCCGATTCGACACCCAGCCAGGCAAAACTTCCGGAAGCTGGATTCACAAAACACTGAAAAATATTTTTCAGTGGAGATAGTAGGAACGTTTTCCCACAGTTTGCCGGCCCATGAATGAAAATATTTCTATATTTTCCTCTTCCCCGGTCTAAGGCGTCATAGATGGCAGACGCAAACGACTGGAGTGTAATATCGTTTGATATTAAAATTTCAGTTGCGGCGCGCAACCATACGCCTTCACAACTCTCCGCACATGCCTTCTCTAGATGCTCACGCAGCAATTCAAGGCGTGTTTTATTGCCTCTATCCAACTGTTCCTCAGCAGCAGTTAGCTCCTTTGCCGTCTCCAAAGCCTCGTTGACAACTTTTGGTCCCCGATTTGAAACAAATTCTGCCAGATCCATTTTGCCTTCTTTTTGCCACTTTGACGCCTGGGCCATAAGCTCCAAACGCGTGTTAATTTTTCGTGTCTGGATGATCTGAACGACATCAAAAACCGATAGGCGTTTTCTCTTCTTACTTTTTTGAGATTTCCTGTTTGCTCTCCTTTTCCGCGTACCATTGGTAGTTATTGGAATACAAGTGTTAGACAGATCAGGATGATCTTCTGACATAACAACTTCGGTGTCTTCCTTCACAACGTATGTGTAGGCAGTGTAGTAATTATCGTGACTGTCCTAAAAATTAAGGTCTATGCCGTGGTTGTTCTTGACATAATTTCGCACTGCAAGCCACCTTTTCTTTACGCTCAACTTGAGCGCCATATGGAAATGATTTCCACCATCTGCATGCGCCTCTTTGCTACAAACCCATTGAACGACCTTCGAGCGAGAGCAGGCTGTCCATGCTTCGACAATTAAATTGGCAAAACTTTGCCTAGTAAGTCCAGACGCGTCACATTGACTATATGTTACGAGGTAGACAGAACGCTGATTTGGAATATTATTATCACTTTGCGACATGCCTCCCTCGCATGAAGACATTACCACATGACAACAACAAATTGACCGGAAACTTGTTTCGGCCTTATATAAGCATGACGCACCAAATCCCTACTCCTTTATGTTTGATTTAAATTTGACAGCTCTCCTTTACTGCAAGATTTATGTAGTGCATTGTGTGTTATTATATAGCTTAGCACGAGACATGAATGAGAAATGTCTAATGCGCGATTAACTTAATTTCCCTCATAACAAACACAGTAACTCTGATTGTCTTTAAGGGGTTATTTTTAATTTTTTTTTCAAATATGCTAGATATTTTTATCAAAAGCTGCTGATAGAGACACAAGGTACACAATGTTATTGATACTTGCTCCAAACTTAGTGGCCCAAATGTGTGTTCATAACACGCGAAATGAATGACGACGAAATTTGATCTATGCTATGGACAATCAGTGACACAACCCTTGGGACACTTCGAATTTATCTTATACAATACCGATGCTTAGCACCCCCCCCCCCCCCCGCCCCATATTCAATGTTGGTCACCTCCTAGCCACCCCATTTTATGTGCTGTTTGTCTAGGTAACTCCAGTCAACATTGAATTGGGTGGGGGCGGGAGGGAAAAACGCAATTTTTATATAATATGTAATTTATAGTCTCTGAAGGGCTAAAATGTTAACTGTCCCAAGGTGTTTTGTCATTGATTGTAGCATGTATATTAAAAAGTACCCATCCTCGTTAGCTGTAATCCCTGACACATATGTGGAAGTCAGATTTTTCGAAAATATTAAGAAAGGTAAAAAGGACAAACATTTTGTTTCTGTGTCAATTGACAATTTCTTTTAATAAATAATCTGATACAGTACATGTACATTCAACATAAGAATGTTACACATTGTAAATTTGTTTAATTGTTCATTATAATAATATAATCATAACATTAGACACAGTGATGCCTGCTAGGGATTGTTTAGTTACTGCATGCATCTTTGCTTAACCAAGCTAGTCTGGCAAGTGTATTAAACAAATTCACTTACAGCTTTGCATCAACAATAATAAAAAGACATATTCTCAAATTATTGAGATATTCAAGCTTGTATAAAATCCAGTGATAACAATATTATATTTAATTGTTGGTGGAATGATTATTCCTCATAAGTTCATTCTTTAAAAACAAATATTAAATATAATATTACTGTCACTAAAACTTGTCTCAAAATAGTTATTACCAGTGACCAGAGAATAACAAATTCACAAGAAGTTCATTTACAATCACATAGTCCTAGCAGCAAATGCACTTCACAAAATGAAAATGCCTCACATTAAATTACTAATTATCCATTTAAATATTTTTAATGAGGCTTTCACCATGAATCTACATGTAACAAAATATTTGAAGCCACATCAAATAACCAAATTTGAAAACAGTGCAAACCATCTAAAAACAATGAAAAGAAAGAGAGAGGTTAATAATTCACACAAGTATTAAAAAGAACTGGTGCATCCCTTATGAAAAAATCCTATAGGATCCTATAGGAATTCCTATAGGAATTTGTAATTCCTATAGGAATTCCTATAGGATCCTATAGGAACAAATTTTCCTATAGGAATTTGCATAGGAATTCCTATAGGAAAATATGCTTCCTATAGGAATTCCTATAGGATGCTATAGGAATAAATTTTCCTATAGGAATTTGAATAGGAATTCCTATAGGATGCAATAGGAATAAATTTTCCTATAGGAATTTGATAAGAATTCCTATAGGAAAATATGCTTCCTATAGGAATTCCTATAGGATCCTATAGGAATAAATTTTCCTATAGGAATTTGAATAGGAATTCCTATAGGAAAATACGCTTCCTATAGGAATTAAAATTTGTGTTGGCCAAATTACAAAATAAATATTATTAGCAAACATTTTGGTCGTTGGTCTAAAATAATGTTATTTCCATACAAAAAGCAGTTGAGACACACCTGAAATTCCATATCAAGATAAAAATTGCCATTAGTTCGGTTTTTCAACCGCATTCCGCAGTATCAGACCATTGCCATAATTCCGAATTAATATGCGAGTGTAATTTTGAAACAGAATAGCATATCAGAATTCAGAATTCAGAAAGAAAGGCTACATGTACAGGTAATAAAACTTCTGGCTAAACAGCGCAGTCACCAGTGCAGCAATCTGGTGCAGAGGCTCCGTCTACCCAGTGTCGTACCCAGGCGCATGCAGCCACGAAACCGCGCAGATAGCGAGCGCGCATTGATACTTGGGATAGCGTCATTTCATTTTCGATTCTCATCTCAGCGCGCCACGTTTGAAATTAATTTGTGATGGTGTTTTGGCTTTTGAGATTCAAGCCATGGAAACTTTTGGTAATAAAAGACTTTTTGTTTGCGAAGAGATCAGGCAGACAGTCCTCACCGAAGTAACTACTTACGGAAAGATTTAACTAAAAGCCATGAAAATCCAGTTGAACCAAGAAAGTCCTAGAAGCTTCTCTCGCACGAGGCTACGAGCAAGGTAAGAGATTGAGTATTTATCGTTTGTTTTCTGTTGTCCTCCTTATTGTAATGTGAAATTTTCTTTGGCTCTCGTCAAATTTCCTGTTTGATTGTCCAATACAAACCATTTTATACTGAAGTTAGTGTAGTTGAAGTCAATGTTTGGTATTAAGTCATCATCTAGCAGTCAATTGTGGTTCCTAACAAACTCTCAAATCATTCTACCTTTTTTGCCATTCTTTAGCCACCGTTGCTTTCATGATAAGGATTATCTTATGTAAAACTAAAGCATTCAGATTTTGAGGTAAAAGTTATTTGTGATTAGCGTATTTTCACTGAATCACAGGCAGAATTCATCATCATTATGAAATATTAAATTGTTGTCAACAGACTAACAGTATGTTTTGTGTGTGTGTGTGTGTGTGTGTGTGTGTTTGTTTGTTTGTTTGTTTGTTTGTTTGTTTGTTTGTTTGTTTGTTTGTTTGTTTGTTTGTTTGTTTGTTTGTTTGTTTGTTTGTTTGTTTGTTTGTTTGTTTGTTTGTTTGCTTATTCATTTCATATATTATTTTCTCTTGTTTTCTAGTGCATAGGGTAGAGTTACCTTGTTCAGTTGTATTCAACCATTTAATTCAACTTGCTGTTTATATTGGTAAGTAAAATCCTTAAATAACCTTAATTCATGTACCAGTAGTTTATTTATTAAGTAATGACATTTAAGAAATAGAAAACATTTTCCGTGTTTACATACAGTTATAGAAACACGAGTGGAAGTTTGGGAGAACGAGAAATTAAAGTGGGAACACGAGCCCGCAGGGCGAGTGTTTCCACGCCATTTCGAGTTCTCCCAAACTTTCACGAGTGTTTCTATAACTGTATGTAAACACGGAAAATGTTTTCTATTTCTTTTATAAAATAACACAGTGAAAACAAGAAAAACATTGAAATAAGATTCGTTTATTAAAATCATGAAAAGTTAAATTCTCCTTACTCGCACAAGAAACGTCATTGGCTGTTCACATGATCACAAAATATTCCTCGAGCTCTCAGCATGAGGTTTGAATAGACGAAAAGCTATTCGTACGCAACAAGCACACGTTTTCGGCTTGAAATACAACACAATTTAATGAAAAAGGACAAATAATGAAGTCTTCTGAAATCGGAGATATGATACAAAGAAAAACGTAGTGATCAGCGACGGAGAGAAAGTGGTTCGTCGTCGTTAACTTCACGGCGTGGATTATTAACACAGACGTTTACGGTGGCAATCGAACAACCAGAAAACATGTTGGTGAAGCTGGATCCCCCGTAGAAGGAATTGGTCTGAGCCATCGAAGTTGCTTCTGAAAACATTGGGGCCTGTTGTTGAGACATACGAAGCTGAAGGTTGGCAGTTGAAGGTTCGAGAGATCTGGACAAGACATCGCTGCTTTGCTGAAGCTGCGCTGAGGAAGGACGAGCGTTGTAGCTCTTTAATGACTGTTCATTTCGATGACCAGATATAGCCATAATATGCCGATTTTCCAGACCTGCATTGGACCACAGGGTAATTGCGGTGGCTCTCACACAATGGTTGGTGTATTTCATTGACAGCCGCGCTTCCTCGCTGATTTCTTTCATCATAACCGCCAATTTGTTTACGCCAAGCGGGCGATTTTCGTACCAAATTGAGTCGTCTGGAGACCACTTTCGCTTTGGAAACTGGTAGAATGCTGTACACATCGGGTTGAGCTTAGATATGTACAACTGTAAAGCGTTGAAGCCATCACTTGGGTCGTCGGATGCTTTATACATCCTGCCTTCCTTCTCAAAACTTTCGGTGTCGCCAATTCCACCTGGATGATTCTTTGACGACTCGTCGTGGGTCATGGTCGCATACGGTCGATTATTTTCATCCACAAGAAGCTTAAAACTGGAAGCTGTTAGGTTTCGTTGGCCTTCTCGCCCTCTTCGGCACCAGTATAGAGTTGTGTGAAACCAAACGTTTCTCAAAAGACCAAGAGGAGTCGAAGGGGAGATTTAATACGGGATGGACTTTTAGCTTATGCAGATCTGGCGTCGTTATGCAAGGTTTGTGCTCTACGTTTTGTTTACCCTGTTGCTTTAAATTTCTAATTTTTGCGTCGAGCATCATGTTTGACTTCTTGAAAACTGGGTTTTTAGAAAACTTTATTCCCCTGTTGTAAGGGGGGAAATTGAGATGGCGTTCAATTCCGCTTCGCAGGTTTAAAAGTGTTGATTTTCCGTAGTCTTCTCCTTCTTTGTTTCTGACTTCTGCATAGAAGACTCTCAGGTTTTTGTCAAGTTCTTCGTCGGTTTGCTCATGAAGCTCTTTTTCAATTTTTCTTTCTAGAGCCCATTCTGAAAGAAAAGTACTTTCAATTAAGAAACTGAACTCGTACCCTTGACAGCCTTCAAAGTCCAAAACAAACTCACCTTTGTAAACCGATATAGCGTACACGGTGTTGTATTTCGTCCTTTTAGACTGTGCAGCTTCTAATAAATTGTCCAATTCGTTGGTTTCTAGACTAGCAAAACGTTCTCGTTTTTCTCCTTGTTGACTGCCACAGGGCTCATTTGTATTTGACATATTTTATTTAGTTTTTAAAAAAACTTTTGCGGACGGTCATTTTAACTTTACAAACGGCGGGAAATTGCCATGTTTACATACAGTTATAGAAACACAGCTTTCGGCCAATCAGCGCACAGGAGGTATACATGTTATTTTATAAAATGATCTATTCCTATGTTGATATCTCAAAGTACTAATTACAGGTCATATATTGGTCTAACTGTATGTCTTATATATATATATATATATATATATATATAAGTATGTTGATAAAAATTATCAGGTTCAAAGTCATATGCATAGGATAGAGTGCTCAATACGTAAACGCAGAGCGAAATAACAAACAAAGGGAAAACACTGATTACTTCATTGGAGTTTATTCACAACAAACTTGTTTCGTATGACAATCCGAAGCTTGCCACACTCATCAGGTGAATGATATATAGCTTACAGTGCAGTAGAATATATGAGATGCATGCGTCAAATGGGGATAGTGTTACAATTACATAGGGATTAGGTGGGAAATTTACATAACGGATGTTTACATAACAGATATTTCTTTCGATGACGGCAGGTGGATATCAGTTCATTTCGTTTGTCAAGAGAGCTTAGTTCGGGGTGATATATAATTACAAATTTTTCATGTAGGCATAAATTACATCGTTTTGACTTGTTAGAGTAGGGTTGGCATTGTTTTAGGATTTTCCAATTAATAGTATAAGGGGTGTTAGTTTCTTTTAGTGTCCAAATGTGTTTGCTAAGTTCGGTAGCATTTTTCTTATGCTTGATACGGAATGAAGAGGTGTGATTGAGGTATCTAGTTTTGAAAGAGGTCTCTGTCAATCCGACATACGTATGGTTTTCGTTGTTGTCGATGGTGGTCACAGTGGCTTGGTATACTACGGCTTTGGTAAGGCACTTTCCGTTCAGCGGGCAGTTATTCTTTTGTCGGCAGTTACATTCTGGATTTCTCTCGTTGTGTTTCTGCTCTTCTTGCTTCAGAATGTGTTTGTTGTGCGTGGCGATTATGCTCTGCACGTTTGGCATGCAACTATAACTCAGCTTCACGGTGTTGCGGTTAAATAGCTTGTGGAGAGGATGGTTTCGCGGGAAGCATTCGTCAACTGTCTTCAGAAACTTGTGACCGATGTCGGTAGCGACGTTCGAGCTATATGGAGGGTTGAACCAGGTTACATTTCTACGGCGTTTTTGGGTTGTGGGCTGGGGGTCGTAATGCAAGTTGTAGTTGAAACCGCTGTGTTTGAGTGCTTCTTGGTATGGTTGGGAGCTGTTGTCGAATGTTTCCTTGTTTGATGAGATTTTGGACAATCGCCGGTTGATCGTTTCAGGAATTCTCTGTAAGATAGTTGGAGGGTGGTTACTGTTGATGTTGATGTACTGGGTGGTGTTGCCGGGTTTTGAGTAAGGTTTGAAGGTGCCGGTGGTCAGGTTGAACGTTAAGTCGAGAAAATTTACGCATTTCTTGTTCGCTTCGATTGTTAGTTTTAGGTTATGGTCACCAAATATCTTACAGATTTGTTTCTTAATGTTTTCGATCGTCCTTGGTGGGTCATCGAAAGCACCAAGACCGTCGTCACGATACAAGCCGATCTTGTTTCTTAGGTGGGGAGGTAACTGTGAAAGCAGGTAGGAACCGACGAGTTCGCAAGTCTCAGCACCGTCAAAGCTGCCCATTGTGACATCAAAATTTGATTTCGAATTTTTCTTGCACCACGCTTCTGTCTCGTTAAACAGGAGGGAGTTTTTGGCTTGTATGACTATATGTTTCTCTTCCTCGGTGATCTCGTCGAATTCAGTGGCAAACGTGAGTGCTTTGTTCAGCAGATCATCAGTTATCGACGGGTAAAAATCTACCACGTCGAAACCGATAAATGAATGCGCTGGCTTGTTGGTGATGTTTTTAAACCAAGCTATGACTGCATCACTATTTTTCCACTGATATACGCCAGTCGCTGACACTACTTTCGTGTTAATGCGCTCGAGGATCTTCTTGCTTATTATGCCCATTTCGGATTTCGCGGGATTGATTAGGCGGGATGTAGGATTGTTAGCAAAGTTTGGTTTATGATCCTTTAGTGTGATGAAGCATTCCTTCTCGGCTAGCGTGTCAATGCGGTTGTCTAGATTCAATTTCGTTGCGATTTTCTTTTCTTCGATTATTATTTTGTGTCTGCTGTTGGCTGGCGCTTTCATGTAGGCTTTTGTAATGTTGGTTTTGATTAATTGTTGATAGGTGTCACGTTTAACTCGGTAAAAGTTAGTAGTTTTATCGGCGGGAACAAGTAATTCTTTATCTTTTCGTATATTCTTTAAATCTTGAGAAAGTTTTCGCTGGAAAGGACAGTTCGTATTCATGAATTCGATGCTCTTAACAAGCGTAAGCATTCTCTCTTCGAAAACGCGCAATTCTTCGATTGGTGGTGGTGAATTTGTTGTTTTAAATCCAAAGGTGTCGTTGGTTATTTGGGAGACAGACGGGTTCAAGAAATGGTAAGCTTTCCATCTCAGGCGTTGTAGGAAGTTTTGTGTCTTGTCCAGGAGGCATTTCAGATATTTATTCGGCTGCGCTGCAGGTATATTCTTCGTTGAGTAACCGAGGTTTATTGGTTCCATGTTGACTTGTAGAGTGCTCAACAGTGAAGGAGCGAAATATAGAAGTATGTTGATAAAAATTATCAGGTTCAAAGTCATATGCATAGGGTAGAGTGCTCAATACGTAAACGCAGAGCGAAATAACAAACAAAGTGAAAACACTGATTACTTCATTGAAGTTTATTCACAACAAACTTGTTTCGTATGAAAACTTTCTCAAGATTTAAAGAATATACGAAAAGATAAAGAATTACTTGTTCCCGCCGATAAAACTACTAACTTTTACCGAGTTAAACGTGACACCTATCAACAATTAATCAAAACCAACATTACAAAAGCCTACATGAAAGCGCCAGCCAACAGCAGACACAAAATAATAATCGAAGAAAAGAAAATCGCAACGAAATTGAATCTAGACAACCGCATTGACACGCTAGCCGAGAAGGAATGCTTCATCACACTAAAGGATCATAAACCAAACTTTGCTAACAATCCTACATCCCGCCTAATCAATCCCGCGAAATCCGAAATGGGCATAATAAGCAAGAAGATCCTCGAGCGCATTAACACGAAAGTAGTGTCAGCGACTGGCGTATATCAGTGGAAAAATAGTGATGCAGTCATAGCTTGGTTTAAAAACATCACCAACAAGCCAGCGCATTCATTTATCGGTTTCGACGTGGTAGATTTTTACCCGTCGATAACTGATGATCTGCTGAACAAAGCACTCACGTTTGCCACTGAATTCGACGAGATCACCGAGGAAGAGAAACATATAGTCATACAAGCCAAAAACTCCCTCCTGTTTAACGAGACAGAAGCGTGGTGCAAGAAAAATTCGAAATCAAATTTTGATGTCACAATGGGCAGCTTTGACGGTGCTGAGACTTGCGAACTCGTCGGTTCCTACCTGCTTTCACAGTTACCTCCCCACCTAAGAAACAAGATCGGCTTGTATCGTGACGACGGTCTTGGTGCTTTCGATGACCCACCAAGGACGATCGAAAACATTAAGAAACAAATCTGTAAGATATTTGGTGACCATAACCTAAAACTAACAATCGAAGCGAACAAGAAATGCGTAAATTTTCTCGACTTAACGTTCAACCTGACCACCGGCACCTTCAAACCTTACTCAAAACCCGGCAACACCACCCAGTACATCAACATCAACAGTAACCACCCTCCAACTATCTTACAGAGAATTCCTGAAACGATCAACCGGCGATTGTCCAAAATCTCATCAAACAAGGAAACATTCGACAACAGCTCCCAACCATACCAAGAAGCACTCAAACACAGCGGTTTCAACTACAACTTGCATTACGACCCCCAGCCCACAACCCAAAAACGCCGTAGAAATGTAACCTGGTTCAACCCTCCATATAGCTCGAACGTCGCTACCGACATCGGTCACAAGTTTCTGAAGACAGTTGACGAATGCTTCCCGCGAAACCATCCTCTCCACAAGCTATTTAACCGCAACACCGTGAAGCTGAGTTATAGTTGCATGCCAAACGTGCAGAGCATAATCGCCACGCACAACAAACACATTCTGAAGCAAGAAGAGCAGAAACACAACGAGAGAAATCCAGAATGTAACTGCCGACAAAAGAATAACTGCCCGCTGAACGGAAAGTGCCTTACCAAAGCCGTAGTATACCAAGCCACTGTGACCACCATCGACAACAACGAAAACCATACTTACGTCGGATTGACAGAGACCTCTTTCAAAACTAGATACCTCAATCACACCTCTTCATTCCGTATCAAGCATAAGAAAAATGCTACTGAACTTAGCAAACACATTTGGACACTAAAAGAAACTAACACCCCTTATACTATTAATTGGAAAATCCTAAAACAATGCCAACCCTACTCTAACAAGTCAAAACGATGTAATTTATGCCTACATGAAAAATTTGTAATCATATATCACCCCGAACTAAGCTCTCTTAACAAACGAAACGAACTGATATCCACCTGCCGTCATCGAAAGAAATATCTGTTATGTAAACATCCGTTATGTAAATTTCCCACCTAATCCCTATGTAATTGTAACACTATCCCTATTTGACGCATGCATCTCATATATTCTACTGCACTGTAAGCTATATATCATTCACCTGATGAGTGTGGCAAGCTTCGGATTGTCATACGAAACAAGTTTGTTGTGAATAAACTTCAATGAAGTAATCAGTGTTTTCACTTTGTTTGTTATATATATATATATATATATATATATATATATATATATATATATATATATATATGCATGCTAAAAACACAGATCACACATCTGGATATTTTAGAAAGTTGAACAGTTTGATTAATAAGACAAACTGATATAATACTAATAATATTCATTTGGTATAATTTTAGTGATATACAGATACTGCATATTCCTTATACCTTACTGAACATCCCTATATTCTAATTGTCTTCAAAATTATAAGAATTCTGCTAGGAAAGTAGAATTTTCTGTCCAAATTGTTTGTTCGGTAACTGCAATCTTGTACTTTGGAGGAATGTGACCTTGGGAGGGAATCTTACTCTTGACCCTGGGAAGCTAGTCAGCTAGTTAGTAGGTCATTACTGAGAGCCCATTTGTGATACAGTATATGATGGAAGATTAAGTCCTAAATATACTTTGTATATGTTTAATACATGTATTGACATTAATTTACACTCGACATGATTTTACTCTCTAAAGGGGAGGTAGCAATGGTATTGAGTCAAATGATTATTACCCATTCGTGCCTGAGCCAGCCAATAATGTCCCCTTTATTGTTTTACTATGTTTATCAGCAGATGATTCCTCAGACACCCTATTGTAGGCATCAATAGGTTAAATGGATTGACTATTTAAACAAAGAAAAATCACAACAAAATCAAAATTTTAGCTTATAAATTGAAATTTTGAGTTTTGTTGCAAAGTGGTTAATGTATACCTTTAAATATTTGATTTAATTAAATATTAGTTAACAAATTGTTGAACTAATTTTCTCATTCTACAGGACTGGACTGGTACACATTGAGTGATGATGCGAAAGCCAACTTCTCAACGAAAGAAAAGGATTGTTGATCTCCAAGATGATTACACTGATGTTCCCTTGTGTCATTGCTGATTGGATTGTTAGAAAGTATTTGTGGTGTATTTAATTGTTAGTACAGTATTTGTGGTAAGTAAAGTATCTGTAAATATTTTTGGTATAATATATAAGCATATTATTTACGAATTTTACTAATTTTGTGCCAATCAAGTTGGCAACTTTCATTATGTGTTTCCTATTGTCAAGAATGTCTGTAGTCAGTGTAGTGTGACACAAAACAGAGAAAACAATCCTGGGAATATTTTTGTCCTAAACCTTAACTCATGTTTGAAACAGATTATCCTTAAGCGAAAAAAATACCTGGGTTTCCTATTACATGTTGCAAAAACTTAGGTAGGTAGGGTAGGTTGGGTTTCTTATTTTTAATCTAAACATTTTTGTATGGACAAACAATCCAGTTATGCGAAGCCACAAAACTAAAGTTGCTGGCTGCATTTCAATGGAAAAAACTAGGTTGGGGCAGAAACCCAGGTTTTTGGCCTTATTTTAATACAACTTATACAACTTTGAATAGAAACTTTATCTTGATAAATGTTCTATTCATGTAATTTCTATGCGGATGATTCTGTAATAGAAATTATGCAACCTTTTAAAATATATTTCCATTTGCTTTTTCCTACAGCTTATGCATCAAAAAAGTATGGTTGCCCATCAAGCATGATTCGCCAGCACATGACAACAAAAATAAATAATGTTATTAAGTGTTGTAAAGTGCAAAAACCTAAGTGAACATTATTAAATTTCTAGTACCAGTAGTTTTTATACATACACTGTATATTAAGAACTTTATGATTAGTGACCTTGTAAATTATATACATTTTATCTATAACTTATTTCTGTCATTGTAAATTATACAGTCATTGGCACCTAAGCGTGTACACCACCCGTCAAAACATGTTCTAAATTTAAGCCAAAGTTAACCGTTTTGAAATCAACACCGTGGGATTGGCGAGATGTGATTGGCTAAGGGCACATTCATGTGACAATAATGTATTGGTTCGAATGTATCAAATGAAAACCTAATACGTTCCCAAGGTAAACATTTAACTTTGAGGTTCACATAAATAAAACATGTTTTGACTGGCGGTGTACACGCTTAGATGCCAACGACTGTATAGATAAAGTGAGTGGTTTAAACCTTAGAATGTCGATAGGTATTTGTGAAATGTGATTCTTTAGGTTAGTGTGTATAGTCTTGAAAAGGTTGATGTTGATGGAAGTAACCAACATCAGTCTTTCTCAAGACTATATTAACCTGGGCAATCACATTTATTTAGAAAAAATCAAACCATTTATATTTGTAGTGTTCTATTGTATTTTTGCAGTTGCATGTACCCATTTTCATTACTGTAATAAAAACTAAATAATGATTATTACCATTTATTTGTAATTATTTGATTGAACCATGTTGTTTAACAGCTGAATTTGTTATACCAAAAGATCGTATAATTTTCACAAATGCGCATAGAGGAACTATTACAATTTCCTATAAAAATTCCTATAGGAATTCCTATAAAAAATCCTATAGGAATTCCTATAGGAATTTCCTATAGGAATTCCTATAGGATTTTTTATAGGAATTCCTATAGGAATTTCCTATAGGAATTCCTATAGGAAAATAGTCCGAATTTCCTATAGGAATTCCTACAGGAAATTCCTATAGGAATTCCTATAGGATTTTTTATAGGAATTCCTATAGGAATTTCCTATAGGAATTCCTATAGGAAAATAGTCCGAATTTCCTATAGGAATTCCTATAGGAAATTTTCGTAAGGGATGGTTTTAATTGTTTTTGTTGAATTAAAACTATACTGAACCAGCTAGTTATATACTTTTGAATACCCGGCCACTACCATACTGTATATTAATCAACCAGTTAAACAATGTTATATCAATTTCAAAATCATCAAATAAAATTGCTTGTTTCTCATACAACCTTTAGTTCACTACCCAAGAAATATAAAAAATATAAAGTCTTATTTTTTATTGATCCAAAAATACAATGATTATATAGGGAAATAGAACTATGCCAGTTTCAAAAGCGTTCTATAACTATAAAGTAGTTAAATTCTGTACTTTTGTGTTTGTTTATTTATAGGTGAACAACAATACAGTGTTGTTGATTGTCCAAAGCATGTAAAGCAGGGCTCTATCTATGCTGAAAATTTTGTTTGATTTAGGCCAACTACTGTACAGTGAACTCTAAGAAAATTGTCAGTCATATTGTATAAAATATACAAATGACAGACCTGCTTATGATTTTATTTCATATGCAGTAAAACCAGCTCTTACTGTCTGAATGTCATTTAGTATTCCATTAATCAAATTAAGTAAAAGCCTCCCTCAATAAATATTCATCTAATTGTTAGGATTTACTGTAGCTCCTACTTTCTTATAATACTGGCAAATGGTTTTTAATCACAATGCAGTATTATTATTTAATGTTGTGTCATTTTCGAGCTGTTATATTCCCCTAGCTTTCGTCAGGGCACCAACTTTAAATTGCTTCCCCGCACTCAACACGACGATAAAACAGGGCAAAATATAGTGAGATAAAGACAAAATGCTAAAAACAAAAAACATACGAGGGAGCTAAAGATGTCTGACCACCTTTAGAACCAAACAAGTACACCAAATAAACCGAGGCTAAAAAGCTAAAACAAGGGTGAAAATCTCACCTTTTTGTAAAATTACGAAACCATAGCCAACACGGAAAAATGGACCAACGCAAACCATTTGTGAGGCGGTTGTATTCACTCGATTTTAACCGTTTTGCCATCAAAATGAAGCTCTGTCCTTCAGCAAAGTGCTGGTTATATCCAATATTTTGTATCGACCCCCCACAAAGCAGTAAAAGGGTACAAAGAGCCGGTATAGGAAGGTAATCAAACTAGTGCCCAGACCCCAGAACTTCAACTAAAATCCGCACAAATTTTACCAACGCTCGAACTTTCCGATTTTGACGTCTCCCGTGCCCGCCGTGGAATCAATTTTGAATCCCTGCTACTGTAGAATTTGAAACAGATTGTATGTAAAGGCAGGAAATCTGCAATCATAATGAAAGTATACAAATATGCGTTGTCATTAACTTTTTAATTAGTTCTCAACTCTCAAGTAGGTCTAGTTCTAGTAGGCTTCTTTTTCCAGTGAGATGCTTTCTAGTGTATACATGCAATTGGTTTTTCCCCTATATGAACTATATGAGGACAATCATGTGCTTTTAATGTTTTTAGTTTAGTGAAGATACTTTCTTCGAGTATTAACTGCTGAACGTTACAAGCGTCTTCTCTAGTTAGTCTAGTTACATCGCTCCTTCGCCTCCCACATCTCGGTCCCCCAGTTCTCTCTATCTTAGTTGATTACATTGAATTGCTCTGTTTATATATCCTACATTTCAGCGACAGTCAGCTTGCTGAATCACGGTCATTACGTCAGTCCTTGCATAGGAACAAACTATTCAACAATTCCTTCTTTGCCAAATACGGTATACAAACACTGGCTATATATCAATGTACTACCACGGGACAAAAAAATGAAATTGCGATAAATTTGCACATTTGCAAATAATTTGCAAATTTGTTAAACTAAATTTGCATGTAATTTGCTAATGGCGTGTTTTGAATTTGCATTCCGATAAATTTGCAACGACTTTGCATACGAATTTGCGCATTTGCAAATTAGTTACCAAATTTGCAAATAAATTTGCCTAGGAGGGTAAATTTAAAGCAAATTTGAAAAGAAATTTGCACGACTTTGCACAATAGTTTATTCAACTTTACTGTTTGTAACTTTGCAAAATTTTACTAATGAATTTGCTCACGTCAATTTTTAATGCAAATTCGTCATTAAATTTGCTAACTTTGACGCCGTTGCAAATTTATTGTAAAACTGAAGTTTGGACCGTCTTCTATAAAAGTACAATTTTTAGGATGTTTTGATCAAAGCTTGACAAACTTAGTAAATGATCAGAATCTGATTAGGCTGAGCGCGTTCTTTTGAGATAAAAACGATACACCTGTATAAGAATATTTTGTCGACAATTAAAACATGGGCATCTCTTGTATAGTTGTTTGTTAGGAACCTCTATTGATCGATATTCTCATACAAGCAACAATGCAAAAACCTGTTTGCATGCACTACAGTTCACCACAGTTTAATAGCGCTTTTTTAAGCGTGAACATCGGTAAGCAGATACTGAAACTAGGTCCCAAATTTAAACGTATTGCAACGTCGGCTAAATAGAGATTTAACTGAATTATGTGATGTTTTTTTACATATAATACGAGCAGGTCTTTCACCAATCTCGATCCTATCTGAAAGAAGTAAAAATTAGAAAAACGAGTAATTATCTGCCTGTATAATCAGTTCAACCATTAAATGAGATATATGTTTATTATACAAGTTGTGGTCTCACCAACACTTGATTACTCTAGTTCTTTGTCTTTTAATTTTTTTGTCTTTAGTTACTCTTGAAAAAATTAAGACTTCAAACCGAAATAGATCTGGTAGTTTTAAAATATATGTACGGCCAATTCTTATTAGCTATTATAAGTGCTAATTACATTTTGCTGTTTTGTAACTTTGCGAAATTTTACTAATGAATTTGCTCATGTCAATTTAAAAAGCAAATTTGTAGTTAAATTTGCACAACTTTCTCACCGTTGCAAATATATAGCGTAAAATTGAATAAAACTCAATCAATCAATCAATCAATCAATCAATCAATCAATCAATCAATCAATCAATCAATCAATCAATCAATCAAGTAGTCAATCAATCAATCATTCATTCATTCAAACAACAATTAATTAAACAATTAGTCAATCAATCAATCAATCAATCAATCAATCAATCAATCGATCAATCAATCATTGATCAATCAAACTAACTAATTAATTAATTAATCAATAACAATTAATCAACAGTGCCTTGTTCATTCAGATAACAAAAACCGAAAACATGCTTTTTGTTCGACCAAAAAAATATAACCCTATGTTCTAGACTTAGAATGACAAAAATTGTAACGTATCCTACCAAGAGGATACCCTATATAGCCTGTATCCTAGAGCACCCGCGCTCATCGAGAAACAACACGAATGCTTAAAACATGCTTATACACAAGCTTCTACAGAAAGGCATTTGCCTAAATATGAAAAAGTATGCTAAAAAACCTAAATACTTTTTGCGGCAGTGCTTTCATAATTCGATGTTTTTATCGATGCGTCATCGGAAGTCGTCGGATTAAAGTCGGAGCCTTGTTCATAGTTTTATTGGCCAATCATATCTCAAGAAATTTCCCGCTAAAACACACTAATTCAAGCAAGAAGATGGCGGGTTGGTTTAGTCTGAATGGACACAAAGAAAAAATCCATCTTTTTATAGTGAACATCTACAAAAAAACGCCATCATTTGTCACCAAAGTGGTACCTTAGGAAACCTCTGTTGTTTATCCCGTACTATTTGTCTGAATATGTGGATTTTTGACGTCGAAAAAGCTTGTTAAACACTGCAGTGACGGCACTGTACAAACAAAAACTGAAAACGAAGATTGATCACGACAAACGACGCCAAAAAATTGAAGAAATCACGTTGCTTTGATAAAAAGAGGTTAGTAAACTGAAGGAGTGTGAACTATTAGTAATAGTATTCTGTATCTTGGATTAAATTCCAGTATTCTACAGCGGGATAAATAGCGTTTGTATCTTCGAAGTCTTCGAAAAATATAAATTTTGACAGTGTTTGACCCATACATCAAATATCTAAGTTTGGCATGTAAAAACAAGTTAAATCGTTACTAGTTTTTGTATTTTATAAATGTATTTTGTAAGTTAAAACTTTTTGTGGTTACTCTTTGCAACCCTTGTTTTTTAAATAAAAGTTTATATAAGCTTATCAAGGCTTTCTCAATTCCTTTTTTGGGCCAGAACTTAACTATAGAACACCAAACATAAAGACAGAAAGATATTCTACCAACTAAATAAGACAAGTAAGTAAGTAGAAAGAAACAATTTGTTTATTTTTAAGTGCTGCTAATCTCATACCTATATAATACTTTTTATAGGTGATGCATTATTTAAGATGGTGTTTATACTATTGTACTGTATTGAATTATATTCAAATGTTTTGTTTGAATGTATTGCACTATTGTAAATATTTATTTTATTATTTTGTATAGTTTTACAGTGTCTTAAAAGGTATAAACATTCTCTTTGCATTGTATTGCAGAGAGCTGTATTGTATATTGTATTGTATTGTATTGTGTGTGTGTGCTGTATTGTGTATTGTATTGTGTGTGCTGTGTTGTGCTGTGTTGTATTGTGTGTGCTGTGTTGTGCTGTGTGTGCTGTGCTGTGTGTGCTGTGTGTGCTGTGCTGTGTGTGCTGTGTGTGCTGTGTGTGCTGTGTGTGCTGTGTGTGCTGTGTGTGCTGTGTGTGCTGTGTGTGCTGTGTGTGCTGTGTGTGCTGTGTGTGCTGTGTGTGCTGTGTGTGCTGTGTGTGCTGTGTGTGCTGTGTGTGCTGTGTGTGCTGTGTGTGCTGTGTGTGCTGTGTGTGCTGTGTGTGCTGTGTGTGCTGTGTGTGCTGTGTGTGCTGTGTGTGCTGTGTGTGCTGTGTGTGCTGTGTGTGCTGTGTGTGCTGTGTGTGCTGTGTGTGCTGTGTGTGCTGTGTGTGCTGTGTTGTGTTGTGCTGTGCTGTGCTGTGTTGTGCTGTGTTGTGCTGTGTGCGCTGTGCTGTGCTGTGCTGTGCTGTGTTGTGCTGTGCTGTGCTGTGCTGTGTTGTGTTGTGTTGTGCTGTGCTGTGTTGTGTTGTGTTGTGTTGTGTTGTGTTGTGTTGTGTTGTGTTGTGTTGTGTTGTGTTGTGCTGTGCTGTGTTGTGTTGTGTTGTCCTGTGTTGTCCTGTGTTGTGCTGTGTTGTGCTGTGTTGTGCTGTGCTGTGCTGTGCTGTGTTGTGCTGTGCTGTGCTGTGTGTTGTGCTGTGCTGTGTTGTGCTGTGCTGTGTGTGCTGTGTGTGCTGTGTGTGCTGTGTGTGCTGTGTGTGCTGTGTGTGCTGTGTGTGCTGTGTGTGCTGTGTGTGCTGTGTGTGCTGTGTGTGCTGTGTGTGCTGTGTGTGCTGTGTGTGCTGTGTGTGCTGTGTGTGCTGTGTGTGCTGTGTGTGCTGTGTGTGCTGTGTGTGCTGTGTGTGCTGTGTTGTGCTGTGTTGTGCTGTGATGTGCTGTGATGTGATGTGATGTGATGTGATGTGATGTGATGTGATGTGATGTGATGTGATGTGATGTGATGTGATGTGATGTGATGTGATGTGATGTGATGTGATGTGATGTGATGTGATGTGATGTGATGTGATGTGATGTGATGTGTTGTGTTGTGTTGTGTTGTGTTGTGTTGTGTTGTGTTGTGTTGTGTTGTGTTGTGTTGTGTTGTGTTGTGTTGTGTTGTGTTGTGTTGTGTTGTGTTGTGTTGTGTTGTGTTGTGTTGTGTTGTGTTGTGTTGTGTTGTGTTGTGTTGTGTTGTGCTGTGTTGTTTTGTGCTGTGCTGTGCTGTGCTGTGCTGTGTTGTGTTGTGTTGTGTTGTGTTGTGTTGTGTTGTGTTGTGTTGTGTTGTGTTGTGTTGTGTTGTGTTGTGTTGTGTTGTGTTGTGTTGTGTTGTGTTGTGTTGTGTTGTGTTGTCCTGTGTTGTGTTGTGTTGTGTTGTGCTGTGCTGTGCTGTGCTGTGCTGTGCTGTGCTGTGCTGTGCTGTGCTGTGCTGTGCTGTGCTGTGCTGTGCTGTGCTGTGCTGTGCTGTGCTGTGCTGTGCTGTGCTGTGCTGTGCTGTGCTGTGCTGTGCTGTGCTGTGCTGTGCTGTGCTGTGCTGTGCTGTGCTGTGCTGTGCTGTGCTGTGCTGTGCTGTGCTGTGCTGTGCTGTGCTGTGCTGTGCTGTGCTGTGCTGTGCTGTGCTGTGCTGTGCTGTGCTGTGCTGTGCTGTGCTGTGCACTGCACTGCATTGCATTGCATTGTATTGTATTGTATTGTACTGGACTGCACTGCACTGCACTGTATTGCACTGCACTACGCAGTACTTCACTACACTGTATTTTATTTGTACTTTACTGTACTGTACTGTACTGCATTGTTTTTTATTGTTATTGCATTGTATTGGAGTGTTGTAAAGTTTTGTATTGTATAGTTTTGCAGTCTATCAACATTTATTGCATTGTAATGAGGACTGTGTCAGATTGCATTGTATTGCGTTGCATTGTTTTGCATTGTTTTGCATTACATTGCATTGTATTACATGCATTGTATTGGAGTGCATTGCATTGAAATACATTATTTTGAAAATATTACTGTAACTTTGCAAGTCACTCTATTTCAATATCTTAAATTTTCATGTAATTTATTAGGTTAGAACCAAACAAAAATACAGAAAGATATAATTTTATTCTACTAACTATTTAACAAGTAAGTAGAAAAATATGTTTATTTTAAATGTGACTTATTTATAAATTATTAAAGATGATTTTTATATAATGTTGTTCTGTATAAGTATATTGTAAAGTTTTTAGAGATGTGCCAGATCTGGGTATTGGTGCCCAGTGGGCAGTATCCAGTAAAATTCTGCTATCTGGCAGTGTCTGGTATTTGGTAAAACAGTTTATAGTTTTAAAGGACTGCCTCCCTTCCCTTGCCTTAATTATTTTGTCTTGCCTCACTTTGCCTAATTTACTTCTCAGGTATTGTTATGCATTTGCATTGTAATTTGGATTGATTCGAATTACTGCATTGTAATTTTGCAAGTAAATTTATTTTGTATCATAACTTTTCATATGTTATTATTAGACCAGAGTTTAACTATATTCCACCAAACATAGAGACAGAAAGATATTTACAAGTATAGACAAGTAAGTACTGTAGAAAACAACAATTTATACCTATTTTATGCACTATACCTATGTATAAATAGATATCTATATATTGCATCTTGTCTTGTCTTGCATCTTGTCTTGGATTTTGTCTTGTCTTGTCTTGCATTTTGTCTTGTCTTGTCTTGCATCTTGTCTTGTCTTGCATCTTGTCTTGTCTTGCATCTTGTCTTGTCTTGCATCTTGTCTTGTCTTGCATCTTGGCTTGTCTTGTCTTGTCTTGTCTTGTCTTGTCTTGCATCTTGTCTTGTCTTGTCTTGTCTTGTCTTGCATCTTGTCTTGCATTTTGTCTTGTCTTGCATTTTGTCTTGTCTTGTCTTGTCTTGCATCTTGTCTTGTCTTGCATCTTGTCTTGTCTTGTCTTCCATCTTGTCTTGCATCTTGTCTTGTCTTGCGTCTTGTCTTGCATTTTGTCTTGTCTTGCATTTTGTCTTGTCTTGTCTTGTCTTGTCTTGCATTTTGTCTTGTCTTGCATCTTGCATCTTGCATCTTGCATCTTGCATCTTGCATCTTGCATCTTGCATCTTGCATCTTGCATCTTGCATCTTGCATCTTGCATCTTGCATCTTGCATCTTGCATCTTGCATCGTCTTGTCTTGTCTTGTCTTGTCTTGTCTTGTCTTGTCTTGTCTTGTCTTGTCTTGTCTTGTCTTGTCTTGTCTTGTCTTGCATCTTGCATCTTGTCTTGCATCTTGCATCTTGTCTTGCATCTTGCATCTTGTCCTGCACCTTGCATCTTGCATCTTGTCTTGTCTTGCATCTTGTCTTGTCTTGCATCTTGTCTTGTCTTGCATCTTGTCTTGTCTTGCATCTTGTCTTGTCTTGTCTTGTCTTGTCTTGTCTTGTCTTGCATCTTGTCTTGTCTTGCATCTTGTCTTGTCTTGCATCTTGTCTTGTCTTGCATCTTGTCGTGTCTTGCATCTTGTCTTGTCTTGCATCTTGTCTTGTCTTGCATCTTGTCTTGTCTTGCATCTTGTCTTGTCTTGCATCTTGTCCTGTCTTGCATCTTGTCTTGTCTTGCATCTTGTCTTGTCTTGCATCTTGTCTTGTCTTGCATCTTGTCGTGTCTTGCATCTTGTCTTGTCTTGCATCTTGTCTTGTCTTGCATCTGGTCTTGTCTTGCGTCTTGTCTTGTCTTGCGTCTCTTCTCGTCTTGCATCTTGTCTTGCGTATCGTCTTGCGTCTCACTCTTGTCTTACGTCTTTTCTTGCATCTTGTCTTGCATCTTGTCTTGCGGCTTGTCTTGCGTCTTGTCTTGCGTCTTGTCTTGCGTCTTGTCTTGCCTCTTGTCTTGCGTCTTGTCTTGCGTCTTGTCCTGCGTCTAGTCTGTTGTGAGCATGCACATTAACAAGTGTTGTATTTTTATGTGCAGTGTATGTTAATCATAATTTTAAATAAACTTTTTAAAAATGTCTTCTTTTCCTTTGTTGTATAGAAACTTCAACATCGTTAAATATCCGGACAACAAATTACGGGAAAAAATGTCTGGTGGAGCCTCATAGCCAAGTTGTTCAGATAGTTATCTTGTTCAGTAGCTTTTTTCATTATTTCATTCAATCGGATGGACTATATTTTTTCACTTCACAACATTCTTCAAAATATAAAAATCTTTATTGATGTTCATACAATGTCATTCGCAAAAATCAATAATCTCTGTTTAGATATAGCTAATATTACATAGAAGTGACGTCTAAACAACTATGTGCCGGAGAATATGTTTCTTATCAGACCTACTGTAGTTCAGAAACTAATGGACAACTTGGCAAAAGAAAAACAAAACAAGAAGGAAATGCTTTCAATCCAATACATAACAATGAACTGTTAATTGAAATTAGTTTAAAAATTTAACTCTTTCCTGTCGGAATTGGTGTTTAGTATTTTATTCTGGCTAACGCCAGACGATTTTATTCACCTCTAGGGAAGCCCTCGAACAGGAATGAGTTAATGTTAATTTGTCCATGAGTATGTAGGTTAGGATCAAATAGACATCGCGAAAAAAATAACAATTCTTAATTTGTTTAAATACCGTAAATGTTTGCATATGTTACCGTTACAGTTTGTTATTTATCTTTTTAAAGTTTTTATATATATAATAAACATTTGTTAGGGATATTTATATGTTTATATTTATAGGAATTCTATATCCTGTAGGTAACGCGATCACCTGGTTTCTATTTTGTGACAAGAAAGACAGAGGCGCGGGATCTATCCCTTTTAAAATCTTCTTTTCTCTTGTCGGAAGGACCCTTATATACTTAGCTTCACTCTCCGCGGTCACTAAGACATTGTTGCGTCCAATTGAAAACCGGGCTTGATGTTTGCTCACAATAATTCAATAAATTAACAGTGTTTAAATGCAAAAAAAATAATTTGAACTACATAGACCTTATTCCAAAATGGTCGCCGAATTATTATTCGTTTATGTGCATATAAATTAGCCCTTATGACCTCGGTTAAAAGTAAAAATTATTTTGAATTTCCCACATGAAAACGAGTTCATAAGGGCTATTTTATATGTATATAAAAGAATTTTAATTTGACGGGCATTTTGGAATAAGGTCTATAAGTTTTTTACATAAGCAAAGTTAAATCCGCTATAAATTTGCATCTATGGAAAACATGATCAATTACATAAGATTTGCACGTAGCGCAAAAACGTTAGCAAATTCCGCCTTTGCAATAAATTTGCAAACTTTGCAAACATTTGTGCAAAGTTTGAACTTTGCAACAAATTTGCAATGACTTTGCACCGGCGGCTCTACGGCAATCGCCAAATCCGCACCGGTTGCAAAGTTGACGGCAATTTCCAACTTTGCATATGTGCAAATCTGGCCATACGCGTGCAAAGTTGATGTTTGCAACAACTTTGTCATTAAATTTGCAAATGTGCAAATCAATTTTTTCGTCCCGTGTACGTCAAACAACTACTGGTCTAGAAACCTACTTACAAGAATGCGGATATACAAACCCACGCTAGAGATAAACTTGATAATTTACTTAATTTACATGGAATGCGGACAACAGCCCACGTTCACAATTTACGTTAACATTATAGCAGTAAGAGCAACTTAGTCCTTACTCCTTTATAGACAAGATAATCAACACGCACGAGACAAGCTAAATAACAACTGTTACATTTAGGCTTAGCACCAAGCTAAATATTTATCTTCTTTGAGAGTAGAGTACTGGATTTCACAAAGAAAAGCTTAATATTTCACTAGTCTACAGCTTTATTTTTAAATGATTAAGAATCTTATATTTCTTGATGAAATGGAACAACTTCTATAAAGTGCTATTAATAAATTAATATGAATGTTAGGGAGGATGAAAATTGGCTGCCCGTGGGGTCTTTGTTCTTTCTATGTCAGCATGTGTTGATCACTCTCATGTTAATCTAGATTAAGCCATTAAGGATTTAAAGAAAGCAACCCTGGTCTTATCAGCTTTTGGCTAGTAGGCAAAATAGGATTACGTTTTTTTAAATTAACTCGTCAACGACTGATAAATTTTTATGCTTCAGTTAGCTGGATATGCGTTGTTATGAAAGAGAAGTGTTCAGCGTACAGCGCACCTTCGGAATCACCTATCATCATCTGAGCGTGACTCTGCTTGTACGCCATATCATCATTTCCTGTACCACGCAGATCGATGTTTAGATTACAAACGCAAATATGGATATTATCTTTACCTCTCACAATTACACAGTTCGGAAAATAACATTATTTAACTTTGGTAATGAAGCATGAAAGTTTTTTCTAGGAAAATTAACTAATTTGAAAGAGATTAAACTATTTACACTTTAACTTTTTCGTAGAATATTACATTTGTCATTGTCATTGTTGCCCCTCAAACACTTTACTCAGCTTTATGTTTCTTCGCCTTCAAATTCTTCCTCATGACTTCTTGTGCACGTTTCATTTGAGATTGTGCCCTTTTTTGGTTAGCGAATAATCGCTTTTTCTCACTAGATGAAATAGTCGGCTCCGAGAGTCTTTCTTCGATTTCTTTTAGCTCGTTACTTACAGCGTTTATCGATGCCATATTCTTGTTCAGCGTTCCTGGCTTGAGGCCTTCTGGTGACTTTTCGCCTGTTGTGTCTAAAATATTTGCCTCTCTTTTCAATATGGTAGTCTGTTCTTTTCTCCATTCATTGTTTACTTGAGAGGAGATTTTCGCTTTCGCGTTTGTCTACATATTATTTTACTCTTTTACTAGATATTTATATTGTCTCTCTTTTAAATATGTATATGCCTCTCGCCTTCTTTTCTTCCTCGGAATATATCTTAATCATCTTCACTTCCCATGGCTTTTGTGGTTTAAAAGCGGCTTTCCATTTCTCTTCGTCCATGTTGGGCTTTTGTTCCTCAAGTATCTGTTGCTTTTTCCTTTCTATCTTTCCAGGTTGACTGTGTTCTTTCGCGCTCTTCAATTTTCAGAAATACTTTCACTACCTGTCTATCACTACTTCCACCGCCATTTTCATCGTCGATTGCCACATCCTCAACATTCGTTTCTTTTTCGCCGGACTGGCTTACCCTGTCCAAGGTGTAAGGATCTTCTACCAAGTTGTCTTCATCAATCTTCTTCCTTAGATCTTCTAAACGGTTAGTAAACTCAAACCTTGGGATAACTGCAACGATGGAGTCATCAGTGTGGAGCTTGATACACGCATACATATTTAGGAAAGCAAAATATACCTGAAGTGGTTGCTGTACGTTGTCGGGAGTTGTACTTGTAGGAAGCGCAGTTAGGATTAAGATGCTGTCCCTGTTCTGTATATTTTTAATCTGCAAACAGGAAATACTTTAGACATACGTAAGTGACATTGCTAAAATGTTGTTGTTTTCAAAACCGTGTAAAACCAACTGGGTGTGTTACTCATTAGAAATTGGAAAAAAGAGATAAAATGAGGGGAAACGTCAAACGTTTGCGTCTATGAGTCAGCTTGGCTCACCGTCTATATAAATACCCACTCACTTTGGCCAAGCCCATCTCACATGTGTTAACTTGCAGTCATTACGTGTTAATTATTTTTATATTGTGTTTACACCAGAGCCTGGCCCGGCTAGCCGAGATTTCACTTCGTGTTTCATTTCACAACTCTTAATAACGAGTCTAAGGTAGGAAACTTGTCCAAGAGCTACCTGACTCGCGTCGGCAAAGCTGTGTATCTCGATCGACTCTACTTCTCCAAAAGCTGGTGGTTTAAAGCAACGGGGTGTTTGCAGGCGTTCCAATTGCTTCAGTTCTGTTCTCCACCTTTCCCAGCGTGGACGAATTTGATCGGGAATGGGATCGTCCCAGTCTACTTTCTGTTGGATGAGCTCTCTGAGAAGCAGTTTTCCGATGAGGATTACTGGACATGCAATGATCATATATTACTGGACATGAGGATCGTATACAGAGCTGACCGTACTCGGGATACCACGGCGTGTGAGGTGTTTATCTTTCAGCGTTATTCTAAACTGGAACGTGTCCGATTCTATGCACCAATACGTGCCGAGCGATCGTTGAATCGATAAGGTATCGTGTCGTAGGTCTACATCTTTTATCTCTTTCGCGCGATCCTCAACCGGATGAGCTTCTAGGACTTCGAGGGAGTTACTGGTGAACTTGTGAAGGCGTAGTCCAGCTGTGGCACACATAGCTTGTGACTTCTTAACGATGTCAATGGCCTCCAAAGGCGTCTTGACCGATTTCAATCCATCATCCACATAGAAATCATCTCGCAGCCTTTTCTCGGAATTCGCTTTCTCCTTCTTCTGCTGTTTTACGTAGGCTAAAGTTGGAACAGCCTGGACTGGACACTGCGCCAAATAGATGTACGTTCATCCGATACGCTGCAATGAGCTGAGTTAGGTCGCTGTGTTGAAACCATAATAATCGGAGGTAATCCCGATGCTCTTTGTTCACCTTGAAATTATTTGTTCCACGTCGCACATTATAGCAACTTCTTCTTGTCTGAATCTGGTGAGGACTCTTATAAGCTTATTCATGAGATCTGGTCCTTGAAGAAGGTGCTTATTGAGACTCTGCCCTTGGAAGGCGGCACTACAATCGAAGACAACTCTAATTTGGTCTTGTTTCTTTGGATGATAAATTGGGAAGTGAGGAAGGTACCACTTTTGGCCAGGTTTGGACTCCTCGTCGTCTTCTTCAACTTTGCTGGCGTGACCTTTGGAGATGATCTTGTCCATGAAATCAGAATAGTCTTTGTACAGCTTGGGCTCTCTCTCGAACTTATGCTTCAGGGACAACATTCTTCAAAGACAATGTGGGCGATTGTCCGGCAAATCAGGACAGGTTTCATCTCTAAACGGCAGGGGCATCTCCCAGCGACCGTCGCTGTCTTTGTGGATTCCATTCTCGAGCAACTGTAGGAACTTCCGGTCTTCAATGGATTGAACTGTGTTCTCTCCACGACTTGCTTTCCGCTCGGTGTAGTCAAGTTCCATCATTCGTTGAACGTCTGAAGGGGTATAAATTTCCTTTGCCGTTACGCAGTCATCTTTCACAATTCTGTTAATCTTGTACGTTTCCTTTGTGTGCTTCCTTTCGAATCCTTTGCAAACGTCAGTAGGGTAGAAAGGCCGATTCTGGGACCGTTTCCAAAAACAAGATGGCGGCCAGTAATAAAAGGGGGGGTAGGTTTTTAAAAACAACATGGCGGCCATGTTGTTTTTCAAGATGGCCCCAGCTTTGCTCCGCTCAGATTTGTCAAAGGGGTCCGAACATTTTCCGAACATTTTTCCGAACATTTTCCGAACATTTTTCCGAAGGGTTTCCGAAGAATTTTCCGAAGGGTTTCCGAAGAATTTGCCGAAGAATTTTCAGAACATTTCCGGGAGGGGGTTTTTTAAGGGAGGGGTTTTGGGGAGGGGTTTTGGGGAGGGGTTTTGGGGGAAGAATTTGAGGAAGAATTGTAATTTTTGTTTTAAAGAAAAAAACAAAAATAAAATAAAAGAGAATGCCTAGAATACATAGCGGAGTCAAATTCTTACACACCTGTAAGGAAAGCTTTTCCTGTGGGATCTGCCAGTCTAAAGTATTTTCTAAAACAGCACTAAGATTACATTTAAAGGCTGTTCATGAAAAAACTTTACAAGACATTGGTTTAGGTTTAAGATGCAAAGTATGCTTAAAAACCTTTAAAACAGAAAAGGAACTAAAAACTCATTGTAAAACCCATTTAAAAAGACTTAAAATGTAACAAAGCACACTAAAACTAAAAGAAATTTGTATTCTTTTTGAATACAAATCTTAAACACTATTTAAACTTAATTTTCCTTAGTTTTAAAATGTTTTTTTAAATATGTAAAAGAAGTTTTTAAATAAAATGGTTAGTAGAGAGATAATAAAAACTGTATACAAAATCCAAAATATTGCAGCAAACAAAATTCCAGCATTTAAAACCTTTAGGTCTGTTTTTTATGATCTTCTTATTTTTTACAACAAAACACTACAATATAACAACAAAAAATTTGAAGCCAATACTAAAAGAATTTACACATTTTTAAAAACAATAGAAAAACATCCGCAAAAAGTAGCCCTTTTGTATGCATTAACATCTATGTTTGAAATGTTAATAACAACAGAGTTGTTTGGAACCTGCGAACTTGTTTACCATGAAAAATTTGACAAATACTATTTTATTGACTATGGAATGATTTTTCCAAAATTTAGGAGAAGGATACTGCTTTTAAGAAATAACACTATTGTTATTCCATACAAAAAAAGATGGACTTTTGGGGATCGTGCGGTACCAAAGGAATTAGTAAAAACTGCATTTAAAGAGGTGTTTAACATATATGGTGAAGATACCGAACCCGAGGATTTAGTTCGCTACGTACATAGAAATCTTTTGTAAAAAACGACATTTTGTTTTTTAAAAACCAAAATAAAATAAAAGAGAATGGCTAGAAAAGAAAGTAAATTTTTCCTACACAGACCCACCGATGCAGATAACTATACCTGTGGAGACTGCCAATTTAAAACATATTCTAAAACAGCAATAAGACTACATTTAAAAGCTGTTCATAAAATAACACAAAAACCAAAAATAACAGAAAGGTGTTTAGTATGCTTAAAAACCTTTGATACAGAAAAGGAACTAAATACCCATTCCAACTCCCATATAAAAAGATTAAAAGGTAATAAAAACTAAAACTAAAAAATTCCTTTGAAATTTCCTATTCTTTTTGAATAGGAATTTAAACCCTTTAAATAAACAATGAGTTACTTCTATGGTTATGGTAGTCGCCAGCACTCTACCCAACATAGCGATACCGAAAAGAAAATTAAAGACATTGAAAAGAAAATTAAAGACATTGAATCCAAAGTAAATTATATAGAAGGAAATTACAAAACTGTTTTTGACATTAACTTAAAAACTGCAGACAGAACCATTGAAACCGTTAATGGAGAACAAAGGCTAACACAAGCCCGAAATGGAAAATACTGTTTATGGCAAAATGATAAAACCCTTGCCCCAACATTTGGTCAAGATTACATTGAAAACAAGGGAACTAACTACATGTGTTTTTGTTGTCCTGATTTACAGTTTGATGATGTTTCTATTTTCATTGTTTGTGCAGTGAATGATCTATCCGTCCCCGGTTATTGGGCTTATCTTATTGGGAATGATAATGGAAATTATGATAAATTCATTGGCTTTAAATCCTACAGATACAACCGTTTGGTAATTGGTGGTATAGAAGGTAAAAATTATATAATACCTGACATTGCTTCACCCCATAGTATTTTAAGTAAACATATTATATCAAGTCATTGGTTGGGAACCGGTTCCTGTGCATACATAAATGCTAAAAAGATGGCAGGATCAGAATTTAAAGCGGATTTAACAGATATAGGCAGTCCATTTGGATCTGTATTTTTTAATGAAAGATTTGGTTCAGACACTTCTGCTAAAAGTGGTAATGTTTTTAAAGGAAAAATATATGGGTTTAAAATTACTGTTGGTCCATTACTTCCAGCTGATATTGTCAAAATTAATAAGGATATGATGAAAGAATATGGAAACTTTATATAAATAAACATGAGTTATTACTATGGATATGATGATCCAGATTTTCCAAGTTATGGAAAGGATGGAGAACAAGGACCCCAAGGTGATACAGGACTCCAAGGTGATATAGGACCCCAAGGTCCACAAGGATCCAAAGGAGACAAAGGAGACAAAGGAGACAAAGGAGACCAGGGAAACCAAGGTCAACATGGAAACAAAGGAAACCCAGGTTCCAAAGGAGACAAAGGAGACAAAGGTTTAACAGGAAACCCAGGCCCCAAAGGAGACAAAGGAGATAATGGTATTAGAGGACCCCAAGGACTTAAAGGAGACAGAGGAGACAGGGGTTTAGCAGGTGTAACAGGTGTAGCAGGTCCCAAAGGGGACAAAGGAGACCATGGAAATGCTGGTTCCAAAGGATCCAAAGGAGACAAAGGAGACAAAGGAGACAAGGGTATGGCAGGTGCAACAGCCCAAAAAGGAGACAAAGGAGACCATGGTGATGATGGAGCAAAAGGAAACAAAGGAGACACTGGGGCAACAGGTCCACAAGGACCCCAGGGATCCAAAGGAGACAAAGGAAACACAGGCTCCCAAGGTCCCCAAGGACCACAAGGACCCCAAGGATCCCAAGGAACCAAAGGAGACAAAGGATACAAAGGAGACAAAGGAGACAAAGGTTTAACAGGTCCCCAAGGACTACCAGGACCAAAAGGAACAACTGGACAAAGAGGTATTAGAGGTTTAAGAGGAGTTACTGGAGCCACAGGACAAGCTGGAAATTTTACACAGGTGGTAAAGTATAGAAAAGGTAGTGGAAAAACAAGCTATAAAGCAGGTAGTTGGGATAACACAAATAACAACAGCACTTTACTAACATTTACCGCAACAGAATCTGGAAAATTTTTAATAAAATACTGGTTTACACTAGAACCAGATGGGCATAAAATAGACCAACAATCTAAACAAACTGGTTGGTGGGCTTCTTCATATAGAGCATATTTTGACCTTAAAACAGATCTTTACCATGGAGATGTTAACATAAGATCAAACAAACTTGCGGATTTGGAAACCCTAACCATGGGTAAAACATATTACGAAACAAAACCCCACCATATATTTTGCGAAGCCATTGCAACCATAATAAAGGGAACCAAAGTATCTTTACATTGTTATTCTGGTTCGGTTGGAGATGACTATACCTTTTTGTTTTTTGATGTGCGAGATGTTGAAATTAACCTGCTTAAGATTAATTAAAATAAATGGACTCCAAAGAATTTCCAAAAGTTTTAACCAAATGTCAACATGAACACAAATGTGTTTTGGTTAAGGCTGTTCTTAAAACAGCAACAGACAACTCCACAGAAGAAATATATTACAACACAAACCATAAAAATATCTGTAATTATTTACACCCCAATGAAGACCCAATAAAAATGCTAACACGGATAGGTATATATGATACTGTTTTTTAAACTAGTTGTTAAACTAGTAGTTGAACAAATTTAAACTAGTTGGCTTTGCGGGTTAAACTAGTTGCTGAACAAATTTAAACAAATTTTAAACAAATAAATGGAAGCAGAACAAAGTAAAGCAAAGTTGAACGAAGTGAAACCCTCGAACGAAGTGAAACAAAGTGAAGAAAAACAAACTATTACAAAAACTCCTCCACCTGTCCGCACCAAAAATCCAAAAAGAGTTGCCCAAGGAAAAAAACTGGCTGCAATAAGCAAGGCTGCAAAACTAAAGAAAAAACAACAGTTGGAAACAATCCCAGAAGAAGATGAAAAAATGTCCCCAACATCTTTAATAACATTTACTGGAACAATACTTGGAACTTGTTGTACACTCCTACTAACCTATATTGCATACAGTAATTGGGGAAAAAAGGATCCAGACTGTAAGGACCCTGGACCCCACAAAATTCCTAGAGTAAAAACAGTTTACAAAGACCTTTCCCAATATGATCTTTAAAAGGAATTCTTCGCCAAAATCTTTTTTAAATCGCTGTACACTTTTTCCAACTTAATCATGTCTAACCATTTCTTTACAAAGACCAAAAATGAAATCCTATCCATAACAGGATAGGAATTCAATAAACAAAATATGATCGTTAACAGTTATGCAACAGAATGTGTTTTTAAAAGTAAAACCTGGTTTAACATTGGAAAACTTATATACCTTATTTCAGATGGGAGCTATGATGGATACAAACTTTGGTTGTTATATAGTAAATATGATCTTAAAAACTATGATGAAGACTATTGTTACCATATTTGGCCAATTTTTGGTGAAGACGAAGAAAGAAACTAAACAAAAAATTTTTTAACACTATAATAAATGAATACCGAAAGAGAAGTTGAACTAATTCCTGGTTATAACCGTTTACACAAAAGTACAATAACCGGAGAACGAGCCCGAAATGTAATTACTTTCAACCCTAATTCGGCTAATGAAGGAGAAGTAATTTACATACATATTCCAAAACTTAAACCTGGAGCAACCTTAGTTCCTGACAAGATGTTTCTTCTGTTTGACTTTAAGAACAAAAATACCAAATCTTGGTTTAACAACAACCTTGCAAAACAACTACAAGAACGACTGGAAGTCAGGTTTGCAGGCGAAAAAGTTTACGACAACACAGGAGAAAGTCTTCTGGAAACATACAAGGACTTGTGGATAGACAAACACGAAAGAGCCAATATGATCGAAGATGGTGTTGCCACAGAAAACCAAAGAAAACTTATTTCAAAATCTGATGATGCCTCTTCCGACTCATATGCAGCTGTTTATGGAACAAAACAACGAATCCAGTTGGGTAAAATTTTAAAGGACCACGGATTGTATGCCCCCCACAGCATGGCAAATGACTTACAATATATTATTACATTGCCAAAAGCCACCAATATTATGAAAGCCCAAAGTAGTCAATCTGTGGCCGGTTACACACTTGAAAATATCGAACTTGAGTACGAAACCATTACAAACTTTTCCCTAGTTCAGGAAATAGAATCTTCCTACCAAGTGGGTCGAGCCCTTTCCTTCGAACATGTAACTTTAATGAAAACCTCACCATGGGCAAGAGCAACAACCTTAATCAACGAAACCATTAATTTCCCAAGAAAGAGCATGAAGGCTGTTGTAATGTTGTTTACAAAAGCTTCCAGAGATGGATCAGAAGAGTTTGTTTACCCAAACATTGAGAATGTAAAAATTACTATTGAAGGAGTTCCAAACAGTATTTACTCCCAAGGAATTCCAAAACGGAGGTTGTTTGAAGAGGCTGAACGACTTTTCAGACAAACAAATTATCCCACCATCCAAGCTGAGGAGTTCTTCACAGAAGAGAAATTCGCGCTTGTTGTAGATCTTCGTTCGATCAATGACAACGATGTGTATGGAGATGGTACCAGGCTTTTAACAACCCAGTCCGGAATCATGTTGGAAATCCAGAAAAAGGCAACATCAGCTGACCTTAAATGCCATGTTTTCATTCTTTCAGATGGACTCCTAAAAGTCCAAGGAGGAGCATTTCAAAGTGTAAATTACTAAAATAAAAATGGAAGCAGAACAAAGTAAACAAAGTAAAATCCAAGCCCATTATTTTCCCAAACCATTTAATATGATTATTGTTGGAATGACAAGCTGTGGGAAAACCCACTACCTTCTAAAAATGTTAGAAGAAATCCCAAAAAAATTTTGAAAATATATTTTTAATTTGTCCTACCTTTGAATGGAACAAAACTTATCTTGAATGGGAACACCTTAATGATCCAAGATTTTTTGTTATTCCTTGCGACCAAGACGAGTCCGAAGATTTTTTAAAATATGTGTGGTTGACTACTGTAAAGGCACCCCAAGCCTAATTATTTTGGATGACTGTGCTTCAGGACAAACTGTTAAAAACAGGACTAGTGAGTTAGTTAAACTTGGTTTTGGTGCCCGACATATGGATATTAGTACAATAGTTGTTACCCAACAACTAACCAGCATTGCGAAACCATATCGGGAAAATATTTCCAAACTGGTTACATTTTACAACCCAAACAGAAAAGACATGCAGGTTATTTTAGATGACTATTTAGACATACCAAAAGAAGAAGAAAAAAAAATTAAAGAAATATTAAAATCCCAAAAATATTCAAGACTAGAAATTAAACTAATTCATCCATACCACCATACAATAGTAGTGTAAAATTTACACTACTTACAAATTATTTCTGGGGATACAATAAATGAGGAACCTAAGAATCTTGCTTAAAAATGGAGAGACAACTGTTAAATTTGAAGATCCTTTAATCATTGAAGACACTAAAATGTTAGTAAAAAATGCAACAGTGTTTTGGAACTTTAACAACATAACAAGTCCAACATATATTATGCATGGAACAAAAAAAGTTAGTTTCGACAATGGTTATTGGACTGTTGGCATGATTATGGAAAGATTAAAGGAAAACGAAATAAAATCTGAGTTGTTACCTTACAGCTGTAAAATTAAAATAATACCAGCAGAAAATCTTTCATTGTTAAAACTTGGCCCTTTGCTAGGATTTCCAGAAACAGCAATAATTAAAAAAGGAGCAAGCCAAGACAGTCCAGAAACAGTTAACATAAATCTTGGAATGAGATTTGTATGCATAACTTGCAACATGATTGATGGAACAAAAACCTCATTTTATGGAAAACGGGATAGAACTGCTGCTGTTCTTCCAATTACAACAAAACAAATATTGAAGGGATCTGTTGAAAAGTTTGATAACATTAATTTTGTTGCCATGTTGGACAATGGAATTTACAACGAACTTAAATTCAAAACAGATGAAAATGTTGGAAATATCCTTCTTGAAATCTTTTTATGTCCAATTAATTTTGAAATATGAGAAAATTTAAACTATAATAAAAACATGATTAATATTGACCAAAATTTAGAAACCATTAAAGGGGTGTTAAATGACATGGTAAACTTAAAAATGACTTTAAAAAAAGAAAAAAACCAAAATTTAACAAACTTAAAAGTGGTGTTAAATGACTTAATAGCAGCTTTAAAGAACTATGTGAAAGTAGTAGAAATTTTGAAAATCTTCTAAAATTATTGTACCCTCTAATAACATTTTGTAATTTTTTAAAACTACAAAATATTAAAAATTTTACCCTTAATAAATGAATAAGAACGAAGTTTTAAATGACTTGTATCAAGCAGCATTAATTACACTTGCAGCTGTTGGAACAAGCATGGTTTTCAAAAAGGTATTAGGACAATCTCTAGCGGCACCAGCCAGTCTTAAAGAAACAGCCAAACTTGGAGTAGCTGTTTCCGTTGGATTATTTTCAGTAAAAATGGCGCAAGAAAAAGGATACTTACCCAAAAATTTAGATCCAAAGTAAGTTTAGCTTTTTTTAAATTGAATAATTTTTAAGTCCTATTAAATAAAAGATAGAGAGTATGAACGGATTATTTGAAAAATTGGAACAACCAATTACATTAAAATTTAGACAAACCAAGTGCTTTGGGTTAAAACCTAAAACATTTAAAGGAAAGAAAACAAACGGGTTTAGATTGACTATTCAACTAAACCAAGAAAACTGTGAAAAGGTTCTAACAGCCTGGAGCCAACTCAAGCCGACCAAAGAAACACCACTTTTTGGTGATTTTGATAACATTCTTTGTTTAAACATCAAAGAAGAGGATCTAAGCGAGGAAGAAAGGAAAGATTTCGAAAAACTGTGCCATGTTGACACGAAAGTGGAAATTGGCCAGGTGTTTGTAAACAAGAACAAGGAAAGGTTCCCAGTGTTTCAAATAAAATTTTTAAAAAAGGTTGAGGGACCACCACGAGAAAGACTTCAGACCACAGGTGAAATGAGCGACTAAATATAAAAAAATGTACCCATATCCAAAAGGATATGGAAACATAATTAATAAATGGCATCAATGGTAGCAGGAGGATTGTTCAACGCAATTGCCTTTGCAGGTGCTGGATATTTGTTCCAATCATTTAACAAAAATGGTTTTGCCAAAGAGGCAAAAAGACATAATTTAGCAACAGAAGAACTCCAAAAAGCCAAAGAAAAGTTTTTTGAAAAAGAAATTAAAAGGAAGGACAGACAAAGAGAATTACAGGATGAAATTAGAACTGCGGGGTACAATATGCAAGATACATCAAAAGCATTCCAAGAACTTCATAAAATTTTACAGGACACCCCAACCGAACCAAAACTTGAGGATTTTTACCAACCAAGCGAAGAAATGGAAAAATACCAAATTATTGCTGTAACACTTTCTGGAACAGGTGCTGGATGGTTGTTGTCAAGATTTGTTTAACATTAAAAATTTTGTAACTTTTTGGGTTACAAAATATTAAACCTGTTTATTCTTTTTGTTTTTGAATCTTTGATAACATATACTTAAAAATTTGAAAACCTGTTTTAGGGAGTTCTTTAACACCTTCAAAATTTAAAATATATTCTATTACTCCAAAAGATTTTTCAGGATTTTTAAATGGTGGTATTGTTAAAGTTTTTAAAAGATCTCTTTGACATATTGCAAGAATGGCATACAATACATGTTTTTTCATGGGATGCCTTGTAACCAAACCTTGTTCTTTAAGGGTTTCAAAAGATTCTTCAAAATATTCTATAAGTTTTAGTACAACAAATTTTGGTTCTTTTTGGGGTGGTATTGGGTTTTGGGTTGGACAAATACAGATACACATGGGTTTGTCGCATTTACACAAACATCTACGGTATACAAAATAGTGTTTTTCACATTCACATTCACATGGCCATCTGCAAGCACAAGTCAAATATTTATTTTTCTTTGAGTAAGGGTTAAGGGAAGGTTCTACTTCATGTTCTGGTAACATTTCTAGGTACATTTTCTTTAAACTTCTAACGTTAAGGCTGTCCACCACCACCTCTTTAGGCACCCCTTTAGGAAGTTTCCATTCCCGATCCCAATCCACATAACCCTGTTTTAGCAATGCTGATCCTTCCACTCCACATTTTGGACAAAATTCATGCCCATCCATTTCTTCCAATGGTTGTTTACAACAACGGCTGGTATTAGGACCATTTTTATGTTTTTCCAAGAAAAGGTCTAAAGTTGGTAAAATTTTGATGTTAATATTTAACATTTGAGTCATTCCTTTTATTATAATGATAAAACTTTAAAAATTAAAAAAACAAGTGTTATGGAAGCTCCAAAAACTTCTGGTAATCTGTCATTGTTTTTTGTTGTTATTTCAGGTCTTAACGAGGGTGTAAAAATTCCTTCTTTGTATGTTTTTTTCCAGGATTTTCCAGGGGTTGTTAAAAATGTTGGTAAATTTTTTGAAGATTTTTTCAAAGAAGATTTTTCCAAAGAAGGTTTAAAATTTAAATTTAAATTTTGGTTAAATCCAAGCACCATTTTGTCAGTAGCCATGGTAAGAACATTGTTAAATCCAACCACAGGATTAATTAAAATTTTAAGATCGCTAGGTATTAAAATTAAACCTGGAGACACCGCAAAATTTAAGACAACATTGGTAGACTTTATTGCCTGCCTCATATTACTAATGCTTACAGTGATATCATCTTGTGCTATGGTATCTTCCATTAACTTTTTAAACACCTCTTGTGTTTGTAAACTTTTAGCACCTTGCCCAACAATGACCCACCTTGTTTTTGCCTGGGCCCCCAACACACAGTAAACAAAAGATTCTAAGGATTGTTGGAATAGCTTTTGACCCAATGGTGTAAGACCATTGCTGTTTTTTGGAACAAAGTGTTTGAAATCATTGGGGTGTCTTTGGGAAGTGGATACAAGTTCCTCGTATGTGTTTACCCTTCCAAAACTTTTTTGCTCCAACTTTACATACCTAACTTCATATCCAAGGTCCTTCATATCTTGTGTAAAATCTTCAACACTTTGTGTAGAATTACTTATTTTCTGGATCCAAACATCGTTAGGGTTATGTTGTAAAATTTTTATAACATCACTTGTAAGATATCTTTTAAGTTTGTTGGGATGCTTTAAAAATCTTCTTACCTGGAAAACATAATGGTAATGGGCAATACTTGTTAAAAAAGGAGACCTAAACCTTTCAAAACCATTTTTGAAATGTTTGTTAGACACCCCACACAAATAACTTGCAACATAAGAAGCTGCAATGGCTGTAAAATATGGAATTGTAAGAAAGTCATTTAGGTCTGGATTTCTTACCTTTGTGGGTTCTGAAAAAGTTGAGTCTATTGGATCCAAGTCCAAAACAAAACTTTCCTTTTTGTTAACAAATAGTATAACTCTGTTTAGGTTCACTGAACATTCTGGTTGTTTTGAAAAACTCTGGACAGTTCCATGAATTCCCCAACCTTTTGGCCAATATAAATATTGTGTGTAATTTTTGTTCCTTTTAAACTCATCACTTTCGGTGTCCAATAAAAATTCATTCTTTAAAAAAAAAATTTTCTTCCCAAATTTAAACCTTGTTAGATCAGCATTTGGGTAAGTTTTTAAAAACTCTGTCTTAAGGTCCATTTATTATTTAAATAAAAAATGGATGATAAACTTTTACTCATTGACCTTGAACTT
Organism: Paragorgia papillata; assembly: GCA_035771165.1. Lineage (NCBI taxonomy): Eukaryota > Metazoa > Cnidaria > Anthozoa > Scleralcyonacea > Coralliidae > Paragorgia > Paragorgia papillata. The sequence goes on from JAWNZC010000225.1 coordinate 797,940, forward strand.
CGGGATATATATTATAATCCTGTAACAGGTTACCAATCCATGGAAAAACTTTACCAAACAGCATTAGATCAAAATGTTGAAGGTGTTTCAAGAAAGTTAGTCCGGGAGTGGTTACATTACCAAAGGGTATTCACATTGCACAAACCTATTAGGAAACCAAGAAGATATCAAAAAACATTTGTTAAAAATCTTGCTGACCAACTTCAAATGGATCTTGTTGATATGGCTAAATTTGGTTCTGAAAATAATGATCAAAAGTGGATATTAACAGGAATAGAAATTTTAAGCAGATTTGGATTTTCGGTTCCTGTCCATAGAAAAAACACAGCAAGTATGGTAGCTGGTGTTTCCAAAATGTTGTCAGAATTTAAGGAAAGATTTGGCAAATATCCAGAAACAGTCCAATTTGATGAAGGGAAGGAGTTTTACAATGTGGGAGTAAAAACCCTTTTAAAATCTTTTGGCATCCACTATTTTTCCGCAAGATCAGAACGTAAGGCAGCTGTTGTAGAAAGATTTAACCGGACATTAAAAACCAGGATGTGGAAATATTTTACATTTACAGGGAATAAAAAGTGGTTAAATATTCTTGACAAATTTACTGCAAGTTACAACAACACAAAACATAGCACAATTAAAATGAAGCCAAAAGATGTTAATGATGAAAACCAATCCAAAGTTTTTTTTACACTGTATGGAATTCCACCGCTTGAAGGTAGTGTAAAACCTAAATTCAAAACTGGAGATCATGTAAGAATACAAAAATATAGAAAAAATTTTTCAAAAGGATATGATCCAAATTTTACCGATGAAATTTTTACGGTGTCAGCTGTTTTTAGGGGGAACCCTGTTATGTATAAAATTCGGGACTCTGATGAGGATATTTTAGGAAAATTTTACAGTGAAGAACTGGTTAAAGTTATTGGTAAACAACAAGTTAAATAAATGGCTGAATATATTCCAATGAAGGATTTACCAAATGATGAAACAGAAGAAGAAGAACAAGAGCGTTTGAATGAAGAAGAGGAGGCAGAAACACCCTTTATAGAAGGTGAGGATGAAGATTTGGATTCTGTGGAACTGGAAGACAGTGTGGAAGCCGAAATAAGAAAAAAAGTAATGTGGGAGAAACAGACCAGGAGATCAAAAAAAACAATAGACCAAATGATAAAAAAAGTATCGAGAGACCAAAAATTTAAAGCAACAGTCGATAGGAGAAATTTTTTTCGAAAAAAATTAGGGCAAACAGTGATTAAGAATGATGGAGATGCAAGCGAAACTTTAATAGACAAAAGTATATTAAGTTTAGACCCAAAAACTGGGGTAGCAGACGGAATTATTTTTGACGATGTAAAGGTTATCGTTAGAGATGGAGATGGTATCAACTTTACACTAAACAAAGATGAAAAATTCCAAAAAAAGGTCAACGAATTTGATGAACTAATGGAAAAAGCAGCTTTTGAACATTCCAAAAAAGCAGATGGGGTTATCGAAGATCTTTTAGGTCTTCCACCAGAAAACATTAATCCTGAAAATGTTACCAACATCCGTGAAAATGTTTCTGAACAGCTGGATGATGAAGTAACAATAGGGTTGGACAACATTGAAACAAATAATGATGGAGAAATTGATGAAGAAGCTGGTGATGGTGCTCTTCGAAATCTTGTTGGAACTTTAAAATCTAATAGCCTGCAAGCTGTTGAAGTTAACCAAAAGTTTTTTAAAGATTTGGCAGACAAAGAAAAAGATCCAGTAAAAAAAAGAAAGTTTAAGGAGGTTCAGGCTATGAGCAGCCTAAGGGCTGAACAACTTAGATTGGAAGCAAACATGGCGCCAGAGACTGAATATGTTAAAAATATGCTTAGAGACAATATCCTAACAAAATTTGAAAGGTTTAAAGAATGGGCAAAAGAAAACATGGGTGCAACAGCTGCAATAGCTATTAGTATTGCTGGAATTATAACAACAGTAGTATTGGCTGGAGGAAAAGGAGTTGCGGCAGCTGCAAAGGCAACAGGAGCATTAGGAAAGGCTTTAGCAAAACTTGCAAAAACTGCTTTGCCTATATTGGTTCCAATTTTAAATATACTTGCAACTGCATTGTCTTGGGGAGCAAAGGGAATAGCATGGTTGGCAAAGAATTTGTGGGTTCTTGCAATAGGGCTTTCCTATATTGTTTACAAAAAATATAAAGAAAGATATAAATAAATATGGAACCAAAAAGTAATAATTTTGTAAAAATACTTAAAAAAACACTTCTTCTAACAACTTTGTGGACAACTTCTTTCTATTGTATAAAACTAATTATTAAGGGTTTTGAAAAAGTCGCTGAGTTGTCTGTTGAAGACGAAGAAGAAGAATATGAAGAAGAAGAAGAATGTGAAGAATGTGAAGAAGAATGTAAAGAAGAATGTAAAGAAGAAAGAAATCCAGTTAACATTACATTCTATATTAATAAATGAACACGAAAGAATTTGAAGACCCACCTCAAACGCAAAACTCAAACCTTAGGGAAGAGCTTATCCGGCTTTCTTCCGAAAAAAAAATTAAACATTCGGAATCATATCTTAAAAAAGCCTCATTAACGGCACTTGAAAAAATTAAGTTAAATTATGATCAGGTACAACAGGACAAAGTTAACAGTGTGTTAACAGAAACCCTTATAAACAAATTTTCAGTGTTAATGGAACAGTTAGATTTGATAAAAGATGATGAAAAACTGGATAAAGAATTATCAACAAACAAACTATTTTGCGATGATGTTAAATCCCTGGTATCAAAAATATCACCCTATATTCCAATGATTGGATTGTTATGTGGTGGAATAATAGTAGCCAACCATGTTTGGGACCGAGGTGAAGATGAAGTGAGAAAACCATCAAATAAAAATGAGTTTGTACAAAGTAATCAGGATCCTAGCAAAAATGTCGATAGTGGCAATGTTGCTGATTCCAATAACAGTTGAGTTGTTATTAATTAAATTTTTACTGTTTTCCTAATCTTTTGTTGGATTAGGAAACTCTTTATAATAAATGTGGTGGAATATTTTTAGTTGGATTAGAAAAAAAAAGGAAAGATAGAAGAAACAAAAACCTAAGAAAAGGTTGGACCCTAAAAAAAGAAAGACTTGATATTGATAAAAAATGGTTTATAAACAGCTACGGAATCCCTCAGAACTAAAAAGTTGTTAGTTTCCTAATCTTGTTGGTTAGGAAATAAAATGGGAAATTCTAAAAGCAGCATCGCTAAAGCTTCGCGAAAACCAAAAGAAAAATTCAACAAAAACCATATTACAAAAAAGGGATTCCAATTTGGGATAAGTTTTGGGAAGGAAGATTTAACAATGGAGGGAAATATTCAAATAGGGTGGACAAACAAAATAGTAAAAAACTATTCTTGTGTTTCTTCGGAAAATTCTTTGCCAAAAACTTCACCAAAATCTTCCCCAAAATCTTTGCCAAAACCAATATAATAAAACAATGGAAATGTTTAAAATAAGAATGGATGAAAGAAGAAAATTTGGTGAAAAATTAAAAAAAATTCGTGAGGAAAACCCTATTTGTAACCATCCCAAATCAGAGTTAAGAACCCTAGCTAAAAAAATTGGGGTAAAGGGGGTTTACAAAATGGACCTAAAAACACTTTGTGAAAGTCTTGATATTCCATTGGTTAGGAATGAAATCTTTGACAGATGCAACAGAGAGCAAATTAAAAATCCTGTTGAAATAACATTTACAGATTTGGACGGAAAAAAAACAAAATTCCATAGTATTTACAGAGCAGCATCCTGCCTGAATAAAAATCCTAGTTGTATTCCATATTACATAAGAAAAGGAACATTCATTCTTTACAGGGGGAAGGTACAAACTGTTAGTCGGAGTTCTTCCGAAGCGGAGTGAGACCCTCGAACGAAGTGAGAACCTTCATTCTTCAAATTTCCTATATAAATTTATATAGGAAATGCAACGGGGGAGAGACCGAAAAAGGAATGCTAAAATCCGAAAGGCTTAACTTCAACAGAATATTTGAAAACATAAGGTAAAACTTTGGTATTAAAAAAGACAAGTTAAAAAAAGGAAGTATAATGTTGTTTGGATCCTTTATTAGTATACTTTTTTAAATAATTTTTTTAAATCGATTTTTACCTTTAAGTATTTTAATAATTTTTTTAACACTATAATAAATGGAAACTGACACTAAACTTTTGGAAAAACGGGAAAATGCCCGTCTTAGAAAACAACGGCAGCGACAGAGGGACCGAAAAATGGAGCCGTTTAAACCTGAAAGGCTTGCTAAACTTCAACAGGAAAAGGAGTTTAGAGCAGCCAAAAAAGAAGCCAAAAAGCAGGAACAGATTGCCAGGAAAGAAGCAAGAAAAGCAGAACAGGTTGCCAGGAAAGAGGCAAGAAAAGCAGAACAGATCGCCAGGAAGGAAGCAAGAAAAGAAGAGAAAAGACAAGAAATTTTAAGGTGGAATAAAAAATGGAAAGGAACTGCTAAAACCGCTAAGACCAGACAAGTCCTTGGAAACAAGCTTGGAAAAATTTTTAACAGAAAAACAAGGGCCTACAAAAAACTTAGGGAAACAGAGCCAAAACTCATTAGAGATTTCGCTAATGGGAAAGCAGCTTTGTATGAAATTCCTGGACAGGGATTTAGGGATCCTTCGGTATTCTTAGAGAGAACAACAGAAGTTGTTGAAAACCTGATTAACAGTGTTAAAAACTCAAAGAAAGTAAAAACAACACTGATATGTAAACTTGTAAAGTATGATTACGAAGCTGGATGGGAAGATGTTGAAGAGTTTTACTTTACCTCCCATATGAAAGCAATGACAACAGAGGAAGATGTTAGAGAACACTACTCATCAATGAAAAAAGAGATGCTTGAAAATTTGGCAGCCCACCAAAAAAAGGGATCTGGATGGGCTATAAGATCTGTGGAAAGTTTACACATCTCTATAACAAAATATAGACCTTTAAACGGTAAGGGCTACAAAGCTCTTCCAAAAGTCATCCAGGACAAAAAGGCTATTATTAATCCCAAAAACAAGGACAACAAGTGTTTTATCTATGCTGTTGCAATAGCCGATATGCTGAAAAAAGATCTAGGAAAACCACATTTAGAAAAAGTTAGACCTGCTGTCAGAGAACAGGCAGCCAAATACAACATCAAAGGATTGGAATTTCCTCTTAAAATTAAGGACATCTCTAAATTTGAAAAAATGAATGAGATGAATGTAAATGTCTTTGGTTTTGATCCTGAAATCCAAAAGGTTTTTGAAATACAAATAAGTAGGGCTGACCATTCAAATGTTGTAAACCTATTCTTGGGAAATAACCATTACAGCACCATTAAGAACAAAAGTAGGTTGTTTGATAGTCAAGAAAACAACCACCAACATAAAAAGTTTTACTGTAACTTTTGTTTAAACCCATTTCGAAATGAAAAGAACAGAGATGAACATGTGTTGTTATGTCGAAAATATGATGCCCAGGTTCAAATATTTCCTACAAAAGGAAAAAATGATACCATGGGGTGGAGTGAGAAAGACTATAAGAAAACACAAGATGTCCCCTTCATCATTGTATATGATTTCGAGTGTTTCTTAAAACCATTGGATACGGTGGAACAAAGTAAAGACAAGAGTTTTACTAAGAAATACCAAAAACATGTTCCTAGTGGTTACTGTTTCCAAATTATATGCTCAGATCCGGATATCTTCCCAGGAAAAGTTGTAAGCTATACCAAAAAATACGATCATGAGGATATTGGTAAAATGTTTGTTGAAGCTTTGGAACTCGAGGCAAAGGAAATCTGGGAAACCTACATGAAAACTCCAAAACCAATTATTATAAGTGAGACCCAAGAAAAAGATTTCCAGTCAGCTGTAAACTGTTATGTCTGTGGGGGAGAGTTAGGAAAAGATAGGGTAAGAGATCATAACCATCTCAATGGAAAATATAGGGGACCTGCTCATAACGGTTGTAATTATTCGATGAGTAATGCCAAACATATTCCTGTGCTGGCCCATAATAGTATGAATTATGATATGCATCATATCATTAAAAGTTTGGGGGAAACAGAAGGTACAATTACTTGTATACCAAAGACAGACGAAGAGTATATAAGCGTTAGTAAAAAGATATGGATGGATGGTGGTCGGCATAAAAAGAGATCACCTGATGGAAATCTAAAAACAAAGTGGATTCCTTTAGAACTAAGATTCCTGGATTCCCTAAAATTCATGGCAAGTTCATTAAGCTCTCTTGTTAATAACCTGAGTTCAACAGCTTTTGTGTACACAGAAAAATTCTTCGCTAACCATCCAAAAGAGCATGTAGACCTGCTAAAGAAAAAGGGGGTATTTCCCTATGATTTTATGACAGATCTAAAAAAGCTGGATTATCCACAACTTCCAGTCAAAAAGGAGTTCTACTCAAAACTGAATGGAGCTGGTATTTCAGATGAGGATTATGCCCATGCCCAGAATGTTTGGAAGACCTTTGAATGTAAGACAATGGGAGAATATCAGGAATTGTACAACAAACTGGATACTGTTCTTCTCGGAGATGTAATTCAAAATTTTAGGAAGACAAGCAAAAAAACTTATGGGATTGACCCAATGTGGGCCTACACAAGTCCTGGTTTGGCTTGGAATTCCCTACAAAAGATGGGTCAAAAGTTGGAACTATTAACAGAGCATGACATGTACCTATTCTTCGAAAACAGTATTCGTGGTGGAATCTCGACAATTACTCATCGAGAAGGTAATGCAAACAACAAGTATATGGAAGAATACAAACCAGAGCAGGAAAGTTCCTTCATCCCATATTTAGACGCTAACAACCTATATGGAAATGCAATGTCAAAACCTCTTCCAATAGGAGGATTTAAGTGGATGTCAGAAGAAGAGCTGACGGATTGGGAAAAGTACCTTGTGGAAACTAAAGATGGAGAAGAGGGGGAAGGATGCATGCTGGAAGTGGACTTGGAGTATCCAAAAGAACTACACGATCTCCACAATGATCTCCCCTTCGCAGCTGAGAGAGTTGAGATTAATGGGGTTGAAAAACTGCTACCAAATCTTAACAACAAAAAGAAGTATACTCTCCACTACCGCGCATTAAAGCAATGTTTAAAATACAAGTTAAAAATTTTAAAACTCCACAGAGGAATTAAGTTTGTGGAGAAGGCTTGGATGAAACCCTTTATCGACCTTAACACAAGGTTAAGAACAGAAGCCTCCAATGACTTCGAGAAGGATTTCTACAAGTTAATGAACAACTCAGTCTTCGGTAAGACGATGGAGAATGTTCGTAACAGAGTAGATATCCGACTCGTCTCCTGGGCAGATCAGCTTGAGAAACTTGCAAGAAAACCAAATTACAAGTCTATCAACATATTTAATGAAAATTTGGGTGCTGTCCATATGAAGAAAACTTATGTTAATCTTAACAAGCCGATCTTTACAGGAGCTGCCATCCTGGATTTAAGCAAGATTACCATGTATGATTTCCACTATGGCTACATCAAACCAAAGTATGGACCTAAGGCTCAGCTGTTGTTTACGGATACGGACAGCCTCTGCTACAATATCAAAACAAAAGATTTCTTCAAGGACATTTCTGGAGATGTTAAAACCTACTTTGACACCAGTAATTTTCCTAAAGACCACCCAAGTGGTATAGAATGTGGAGCTAACAAGAAAGTCCTTGGGATGATGAAGTCAGAAACTGGAGCAAAACAGATTAAAGGGTTTGTTGGGTTAAGAGCGAAGTTGTATGCTATTAAGATGGCAGAGGAGAAAAACCTCGAAACTGGGTTGATGGAGTGTAAAGAGGAGAAGAAATGCAAGGGTATTAAGAAAAGTGTTATTAAGGATGATATCAAGTATGAGGATTACAAGAAATGCTTGCACTCAGGAAAAAACCTCATGAAGGGGATGAACACCTTTAGGAGCTACCAACATAAAGTCTATACCATCCATATGAACAAGATCGCTCTTAACTCGGCAGATGATAAGAGAGTTATCGGAGAGGATGGGATTTCAACCTTGGCAATTGGACATTATAGAACTAAGGGAAATTAAGTTTAAGATTTGTATTCAAAAAGAATACAAATTTTTTGAGGTTCTATTGTTTTTTATTAGCTTTTTCTCTTTTTATGTGGATTTTTAAATGAGTATCTAGTTCCTTTTCTGTATCAAAGGTTTTTGAGCATACTCCACATTGTTGTTCTAAATCTTTGTATTGTAAAGTTTCTCCATGCTTAACCTTTTTATGTAGTCTTATTCCTGTTTTATGGTTTGTCTCAAATTGGTATATCTCACAGACAAAGCAAGACTTTCTGTCGTGGTGAAATATATAAGTAAATCCTCTAGGCATTCTCTTTTATTTTATTTTTGTTTTTTTCTTTAAAACAAAAATTACAATTCTTCCTCAAATTCTTCCCCCAAAACCCCTCCCCAAAACCCCTCCCCAAAACCCCTCCCTTAAAAAACCCCCTCCCGGAAATGTTTTGAAAATTCTTCGGCAAATTCTTCGGAAACCCTTCGGAAAATTCTTCGGAAACCCTTCGGAAAAATGTTCGGAAAATGTTCGGAAAAATGTTCGGAAAATGTTCGGACCCCTTTGACAAATCTGAGCGGAGCAAAGCTGGGGCCATCTTGAAAAACAACATGGCCGCCATGTTGTTTTTAAAAACCTACCCCCCCTTTTATTACTGGCCGCCATCTTGTTTTTGGAAACGGTCCCAGAATCGGCCTTTCTACCCTACTAACGTCCCCAATTATGGTCCATCCAAGATCATAACGCTCCGCCCAGGGCTCCTCGTCTCTGCCATTGATGACTTCTCTAGTCTTCATTGCTTGAGGCACGTTACGACCGATCAACAGGCCAATGGTTTGAGATGTGCTTGAGGTGTCTCCACTGTTCCGCTGTTTGTCTCGTAGGGATATCACTTTCGTCAGCTGGAAGGTCGTCTCTGGTGTACGCGGGAGGTAGCTGTATAGTAGTCTGATGCTGGTAGTCCGACACTTCCAAGTCCTTGATACGGTGGCTGGCAACAAAGTCGATTGTTGTCTAGAACGGTTGACACTCTAATATTTGTAGGGATGGCTTCTATTCCTAATTTCTCAAAGACAGATTCTTTCACGAGAACGGTATTGCTTTGGTCATCGAGAAGCGCATATGTGAGGACTTCTCTATCTGGAACCGTTGGGTGACGAAGCCACACGAGTACGATTTTGGCGCAAGATTTGGAGGTCTGATATGAGCCACATACCGGAGTGCATTTTGCTGACGTTCTGGGTTCACTGGGATGTTTCTCTGGATCATGAAGACCTGTAGCGTGTCTTCGAGCGCACGTTGCACATTCCGGCTTTCCTGCGTTGCATCTTTTAGCGACGTGACTGTCAGACGCCAAACAATTGTAGCATATCTTGTTTTCTCTGAGGCAAGTCTTTCATCGGTTGAAAGACCCACTCGTTCTGTGTCCATTCAGGTAGCTTCTCTGCCAACTTCACCAGTTCTCTGGCACAATCAAAAGCTTGTAGAGCTGTGTACTTGTTCATGGCCACTAAAAGTTGATTCAGAAAGTCGCTATATCGAAGAAGGTCACGATTATTGTCTCTTCCAATCTTGGGCCACCCGGTCAACTTCTTGTCGATACTGGAGGCGAGTACACTGGCATTACCATATTGATACTTCAATTCTTCTGTGGCTCGCGAATAGGCTGCGTCAGCATCCTGGTGGAGGTCTCTAGAAGGTTCCCCTTCTAGGAACTGGCACAAATAATGTAACTTCGTCTTGGAGTCGCTTGTATTCGAGGCTACCAGGGCGTCGAAAGATGATACCCAGCGCAGGAATTCCATCTCGTCACCTTTGAATACCTTGGGAGTAAGTTTGGGTAGTCTTTGGAGGGACAGTGCTTTTAACTTTTAAGATTAGCTCATCTGTGTTTAGAGAATAAATCGATTGTGGTGCTTTGCCAGGTGTCTCAGTTTGCAGGCAGTTGTTAGACGTTCGATAGACATTTTCCAAGACGAGTGCAATTTTGTTTGTAATACTTTATCTTGTTCTTTAACTCTACGTTTATCTTTAAGTTCGTTTGGTAGTTTAAATTTGTGATAGTTTAGGGAGGACAGTTCTTCTTCATTTTGGACATCTTCATATACTTCCGCTTCCACTTCTGCTTCAGCGAACTGTTGTTTAATCTTTAACTTTTGTAGCTGGGCTTCATGTCTAGCAAGTAGACTTTTCTGTTGTATTATCTCATCTTCTATTAACATTTTGATTCGGAGAGCAGCTACCTTAGCGCGAGCGTTTAGTTTCTTTTCTTGGACTGACGAGGTGGTAGATCGGACGGAAGAGACTCTAGATCTCCTGTCTTCCGGTACAGACGGTGGGCGATTAAACCAGGTGTTGTCAATTTCAACACTGTTTATTCTTTGCGTTATCGCTTTCTTTCATTGATTCCAGATTTGCAATCTCTGATGTAATTTTCGCGCTGCTTGGGAACGAGTAATCTCTGTAATTCATCCACGGCTTGGCGATACTCGCTGACTATGTTTTCTATTTGAATGATCTCACTTCTTAGGCACGCTTCGTCTAGTAAGTTCTTTTCGATTCCGAGCGATGATAGTTTAGTGATAAGCTGACGTTTTAAGCGCTGGACAATACGTTTCTTTAATTCAAGGCTATACTCTAGACCTTTTTCTGTTTGTGTTCTTTCCCTCGTACTTCTACGAATCTTCGTGCTAGCGTTGGGGCTACTTTCGCTTTCGTCACTGTCTGCGCTATTGTTATTATTACCTATGTCTGTCTCCAAAACAGTTTTGTTTTGATTAGCATCTTCTCCGGGTATCGCCGCGCTTTTATGCCATGCCTTTGCTCGTCTGGAATTTCGTCTGATCGTTCTCTATGTTCTTCGTTGGGCTGGCTTACCATTGTGCAGTCATGGATAAACAAAAAACAAGCTATAAACTAGTCCTGTAGTGTCCTGTGTATATAGTGTGAGCCGCCAAGCTGTCACACTTTACGGTCTGCTATACGGGGCTTCGTATTTCTTCTGATGTTTCGTATTTGTTCTGGTTGTTGGGATGGTCTTCGTACTACGACTTCCCTTTACTGGTTTATTGCCCCAGCAAGATATTTTACTGTGCCAGCCCCACTACTGTTCAACTGGTCTGTGGGGCCTCGAGTTTCAACGCGTTATCTGGAATTCTGGTCTGGGTTTTTATACGTTTAATAACGGTACTATAAATAAATACAATGCACTACAATAAGACAATATCTGACACGAATTGACAAAAGACCGAATACTATAAATATGAACATAACTATACTTACAAATATCTGCAAGGGGACGACTACAAAACGCTTGATGAAGACCATGCAACGTCTATCTGCTGAATATCACAACCCCCCTGGTGTAAGTTCCCGCTAAAACTAAAACAACGAGGACCGGAAGCTATGGCCCAGATTTGCGGCCGTAACAATATATATACATGGTGTTGTTGAGCACTCTGTGAAGTTGCCGTGGGTACCTATTAGCGATAATGCAACGCTCACTACCCTTGTGGAAGTTTGAGCACTCTGGGCCCATGGGCACTTCACGCTATCTGAATGTACTTCACCGATGCTGTCCCACATGTGGTTGTCACCGACAATCGCATGTGTATAAGTAATTGATGAAATTCATTCAGATTGTTCCAAGCTACACTGATGAGCTGTTGTACAGCGAAACACCGTGTCTGTAGATTGAACTCTCTCTCTCTCTCTATATATATATAATGTAACATTACTGTACATTTATATAATTAGTACAGTATTTGCCATTTTTCTTTTACTATAAATTACCCATTAAGACCGAGTGCCATGCTACCTTCTGTGGAACATAAAAATTAATTGCATTGTGGTAGCCAAAATAAAATGCTAAAGTACTGACACCCAAATGTCACTCAATGTGATAATAATACAATGTATGGTTGACCAATAATCATACAAAAGTATAATATATACTAACTGTATACAGTACCTTGAACAATGCCAGAATTGTTGTCAATTGCAACACAAGAGCCTAGGGACAAGTGATTCTAATTTTCTGTTTCACCAACTTCATCGTTATAATCAATTAATGCATCGGGAGGTAATTCTGATGTGCTGTCAGGGACCAATTGGAAAGAAACAATGTTCTCTTCAGTGGTTTCTGCAGTGTCTTCGACTTCTGGATTCTGTTTATCAGGCTCATTAACATTATTTGCTGTGTCAGTGTTATGTACCGATATGCTAACTCTGATGATACATGAATGTATGACATTCATGTTCACTTGCTCATCTTCAACTCGTAGCACTTTCACTGGTAGTGGCACACCCAGACATAAGCATTCCTTCCAGCATTCCTGAAGGTATTTCTCTTCATTATTAAAATTACTAGAACGAAAATGATGAAGTGAAGGACCCTCAGGATGAAAATCTGGAGAATGTTCACCATCGTGAAATTCAATATCACCATTTTCATGCTCAATCCACCAGTTTCCCTTGCCAGTGAAGAGAAAATCACTCACTCTTTCAAGGTGAGCTTTCCAAGAGCTGCTGTGCTTCTCAACTATCTCATGTGGGATGATGGTATTGCCGTATGGTGGAAGAGAAGATGCTTGTTGCTTGGAAACACAAGAGGTTTGAAAAGCCACCATCTGTTTCTCAGCTTGCAGTGTAACAAAGATGTTACCAATGATGTGACTGGGGTAAAATGAAGATGTTGACTTGGTGATGTTGGTAATAGTGCTGAACACCCTCTCTTGCTCTTCAACATTGCATGACCTGCATAGCTACATGGGATGTTATGTCATGGAAGTAGTTGCCATAGAGCTTCCAGGTTGTCATTTCCTTCAGCTTAAAAGCAAATACTTTCCTGCATAAAATGCCATGGTACCAAGTCATGTTGTGGGGTCGGAGGACTGATTTGGGGGTTCTTTCGCTTTCTGAGCTGTAGGCGATTCTTTGAATTTCCACCAAGGAAGTCAGAAGTTGCTGGACACGGTGTGAAGATATCTTAGAATAAGGATGCTTTGCCAGGATGATCAAATGTGCGCTTGGTTTCCTTTCCAATCATAGAAAGTTTAATAATTTCCTTTACTGCGTTAGCTTCTTCTTCAGGCAAGTGGGCTGGGAGTTCTGTTAGTACATTCTCTATATGTTTCCCAACGTCATGTAGGGGTTCAAATGAAAGTATCTCATAGTTCCCACAGTTAATTGATTCCATTGTAGTTGTTGGTGTTGTGTAAATCAAAGCTGGCACCCTTTGGACACCATGCATTTCATCTGACAAGAGCTTCTCAAGTTCCTGCTTCTTTTTCCCTTCATAGATTCCTCTTGCATTCAGTTCCTCAATCAGCTCCTGCTTTGTCAACTTTTTCAATGGCTTGTAAGCTTTTGCTAGAGAATTGTTTCGTCCAAAGGGCCCATTTAGCATCAACTGTTGTCGTTCTGACAAGGACATGTAACGACAATGGAAGCAATAGTCCAGCTCGTAAACCCGATGTGCATTGGCACCACAGCCAGAGCAGTAATAGTTACCGCCTTTCTGCTGTCCACATTCAAGTTCACGAGCTGGACTATCACCATGAAAAAATCGCATATCTGCGATATTAGTGCCTGAATTTGTCCTCAGTTTAATTGCCATGTCTTCTAGGCATTCTCGGCGTGTGTAGGTCAGTTGTTCAACATCTGAGCTTCCTGATCTGGCAACTATGTTGACTTCGGGCATTTCCACTCTAGTTTGGATATCTTCAGTGGTGTTGGTAATCTTATGGTATTCATCGTTTGTGTAGTGTATGGCTGGGTCATACAGACACGAAACCATGAATACCAGGTGACCATGATTAGCAACGGTTGACAGATCGTGCAGATTTTAACATGGCTTGTCCTTTTGATTTTCTTCAGCCGGGCCCTGATTTCATCCTCGCTTTCTCCTTCCTTGTATTCATTAAGGTTTGTTAGTGCTGTAATAATATATATGACAAAATTACTGCATCCCGATTGGTCGAGAGGAGTGCAATTTTAGTGTAATACAGTGCAGAAAAGGTGTAATTCAGTGCAGAAAAATGAAATACAGTGCAAATTTCAATGAGTAATAGGCCTTCTGGTTGGCTAATAAACAATGAAACTCACAGAGAGCCAATAAAATGCGATCTCTGAGGAGCAGAAATTTTGGAAAACAAGTTGCGAGCTAGTCAAAACAATGGCGGTCGTTTTCAGTAGGTTTTCTCTGGCGACAGAAAATACAATACAGGAGCTAAAAACCAGCTCTAAAAATGAAAACACAGTAAAAAGTACTTCGTTCTGGATGAGTGAATGGAAGACGTGGTGTGTTAGCAAAGGAATTGTAAATCCAAAATATTCAGCCCGAGGAGTTAAATAATATTCTTGAGCACTTCTATGCCGAAGTAAAAAACAAACACGGCAACAGCCTGAGAATGATAGCAGCGCTAGATAGACACTTGAGGGACAATGGTTACAGTCTTTCAATTGTACGAGATAGAGAATTTTTCTCGTCCAAGCAAGTGTTAGAGGGAAAAGCAAAATAACTATGCCAATCCGGACGAGGCAAACGACCAAACAAATCAAGACAAGTGTCACAATAAGAAGAAGAAATACTATGGGAAAGTGGTAAAGGCAGGAACACCATGGAATGAGGATGGAGGATTTCCGTTTTGTAAAAGGTGACAACGGCCTTGAGTTTGTGGTTTAACATCAAAACAAAGGCAATTCCAGTCTAAAATGTTCCAGACCGGAGATGAAAGATGCCCTTTAGCATTATTTCGAAAGTACCTAAGCTGAAGGCCTCCAACTTTGCAGCGGAGTGGTCCATTTTATCTCAGGTAAAAAGCAACAGACGAGCCACGACGAAATTTGGTATAAAGTTCAGCCAATGGGAGTCAATAAGATTAACTCGATGATGAAAGATATTATCGCCGGAACAACCCTTGAGACGAGTGAGAACAGGTATTGCAATCACAGTTTAGCCCGTTTTTAGCGGCTCAAAGAACTTTATAAAACATCAGAACACGTTGTTTTGACTTCTGTCGTTCTTCACAAATGATTGTTCGTTGTAAATAATATTGATTTGAGTGAATAAATTATTGTGCACGTGATGTACGCGCGTGACGCAACTTTGCATAATTTATTTATCGTAATTTTGTCATGTATATTATTAATAAGTAATAGCATGGTTTCGAGTGCAATTTTGGAAATAACATACACGTGAATTTTTCAAAGACCTCAAATAGCACTCGTCCTTCGGAGTCGTTGAAAAACTCACTCATGTCATAGTCTTTGAAAAACTCACTCGTGCATTTTTTCCCCAAATTGCACTCAAAACCATGCTATTACCTATACTAATAATTCTTCCTAAAGGCATGTTTTCAAACTCTTCATCTGAAGTATGTCGCATGTATTTTTCTTGATTTTTTAATGTTCTTTCTCTGATTCCAAGCAGCGGTTGCTTTTGTCCATCCACAAGAAACTCTGTCTTGACAATCTCCCCAGATTTGTTTAATACCATTTCTTCATACTGAAATTTATAAAAAATGGGCAAATTAGTATTATTAATAATTATTATACATGTATACTGTGAAGTAATTTAACATGATTTAAGAATTATAGCAGTAATATTTAATTTGTATATAGTTTTTACATAATATTATTATTAATTTTTTATTATTAATTTTATTATTAATTTATTATTAATTACAGCAATATACTAACGGTATATACCTTTCGAGGTGCAATATGCTGTCCAACTGTATATTCGCCTGATATAAGCTTCTGTTTAATTTCCTCTTTCACAATACCAATGGTTTGTGGAGTTGCAACGATTATCTCTCCTCCTGTGCCCCTTAGCTTTTTTCTTCTGATTCTCTCTTCAGATTGTTCATGTGGCCTTTTAAATCTGGTAACATTGACACAAACAGATTTTAACTACTCTTGTGCCATCTGTCCACCATTTTTTGCTATTTCACCCCTGGTGTTCTGTACATTGTACCTCCGTGCCAAATCTGACCAGTTGACGTTTGTATCATCTGGATAACTATCAACTTCTTCTTTCATCGCCTCCTTGTCCCAAGTTACATTATCCAGATTTCTCACGGGGTTGCTTTTTTTTGAAGTGGTTGAAGCAGATTTTCTTTGTTTAGCACTTTCCTTACTTTCAAGGGCCATGGCAAGTCGTGAACGCTGGGTTGTTGCCAGGGATTGGCGGTTACCATAACACCTGGAAAATAATTTTAAATTAACAGTGCAGGCTATTAGTATAGAACAAACTATTATTACATATACATTATGTACATACATTATCAGATACATCTGGTTTATAGTCCTAACACTAACCCAATGCATCTTGTTGATCAACCTGCTCTAGCAGGTTGCCTGATTTTTATAGTGTTTATAGTTAACTTAATAATTACTATTTGGTGAGGGACCCCATGGTAATGATAGGTCCCATTCATGGGTGGAGACCAGACATGAATGCGGCCAATTTTACCAGACAAGTACTGTACAATCATTATGGTAATGCTTTGCTCAGCTTTGTCGGGTCCTGTCTTTTTGCCCCTATGCCCTCCTTTCTCACCTGCCCTGGCCCATTAATCCATTTATTATTTTATTCCATGACTTGTAATATGTAATATATAATATATATGGCCTATTATGTCAACATATAATATAGTGTACTGACAGTGCCTCATCACTGACGTCTTCTTCCAATGTTCTTCTAAATTTTGTTTTCCTTTCCTCAAATAATTCCTCCTTTCTTTTTTTTTATCAGCCTTGGACGTCTTAGTTCCCATTTTGAATTGATTGAGCGTCGTGAATGCCTTCTCTAAGGGAACATTGTACGTTCTTTCAAAAACTGGGTTAACTTCGTTGTGTATCTCCTGAGCACCACGCTTATATTCTCGTCGGGTGCACTTCACTTGCTTTGCGCGTATCTTGGAAGAAATTTCTCGAGCAACAGCCGTTGGATTTTCCTTTAAACAAGGTTTGAATTGCTTGGTGGTTACAGGGAAGGACTGAACGATTGAATATCTGTGGAAGCAACTGTTTGCGTTCTTGCGCTTTACGGGAATTCCATGTACTGAATTTCTTACGAAGTTCTGGCAATTTTCGGTGAAAGGACTTGAAATCGACTGCAAATCTGCTTTCAGTGTCGGTGAACATGAACGTGAACCGCTTGTGTATCTCCTGTACAACGCGCGCTCGATGCTCCTTTGGTGTCTCATTCCCGACGCGTTTCACTTTGGCAACAACCGCTCTTGTGATCTGCCAAACTGCTGTCTTGGCAAATCCACAAGTATATGGGTGAATGAGACAGATAACCATGATTATAAAGTACAAGGCTTCCGCGAACCGAATCATTTACAGTTAACGCACTTTATAAGACACTCTTCCTGATCGGAGAGAAGTTTGAATTTGGCGCCAAGATTTTGATTACGCGCATTATTCTGACAGGTTACAGGGGCGGATTTAGGATTTTTAAAACGTCAGTCAAAGTCGTGGTCCATGGTTCTAGGGGGTTCCGGGCGCATGCATTGGGGTCTCTAAAATAGCCTTTCCCACGATTCGACAGCACATTTGAGCAAAATTTTAAAACTTTTGAAACATATTTTTAATGGCATATTTTACTATGTTTACAAAACATTTGTCCAAATTGGATGTTCAGCATTTATATTTTTACAAAGCTAACTAAAATATTAGCCAAACGACAAAGGTGCAAACACGCATGCATGCCTTCTAAAATTAACTAATTATTCATTGGCTCAAAGACCTTGTAGTGTGTAATTTTCTCTAATTTAATTAATTATATGTTATCTACCCAGTACCGTAGCATTGATATAAGCTAATTAGATAAACCCGAGGTCATATTTCACGAACATGCAGTTAAAATATATCTTATCAGAGCAAGATAGTGAGACTAACAATAATTTGAAAACAGTTAGATAGATAGATAGATAACTTTATTTAAATACGCTTACAACGTCAACAAAAGCTGATTTCCACGATGGGCGTGTTCCACTGACCCATATATAACAGTTATACGACCGACCACTCATGTAACGGTTATATAACGATTATATACAGGTCAGTGGAGTGCACACCAAGTAAAGAAAATTTATATGCTATAGTACAAAGTAAGTAGTGGGTGTGCTCCACTGACCTACACATAACAGTTTTAACATTCACAGTTATATACAGGTCAGTGGAGTGCACACTAATAAAGCAAAGAAAATTTATATGCTATAGTACAAAGTAAGTAGTGGGTGTGCTCCACTGACCTACACATAACAGTTTTAACATTCACAGTTATATATAGGTCAGTGGAGTGCACACTAATAAAGTAAAGAAAATTTATATGCTATAGTACAAAGTAAGTAGTGGGTGTGCTCCACTGACCTACACACAACAGTTTTAAACATTCACAGTTATATATAGGTCAGTGGAGTGCACACTAAGTAAAGAACAAGATAATTTATAATTTACTATATATAGTAATAAAAAACTTATTCAACTTCCATCAGGTACTTCCCCCAGACCAACGCAGTCAGCATGGTACCACTCAATGGGACAATTCTCTGCATCACATGCAACCATCAAGCCGTACTCGCCCTCACCACATAGGCAATAGGCATTTATTTGTACATCTACATGAAAAAAAGAACACAAGAAAATATTAAAGTGATCTTTATTTTCAAAATTAATAGCATAGATTAAACTTTTACAACTACCTTTCTGGGATGCCTTTAACTGCTTTTTTGTTCTTCCTCTTTTTGCTTTTGCTTTCTTAGCTCCTTCTGCTCGATTCTTCTGTACATCATCTAGATGCTTAAACCACATGTTCACATGTTCTGTTGTTAGCAGTGTTTTCTTTGCCAAATCGATGAGCTGCTCTTCACTTGGCTTATTTGCACCAAACTTCTTATGTGCTTCGCTTAGCATCTTTGAGGGAGGGTTAATCATTCCTTTGGTTCCATGCTTCTTGTAATGCGTAAGATTGTCAACTTGGCTCAGAAAATGACCGGCACATTTCCCTTGACATTTACTGCATTGCCAACCCCAAGGACGATTGGGATCTAGGATAGGGATGGGAAAGTAATCTAGCGATGGACCATTTGGAAACCATTTTAATTCAACCTTGTGGTCCCTTTCCTGACATTTGTTATGAGGACAGTTCTCCTGAAAACATGGAGTAAGCATAAATACATACTGTTTTGGAAGATTCTTAACCATATGATGACTGCGGACTTCCCATACCTCTTCAAAGTATGTGTAGAGAGTAGGTTCAAGCTCCTTTAAGGCCTTTTTTGCCTTTTTTGTTCCTGCTAGAAACGTTAAAAGCTTTGGACACCTGTCATTGGCATACTTGGCAAATTCTGATGTCGATCCTATAAGTAAACTCACGGTTCCGTTTCCACAGGGTGCTCCATGCACTCTCTTCATATACACATCAATAGCAAGATTCAAGTTCTTGTTTAACTGCTCACTACTTTTGCAGGCACCACCAATAGTAGAGGGGATAAAAAGATTTGAATGTGCTTTGGCTAAACATCCGTTAAGAAGTTCAACTTTGTTCAGATATGATCCTCCACTATGACGTGTAGTAACCAACAGGCAGTCTGTAGCTTTGCTTAGATGATGTTCTGTCCAACATAAACTGCACCTCGGCATGAGATGGATTTTCATCCCCACCGCCATCCACTCTAATATACTCAATCTGTTTGTTGAA
Source organism: Paragorgia papillata (assembly GCA_035771165.1). Lineage (NCBI taxonomy): Eukaryota > Metazoa > Cnidaria > Anthozoa > Scleralcyonacea > Coralliidae > Paragorgia > Paragorgia papillata. The sequence goes on from JAWNZC010000225.1 coordinate 817,722, forward strand.
AATATCCTTAAAATCTGAAGTTTCTTCCAGCGCACGCAAATCAGCCATATGCTGTGCAGGGCTTTTGGGATGTAACTTGTGAGCTTTGACGATTCCAACGGACACTTCAGGTGTTGTTTCAGTATCCAAGAACATGTAAGATGACACTTGAAGTGTTGATGAATATTTGTTCTTGTAGTCCGTTGTTGTGGTCAACTCTACATCATCAGAAACAGAGAAGGAAGAATGCTGCTTGTGAGTATAAGTGGAATCCAGCCTAAAACCAGAAGCATCATCTCTGTTGAGAATTATTGAATCTCTGCCATCTTTCTTCTGTAACTTGTCCAGACAGCTGTACATCGCGGTACTGTAATGAGCATCTGGATTCAGTTTCAGTCCAAAACCTTTCCTGGCTAGGTGGCATGTAACCATAGCCACCCCTTTGTACCGTTTTGCACTGGTGTGTCTTTTATTTCTTGCTACACACAGCTGAACAATAGTACCATGCGAAAATTTTGCTTGATACTTTTTTTCAAGATGTTCCTTAATGCGTTTGTATGTCACTTTAAGACTGCTGTCTCCATAATTTTTACCATAGGAAAACGTCAAAACACCAGTCCTTTGCATGGCTCCTACCTTTTGTTCAGTGACAAACTCTTCTATATCCTTCCCGATGTTAGGACTTAGGATATTTTTTGAGGGTTCTAGAAACTTTCTTAGTGACCCTCCGCTTGAGTAGGCCCGCTTGCGCAATGGCTTTAGCAGCTTTAATACGTGATCGTTGTTTAAGACGTTTCCACTGCTTTGCAACCATTTCTTTGGCTTGTTTGCTTGCGATGTCATCTACTTCAACCCAATCATCTGGATTATCCCTTTCAGAGTCGCTCAAGGTGTCACTGCTTTCATCCATTATACATTGTCTTTCTCTCTCTAAGTATGCATGCCTTGACTGTTCGACCAATCATTCCTCGTTTACATCGAGGTGACAGCCAGATAAATAATGTGCAAAATCAATCAATACTTGATCACATGCATCTGGAGTCAAATCTTGTAGAAGCATCTTAAGTTCTCCAACGAATGCAAACCAGTTAAGTTCATTAGAATGCAACATAAACAACATATGTTCCATTGAAGGAATGGGGTCAACTAACATGCCAATAGCTTCAGATTTATTAATAGTATCCGAGTCGATAGTATCTGTTTGACTATGGTGTGCTTGATTGATAGCATTCCAATTTCTTGTGTTACCGGTAATAGAAGTAGATCCAGCTTCTGGTTGTTCAAGGTCTTCAGAAACACCACTTCGACACTCCATCGTAAGAGGCTGACCATAGCCTCTTTGACTCTGACACACTTCATTGGAAGGATTCTCATTTGTTATTCAAACCCTAGTAATGCAGGAAGATGAAGCCTCTGGTTGTTCAAGGTCTTCAGCATCAGAAACATCACTGTGAAATAATCTTTGAATAGACTCATCACAATCATCGTCGTCAAAGTCACTTATATCACTGTCGCTGCTATCTGAATCATCAGGAATATCATACCCTAGGCTCCTTAGAGTAGATTTGTTCTTTACACTAGCCAGCCACATAACTGCTTGCCGAATGGCTTGTGCCTGCTCTACAGCTCGTGAAATAACATCCTCCTTTTTGTGAAAGCCATTAAAACCAAAGTTTTTACGGGCTGCTTTGGCTGAGAGACCTTGACTTTTGCAAACAGAGTATTTAATAAGACATCGATCAGACTCTGTTCTTGCTAAGTTACACAAGACATCCAAGGCGTCTCTGGTGAGACCTTTTCCTTGTTTCTGGAAGGAGTTTGACAGGACAGTTTGACAGGACAGTTTGACAAAACTGAGAAAATGCTTTGTAATCTACCATTTGACGGATTTCACATACATAGAGTCTTTGCGACCCAGGACCATTTAATTCCAACTTGAAAATAGCCACAGGTAATTGCATTAAGTTTCTGATAGCCTTGTCTGACTGGTACTTCAAACTTGGAAAAATCTGGTGATACAATGCTGGCAATTCACAAAATCCTTTGTCACGAATTATTTCAGCAAGATCAATCAACGGTTTACACTTTGTGCACTTCTTAGATGTCACGTCTATGTGATGCAATTTACAATACCATTTACGAGCAACTATGAATTGATCCAGTTTAAGGTCATTTACTGAAGATAAATAAACCTTTTCACTGTAGTAATTAGCTTGTTGGATTAAATTACTATTAACGTAAAACATATAACGTTCATACAATTGTTTACACTTTTCTGACATCGTTTCACCAAGTTCGCTTTCATTGTAAGACAAGTTTGCAGAAATGTTTTTTTGCTCTTTTTGTGTATCTGGCAAACTTGTCATCGGAGTCATAAAAAAGTAACATTAACAGCATCTGTGTCAGTTTCCCTAGTTTCTTCATTCATATCTTCTCCAATGTCTTTCTCTACGTTGTCCATTATTCCTTCTCCGGCAGATTTAACACAAGAATCAGCATCTGTGCTATCCTTCATAATTGCACTATCTTCCTCGACCTTTTCCTCTTCATTTGTTATTTCATTCCTCCCATATGTACCCTTCACTATGCTACAATCTTTCTGGCCAGACTCGCCATTGCTCTCTGCATCTTTAGGTTTAACTCCACTTTGAAACAGAGTTTGCTGGGTCTGTTTGTTAACTTCTGCAGTCTGCCCTTTGCCTTTTGGATTCTTACCAAGACTTTCCTTAGCTACATGGTACCATTTGGACCATGCTTCCTTTTCTTGCAGTTTGGTCAGTTCTTCTGTCAATGCGCGTTTCTCCTTTCTTTTAAAGAAAATCTGCTCCTCGATACTCGCTGCTTGAGCATACTTTTTCATGTTGTGCTGCTTGTACCTTTCTTTTTCTAAGAGTGCCATAGTTGTATTCATGCTATCCAGGTCTTCAGTCACAGCTTGAATTCGCTTTTGTCGAAACTCAGCAGAGAATTTGACTTGCTTTGATTCTTTGGAATTCTCAGCTCCAGTGCCAAATGATTTTGATCTACTGCTTTTCCTCTTATAACAATACCCGTCATCATCTATTTTCTTTCTTGCAAAATTGATAAGTTGCCCTCTGTTGTGCAACAGACTGGGGTCTTCCAAGCATAATTCATAAGCTGCCTTGTTAATAGCCAGCTGGTATTTAGTCAAGCTATCTGGGTTACCTGTCTGATAGATTGCACTCTTTTTAAGTAATTCTTCTCTTCCCATTTCAACTGTGACATTGTCTTTTTCAGTTGTATTTGATTCAACCTACACCAAAAAGAATGAAAACAGGTCTTAAATTAATAAATTACCATAGAAGCTTTGTGCTACCCTAAACACTACGCACATTCTCATTAAAATTGATAAGAAAATGAAATTAATTCTTTATATTACATTCACTGATTTATGAAACTGTAATTATAGTAAGACAAATAATGTGCCAATAAATCTGATTCTGAAGAAGAGGGAGAGACCATTATGGCACACACAGAGAATACTACATGGAAAACATGCAATATTTATATGCACAAATTGGTAATGTGTTAGAAATAGAATAAGGGTTCGCAATTGAAAATATCAAGTGCATATTCAACATCAGACAAATCACTTTCCATGTACTGTAGTATACTGTTTATAATATTCATACCAAAATTTGGAAAAACAAGGCTATTGTGCTAAAAAATGAAATCCATCCTTTTTACATACATGTACCACATTAATCACTACATGTACCTAATCAGTTATATTACAAATTTGACTTATTTTATTCAACAAAACCCATTGAGTTTAACTGATTATGTTTCTTTCAAACATTATGTTGCTTTTTACTATGAATTAAAGTATTGAGAAAAATACTTAATGACATTTACTATTTTACTTACAATAAGTTCTGGCCCTGTCTTTCCATCAGCTGTTATTGTCAGCTGCCTTGAGCGATGAATGACAACAGTAGAGGCATTGTCAATCTAAATGAAAAAACCTATGTTTTTGAAGTGAACATAGTGTACAATGGCGGAACAATGTTATTAGAAGGAGCAGGAAATAAAACAGGAAATAAAACAGATAGTTTCAGAGAAATGTATATCCTCTTTTCACACAAAGGAGAAATTTTAAAATGGTTATGATGTAGATTATGATGCTAAATAAATTAACCCATTCCTTTCTTGGCTGGCCTCAATCAGTCCTTTCTCTTTGCTGAATAAATTTGTCTGAACTCTTAGCCAGAATAAAATAATAAAAGCTGTTTCATTCTTTGAAAGTTTTCATGGTGATAATGTAATAAATAAGTTTTGTGGAAACACCAAACAAAATAAAAAAAACCCACCAAAAACACCAAATATTTTACGCTGTTTCATCATTCATGCAGGAATGTGGGAAAATAAATGTCATAAAAAATATAAATACGGTGGAAATGAGACAATTCTAAATTTCGTAGTAGGAATGTAAAAATGGTATTTAATAAAATTGTACAGTACACTGCACTGTAGCAATTAACACAATAAGATTAGCTTCAATCTTACAGTAGACTAGTCAAAATAAGTCATATGAATTATTTTCTATACACTTATTTACCTGTTTATGTATTGCATCATTACTTTTACTTGTTTGATCACTATTTTTACTTGTTTCATCATTACTTATTGATGCTGAAGAGACCTGATGTTTACCAAAAGAAAGCAATAAATTCTAGTAAACAGGTGCTTTAAGATTACTTTCATTATGTGTTTTTATAAAATAAATTACTGAAAACATTTCCCAAGAACTCCATCAGTGCAGTAAAATACAATTTTATAAAGATACACATACTTTTTTGCAATGTTTCAATATTAAAACAATATCTCCCACTGCATGTATACCAATGTCTTTTAAAAGATCTTTTGTGAGGTCTGCAACCATGTCTTCTTGTATTCTAAATTTATGAATCAATGATAAAGCATTTTCTGATTTCTTCCAAACTGTACAGTAATGGAAAAACACATTACTTAAAATACTGACTCTGCCTCGTACCCAGACGTCTCCGTTATTTTTCTTTTCGCGAGTTCTCAGCATCCTGCGCATGGAGTCCCAGGCTTACGCACGCGATTTACGAGTGAGCGCGCAAAGGAAGGAGGGAAGGGGAAGGAAGAGGAGACGTCTGACAGATTATGTTTCAAGATGGCAGATTGTTCAATGGCGGAGGATTACGCAATATTCGAAAATGAGAAAAGACCGGTGCATGTGGCCAATCAGGAAGACAAAATCCCTTGTCCACACATATCATGCAAAGAAAAATCTGATTTTTTAAAAAAAAACGGACTTCGGCACCATTATCGGCTTCGCCATCCCGAGGTTCAGTTCCTGCCAAAGATCGAAGATGCTGCATGCGTCAAAATGAGACATTTACACGGCCAGGAAACGAGACAGCTCATAAGAAATATGTTCGAGACAAGATCTCAACAGGTATTTATATTTACATATTTATTATTAAAATATTCGTTTAATTAAAATAAATTAGGGAATTATTTACAATATGTTAATTTCTGTGATTCAAAGGTATCAAGCGATGAAAAGATCTTCTCTGTTTGTGTTGGCGACGACAAGTTGCAGATCGTGTCGAAACGACCAAACGAAGCAGCCAAGACGTTTGGTATGTATTTATTTCACGCTGGTCGTTTGTTCCATTACTCAAAGGGTAACAAACCAGTGATAATAACAGTTACTACGTCCAGTATGCTTGTGAAGTTCAAGGCATGGCACTGTTCAAGGGACTTTCCAGATTTGGGAGTTAATGGTACTGTCATTGTATTGGAACCGTGCTTCGTGAAGAAGGTAAGAAGTAATTTTATTTACTTTATCCCACTCTATATTCCGCTTTATTTTGAACTTCATTAGTGAATTATTTCCAACTCAGGTTGCATGTTTGGTTCTATTTTGAACAACTGCATGTACAGTCTCTGTGGTGTGTTTGATGGTATGATGTAGGAAGTTATTGCATCTGAAATACAAAATGACTAATGAGAATAATATATTGCCTCGTTTTGACCAAAAATGTGCATGGTTGATTTATAATGGGTTGATGCATCATGTCTGTGGTGGATGTAATGTGTTTGGCTATTCAGTAGACTTTGTGTCAGCTAATAATGATAGGAGAACAGCAAACAAAATTATTATTTTATATTACATCCAAATTTTGTGTTTATATTTATTCATAACTCTATTTCATTGGTAATTTTATTTAAAGGAAATTGGCAATATCATTACACCACTTGAGGAGGGGCCAGGTGCAGTGAAACAGACATCAATAATTGAAGGTGTAACCAGTGAAACCAGTGATGTGGCCTTGGATACTCTGAGACATGTATTTGGATACAACCAGTTTAAAGGTAAACAAGAAGAAGCTGTAAATGTTATTTTGCAGAAAAAGGATTGTGTAATCTTGATGCCGACTGGTGGAGGAAAAACTGTGTGTTATGCAGTTCCTGGTATTATCATGTCTGGTGTTACCATTGTGGTGACACCTCTGATTGCACTTATACTCGACCAAGTGCAACAACTGCGGTCTGTTGGACTGAGTGTGTGCTACTTAACATCTAATATGAAGGATGAAGAGTTCTCAATTGCCTGTCATGAGTTCAGCACACCTTGCCCATCTTATAAGTTTCTATTTACCACACCAGAAACTATATTAACTAAAAAAGTGAAGAATTTGATCCAAACAATGTCAGATAATAATACCCTGGCCCAATTTGTGGTGGTTGAAGCCCATTGTATTGACCAATGGGGATTCAATTTTCGTCCTAGTTACTCTGGTCTTGGAGTTTTGAAGGATCATGGTGTCTCAATTGTGGCACTGACAGGAACAGCTACCAAAAGAACAGTGGAAATAATTACCACACAATTAAGGATGGATAATCCAATTATTGTAGAACAATCATTTTTAAGGACTAACTTACATTACAGTGTGGTACCTAAAAAGTCTTCTGCCAAAGCTGATATTGCCAAGTTGATCCAAGATCACTATCCTAATCTGTGTGGAATTGTCTACTGTTCAGAGCGTAGGGACACCATATAAATGGCTTATACCTTGAACACAAAAGGAATAAGTGCTACATATTACCATGGTGCTCTGGACCCATAGCACATTATAGCCTGAATGCAATGACTATGTACTGTATTAACAATGGTTGTCGTGCAAAGCAGTTGCTTCAGTATTTTGGTGAAAACATACCAGAATGCAACAATTGTGATGAATGTCATAAGGCAGATCATCATGCAAGTATGGATGTCTCAGAGGATGGAAAGAATGTAATTGGGTGTGTTGAGGGTATGCTGCAGATGGGCCATAAAGTGACATTCAAAGCAGTAGTTTTGACATTCATTGGATCGAGACGAAAGGAAATAACAAATTAAAAATTTAACGAGGTCCAGTATTTTGGATATGGGAAAGGAAAATTTTCATTTCTTTCAGCATCAAGGTTTGTACAGTTGTTAATTGTTAGAAATATTTTAAAAGAAAACATTCCCAGTTCTACAGAGGGAACCACTACTGCTACAATTTCCATTGGGGATGAAGCAAGAGCCCTTTTAAATGGTGAGATATCACTGAAAAATTGACTGCAATTAGGCCCAATTAACACTCATGCAAATTCTAACAAGGGGGGTATACCCCAACCAGACTCTGGCAACCTCAAAACGAGCCAACGGCGAACTCTAGTAAATAACTAATTACTACCTTGGAGGGTGTAGGTCTGTCGGAGAGGGGTTTGCGCTGGATCTTGTTGGTAAAGCAGCCCCAGACAAGCCTAAACTCGCGAACTAACTAGTTGACCAGCTGCCGAGAATTACCCTCTCCTACGAGAACTACAGTCACACATAAAGTGGAAGTAACTTACCATCAAGGAGGACCAACCCCCACACGAACATACTGACCTGGAGCCACGCCAACGCGAGACAAGGAGCGGGGGGAACGAGGTGGACGACCGCGGGGCCACCGTTGCCACCGGACGACCAATGTCAGCAGAGACTCGCAGAGGACAACAACTGCAACGATAGGGACAGCACGGCCGGAGCCCGTGCCAACGCAGGCCGCCAATACAAGCGAACACATACAAGTAAAACAGACTAACCTCGGCGACGCTGAGGCGCACAAATAACATGGACAGTGCCCGGAGACACCGGGAAACCAGCCCGACGTGCAGGCGAAATGCAACACAAGACAAGACACGCAGACCTGGAGTAGCCAGGGACACACACACACACCTTACATACATTATCACCCAGAGTAGCCGGGGAACAGACCAGATGTACCGGCGCGAAACACACAAGCGCACCGCGAGGACCCGAGGACGCCCCACACGACTGTGCAACAGCGGGGGGCACAAATACAGACCCCCAACGACTGTATGGCAAAGTTGCACAGTACGGACCCACATACACTAGCAGCTGGCCAGAAGGCCACAGCTGAACTAGAAGACCCCCCACACGACTGTGCAACAGCAGGGGGCACAAATACAGACCCCCAACGTCTGTATGGCAAAGTTGCACAGTACAGACCCACGCATGTCCTAGCAGCCGGCCAACAGGCAGCAGCTGAACTAGCAGACCCCCCACATGACTGTGCAACAGCAGGGGGCACAAAATACAGACCCCCAACGTCTGTATGGCAAAGTTGCACAGTACAGACCCGCACAAGCAATAGCAGTTAGCAAGCAGGCAACAGTGCAAGGACCCGCAAGAGCAGCACCTGCGGACCAGCAACGTCTCACGGCAGGACGCACTGCCAGGGCCGCCCACCGCCAGAATTCCGAGCAGCGAGGAGGCCGAGAGAGGGAAAGGGAGGGAGGGAAGCGACCCGTAAGAGAGCTTAAACTCAACTAAACCCAAGGCTAAGTTGGTCAGGGACAGGCCACAGGCTAGAGGGCAACCGGAAATGCCCGACCTCCGGAAGTGAGGTACTGAAAACAACACAAACACTTTGCCTGGTGTTAATTATTTTTATTACATAATCCATAAAAAATACCTGGGTTTCCTGACCCTACCTAGTTTTTTGCTTGCAAAATCCCGACCCTAATCTTTTTATTGAATTTTTAAGGAGCATGGGCCCAAGTTGCAGCATGATTTGCATCTTGGGATAGCAAGTGTGGTGTCAGAACTTAGTAATGTGCTCAAAATTAGCTTTAATAGATGTGCTAGCGTAATTGACATTTGGTGTTGGAAAGAATATTATTATTCCTAGGCACCAAATTAAAAAAAAAGTAAAAAAAAAGAAATCCGACCTACCCCTGCCTCCTCCGCAGGCATCTCTTCAGGATTTATTATATAAACGCGTTTATACAGGCAAATATTAGTTAACCCTGCACAGGATGCTGAGAACTCGCGAAAAGAAAAATATAATGGAGATGTCTGGGTATGAGGCAGGACCTACCCTACCTACGTTTTTGTGAAGAGAAATAGGAAACCCAGGTATATTTTTTTTGGCCTTATCAAAAAGTATAAAGTTCACTTAAGGTACAGTTAAGGTATAAATCAGCACATTAGCCTGAATTGTAAAAGGGATTGACACTACATGTACTTGTAGATGTACTTTATAGACCGATTGCAAATAAGGCGGTGATTTCATGAAAGCAAGGCTTTTCAGTGGTTTTGGTTGTTAGGGCCCAATGCATTTTCATTTCTTCTTCGAAATAGAAGGTGTTCTGTGCATCTTTTCTTTAATTTTCTGGAATCTGTTGGTTTGAGTAACTGATTGTGAGCAAGTCTTACAACTATTCAAAGACATGTGGCGGTTACAGTGTATTGTGGTGGTAATTACTGTGGATGCCATTGGGTCTTCTAAATGTAAACATGATTATTCTCAATATCGTTTGATGCATGAAGAAACGAACATGCATTGCACCTTAGCAACAGTAACCACCAAAAAGCATAATTTTCATGAAATCACCACCATATTTGCAATCAGTCTATTAGCCTAATATGAATCTAAATGCAAAAATATATACAGTAGAATCCCAGTTATAAGCCCACCCAGTTATAAGCCTATCTGTTTGTAAACAGAGATCACCTTTCAGTTAAAAGCCTGCCTCCCCCGCAGGTGTCTCTTTATGCAGGCAAATATAGACAAACACGCATGCAAAAGACTAGGTTAAAAGGCAGGCAGGTTATGTGAGAATAAAAGTAAACATCAGTAAGTAAACATCAGTGCAACTACATACTTGTTATGTCTGTTTTGAAACGTTTTTTCCTATCCTAGGGATAAGCCTACCAGGTTATAAACGAGCCCACTCAAAAACCCCTACGATGTTGTATAATCTAGGGCTTATAAGGGGGATTCTACAGTATTGTTATGTATATATATAGTAGTGTACATGTATTATTAGCATACTTCATATTCAGTTTTGAAAGCAAATATTGTATGGTTTGGTTTTACTTCTTTTTTTAAGTCTTCTTTCTGGAAATAACTCGTACATTTTCTGATCGAAATTCTGCTCTACCTTCTTGACACCTTTTCCATAAACATCTATCAGATTTTGTTTAACTTTGCCATCTTTTTTCCCTTGAGTGTTGTATTGGTTGATGCATGTAGTGCCTTTTTCAGGTTTGAATAACTTTTCTTTTAAGCAAAAACACATCCCCTTTAACTGGTCTGGCACCGGGTCTTGTTCTGTGTGTTTTGATGTCACATGGATATCAAATGCCGATTTGTCTGCATAAGCTCTCGTTACTTTCCCAAAAAGTTGAACATTGGCCATGAGTCTCTTGCACATTTTTACACTGGTGTGACCTGTAGCAAAACACAAAAGTATAGTATGTTGTGGTATTTTGAAATAATAGTTACCATTTAGCAACTTAGGGAGTTGAAAGGTACTGTAACAAATGTGACTAAAACTAATCTACTGTAAGGGCTTCTTTCAAACCAACGGCGTAACAAAGTTTCCTTGAATCTCAGTAAAGTTGTCTGCTCGAGCTTTTCTGGTTCCCTTCAAGGTTAGGGACCGTTACAAGTTTTTGTAACTATTACTGATATCTCTTACTTATGTCACTAATTTCAACAAAAGTACCCTGAATTTAATAGTGATAAAGATACTGTACCTGACACATAATTCTTGGTGGGGTTGTACTATGTATGTTTCAACATACTCATCTAGGTCAATGTTACCCTTGCTGTTTCCTTTCATGCTTATGCTGCAGTTCTGTCGCATCATCATCCTCACAGCCAAAGGCCATTTGGCAGTTACATTGACAAGATGAACCAGAGATTCTGTCCAGTAGTAGTTCTTCTTGCGAAGTTGACAGAATATTGGTAATAGAAGGAACCACACAGTCTATCTGCCTAACCCATCACCACATTTTGTTGCATTGCAGTAGAGTTCAAGCAGGGGTGCATACAAACTAATGAGACTGGCATGGTAACTAAAAGATATATCGTCATCTGCTCCATTTTCTAGCCACTTCTTAAATGCATTTAACATAGCATCGTTGTGTGATCCTGTGCGGCCTAATGTTTCCCTTAGTTCAGACTCTTCAGGAAAGTAATTAGAGTTCTTAAACTCTTGTACAGCTGCAAGACCATAAGAAACCCCCCATCTCGCACAGCTTCCTTAATCCAGTTCAGGTTCTGTTCTTGGAACTTCTTTTTGCCGAATGCTTCTTTGGATACTTTCATTCGCTTCATTACTGTATGAATCATGTAGTGAAAGCCTCCATCACCCAAAGCTTTGAAGCAAGCTTCACATAAATATATCTTAGTATGCATGTCCCCAGGAAACTCCGAACACCAACCATATGCCGATGATGAGCGATTCTTCACACCTCTACATACTTTATTGGTTCCATTGTCGCCAACGATAACTGTAGGACAGGCATTGCATGTTGATCGATTAAAGTTGAAATCATGAAGTTTGTCACTTTGCACTTCAATGTTTTCCAAGTTGTCACTTGTATTGTAGGTACATGTACATTCTTCAAAACATTGCATGAGAATCTTATCCTCGTTGTAGTCCTGACCATTCTCGAACAATCTGACCATAACATCCAATCCCATAGTCTTGGCAATATCAAGTGGGCTGGGCATGCTTATGAAAAGAGGTCCAGAGCTTAAGGCAAAATGATCGTGAAGGAGCTTCACAATCTGTTGATTTTGATTAAGGACAGCCAAGGTAAGCGGTGAAGCTCCACATCCTTCCAAGCAATTTACATCAACACCAACATGGATTAGTGTTTTTAATAATGTAACATTGCTGTCCTCAACAGCAGCATGTACTATTGTTCTTCCAAAGTGATCGGTAATGGAAGATGTATCCCATTCACTTCGTTTGTCTTCCATTTCTTTTAGGAACTTCTCAAATGCAGTGGGGTCTGAATTGTGTACTGCCTTCCACATTTTCCTTACCACACCATCATAAACCTTTTTGAACTTTCCATCAATTCTTTGGAACTTCTTTTTCTTCGGCTTGCTTGGAAGTGATTCACAATTTCCATCATCATCATTGTTATCATCGTCATTATCATCATCATCATTATCCTCACTGTTTTCAGCAGAGGCACACAAATTATCTTCAATGTCTTTCTCCTTCCTTTCAAGTTGTGATTTAAACCCAGTCATGTCAGTTTTGTGTTTCTCCAAAAGCTTCATTAATTCGTACCTATTACGAGCCTCTTTTAAATTAAATGTTCCTTTGTTCTCATCAAAAGGAAGGAATGAAGTGTCATGGTTGCACTGGATACCAAATTCTTGACCAAATTCTTCCAGAATTGATGCAGTCCCAGTTATTGTAGAATTATCTTCAACTGATAGTGGTAATATTACAACATCAGATTTGTTGTTGCTAACACTGGATGGCTTTACCACATCTGGGACTTGAATTACAAATGTTCCCTTCTTCTTCCTTGGTTCATCAAGGTTTTGCTTCTTCAACCAATCAACAAACTCTTCTTCGGTCATAGCTGGAAAATCTTTATCAGCTTGTGGGATACAGTTTAATCCAATTTGAAGAGGTTGAAGATAATAACTATCACGCGACTCATTCCAGATTTTCATATGTTGCGGGTGGTTATCTAGCAAAAAAAAACAAACAAACAAACAAAACACATTAAAATAACTTAGGCTGTCATTTTAGGTTTAGACCCCATTTACACGATGCCATAGAATTTGAAAATGGAACAAAATCATGCCGGTGTGTAAATTTATACAGATTGAAAATTCTTGCATTTACGTGTACAGCATGTAACTGCAGTGATGGATCCAGCTTGATCTGGTAGTGGGGGGGCTGCAGGGGTGGATCTAGAATTTTTTTAACCTTAGTCAAACCATTCCTAGGGGGTCCGGGGCATGTCCCCCCGGAAAATGTTTGAAATTTGGACCTCTAAAATGGCATTTCCTGCATTCTGACGGTACTTTGAAGAAAGATTTAAAAGTTTTAAATCGTGTTTTCAATAGCGCATTTTATCAAACCTGGAAGGTGTCAAATAAATTTAGGGATAAAGTGGACGTTTTATTATACAAATAGCGGGGGGAAATCCAATAAATCGAATCTTAGGTAGCTGCTACGTATGCACCCCCGACGTATTCGAAATGCAGCATTTCCATTATTAAAAATTAAAAATGACTTCAAAGCGATATACTTGCTGTTTTAATACTTGCCGAATCAGTTGGGATTTTGGATAATTGAGTAATTGGCACCCCCTTGGCCAAGGGCCAGGGGTGTGTGCACCCCCCTGTAAATCCACACTGTGTAACTGTTCTCTTCCAATAATAAGTGAGAAAGCTCTCAATGTCAATATGGTTGACAATGGCTCCATCACCTTTTGTTTAATTTGTGCATACTGGTTGCATACTGGTATGCACAGATACTGCGCATAAGTAAGTTTCAACATTGTCCATGTGTACATGTACTGTATGTACAGCATGTATGTATGCATATCAATCTATCCATATTGCTATATACATCTACAGACAATTACAAGTATGCACTGTACCTATCATAACATCAGTGGCCTTTAACTCTAGAATTGGTCGTTGTGGTTGAATACAAGTCTCTTCTCTGCAGAACAAGTATTCAATTCCTGTCAAATTTGGAACAAGAGCACTTCGTCCTGTGAAGTTCCACATGTTTGGCCCAAGAACTTTATATAACCTGTTATGCCTGCGTTTCCCTCTGTACATATTAATGTTATCCATTAAAAGGATGACTGGAAATTTGACTGGGAACTTGTCATTGATGATGGTTGAAAAGTTGTTGAGCCGTTCATCAAGATATTTCATACTACAATATAAATCAAAACAAAACAAATTATCAAAATGGGGTCAACTGAATACAGGGTCTTGGCATTGGGGGAGTGAAAAAATGATAAGTTTAATATTTGAAAAGCATATATTTCATGTATATAGTATAACATTACATGCATAAAAAACAGCCAGAATTTTGAAAATTCAAACTAACAAATGAACGTTAAGAACTTCGACGTGCTTCCTGATCTTGATCTTTATATAATTCTCTGTGCAATTACATCTTAGTCATTAGCCCATTTTATCTGAAGAGTACCACACCATACACATGTGGCACAAAACTAACTAGTAATAAAAATGTCTAATCACGCTCTGGATTTCCATTGAGCACTCTGCCAATGGTTTTTACTACATCGTCTATAATATATATATATATATATATATATATATATATATATATAGTTCAATTTACAGACACGGTGTTTTGCTGTACTACAGCCCACAATTATAATTATACATACATACATATTTTATATATATATATATATATATATATATATATACATGTATGTATGTCTTATATAAATGGACATACATATATATATATATATATATATATGTTTTTTTTGTTTTTTTTGTTTTTTTACACTTTAATGGATGTATAATAATTTTCTAATATCCACATGGGAAGAGCGTGAACGAGACTCGAGGACCCATGCGAGGCGCTCCCCCGAAGAAATTAAAAATACATAAACATATGAATCAACTAGACTTATACGAACTACATAAACACTAAAACGCACCACCATACGCGCACATAACCTCATATGTATGTATATGTATGTATGTCTATTTATATAAGACATACATATATATATAAGACATATTTATATATATATATATATAAAGTATAAAGTATAGTTTTACCTTAAAGTGAAGCGAAGACTTTAAGGTAAAACTATACTTTATACTTTGTATTTTGCTCTATCTATATATGGTATTGAGCACTCTCTAACATTTCGTGAACCATAACTCACTCACTTATATATATATATATATATATATATATATATATATATATATATATAGTTCAATCTACAGACACGGTATTTCGCTGTACAACAGCTCATCAGTGTAGCTTGGAACAATCTGAATGAATTTCATCAATTATACTTATACACATGCGATTGTCGGTGACAACCGCATGTGGGACAGCATCGGTGAAGTACATTCAGATAGCGTGAAGTGCGCATGGGGGTAGTGACAAGAAAAAAGTTAAGCAACAATTCACTATAATCGTAATCTGTAGTTAACTTTGGACATAACACCTAAATAATTTTATTTAAAATGCTTACATATACATATATATATATATATAAAATATGTATGTCCATTTATATAAGACCTCACTGGTATGTAAGTTCGGTGTACATTTATTAAAAAAAAAACACTAATAAAAATAATGCTAAAATAATTGTTCAGGATTAAATTTTAAATGATTAAACAGGAATTTTTTTTAATTTGCATAGACCTGCAATCATGCAATGGTGGCCAAGTGAGACAATGGATGGATCTTATCCTACATAATCAAAAAGTTGGTGGCATGCTGTATTACTACAGTAACTAAATTGATTTTGACATGTCAAACATCTTTTAGCTGCTACATGTATGTTACAACTAATTTGTATTTGCAATGTATTGTCAGTGTCAAAACAAACATGCTACCATCTTTTTTGGTTATAGTGGATTGGCTTTGATGGGGGTAGTGACAAGAAAAAAGTTAAGCAACAATTCACTATAATCGTAATCTGTAGTTAACTTTGGACATAACACCTAAATAATTTTATTTAAAATGCTTACATTGTATCCCAGTGCAGTGATAGTCCAATGGCATTTAACATGTTGACGAACTGCTTGCCTGCGCCATAACTGATGCATAACAGTTCAAATAGAAGTGGAAAGTCAGTAGAGGGTTTTTGAAGACCTGATGTGTATCAAGGCAGCTAATACATGGGATGCACATTTGAATTTGAATGCATTAGTTTTGTGGACATTCCTATATGATTTAGCAACAACCAAAGTATCCAGTATGCTGTCAATTAATGGGCACTTTTCCTTGATTTGTGATGCAAAAGCATTAAATATATCACCTGTGATGAGATCATGGCGTGCACTAATGTTATCATTTCTTAACCCACTATCTCCATCAAGTTAACTTAAATAGTGCACCTCTTTACTCAACAACTTTTTTTGTGCAGCATTTAAAACATCAGTCTTTTGAGCATTCATTGTTTGGATCTCTTTTTCATATAACTTTATCAGGCCTGCCACATATTTATCATGTTCCAATGATTCTCTTGTATACTTTGCAGCTAGGGCAGTCATGTCTGGACTTTCCTGAATACTGGCTGTGAGTTGAACCCATATTTGCTGCATTGTCTCTTCACTTGCTTCAATCTGCAGTTTTATAGATCTGATTCCATCTACAAAAAATCAGAGATAAAATGTAACTATCAAAAGTGCACAAAAGGGAGAAATGTTTGTAACTTAGCTTAACAAATAATAAACAATTAAACTAACCTGGATCACCATCAAATTCGGAGTGTAAAGAGTTAAAGTTAGTCTTTGTAGCAACATTAAGATTGATATCTTTCAATAATTTAAGGAAAAAGCACCAAATATTTATAGAACAAACAATGAAAGGGAAACTATATTCAGACAGGATAAAATAGCCTAGGCTTAATAGGTAAATTATTTATAAAACCTGTAAACAAACTAAATAAAAGATACGTTTCAGGATGATCTTTTCTCCTTATTCTCTTGAGCTCTGATCTTGGGAACAATGTCTTTACTGCTCTAGTCAGCAAACTCTTGTCTCCCTCATCAAGATGGAGGTACTCTATAGGATGGACTGGTCAGTGATGGAGCCTTTACTCTCTTCGAACCCTTCGCGAAGCTGTGAGTATATATCTTCTTGTCTAGTGCTGACCTCTCTAGCATTAAGGGATCGTCCTGAGAATAGAGGAAATTAAGAAATCTAATTTATACAGTAATTATTATACCAAAAAGTATTCGTTCAATTATGAATCAGTAGATAAAGTACTGTATATAACTTACCGATCTGCCTTCGTTTCGAAGTTGGCAAGCCTGATTTCTTCGATTCTGGAGTTAGCTCATGTTTTTTGCATTCACTAGACGCTGAAAAGGTGCTATTTTCTAAAATATTTCGTGCGCAAGAAGGACGTTCTTTCGTCAAAGGAGTGCTGGTAAATTTTTCCTTGCCTATTAATACAATTGCAAATAAACGAAGTTCTGTACACAAGAGTTTTTAACTTCAGGTAGTACAATAGATAGCCTGCGAGCAGACTCATACAATAGAATACAATGAAGGCTTTAATGATACACTTACCCGACAAAGTTAACTCATCAAACGATTCTTCCAGGTCTTCTATTAAATCGAACGAATCGTCTTCCTCCATGGTCGCCATCTTTGGCGGGTAAATTGCAGGTTTAGAAGCGTTAAATTTAAGCTGCCTAGAAATCGCCTAGATGCCAAGAAATCGACACAAGATCTCGCAGGCGAGAATCATTTTGAATCATTGGTCAGCAAAATTAAAGATGCATATTTATCACTATTCTCCAACGAAGCAAACTTACCGGTTTTGGTGGAAGTAGTTTACATATTCATCCACAAACTGATTTCCAATCCCAGCGTCTTGAAAAAACTTTTTCCACCTGACAATTTGTATTGAATTCGGAAAAATATTAAATTTAATGACTACATTTGTTTTGATGCCTTTTGAAAGCTTCAAAACCAAAAGAACAATTAAAACATATTAATCAAATGTTTAGCTTTCCACAAGAATAGATTCTATGGATGGATGGCTTTATTAACATATAGATAAAAAAGAAATTAATATATTAAAATACCTCTCCGTCTCACGTTCTTGAGAGCACGCCATCTTGTCACATGGATTATGGATACATGGTGGAGTCTGTGGATCCACCGGAAGTCTTAGTACAAAATGGCCGCCAACAATCCCCTAACAATCCCCACTATCTACCCCACGTAATTCGGACACAATGACAAAACCAACAAATTCCCGACATAGTCGGGACAGAATTCAGTGACATTAAGCCACTAAATCCCCACCAAATCCCCGCATGGTCCGGGGTGGGGGGGGGGGGGGGTGGGGATTTACTTTGACTGTTGCATTATTCATTTCAAAATCATGAAAAGAAAGATCCAATTTAACGTTGAACTAAATCTTGGCTGAAGGATCAATTGATCCTTTCAAATTCATATATAAGAGCTCCTGGCAAGCGTGAAATATGCTAATGCTGCCTTGCTGAATAAATATATGTCTGAACTCTGAACTCGTACTTCACTAGGACGCAAAATGATAAATAATACGATATTAAGACTGGACAAAAACACATATATTCGACACTAGATTGTTTGTATCTTTGAAATGAAACTAAGACGACCTTAACTCACTAGTCAGTCTAGTCTTACCTTACAGCAGTAGGGGAATAAATTACTCTGCGCGGCGCCAAAATTCAGACGCTTTCAGTCGCGTCTATCAAAATGTTCCTTGCTTGAAATAAATCGATGACTAGATGACAAATCATCGTAGATTGTTCACAGTATTTCTTCATGGTTGCTGTTAAAAGCAGCTAAAACCCGTTCGAAAACGCTTATACAGAACTCGTATGACTGAAACCACGAACACAGTGAGAAGCCTTCAGGCTTCAATGAATAAATTACTCGGTGTCTCAGCTGACTCAGCAATCGTTGGTTGCCATGGTGCAGATCGGTCAAAAAGCCCAAAATCAACGCGACAGCCAATCAGGTTTGAGGCAAATCGGTCAAAATAGTGGTTGACATGGTGCAGATCGGTCAAATTGATCAAACCCCAATCAGATCTCATCGCAAACCGGTCAAAACTCTCAAAGCGAACGCTGACCACCGGTCATCCCTGCCCGGTGTTTGCTGACTCGCAAATTACGATAAAAGCGAATTTGAAAGCTAATCAGTCTGCCAAGCCAAGCTTTGGCAACGGCATAACATTTTCTAGAAGACTGCATGTTGAGATTAAAATATGGTGTGATTGCGCAATTATTCTGGTAATTTTTTACGTCAGTCGCGTGACCGGTCTGATATATGCTAAATCCGCCCCTGGGCAAGCGTGAAATATGCTAATTCCGCCTTGCTGAATAAATATGTCTGAACTCTGAACTCAGACTTCGTTAGGACGCAAAATGATAAATACGATAGTGAGACTGGAGAAAAACACATATATTCGACACTAGACTGTTTGTAGATTTGAAATGAAACAAGACGACCATAACTTACCTTACAGCAGTGCATGACTTTCCTTTCTTTGGTTTGGCATGCTGGGGAATAAATGACTCCGCGCCAAAATTCATGCTCAAGAAGCTCGAAATGCTTCCAATCGCGTTTAAATTTTCCTCGCTTGAAACAAATCGGCGACCGTGTAACCTTCATGACAAATCATCGTAGATTGAAGTATGTCTTCATCGTTGCTGCTCAAAAAGCTCGAAATGCTTCCAATCGCGTTTAAATGTTCCTCGCTTGAAACAGATCGATGACTGCATAATCGTGATGACAAATCATCGTAGATTGTTCCCAGTATTGCTTCATTGTTGCTGTTAGAAGCAGTTAAAACGCGTTCGAAAACGCTCACAGTCACAGTCACAGAACTCATGACTGAAACACAGCTGTGAGAAGTGAGAACCCTTCGCTGAACAATATAATTATTCAGTTTCTCAGCTGACTCAGCAATCGATGGTTGCCATGGTGCAGATCGGTCAAAAAGCCCAAACGTCAACGCGAGAGCCAATCAGGTTTGAGGCAAATCGGTCAAAAAAGTGGTTGCCACGAAGCAGTGTGTGAGTGCCTGTATTCCGATACAGAACGGACACGAATTCTGTAAATGACTTCTAAAACACCTATTAAGGTAACTAAACAAAAATAAATCATGTTAACAGCTGATAAACCTTGGAGGTAACGTTTAATAGGCTACGATTATTAAATTAGTGATACGAGCATGCGCTTTAATTTAATATTAGTCCCACATTTTCTATTCTAAGTGACGTGGAGTGTAAGTGTATGAGGACGCTACCAGCATACCTCACTCAAGATAGTTGAATGCGAAGTGTCTGTACACTTGCTACAGAACTGATATGATCAGTGTCTGTAAATGTGATACAGATATATATATATATATATATATATATATATATATATATATATATATATATATATATATATATATATATATATATATATAAAATCGATCATAAAACCTCCTTCTTCTCCAGTTAAACATAGATATATTTCAATCAAAACCTATAATTTTCAAAAGCTTTATGAATCAACGTTTCGGGGACAAGCCCCTTTATCAAGATACAAGTATACAAGATGTGAAGGTCCTATATTTATATATTTACAGACTAATTAAAATTAAAAAATTAATAATTATTACAAAAAATCTTTTTGATTTAAACCATATGGTATGAACGAGTTTAATTTATACACCCAAAACCCCGCTCGTTGTGTCGGTTCATTAACATTCGTCTTATCAATTATAGTAACATTAAGATCTTCTAATCCCCTATGTCCATCTTAAAAAAAATATGTATACAAATGTTCTCCGGCTATTTCCCATATCTACTCATGCTACTCTTATGATTATTAAATCGTTTTCTAAAAGATGTAATCGTACTTCCTACATATTTCTTATCGCACTTAGCACAAGAAATGAGGTAAATCACGCCTTCCGAATCACAGTCGAAAGCAAAATTAATATAAAACTTACGACTGCCCTCACTAAATTCACAACCTTCTTTAACAAATTTGACAACTTGATTTACCACACTTCTTCATCCCCCTATCATCATTATTAACTCAAATCAGGGGCGAATTTAGGATTTTGGAAATGTCAGTCAAAGGTGTGGTCCACAGATCTAGGGGGATCCCGGAAATGTTTTGAAATTTGGTTTCTAAAATGGCATTTCCCGCGATCTGACAGCATATAGCATATTTGAGCCAACTTTGTTAAGTTTTAAAGCATATTTTAATGGCACATTTTATTTTTACAAAAGATTTTGTCCAAATTGGATGGGTTTTTTTAAACTTTGAGAAAATTACAGCATTATATATTTACAAAGCTAACTAAAATATTAGTTAGCTGAACGAGACATGCGCGAACACCCATTTCTTTTAACAAATTACCTATTCAATGTCTCAAAGACCGTGGAGAAAATCGGATAAACAGTATATATATATAATTGTTGGTCTCATTGTATTGTAGTATAAAAAATTGGCTGTTTCGCTCTATGTCAGAGCTCATCAGCATGCCTAGGAAACACGTCAAACACAAGTAACATGTTGTTGCAGTCAGTGAATCCGACGTGGACAGCCGGACAAACACACAAGTGAAGGTCCAAGGGTTTGAAATCAGAGTTTTCCTTCTCCTAGAGTCGTCTGGTTTTCAGGCGCCAGATACTCGCCTTTTACACCTCAACCGAAACAGACAATGTCTGATTGGGAGAGGCTTTTATTGATAACCATAATGGAACATTTCATGGACATAGAGAAGCTCAACTCTCTACATCATCGCAGTCAGCCTAAAACCCAAAACTAATCTAAGCCCAGCTACAGCACCATCACCATCATACCCCTAGCCACAACAATCTTGAATATTTAAAATCCGGTCACTTAATGCTTTCAACACAAGATCAGCCAGTGCAGACCCTGACAAGCCCCACTTACAATGTAAAAATGCATTAAAATCTTCTCTAATATTCATATTTTCATCAACAAAACGTAAAACAAGTGACATTTGTTCTTTATTTGAGCAGTCTGCGGCTTCATCTGCTATAATGGAAAAAAACCTGCTTTGTTTAACATCTTCAATAACCTTGTCAGAAACAACCTGGCCACAACATTTAATTACCCTTACAAAAAAATTCAATTGGAATTCCAATTGGAATTTCAACTGAACTTCCAATTGGATTTCCAATTGGATTCTATTGGAAATTGGCCCAAATTCCAATTGGAATTCCAATTGGATTCTATTGGAATTCCAATTGAATCCTATTAGAATTCCTATTGGAATTCCAATTGAATCCTATTGGAATTCCTATTGGAATTCCAATTGAATCTTATTGGAATTCCAATTGGAATTCAAATTGGATCGTATTGGAATTCCTATTGGAATTTCAATTGAATCGTATTGGAATTCCAATTGGAATTCCAATTAGATTGTATTGGAATTCCTATTGGAATTTCAATTGGGATTCCAATGTATTACATATTATCAATATATACATCACCATACCCAGTAAATAACTGGCAATGGTTGTATATATAACAGGATATGGTATATATACCGGTATCAGAGGAAACAACTATTGGGTGTCATGTATCAATGAAATTTATTTTAATTATAAAAATAAACATATACAATACAAAATGTTCTACAATACGTTTTCTATATATAATATTATACACAATTAAGTTTCAAAATATAAATGAACAAAGGAACTTTTCATGATTTTCCAACTATAGCCATTGCTTTTTTCATTTTTTCGCATTTCTCAACATTCTGAAGTTTTGTCTTTATTAAATTTT
This sequence comes from Paragorgia papillata, assembly GCA_035771165.1. Lineage (NCBI taxonomy): Eukaryota > Metazoa > Cnidaria > Anthozoa > Scleralcyonacea > Coralliidae > Paragorgia > Paragorgia papillata. Next base: position 840,570 of record JAWNZC010000225.1, read on the forward strand.
TCACCTTTTGTTCTGGCAATTTGTATTTTCTTACCACCAAATCTGAAATTTAATAATTTAAACATAACATTTTATTTGAAAAGAATGATCAGGCACCATATAATATGATCATGCAGCCACAGATATTAAAGTATCAACTTTAAAATGCTGTCTATGTTTTCAGTAAACAACTCACCACATAAGGATTTAACTATTGTTTGATCCAAGCATGGCTTTGGGTCCTTGTCCTTGTGTGCATTTGATGGTTTTCCTGTTAGCGAATGAGTGGCCAACACTTCTCTAGACCATAGCATCTCCATAAGTGTGTATGCAAATACTTTGGCATCCCCACATGTGTCAAAAAAAATTTTCTGGGCCTTCAAAACTCGAATTCCAGGACAAAGCAACACCTGATTGATAGAATATTTATCAGTCATTTAATGAGAAAGAAAACCACAAATTATTTATTATTTGAAATACCAATTACAACAGACAGCATTAAACATCTTAACCATGCAGTAGCATTATGTTTGGGGGAAGGAGGGCACTGTCGTAGATTACAGGCAGTTGAGGAAGGCAAAAAATCCTATATCCAAAGTTGGAACATTTTCCACCAATAGAATTGGTAAACTCTCCCATTGGTACATTTGAGTTTTATCTAAATAAATTGCCAAACACCATCAACTCATTGAAGCTTCGCCCATCATGCTAATGAGCTACATGTAGTTAATGTACACAATTTTCAAATGACTTTGGGCAGACGTTCCTTTTGCCTCCCTCCTCCTTTTCTAAATGGCCTGTTGTTCAAAAGACGATTAGCTTAATCCTGGATCAGTGGAAAATTGAAGAATTGTATGAATTACTAAATGTTTGAATTATATACTTTAAATCCAGGATTACTGCTAATCAGCTCTTGACTCAGTTTTCGCAGTAATTCAGACGTTTTTTCTTTGACTGCACATGTTTGTGTCCAGGGGGGAATTACATATCTGAGTTCCTCAAAGGGGGTAATTATGCCACTAAAAGCTGAATGAATATTTTGCATAAGCCATACCATATTGCTTTCTGTCCCTTCATCACTGGTGTTATCTTCATCACGTTGAGTGTGTTGGGAATCCACCTTGGATATTGCATGTGATGGCATTCTTGAGGACAAAGATGGCGATGAGGCTCGCGAGGTGGAAGACGATGAAGAGGATGAAGATCGTGTAGAAGAGGTTTTCATTGGTTTAATCAATTTTATTGTTTTGGTCAAATCACTTATGGCCTGATTTACATTTGTCAAATCTGTATTCAAAGAAACACAAATAATAATTAATAATTTAACATAAATTAATGCTAACATATAATGTAGATTTGTAACATATTTATAAACCAGACCTTTATAGCCCATTGGCCATTTTAGTATTTTATTTTAGGCTTTAGCGGTAAAGTACTGCTACTGAGATGTACAGTAAATTACAACTGGTAATTCTGGTGGGGTACACAGGGTCAGTTTAGATCATACAGTACAGGATCTATAAATTACAACTTTCAAAATCCTACAAGATCTTACAATACTTTGCCAAAATATTACAAGATCTTGCCAAGATATTACAACACTTTGCCAAGATCTTACAAGAAGTTGCAAAGATCTTGATCTTGCAAAGTCCTACAAGATGTTACAAGATTTTGCCAAGATCTTACGTTACATTATGAGACCTTACGTTACGTTGTGAGATGTTACGTTACGTTGTGATATCTTACGTTACATTGCTATATCTTACGTTACGTTGTGAGATGTTACGTTACGTTATGAGATGTTACATTACGTTGTGATATCTTATCACGTTACGCTGTGATATCTTACGTTACATTATGAGACCTTACGTTACGTTGAGATGTTACGTATATCTTACGTTACGTTGTGATATCTTACCTTACGTTGTGAGATGTTACGTTACATTGTAAAATCTTACGTTACATTGTGAGACCTTACGTCACGTTGCGAGATGTATATGTTGTGATATCTTTTGTACGTTACGTTGTGAGACCTTACCTTACGTTGTCAGATGTTCGGACTCTGCTGACTAGGAAGATCTTATTAGATTTTTTATTAGATTTTTAAAAAATCTCTGCAAGATCTTACAAGATTTTACTAAGATCTTACAAGATCTTGCCAAGATCGTACAAGATCTTGCCAGGAACTTGACAAGATCTCACCAAGATTTTGCTAAGATCTTGCCAAGATTTTGCTAAGATCTTGCCGACATTTTGGAAGATCTTATAAGATCTTGCTAAAATCTCAAACGATTTTTCTTACAAGATCTTACAAGATTTTCCAAGATCATACAAGATCTTACAAGATCTTTACATGGGGATACTTTCTGGAGGGAGATCTGCATGGGGCTTGCTTCCTGGGAATTTGTTAAAATTAAGTCTGGAACATCTAAAGCACAATTTTGTGTATTCTACAAGCAAGCATTTTCATTTCAACGTTTTCAAATGCTCCCGGAACCAGCTTATGTCTCAATTTCAAACATGTCCAATATGATAAAAAATGTGTGCTCAGTGGCCCTTAGTTATTCACATGATCGTGCAATTGATTAATACAGCAGCTGGGAAGAGGTGATGCGTTCAATATACTGAGAAGTACATGCCTTAAGAAAAACACTGGTATGTACCAACCCAACGTATTGTTGGGGAATATAGGCTGATTATCATTAATCCTAGATTTTTAATCTAGGAACTTTTATGTATGAACTTTTAGTTCATCTGTTTGTGAACTATAATTTCTAGGTGATGGTTTCTTTTCAAACTTCACAAAATAAAACTTTTATTAATTCATACTATTGGACAGGTATTCTTATTACCTTTCATGTTTAAAATAACTTGTCGCATATCTTTCATTTCCTGTCGCATATCTTTCACTTCCAGTTGCATATCTTTCACTTCCTGTTGCAATTCTCTGTTTTCCCTACGCAGTTCTAACCACTCCTGTTGATTGCCAACATCTTCACTTGACTCGTCACTATTCTACAATGATGTATTTTAAGATCATGAATGCAAGTAAGCTTCTAGGTACAGGTACATATCACAACACCTCCTTTAAAAATCAACTGGCAGAAATTTAATTAAAAATGTGCTTTGGTAACAAATTAAACAAAGTTTGGTCAGTCAAGAAATACATTTATTTATAATATCAGCTCCAAAAAAAAACTACAATGGGAGTTTGGCAAAGATATGGACAGCTAGACAAAACTTTGTTTTTAGTTCCAAATTTTTAAATATTTACTTACAGATCCATATTCCAAAAAATACAATGTATATTCAGTTCTGTTGGCTTACTGAAAACACAACATTTCTGTTTGATCATGATTGCAATTTAATATTAATATTACATTAATGGTTACTTACAGGTCCGTCACCCAATTTGTATTTATCTTTCACCATGTTCAGCAGGTCATTGCCACGCTTCCTTATTTTAGGCTTCTTGGGTTGAGGCTAAAATAATTTATATGGTAAATAACATATATTATATATACATTTGGAAGTCTTTCGGCCATTTGACGACTATTTCTGTTGAGGACAACCAAAGATCGTTTGTAAACTTTTCCTTGTCTTCATAAATAATCCACGACGTCTCTCTTTCAAGCCTTTATGTTTTATGGCCTGGTGATACTTCGTGGTGTGCTTCCAGACATTTATATGAAACACTTTTTCCTTTTTGTTTATGGGATCTACAGTCTCTTAGGTGATAAGATAACACATTCCACAACAGAATTGGCTGATTCATGTCTGAACAAATTTGTTGTTCAGATGGAAACCTTGTATGGGTTATCTGCGTGCAAGTTCAATGTACACTTACTAACTCACCTGGCAGATGGAGTAAGAAATTGTGGCCCATTGTGGGCTACATCTGCTTTTGTGTTTGAAGCCAACAATCACATGCTGCTGAAGATGTATCATGGCACTCAGCATGTTCCGAGACAAATAAGTGAAACATTTATGCTAGCTCGGAAATTACCCACACTAGCCAGTCACCATTTTAAAGATGAAACCAATCCTGCAGTTGCCCATATGTTTCACAAGTTATCAGGAGCTTATATGCCAGGGAAGAACACCCATGTGGTAGAGGACAACATTACAGGGCTTGGAAATGGAAAGCTTACAGTGTTAACTGCACCACAAGTTGTAGCTGTAATGCAGTTAACAAATTTAGCTGTGAAAAACCGCTCGGCTATTGTGTATGAAAGGTTTGTAGCAAATAACATTTTGTACACAAGTGAGAGTTATCAACGTTCAACTCAACATCACAATTTTGCTGTAAACCTTCAACATCCCGAGTTCAAGTATGGAACTGTTTCTGGCCTTTATGTTGTAAAACCAGAATGTTCTTGCAGCAGTGCTGAATTGCAATATTGTGCCTGTTCCAAGTACAACATCATCCTAGTTAATGTGATGAAGTGCACAAGTCAAGTTTTGTACAAGGATTCAGAGTGCCAAGTCCAATCTGATTTCATGAAAGAAGTTGTCATGGATGCCAGAGTGTTTGGGCTATTTGCTTCAACTGCAATCATGAGGAAATGTATTTCCATTAAATTAATAAATAACATTTTTATGTGCGAATTGCCATGTAGGTTTTATGGTGACTAAATACTGTACATGAACATTGTTAATGAGTGTATTATATTGAAATTAATGTTTATATCTATACTGTATATATTAGTAAATCTGTGGATTAGCATCAAACAAACTACAACAGAAATAGCTTTAGATTTTTCAACTAGTAGCATGATCACTTGTATGTGATCGTTAGAAAGTTCTCAAAAACTATATGAAGTACATTTAAGTGGGTAATATTATTTTCCAAGCCCACTTTAATTTATAAATGTTCAAATATGGGGAAAATGCTCCATCTGTACTTTTTAGCACTGGTTTGACCTTCCACAATGTACAGTAACTGGGTTTGGAAAACTACGTACTACCCGTTTAAATGTCCTTCTTATAGTTAATTGTTTAATAACTTTCTAGCAACAAAGATGACAATTTCCTTAATGGAACTTTAAATTTAACTTTTTTAGAGTATTATGTATTATTTTGTATGTAAATTGTAAGAAAATTTAATTGGAATCTAATATAATTGTAATCTAATATAATTGGAGCAGCCAAAAAACTCGCATTGCAATGATCAATTAAGTAATGTTAATTAACAACACAGTGAATTTCTTGCATAAAAGTGAAAGCTTTCATAATTTCTTGTTCCTATAGGTATTTATATCAAAATTCCTATAGGAATTCCTATAGGAATTACATTTTTTCCAATAGGAAATATTATTCCAATTGGATCCAATTGGAATTCCAATAGGAATAATGATTTCCAATTGGAATTCCAATAGGATCCAATTGGATTTTTTTGTAAGGGTAGTTCATTTTGTGAGGTTTTTGGACAAGTTGCTAGATGTTCTCCTAACTCAATTTCACCGGCTCTAACTCTCATCATCACAAGTTCAATAAAATTGCCAACACCACCTTCTGAATAATGACCAATATCAGGGTGGTATTTAGAGTCATCACGATGGCCACGCAAAGATATTCCAATACGCCCACAAGTAATAATAGTATCTATAATAGGAACAAGTTTCTTTCGGTTTTCAGCAACTGCCTTTCTCATGTCGGTATCAACCATAATTTCAATTGATTGGATTTTACCAGACATGCGTCCAAGAAAAGAGGTGAAAAGTGTACTGTCATGTAAGCCAGTTTTTATTCTATTTCCTAGCCCAGCATGACGTTTGAAAGAGTAAATGGCATCGCTCCATCGATCTAATGGCTCAGAAAACAAATTTTTAATCTTACTGGCTCTTGCATAAAAATGATCCCCGAATAGAACACATGGCAAACAGTAGGCACCATTTGCACTTGGTGAATAACATAGCCATGAAAATTGTTCAAGCCATTCATTCGGAAGCTTCTACCATTAATTTTAGGAAAAGGATATGACTTTAGGAAAAGGATAAAACATTTCTAATAAGATTTTCAATTTCAGAATTGTGCATACCTTTTACTTTTTCCCTGTAGAATGCAACATCAAATTCTTTAGTAGAATTTGATGCACTCAGAAGTGATGAAACACCTGGGTTACTGGTACTACTGCTTGTCTTAACACCAATAGATCTTATTGGAGTTGGAGATTCAGAACTTGTAGCAGGCACCATTTGCACTTGGTGAATAACATTGCCATGAAAATTGTTCAAGCCATTCATTCGGAAGCTTCTACCATTAATTTTAGGAAAAGGATATGACTTTAGGAAAAGGATAAAACATTTCTAATAAGATTTTCAATTTCAGAATTGTTCATACCTTTTACTTTTTCCCTGTAGAATGCAACATCAAATTCTTTAGTAGAATTTGATGCACTCAGAAGTGATGAAACACCTGGGTTACTGGTACTACTGCTTGTCTTAACATCAATAGATCTTATTGGAGTTGGAGATTCAGAAATTGTAGCAGTATTAAGTAGAGCAACATCTACCTGTGGCAATGAAATTTCTGAATGCATATTGGAAGTACTAGGAATATCTGCAGAATCAGATTTAAGTAAATTAGAAGTGGGAGGAAAAAAGCTGGAAATGTTTCGTTTGACATTTTTAGAATTTTTACCAGACTGGAATGAGGTTTTCTTTAGGACTTTGCTTGAGGTTGGATGTTCAGACTGTTTTCTTTTTTGACCGGTTGGACAAAAAAGTAAAGGAATAAAATGATTAGGTTTGAATTTATCACCAGACTTTACCAAACCATCAACACAGAATAGAATATTAATATCATCTACTACTGGTACTGCTTTCAAGGAGAACGAGGTTAACTTTATAATTAAACAATAACTTACACCTATGGTCTCCACAATCTGGATAGTAGAAAATTATATTTCTGTTAAGAACAGAAGAAAGATCAAGAATACAAAGAAAAGATGACCATTAATTATTACCACAATTAACAATATCCTCCTTCACTAGCTCATCCCCAGACAACCCTGAATCTAAGCATTCAATGGAAACTGATAAAGGTAAAAGATTATTTAAACTTCCACCAAAATCTTCCTTAAGCTCAGCAGCAGCAGCCAAGAAACATGGATGGTGTGAATAAAAATTAGCATGGAGGAAAAGCTCAATGCATGTCAGCACTCTCAAATCCTCAACAAGGGTATTGTTACCTACCAATACCAACGAAATGGAGCTGTAAAGACAGTTGCTAGTAGCTTCAGATCTAAATAAATATTTAAAATCAATATTAAATGCCTGAGTAACTGATTTGTGATATGTTCGATCTGTTAATAAATTATATGTTATCTACTACCGTAACATTAAACATTGATAAATATTTATATATATATATATATATATATCGACACGGCCACGTTGATCTGCGTTCTTCGCAATTCAGCCACTGGCTGTAAGTAAGGGTGATTAGCCCTATATATATATATATATATATACCCTTGTGGAAGTTTGAGCACTCTGTGCCCATGCGCACTTCACGCTATCTGAATGTACTTCACCGATGCTTTCCCACATGCGGTTGTCGCCGACGATCGCATGTGTATAAGTAATTGATGAAATTCATTCAGATTGTTCCAAGCTACACTGATGAGCTGTTGTACAGCGAAACACCGTGTCTGTAGATTGAACTATGTACGCTCCTTCACTTCGGTGTTGTTGAGCACTCTGTGAAGTTGCCGTGGGTACCTATTAGCGATAATGCAACGCTCACTACCCTTGTGGAAGTTTGAGCACTCTGTGCCCACGCGCACTTCACGCTATCTGAGTGTACTTCACCGATGCTTTCCCACATGCGGTTGTCGCCGACGATCGCATGTGTATAAGTAATTGATGAAATTCATTCAGATTGTTCCAAGCTACACTGATGAGCTGTTGTACAGCGAAACACCGTGTCTGTAGATTGAACTATATATATATATAGGGCTAATCACCCTTACTTGCAGCCAGTGGCTGAATTGCGAAGAACGCAGATCAACGTGGCCGTGTCGAGGCATATCAAAGGCGCTCCAAGCAGCCGCCAACGACACAGTTCAGACCACGGATAACAGCTAAGATGTTAGGCGTTGATTTTATGGAGGGAGAAAAACCGGAGAACCTGGCGGAAAACCCTCGAAGCACAGGAGAGATCAACTACAACTCTACTCACATGAGTCCAAGTCCGACAACAGGGTCATTCCCAAGCGGTCACCCATCCAAGTACTAACCCCGTCTAACCAGGCTTAACTTTTTTGCGATAGGCAGCGCGCTAACATCACACGCCACCCGTGCTTTGGTGAGAGGCAGTGCGCTAACAGCACATGCTACCCGTGCTATATATATATATATATTTATAATATAACTACTAATGGTATATGAGCTATCTTGCAATCTGATTGGCTGCATTACTAACTGTATATCAGCTCATATACAGCGAGTAGCAAAAAACAAAATGGCGGCGTAGTTTTCTTAAACTATTGCAGATGAAACTGGCTGGTTTTTTCAACGTATAGCTCAGAAAAACTTGAGCTAAGAAGGGGAAACTAACATATTTAACACAAAATACACAACCCAAATGCACAATTTACAAAGTTAAGATGATAAATCCACTTTAAAAACCGTCTTAAGAGTTTACAAAACCCGATTTGAATTGTCAGGTTGACAATAATGTTTTGTCAGACAAATTAAAATCAACAATAATTGAACTAACAACACATATTTATGACTACAACCATAATTATCACTCAGCAAAGTGGGTTTTTGAAGTAATAAATCATTATGGATAAAAACTGTGTTATTCTTTCAGGTTAGAAATATTGAAAAACAACGCGTAATTTTCGCTATTAATTATTAGCTTCTTTGTTCATTTAAAAAGCAAAAGATTCACAACCACGACATATTAAGAAATAAATCACCCACCTTTTGACTTTTCAAAGCTGTTTTTATTCTTCATTCAATCTTTTCAACGTATTTTTTGGCTCGTGAGAGAAAATTCTGAAGCTGTTTTCAAATCAGCAAGAAACTTGAAAACATCAACTACAATACGCATGACGGAAGCTCATATGTGGCGGATATTCAATTAATATAATTTATTGCAATAAATCAACAATTTTGCATTAATTATCATAACATATTTGGATATATTATAAAACAATTATACCACTCGCTCTCGTCGTATGTGATTTCATAGCCAACTCGGCGAAGCGCCTCGTTGGCTATGAGCTCATATACGATTCGAGCTCATGGTATAATTGTTAAATATATATACCCTTGTGGAAGTTTGAGCACTCTGGCCCATGCGCACTTCACGCTATCTGAATGTACTTCACCGATGCTGTCCCACATGCGGTTGTCGCCGACAATCGCATGTGTATAAGTAATTGATGAAATTCATTCAGATTGTTCCAAGCTACACTGATGCGCTGTTGTACAGCGAAACACCGTGTCTGTGGATTGAACTATATATATATATATATATATATATATATATATATATATATATAATAGGTAAACATGAGGTCATATTTCACGACCACGTGGTTAAAATATATCTTCATCGGAGCAAAATTAACAATAAGTTGAAAAGTAAACAGTATTCATTTCAAAATCATGAAAAGAAATGTCCGATAAAATTTAAAGTCGAACTAAACCTTGCCTTAAGAATCAATTGATTGAATTCATATACAAGAGCTCCTGGTTGGCAAGCGTGAAATATGCTAATGCCGCCATGCTGAATAAATATGTCTGAACTCTGAACTCAGACTTAACTAGGATGCAAAATGATATTATACGATATCGAAACTGGACAAAAACACATATATTTAACACTAGACTGTTTGTAGGTTTGAAATGAAACAAGACGGCCTTAACTTACCTTACAGCAGTGCATGACTTTCCTTTCTTTGGTTTGGCATGCTTGGGAATAAATTACTCCGCGCCAAAATTCATGCTCAAGAAGCTCGAAATGCTTCCAATCGCGTTTAAATTTTCCTCGCTTGAAACAAATCGGCGACCGTGTAACCTTGATGACAAATCATCGTAGATTGAAGTATGTCTTCATCGTTGCTGTTAAAAGCAGCTAAAACCCGTTCGAAAACGCTTACCACAGAACTCATGACTGAAACACAGAAGCTTCGATGACGATCGTAGGATGACGATGAATCTAATTACTCAGTATCTCAGCTGACTCAACAATCCATGGTTGCCATGGTGCAGATCCAGCAAAACGCTTGAAATCAACACGAGAGCCAATCAGGTTTGAGGCAAATCCAGCAAAAAAGTGGTTGCTATGGTGCAGATCCAGCAAAACGCTTGAAATCAACGCGAGAGCCAATCAGGTTTGAGGCAGATCCATCAAATTGATCAAACACCAATCATATCTCTCTGCACACGGGGCAAAACTCTCAAAGCAAACGCTGACCACCGGTCATCTCTGCCCGGCGTTTGCTGACTCGCAAACTATGATAAAATAGAAATTGAAACCGGATCTTCGTGATCACTGAAGGCCAAAAGCCAAAGCAGTCGCACCATAACATATTCGAGAAGACTGTTGACATTAAAATATTGTGTGATTGCGCAATTATTCTGGTGATTTTTTACGTCAGTCGCGTGACTGGTCTGATGTATGCTAAATCCACCACTGCTTTTAATCTTAGCCCGCTCTATTTCATGCTTAATATTTCTGGGCCTTATATAAGCAACCATTGGTTTATCCTCAAAAACTTTTCGCATGTCTTCCGATACATGTAAGATTGGCCAAAGCGATTCGACTATTTTAGGCATCCCCGATAAAGCTGGGTGAAAATCTACAACTAACGACATTCTCTTAACTTTTTCTTCCCCCTTACTCTGTGTATCCTGATATTCTTCTAAAAACCTCTTTTAAGAAAATGACCCGTAAGTTCCTTAAAGGTGAATAACAGTCCGTGCTGTGCATGAACCGCCATCTTTGTTTTGGTGGGTCTCACAAACAAGACATTCGTAGATAATTACATGAATATATATATATGAATATATATATACATGAATATATATATATATATCACGAGTAAAATTTGTTCTCAAGCTTTATACTCAGAAAAATGTCTGAGTATCCCTGACGGGATTCGAACGCGCGACCTTCTGATTTCTAGACAGACGCTCTACCGACTGAGCTACTGGGACTCAGACGGTAGTGAGAAGGATAAATCGGTTCGTTTCATGACATGCGAACTTCATACTCGAAGTCACAAACACGTCGGTTGTCTTGTTGTAATGTATATATATATATATATATATATATATATAAATTATAAACAGCGCACACCATAATCCACAATTGAAATCTCCACAGGAATATAAAAGCAAAAAAAAATGGTAGATTTAAAAGCCCAACACGAATATTATGTCTAGCTAAGAAGGCGGCCATTTTGTTCGGAATAGTAACAATTTTAAGCGGTTATTGCATTCTCCTTCCCAGAGCCCACGTTTGTGTTGCCGCGCTAACACATTACCGCTGATTCCCGGGCAAGACAATTTCGTCCTCAGGCCTATCCCCTGCAGGCGCGGATCACAGGTGGTCCAAGCTCAGGTTGTGGTGGGCGCCGTGCGGGCAATTTAACGGTAATATATATGTTTCAAACTTTCAAGTAATAGTCGAGGAGAAGCGAGAAAACTTCGACCACGTAGCAGTAGCACCCCCACTACACAATAGTTTTGACTCCAGATTATAATAGGCTGATACCCATAGAACATTGCTAGGTCAGTCGTACTCACAAATTGTGGCGTTAGTGGCCTTGTACATAGAGGGGGTGGGTGGTCCTTACATTGACAGACTTAAGTGCACATGAAACGAAAATTAAGTTTGTCTTATTTGAAAGAACACTTAGATAGAGTAACATCTTTTGCAGTTTTTCGTTTCGTTGCTTCGTTCTTGAGATATTTCAGTTTGTTTGAAATGTAAATTAAACAACTTGACGTCACATGTGCATAATGAGTTATCAGGAGGTTATATATATTTGCTATTATCAAACATAATCACTTGAAAATTCGACATGTTTGGCGTTGTGAGAGAAACACACGCACATACTTCCTTGCAATTAAGTTTGGTCTAGGTTTCGGTCGTGTTATTTTTTTTAAATTTTTTTTTTGTTGGGGGGGGGGGGGAGGTCGTGATCATTAGTCTCCCGGCCGCGCGATTTTGCTTCACCAAGCCTTGTGAAATCGAGACATGTCATGTGACTATATCTGTGCCTTCTTTTTTTTCGATCGAGTGGTTTGTTTTTGTGTTCTTGCCTGCTTAACGCTTGCTTAGAAGGGTTTGAGATCCGTTGTGCTGCTGGCAGGTATCTTGTTTGTTATTCTGTGTTCACGGGCCCAGAGTCCCCTACAAACTATATTATATCCTTGCTCAAATGCAACAAGCTGATGTTGATGTGCTTTTAGTCACCAATCAGTAAACTGACCAAGATGTTCTGTCTTGATCGAAAATACGCTCAAATCTACAATGCTTTAATACAAATGCAAAAGACCGAAAGACGCCGAGGTTGACTGGAGTCGAACAACGAACAGTACAAATATAGTTTGTCTGGGTCTGGACCGTGGTCTGGGCACTGGTCTGGACCTATAAACAGTGCAGTATATTCTCTTTTTTTTCATTATTCTGTGCTTGTTTATTCTTAATAGCAAGCTTACTGAGTAGAAAGCCTGGGGACAGATCTTCATGCATTCTTCGATGCACCGTGTGTTACTTGTATTTCTCTCAATCTCTTGAGGTTTTGTTGTTTAAAAAAATTGACTTTATCAATATTGTTGCTTGTGAACTCGTTCATTAATTGGTTCATTTACCGTCGGTGATCGTCACTGGTTGACACATGCAATCATGTTGCCTATTGAGGCAAATTATTACACAAAATCACCCAAGCCAAAGTAATAAAATTCATAATTATACAGTAGTGATGTCAAGACCATGACCACCATTACATGTAACTAATCATATTTTCAGTTAACCTTACTTGAAAATTACTGTGTCAAATGCTAAAACTCACTCATTGACTGATTATTAGTTATGTGCTGTTTCTAATTTCAGTAATGTATCAGTGAAATCCAAGCTTGTCCATCCCCCACGGCCAGGTCAATGCTGTGGTTCGCCTCGGCGCTTGGCTCGCTTCGCTCGTGTCCGACCTAAAAACCTCTGGAAGCAGGGTAATGCTGTGGAGCATTTGATTCTTTTAGAAATTTAATAGCACATTTCCATTGGGGTCAGTGGGTAATAATTAATGTGTAACCTTAAACTATGTGATATTTTATGTAGACATTGTGCTAGTGGAATCAAAGGTGCTGAACGTTTTGTCAAATATGTTTGTTTAGAAACTCCAAGTGTGTATGTTTCTCAGAAAATAAACACTGAGTGCCAGTGCACGGGCATCAAATGCACCTGTGTTCAGACACATTCCCAAACCCTAGATGCTTTTGGGCCGCTCCTTGGCACCATATTATATTGGGTCATTCCAGAAAATATCCATACTCCAACCACGGAAGAAATGGCAAATTGTCCTCCCCTCCTTGGACATCCTACAATAATTTAAGCAAACATAGTTAATTTTATCCCTTCCCTTTTTGGATGGCACAAATTTCCTCTGTGGGGGGAGCATGGATCTTTTCTGGGATGACCCATTTTGATGATAATTTTTGGATAAGTTAGAGTATTCGAGAAAAAGTGCTGGGCACCGTGAACACCCTCAGATTGGGCACTTTGCCTGTTTTTTTGCTCGGGTGTAGTGTTCAGGCTCGTGCCTTGGCATTGTGCATGGGCACTCAGTCTGATTACACCACCTTAGCTATTCTCATTGCATTGTGGGGCAATTTTGTAAACAGTTTTAATGCAAGTACTGTAATGAAGTACAGCTAACTGCAGTTACTTTAGAAATAGTCACAGAATGCAACAAATAAAACTTAGGCTGCTCCCCAGACCATTGTACTTCAAATAAGACAATATATGGAAGACCTCATTTGATTTGTCAAAAAATTATGTTAGATGTGCTAAAGTATACTTTAATTTTACATCTTAATACTTGCAAATTGAAAATTATACCTAACAATCGAAATAGCTTTCAGAGTCTCAGTGCAGTTCTAGTCTACATAACTACATTGCATAACTACACTCGGAAAAAAAAAATTGTACTTAATTTTAACAAACGCTTATATGCACGCTTTTGTGCTGTTCGTGCACAGGCTACGCCAAAGTTGCACCGATCCGTAGCCCGAGTGAACGCGTAAGCAGGCGTCTTGTTTTATAAATATGGTATATATAACACAGTAAACAAATATACTGTATGCAAAACCTCATTAATAATTCATGAGGAAAATAATAATAGTGAGATTTTTTCAAAATCATTGCACATCAGTGAATTGCGATTCTGTTACAATAATATAAAAATTTAACAAGGTTGAAAAAAATTACATTTAAAAGGAGACTTGATACATCATATTATCAGTAGAAATACAAAAATTGGAATTCGAAAGATTATGTGTAAGTATATAATGTAGCTATAATATATTATAGTATAATATAAAAATTTATAGAATAAAAAGGCTAAACACATGCAGTGGACTAGTTATTATTACACATCGTTGGAAAAAAACTTTGTTTAAAACGTTCAGTACGACACTTATATAAAGATGGTCTATTACTATTACGTAGTGAGCGGCCGTGAATACTGACCCTCGTCGGAGGAATGAGGTGGTGTAAAGGTGAGCTGGGAAAACAGATCTTGTTAAAGACTTTCTCGCATATCTTAAAACGCCTTTCACTAAGTTCGATGCAGCCAGAGGTAGCGTGCTTCTGTGTAGTGCAGCTTTGGGTACATGATTTTAAACGCACGTTTCGGTAAAGCCTCGAGTTTATCCGATAAATAGACTGGTAAGGACGTATTCCAAACTGGAGAACAATATTCAAGCACTGAGCGAATGATGGCAAAATATATCTTCATGCTCGGACATATTACCCTGGATTATCCAAAGCAGCTAACCAGTTATGGACAAGGTCTAGTAAACAATAGGTTGTGGAAAAGCCTTTCAAACTGCCAAATTGCTGGGTGTCGATATGTTGGCCAATATCTTCTAACATCCACTGAACCACGAAGTCCTCCAGTACTTTAACCAAAATAGCTGTGAGAGATATTGGTCTAGTATCTCCCTCACTAGAGGGTTGACGTACTTTAGGTACTGGTGTAATATTGGAATCTTTCCAAAGTGCTGGAACTACACCCGATGAAAGAGAACTGTTAAATATAGTAGTAACAGGGTCAGCCAATTCGTAAGCAATATAATAATACAATATAATAAGCAATATAATAATTTAATAGCCTTTGGCGTTCTGCTGCATGAAGACAATCAAAACAAACATGTGTGACATTTTACCAGTTTAAAACTAAATTACTACTGATTATTGTTGAAGCCATTTTATTTTCTGTGCTGGGATCCAATCAACCTCGTCCCCAGGGCGTTTGAGGAAGGAAGCGAGCAGGCCGATCAAACGCCCTGGCAAAGGCTGGAATCACGTGAGAAAATATTCCAATATATTTGGAAAATTTTCCCGCTAGATTGACCACCGGGCTTCCGGTCTATGTACGTCAGCTTATATATTTGAATGAACTAAATCATTAAATAAGCCGTTGTACAAGTCAACACAATTTATTGTTTCTACAAGAAATCCAACATGCTAAATTAGCTCAAAATAACCTTAACACACTGAAATAAACAAATACACTTGCCTGAGTTGTTTGTGGTGAGTTTGCGATGATATGTTGGTTAGGTTTGGTGATCGCTCCAGAATAACAACCCGTCAATATTATTATATTACGGGTTGGTCTGCAGCAATCACGAAACTCTTCAAACCAACATATCATCGCAAATTCGCCACAAACAACAACCCAGGCAAGTGTATTTTGTTTATTTCAGTGTGTTAAGGTTATTTTGAGCTATTTTAGCATGTTGGATTTCTCGTAGAGACAATAAATTGTGTTGACTTGTACAACGGCCTATTTAATGAATTCAGTTCATTCAAATATTTAAGCTGACGTACATAGACCGGAAGTCCGGTGGTCAATCTGGCGGGAAAATTTTCCAAATATATTGGAATATTTTCTCACGTGATTCCAGCCTTTGCCAGGGCGTTTGATCGGCCTGCTTGCTTCCTTCCTCAAACACCCTGAGGTCGAGGTTGACGTCCAGTTGCATTCATCCGACTCCAGGAACCACAGTCAATTTCAGCCAAATTCTCTGGAAATTTCTCTGGGTGTTCTTTAATTGCTGACAACCAGTAAGAGCGCATATTACCATAGAAAACAAAGAGCTCTTCACGCTTTTTGGTAGATGAAAAATCCTTTGCAGCCAATAACACGGGTTGATGTTTTTCGCGTTTGTAGGACACAGTGGCGAGTTTCTCAGCATCGTCATTAACTCTTTTCCAGTCTTCGTTATGGATCTCTGTGAATTTTCTTTTTCTACTCATCTCTTGCACATCTTGCAGTGATTCCAGAACGTGTTTCTGATTGGCAAATCGTCCGTAGTAGTTTGCTTCTTCTAAATCTGCATCAAACCATATTTTCCCCGCATATCCTGCATCAATGGCATAGAGTCTCGAACTGTTGGAAGAATCTAGTTCCGCTTGGGTAGTGCATGGCATATGTACATACATTTGGTTATCAGTGGGTGGGATTTGATAAATTGGTCACCCTGTTGACTTTCGTGATAGTGCTATAACCGGTCATGGATGGTCATGGAATTAGTAGCTCCGTGGAATCTTCTGATTATTGCCTAAAGTTTCCTGTTGCCCAAGTCTTCCACCTCGATAAAGATGGTAGTGAACGATAAATTTGAGATATGATGGAATACGTTTCAAATGGGTTAACGACTTTGATTCTTTAAAGCAGTTTGTGGAAGCTTGTCGCCTGGGAGGAAAGTGGACTTCGCCAGGCGGAGGGTCGAAGCAGTTTAGAGGTACAGGCATTGTTGTGGTAATGACATGGTATTATGGAAAACAAAACAGTTTGGTGTTTCATGGTAAAGATGGAAACCGGCTGCGGGAGCAATGTCTTCATCTCTGCCAGACAAGAGACCCAACCAAACCGAATACAGTTGGTAATCGTCACGAGTCAAAGGGCACTTGTACTATTTATGAGGAAACACCAACTAACTTTCCTGATGATGAATCCAAACATCAATCGGAATACAGTAGACAAGAAGATAAAAGTAAGGTGAGCGTAAACTCCTTTCAATATAGTTCATCGCCAGTTGTTAATTGTGGGTGTTCGTGCCGAGTTATCGCCGCCATTATGCAAAAGAATATTGAGTCAAAGTTATACTCAGCAAATGAGAAATCGTTGAGAGAGGGAAATGAAATAAATTGTCTTAAACGCGAGTTGCAAAATGAGAAAGAGAAAAGTATGAAGCTTGAAGCTGATCTCGCCCAGTTCGTGACAGGAAAAAATACTGAATACAAGGAACTAAGAAATGCTATCAGCTCCCTTGAGAACAAAATCATAAAATATGAGTAGATAATTAAATCCCTTAGATGTGCTCTCAAACTAATTATGCATGGAAATCATAATAGTTTAAATCAAGAGCCCTTGAAAACGGGAAATAATCGAGACCAAAGTAGCCAAACTGATACAGCCTCTGAGAATAAATTATTAGGTGGAAAGAAAGCAGTAATCAAACCCCATGACCATGAAGTCCTACAACACTTACACTGCCAAAGCTATTCTGGCAACCCTGCACAGTTTTCTAAAGTAACGACAAAGGTCGAAGATCTATCACAACCTGACCAATGCCAAAAACGGGAGGGTACAAGGGCCAGAGATGTAAATAATGCAAATAATCCAAACGAAAAGCTTGAAAACAAACCAGTAACGAGTAAGGTATATAGGAATACCGCTTTCCTATATCGTAAGAAGGAGAAATGGACTGTAAATCAACAAACGAAGAAAATCCAGAATACAAGTAGCGTTAATCCTAAGGTGACGCCTCCTCAACGATCACCTCGCCAAAGTCAGGATAAATGTAATATATCTTCGGTGGTCACGATTGGAAGATTGTTTTGTAATGACGCCGGTGGCTCAAAATTTCCGAAAGAAAGGTCGATACTAAACCATTTACGATCCCTACCTTTATGAACTATCCAAGAAGTCACTGAATCTCCTGAGTATCCTATTAGTACAAGGATAACAAACCGACTTATTTCGAAACCTATTAAGCAATCTTCCTACCCTTTTCCATTATACACTACCCATCGTAAATCACAAGCAAAAACCACTCGTCTGCACACCTACCAGGCCCTCATCCCAATAACCCTGAGGTCTACAGAATCACCAAGTAATAATCTTCCTTCTATATTAATGACTAATGTAAGGTCCTTAAAGTAAAAAAATGATGAGCTTGACGCAGTTGCTCAGTTGCTCAGATAAACAGTATTTCCTTAATATCTATTACTGAGAGTTAGCTAACCCCGATAAGGCAATCGATATCCCTAATTTTATATTGGTGAGGAAGGATAGACTAAATTGTAATAAAAGTGTGGGCGGTGGAATTTGTGCTTACATACATTATTCAATTCCTGCAGAAAGACTAACTAGTCTTGAATCACCTGGTCTTGAGACCTTCTGGATCCATCTTAAACCGTTTCGTCTCCCACGTTATACTTCCACAATTCTATTTGGAGTACTCTCACCCACCGTCGTCAAAAGCAGAAGATTATTCTTGATTATTCTCACTGGTGATTTTAACCCCAACAGTACTAATTTAAAACTGTCCACTATAACAAGAGGTTCCGCTTTGACACAGCTGGTGAAAGTTCCAACAAGAGGTAAAAAAATATTAGACTGGTGCCTTGTAAACAAACCCAAACTTTTCAGCAAACCATTACAACTCCCAAATATTGGTAGAAGCGACCATTTCTCAGTTCTTATTAATCCAATAGAAATGGATCGAACGAAAATAACTGGAAAAAGAAGGCCTACCTTTAAGAGAGAAATGAAAGATAGCAACATACGTGCTTTCGGTAGATGGATATGTAACAAATGATGCTGTGACGTTGTCGATCAGGATAGTTGTGAAAATAATTCAAGCTCTTTTATGATGAGATAATGAATTCCGTAAATACACTCCTACCTTTGAAGAAGCAAAAAACATGCACTCAGGATAAACCATGGATCTCAAACAAGTTGAAATCCTTAATTTCTAAGAGACAAACATCACTTGCAAAATATGGAAAACAGTCCCATGTATTTAAAATCTGGCGTAATAAAGTACAATGGGAGGTTAGAACCTGCAAAGAAGCGTACTATAAGAACAAAGCTCATAAATTAAAGACCACAACATCTCCAAATGGTGGAAAGAAGTTAGAAAGCTTGGCTGTAATTCAAGTCAAATGGAATGGCCTGAACAATTGTTGGGTGATGCAGCTTCTACTATAAATGAATTAGCTGAGAACATTAACAACTACTTCATGAATTTGTCCGCGGATTTCAACCGCTAGAGCCGTGTCCAAGTAACTATCCAACTATAGAGTGTACATCTGATATATTGGTTGACTCGCATAAAGTGTACATTGCCTTAAAGAAAATTAAATGTCACAAATCACTTGGATCCGATAATATCTCCAACAGGATACTTAGAGACTTTGATTTTGAATTATCGCCAGTTTTATCCGACATTTATAATACTACCCTGAGACAAGGAAGAATACCGGAACTACTAAAGTCATAATTTGTCTCTCCTATTCCCAAATGTATGCCACCGAAAACCATAGAAGACCTCCGTCCAATATCACTGACGCCCCAAATAGCAAAAATAATGGAGAGTTTTACTTTGGAATCTCTATTGAGTGACATTAGCTCTAAGATTGATCCATATCAATTTGCAATTAAAGGCCGCTCGACAACACAAGTGCTAGTCTTCTTATTACACAATCTCCTAGAAGCTCTCAATAGAGGTGGTTGCACAGTTCGAGCATTCTTTGCCGACTTTAGTAAAGGATTTTATTTAGTTGATCATAATATCTTATTACCGAGTTAGAAAAATTAGAGGTGCGTCCTCCAATAGTAAGGTGGATCAGGGCCTTTTTAACGGGGAGAAAACAATGTGTACGTATTCGTGATTCGACCCCAAGGCACCAAATTGGGTCCCATCCTATTCGCTGTGTTGGTAAACAGCCTAATTCAGGATTGGAATTTTAGAATTAAATTTGTGGACGATTTAACCACCATTGAAATAATTCCTAGATGTTCACCGAGTATAACGCCGTTTTTGGTCAACGATATTTACAACTATGCTATACAAGATGTATGCGATTAAATCCAAAGAAATGCAAAGAGATGGTTATCGATTTCCTTCAATATAGATTACCATTTCATGACTTACTACGATATGGAGAATCTACTATAGGAACGGTTACCTCGTACAAATTACTAGGTGTCTATATAAGTAGCGATCTATCTTGGAACTTCCACTGCGAGTATATATATCATCAAGAAAGCTAACAAGAGACTTTATATCCTGCGTATATTACGAAAGGCATGTATCGGGTGTCCACAACTTGTAACGGTATATTGCAGTTTAGTCAGACCAATTCTCGAGTATGCAGCCCCAGTGTGGTATGCAATCCCTGACTACTTAAGTGCCAAAATAGAAAGGGTACAAAAGAGAGCAATGAAAATAATTGATCCTGATACCTCATATGAAGAGTCACTGATTAGAGCTGGTCTCGAAACATTAGTTAAGAGAAGAGACGATATATGTAAGAAATTTGCAAAAGACAATAAATTAACTGGACCTCTTAAACAACTTTTTAACTATAATAATTGTACTAGTACTAGTCATACATATAACTTGAGACCAGCAAGTGATTCTACTTTTACAAACTTTAAAAAACTGATAGATTTTCAAATTTTATAACATGTAAATATTAATATTACCTTTATATACTTGAATACAAGTGGCATGCATGGTTCACTTTCATAAATTTACAAAAACTTATAGATTTTAAATTCCATAACTTGTAAGTATTATCATCCTATAACCTGTAAATTTTGTCCTACCTATGAATATTGTATTAACTCGTAATTCAGCTATGCTGCAAAGAGTTTAAATAAACACATATTATTATTATGATCATCGGAGGACCTTGCATTAGTTGACAGCCAGGTTCGTTCTGGGTGTTGTTCACCTGGCACGTTATTTATTGCAACCTTTTCGTTGAAAGTGCCAGATCTCAGGTTCCATGGCATCTAAGGCGATGCTCTCATCTCCTCCGGCAGGCGAAACATTCCGACTTTGTTCCCCATTGCATCTTTTATGGCATCCTCCATGTTTTCCATCTCGTCGTCGTCGACGTAGAGGTTGACCAGGCGCCTTCCGTAGTGGTCGAGTTCGGTGTGCCGCACTGCCTTGGAAATGTCCTTACTCTTGGCCTCCATGAAAATTCGTTCATGCTCAAAAATGATTTGTCGAACAGCGCGAGAGCTTCGATTCCAATGTGAACTTTCCTAAAAACACATTTGATTTGCCATCGTGCCGTGAAAAACTAAAAGCAGTGTTTATTTCTGGTGCATCATGTCCCATTTCTGAAGCTAATTGTTGAACCGTGTGTCCATAACTGCTTGATCTGGGGGTCGGAACCTTCTGGAATAAAGACTTCTCCACTGTCAGCATAAAAAAAATGAATATTCTCTCTAAAGAGGTGCATGTGACGCCTTGCAACCCGTGGTAGTTCAAGGCATTTGTTCCACATTGTCGGGCTTGCTTCTGTGATGTCGCGAACTGCTGAGAGAGAGTGCATGTATGCTGTCGTTAGTGCCTGGACTTTCGTAGGGGTTGTAGTGCAGAAGGTTGGTGGAGAGAACTTGGGTGTGCTGACATAGAAATACAGTGCCTTCTGCAGGGAGGAAGCACTCAAGCACTTCAAGCGTGCTCATATACTTCTTATGCTTGGGTCTATCACTTCACACTGAATTGGTCTGTCCTTGAGTGATGTTTTTTTCCCTGCCGTGTTGTATTCACGACATCTGTGGTAAAAACGAGCAAGGGGAATTTACTTATTGACTGAGTCTGTACTAGTAAAATATCGGATGGCAATTTTTAATACACTATTTCACTAGCACAAATAGTTAATTTTATGACGAAACACCTTGTGAGCGTTCCATAAAGATTAAACAAGGTGTTAGACAACATCAATAGTTTACATAAACCTAAATAGAAAATCAATTCTGCATTGTTTAACACTTTGAGGCCTGGTGCTCTCCCTGTGCTGAATAAAATGGTCTGGTGTTAGCCAGAATAAAATACTAAAGACTCGTCTTCAGGCTTCAAAGTGTTTAATACTTCAACTTTCTATTCCAAATAGGAGTTTTTCAAAATTTTAAGATTTTTTGAGCACCCCAGCCCTACGAGAAAATTTTGAGATTTTTTGACCACCCCGGCCCTGCGACTAAATTTTGAAATTTTTTGACCACTCGGGACTTGTGACGAAATTTTGAGAGTTTTTTAAAGACTCCGGACCTGCGATGAATTTTTGAGATTTTTTTACCACCCCGGCCCTACGACGAAATTTTGAGATTTTTTGAGCACCCCACCCCTACGACAAAATTTTGAGATTTTTTGACCACCCCGGCCCTGCGACTAAATTTTGAGATTTATTGACCACCCCGGCCCTACGACGAAATTTTGAGATTTTTTGACCACTCCGGACTTGCGACGAAATTTTGAGATTTTTTAACGACTCCGGAACTGCGACGAATTTTTGAGATTTTTTTACCACCCCGGCACCGCTACAAATTTTTGAGTTTTTTTGACCACCCCGGCCCTGCGACAAAATTTTGAGATTTTTTGACCACTCCGGCCCTGCGACAAAATTTTGAGATTTTTTGACCACTCCGGACTTGCGACGAAATTTTGAGATTTTTTGACCACTCGGGACTTGTGACGAAATTTTGAGAGTTTTTAAAGACTCCGGACCAGCGATGAATTTTTGAGATTTTTTTACCACTCCGGCCCTGCGACAAAATTTTGAGATTTTTTGACCACTCCGGACTTGTGACGAAATTTTGAGATTTTTTAAAGACTCCGGACCTGCGATGAATTTTTGAGATTTTTTTACCACCCCGGCACCGCTAGAAATTTTTGAGTTTTTTTGACCACCCTGGCCCTGTGACAAAATTTTGAGATTTTTTGAGCACCCCAGCCCTACGACAAAATTTTGAGATATTTTGACCACCCCGGCGCTGCGACTAAGTTTTGAGATTTATTGACCACCCTGGCCCTGCGACAAAATTTTGAGATTTTTTGACCACTCCGGACTTGCGACGAAATTTTCAGATTTTTTAACGACTCCGGACCTGCGACGAATTTTTGAGATTTTTTTACCACCCCGGCACCGCTAGAAATTTTTGAGTTTTTTTGACCACCCCGGCCCTGCGACAAAATTTTGAGATTTTTTGATCACCCCAGCGCTACGACAAAATTTTGAGATATTTTGACCACCCCGGCGCTGCGACTAAATTTTGAGATTTATTGACCACTCTGGCCCTGCGACAAAATTTTGAGATTTTTTGACCACTCCGGACTTGCGACGAAATTTTCAGATTTTTTAAGGACTCCGGACCTGCGACGAATTTTTGAGATTTTTTTACCACCCCGGCACCGCTACAAATTTTTGAGTTTTTTTGACCACCCCGGCCCTGCGACAAAATTTTGAGATTTTTTGACCACTCCGGCCCTGCGACAAAATTTTGAGATTTTTTGACCACTCCGGACTTGCGACGAAATTTTGAGATTTTTTGACCACTCGGGACTTGTGACGAAATTTTGAGATTTTTTGACCACTCCGGCCCTGCGACAAAATTTTGAGATTTTTTGACCACTCCGGACTTGCGACGAAATTTTGAGATTTTTTGACCACTCGGGACTTGTGACGAAATTTTGAGAGTTTTTAAAGACTCCGGACCAGCGATGAATTTTTGAGATTTTTTTACCACTCCGGCCCTGCGACAAAATTTTGAGATTTTTTGACCACTCCGGACTTGTGACGAAATTTTGAGATTTTTTAAAGACTCCGGACCTGCGATGAATTTTTGAGATTTTTTTACCACCCCGGCACCGCTAGAAATTTTTGAGTTTTTTTGACCACCCTGGCCCTGTGACAAAATTTTGAGATTTTTTGAGCACCCCAGCCCTACGACAAAATTTTGAGATATTTTGACCACCCCGGCGCTGCGACTAAATTTTGAGATTTATTGACCACCCTGGCCCTGCGACAAAATTTTGAGATTTTTTGACCACTCCGGACTTGCGACGAAATTTTCAGATTTTTTAACGACTCCGGACCTGCGACGAATTTTTGAGATTTTTTTACCACCCCGGCACCGCTAGAAATTTTTGAGTTTTTTTGACCACCCCGGCCCTGCGACAAAATTTTGAGATTTTTTGAGCACCCCAGCGCTACGACAAAATTTTGAGATATTTTGACCACCCCGGCGCTGCGATTAAATTTTGAGATTTATTGACCACCCTGGCCCTGCGACAAAATTTTGAGATTTTTTGACCACTCCGGACTTGCGACGAAATTTTCAGATTTTTTAAGGACTCCGGACCTGCGACGAATTTTTGAGATTTTTTTACCACCCCGGCACCGCTACAAATTTTTGAGTTTTTTTGACCACCCCGGCCCTGCGACAAAATTTTGAGATTTTTTGACCACTCCGGCCCTGCGACAAAATTTTGAGATTTTTTGACCACTCCGGACTTGTGACGAAATTTTGAGATTTTTTAAAGAGTCCGGACCTGCGATGAATTTTTGAGATTTTTTTACCACCCCGGCCCTGCGACTAAATTTTGAGATTTATTGAGCACCCCAGCCCTGCGAGAAAATTTTGAGATTTTTTGACCACCCCGGCAATGCGACAAAATTTTCAGATTTTTTGACCACCCCGGGCATGTGTCAAAACTTTAAGATTTCTTCGCCACTTCGGCCCTGGGACAAAATTTTGAGATTTTTTACCACCCCGACAATGCAACAAAATTTAGAGATTTTTTGACCACCCCGGCCCTGCGACAAAATTTTGAGGTTTTTTTACCACCCCGGCCCTGCGACAAAATTTTGAGTTTTTTTTACCACCCCGGCCCTGCTACGAAATTTTGAGATTTTTTGACCACCCCGGCCCTGCGACTAAATTTTGAGATTTATTGACCACTCCGGACTTGCGACGAAATTTTGAGATTTTTTAACCACTCCGGACCTGCTACGAAATTTTGAGATTTTTTTACTACCCCGGCACCGCTACAAAATTTTGAGATTTTTTGACCACCCCGGCGCTACGACAAAATTTTAGAGATTTTTTTACCACCCCGGCCCTGCGACCCTATTTTGAGATTTTTTGACCACTCCGGACTTGCGAGGAAATTTTGAGATTTTTTTACCACCCCGGCACCGCTACAAATTTTTGAGATTTTTTGACCACCCCGGCCCTGCGACAAAATTTTGAGTTTTTTTGACCACCCCGGCCCTGCGACAAAATTTTGAGATTTTTTGACCTCTCCGGACTTGCGACGAAATTTTGAGAATTTTTAACGAATCCGAACCTGCGACGAATTTTGAGATTTTTTTACCACCCCGGCACCGCTACAAATTTTTGAGTTTTTTTGACGACCCCGGCCCTGCGACAAAATTTTGAGATTTTTTGAGCACCCCAGCACTGCGAGAAAATTTTGAGATTTTTTGACCACCCCGGCCCTGCCACTAAATTTTGAGATTTATTGACCACTCCGGACCTACGACGAAATTTTGAGATTTTTTGAGTACTCCGGACTTGCGACGAAATTTTGAGATTTTTTAACCACTCCGGACCTCCTACGAAATTTTGAGATTTTTTTACCACCCCGGCACCTCTACAAAATTTTGAGATTTTTTGACCACCCCGGCCCTGCGACTAAATTTTGAGATTTGTTGACCACCCCGGCCCTGCGACAAAATTTTGAGATTTTTTGACCACTCCGGACTTGCGACGAAATTTTGAGATTTTTTAACCACTCCGGACCTGCGACGAAATTTTGAGATTTTTTTACCACCCCGGCACCGCTACAAATTTTTGAGATTTTTTGACCACCCCGGCCCTGCGACAAAATTTTGAGTTTTTTTGACCACCCCGGCCCTGCGACAAAATTTTGAGATTTTTTAACCTCTCCGGACTTGCGACGAAATTTTGAGAATTTTTAACGAATCCGGACCTGCGACGAATTTTGAGATTTTTTTACCACCCCGGCACCGCTACAAATTTTTGAGTTTTTTTGACAACCCCGGCCCTGCGACAAAATTTTGAGATTTTTTGAGCACCCCAGCACTGCGAGAAAATTTTGAGATTTTTTGACCACCCCGGCCCTGCCACTAAATTTTGAGATTTATTGACCACTCCGGACCTACGACGAAATTTTGAGATTTTTTGACTACTCCAGACTTGCGACGAAATTTTGAGATTTTTTAACGAATCCGGACCTGCGACGAATTTTGAGATTTTTTTACCACCCCGGCACCGCTACAAATTTTTGAGTTTTTTTGACAACCCCGGCCCTGCGACAAAATTTTGAGATTTTTTGAGCACCCCAGCACTGCGAGAAAATTTTGAGATTTTTTGACCACCCCGGCCCTGCCACTAAATTTTGAGATTTATTGACCACTCCGGACCTACGACGAAATTTTGAGATTTTTTGACTACTCCAGACTTGCGACGAAATTTTGAGATTTTTTAACCACTCCGGACCTCCTACGAAATTTTGAGATATTTTTACCACCCCGGCACCTCTACAAAATTTTGAGATTTTTTGACCACCCCGGCCCTGCGACTAAATTTTGAGATTTGTTGACCACCCCGGCCCTGCGACAAAATTTTGAGATTTTTTGACCACTCCGGACTTGCGACGAAATTTTGAGATTTTTTAACCACTGCGGACCTGCGACGAAATTTTGAGATTTTTTTACCACCCCAGTACCCCTACAAATTTTTGAGATTTTTTGACCACCCTGGCCCTGCGACAAAATTTTAAGATTTTTTGACCACCCGGGTCCTGCGACAGAATTTTGAGATTTTTTGACCACCGCGGCCCTGCCACAAAATTTTCAGATTTTTTGACAACACCGGCCCTGCAACTAAATTTTGAGATTTATTGACCACCCCGGCCCTGCGACAAAATTTTGAGATTTTTTTACCACGCTTCGAAATGTTAAAGAGATAGGTTTTAACACTTTGAGGCCTGGAGCTCTGCCTGTGCTGAATAAAATCGTCTGGCGTTAGTTAAAGACTCGTCCTCAGGCTTCAAAGTGTTAAAGAGGTAGGTTTTAACACTTCTCCCTGTTCTGAATAAAATCGTCTGGCGTTAGCCAGAATAAACCTTAAAGACTCGTCCTCAGGCTTCAAAATGTTAAAGAGATAGGTTTTAACACTTTGAGGCCTGGACCTCTCCCTGGGCTGAATAAAATCCTCTGGCGTCAGTCAGAATAGAATAAAGTTTAAAGACTCGTCCTCAGGCTTCAAAGTGTTAAAGAGGTAGGTTTTAACACTACTCCCTGTCCTGAGTAAAATCGTCTGGCGTTAGCCAGAATAAACCTTAAAGACTCGTCCTCAGGCTTCAAAGAGTTAAAGAGATAGGTTTTAACACTTTGAGGTCTGGTCCTCTCCCTGGGCTGAATAAAATCCTCTGGCGTCAGTCAGAATAAACTTAAAAGACTCGTCCTCAGGCTTCAAAATGTTAAAGAGATAGGTTTTAACACTTTGAGGCCTGGACCTCTGCCTGTGCTGAATACAATCGTCTGGCATTAGCCAGAATAAACCTTAAAGACTCGTCCTCATTCTTCAAAGTGTTAAAGAGATAGGTTGTAACACTTTGAGGTCTGGACCTCTCCCTGTGCTGAATAAAATCGTCTGGCGTTAGCCAGAATAAACTTTAAAGACTCGTCCTCAGGCTTCAAAGTGTTAAAGAGGTAGGTTTTAACACTTCTCCCTGTTCTGAATAAAATCGTCTGGCGTTAGCCAGAATAAACCTTAAAGACTCGTCCTCAGGGTTCAAAGGGTTAAAGAGATAGGTTTTAACACTTTGAGGCCCGGACCTCTCCCTGTGCTGAATAAAATCGTCTGGCGTTAGGCAGAATAAACTTTAAAAGCTTCAAAGTGTTAAAGATATATGTTTTAACACTTTGAGGCCTGGACCTCTCCTGTGCTGAATAAAATCGTCTGGCGTTAGCCAGAATAAGCCTTAAAGACTCGTCCTCACGCTTCAAAGTGTTAAAGCGATAGGTTTTTACACTTTGGGGCCTCGACCTCTCCCTGTGCTGAATAAAATCGCCTGCGTTAGCCAGAATAAACTTTAAAGACTCGTCCTCAGGCTTCAAAGTGTTAAAGAGGTAGGTTTTAACACTTCTCCCTGTCCTGAATAAAATCGTCTGGCGTTAGCCAGAATAAACCTTAAAGACTCGTCCTCAGGCTTCAAAATGGTAAAGAGATAGGTTTTAACACTTTGAGGCTTGGACCTCTGCCTGTGCTGAATAAAATCGTCTGGCGTCAGCCAGAATAAACCTTAAAGACTCGTCCTCAGGCTTCAAAGAGTTAAAGAGATAGGTTTTAACACTTTGAGGCCTGGACCTCTCCCTGGGCTGAATAAAATCCTCTGGCGTTAGTCAGAATAAACTTTAAAGACTCGTCCTCAGGCTTCGAAATGTTAAAGAGATAGGTTTTAACACTTTGAGGCCTGGAGCTCTGCCTGTGCTGAATAAAATCGTCTGGCGTTAGTTGAAGACTCGTCCTCAGGCTTCAAAGTGTTAAAGAGGTAGGTTTTAACACTTCTCCCTGTTCTGAATAAAATCGTCTGGCGTTAGCCAGAATAAACCTTAAAGACTCGTCCTCAGGCTTCAAAGTGTTAAAGAGGTAGGTTTTAACACTTCTTCCTGTTCTGAATAAAATCGTCTGGCGTTAGCCAGAATAAACCTTAAAGACTCGTCCTCAGGCTTCAAAGAGTTAAAGAGATAGGTTTTAACACTTTGAGGCCCGGACCTCTCCCTGTGCTGAATAACATCGTCTGGCGTTAGCCTGAATAAACTTTAAAGACTCGAGTAGATAACCCCCCCCCATATAGTGTCCAAAGGGATGCCGCCTCATTAATATTCAGCGTGACTCACGCACCGTGACTCACGCATGACTCACGCCTGTGACATGATTGGGCAAGATTGGAATAATTATAGTATACATGAAGCTATATAAGCTCGGACATTACGATGTTAGGATTACACCTGGTCTGGTCATCTGTACTTGTTCGAGACTTTAGAGAAGGATTGGAACGTTTTTGAAAGCATTAGAAATTCTACCGTCGCACAATGGAATGTTTACACGGTGAACCTGCATCTTCGACAATTACACAGAAGGGTACGTTTTGGTTTTGTGGACAGAAACCTAGTTGCGAGTTCTTTTGCCCAGAAGAAGATTGCTACATGTTTGGAAAAGCCGTAGCCTCCTTCCATGAAAGTGGATGTATACATCCAAGGTGCTATGGCCATGGACGACTAGCACAAATGCGAATGGTTAAAGATAAGATGAAGGAAAGTTACGGGAGACCATACTTTGTTTGCTGCGAACGAGGAAATCCCTGTTCGTTTTGGCAATGGGCTGATGTCTTCGAGGGTATCAAACCAATGTGTCGACATGGTCTGATTTGTCGTACTAGCAAAGTCAAGAAAGAGGGTGACAACCAAGGTCGTCTGTTTTACTCGTGTCCCAACGAGAGAGAAAACTGCTGTGACTTTTTCGAATGGAAACCGGAAGAAGATCCCCTTGAACCATTCTCCACTGTTCTGTTTAGTATGCCACCATCTTACAGATATACAGTCAAAAAGACTGGAGAGACATTCACGAGCCATGAAACTGATCATAAGAAAGCCTACGAAAAGTACCTTTTTCAAAAGTCGGTAAATGACTTGACTATAGACTTGGAAAAACTGAACATTTGCTGAACATGTATAATTTTGTATTCTAATTATCTATCTAATAAATATATGTTTATACCGGACTCTTTTGTGATTCATTTATCTCCAACTTTGGTCGTGTGAACACTAATTGTTATAGACCAATACGCATACGCTATGGATACAATTTTTGATGAATTAAAACAACATAACATTGATATCGATAAAGATACGTTATCATTTTATATTCAGACATGTCTTGACGATCATCGACACCTGTTTGATAGTTTTAGCGATCAATTAGATCGTGTGAACCTTCATCATATCTATGAAGAAATGGATCTAAATAATTTTGGAAGAATAGTCGCTTATCTCGCTTTCGTGTACAGAGTTAGCGATTCGTACGATAACCAAACGGTTCGAGATGCCGTTCGACGAACGGTGAATGATTTCCACAACGTAGATTTATCACAATACAAGAGGCGTAAGAATTCTTCGTTACGAATGCTTGGTCAACTGTTCCAGAGATTAATATATGCATATATCGCCTGAGTGTATATATATATTGCGTCGTTGCCTTTTTTCATTCATTTACCTCTAACCTTAATTGTGTGAACATGACTTGCTGTGGCGGTTTACCACAAATAGCCCTTCGTAATATTTTTCGAAAGATTCGCTGCATCTCGGCGTGCTGTGGGGGGAAGATTGTGATACAGGCATCCGAATTAGATGGCGGAACAGTACCTTCACGACCTGTATTACAACCCAAAAAGTCCGGCAAGTTTTGGCGGCGTAGATGCCTTATACCGTGTCGTAAAACGTGACGGAAAATTCCAGATATCCCGAAACAAGATAAAAACATGGCTTAGGCAACAAGATACCTATACTTTGCATAAACCCGTACGACATATTTTCAAGCGAAATCGTGTTATTGTTGGAGCGATGGATGAACAATGGGAGGCGGATCTAGTAATTATGGACTCGCTTAGTAAAACAAATAATGGTTATAAATACGTTTTAACTGTTATTGATGTATTGTCCAAATTTGCGTGGGTGGAACCATTAAAAACAAAGACTGCAGAGAGTCTGGTTAAAGCCTTTGAAAAGATACTAAAGAAAGGAAGGAAGCCGGAAAAACTTCATACCGATAAAGGAACAGAATTTACCAATAAACGTTTTCAAAAGTTACTGAAGGACAAACATATTCGATTTTTTACAACACACAACGATACCAAGGCATCCATCGTTGAACGATTTAACCGAACCTTAAAGGGGAAAATGTGGAAATATTTTACAGCAAAGAATACGTTGAAATATACCGATGTACTACAAAAATTAGTATATTCCTACAACCATTCGAGACACCGTAGTATTGGGATGAGACCAGCTGATGTTAATCGAGAAAACGAAAGTATTGTATGGCAAAAACTGTATGGTGATGAGTCCATCAAACCCATCAAATATAAATTCAACATTGATGACCAAGTTCGGATTAGCAAAGCAAGACGTACATTCAAGAAAGGCTACTTACCTAACTGGACCGAAGAGGTGTTCACCATCACGAAGCGAGTACCCAGACGACCGCCAGTGTACAAGATTGCCGATTATCACAGAGAAGAGTTACAAGGAACATTTTACGAACAGGAATTGCAAAGAGTTACAAAGACAGATAGTGACTTTTATAGAATAGAAAGAGTAATTACGTCACGCATGCGTGGTAAACGTAGAGAATATCTTGTAAAATGGTTAGGCTACCCTGAAGATTTTAATTCCTGGGTGTCAGCCGATAATGTAAAAGATATAACGAAATAAAAATGTGTGTATTTTACAATTTGTGTTCATTTGTGTATTATTCTTCGACATGGCAACACAGTTTTATTTAACGCTTCCAAGCAATAGCTCAATGGAATATTTTCCAGATAATACTGTAGCAAATTTTAAAGTGAAGCTTGCTGAAACTATACAACTGACAGGCGACTGGGAAGTAGCTTTATCAGAGTTATATTACCCCCATACATGGAGCGCGATTCGAAAAGGTAGTCAACAAACGTTTCTCTATAACGCTGGAACAAAATATGACGATACGGGTATTATCCCAAATGGCTACTATAACACAATTGATGAGCTGGTGGGAGCTTTAAACCGTAGCATGAACAAAGAGGCACGAGCCAAGATAAATTTTACGTATAATCGAAGTACACGGAAAGTTGCCGTCGATGTAAAAAATGGGGCAAACGTTTGGTTTAGTGGTGACATTGCTACAACATTGGGGTTTCAACAAGACACCTTTATTAAAAAGAAAACCCTAAGCCCGTACGTAGCAGATGTTAACGGTGGATTTTCAGCCATGTATGTATACACCGATATCGTGGATGCACAGTTTGTCGGTGATGTCAAAGTGCCCCTACTCAGAATTGTCAATACTCAAGGAAGTTATGGTGAAAACGTGAATGTCAGTCTCCGTAACCTGCAATATATTCCTGTCAAAGTAAAGTCCTTCGAAACAATTGAAGTGAATATAAAGGACGACAAAAACGAAAACGTATCATTTGGCTTCGGGAAGTCGATCGTGACACTTCACTTTAGACAGCGAAGATCTTCGTATTTCATTTAAAAATGAGACATACAATTATTCCAGACGTAAAGCAATTTCAACAGCATTATTTAAGAAGACAACAAGGTGGAAGTTTACCTGGTTTCCGAGGTGCACGTATTCAGAAAGGTTACGGCATTGGAAGTTTTTTTAAAAGTATTGCACGCTTTGCAATACCTCTGGTAAAACGAGGAGCTCAAGCTATTGGAAGAAGAGCTCTGCAAGCTGTAAAAGACGTTGGTCAAGATGTTCTGGCAGGGAAGAATGTAAAGCAAGCGATAAAAGGGCGTGGTTCTGAAGCCGTGAAAGATCTTGCTCAAAAAGGGGTCCGTCGGATTACCAACCAATCAGGAGCCGGTCGTAAACGCAAACGGGTGAATTCTCCTATAAAAGTCAACACAAAACGTAAAACCGTCAGTCGTTCACAAACTGTGAAGAAGAAAACATCTGAGCCTACGGAAGCACAGATTGGACCGTTTCTAAAATATAAATCATGAGTCAGGCTTTTAGTGCCCTGCATAAAGATTCCTGTGGGTGTGGAAAATCAGAATTAGATTTATTTGTAATGCCTGCTACACAAGTAGAGATGAATAAAGGATTTTGGGAAGATATAGATCCAGTATCGAGTATTGGAGCTTCAGACACTATCGAGTTTCTGTGTGCTGCAAATTCTGATGTGTATACCGATTTAGCAAACAGCTATTTACACGTGAAAGCAAAAATAACCAACAACGACGGATCTAATCTTGATGAAAATGTGCAAGTCGGACCTGTAAATCTGTGGATGCATGCTTTATTTTCTCAAGTAGAAGTTTACCTGAACAACAAGCTTGTCACACCATCGAGTACTGCTTATCCCTACCGATCATATATGGAGACTGTACTGAACTTTAGCAAAGACGCAAAATCATCTCATTTGACCTCAGCGCTGTTCTATAAAGATCAAGCTGGTCGAATGGATGTCGTGAACCCTGTAGCAGTAGATGCCGATGCAAACAAGGGTTTGAAACTGCGGTATGTTCATGCAAGCCAAAGTAAGTCTGTGGCTATGGAAGGAAGAATCCATTCCGACCTGTTTGCACAAGACCGTTATATACTTGGTTCTGTACCAATCAAGCTCAAGCTAGTGCGTTCAAGAAACCCATTTTCCCTGGTGTCGTCAGCAGATCATCCTGACTTTAAAGTGGTTTTGGAAGAATGTGTATTTCGCGTTCGTCGTGTCAACGTCTCTTCTACCGTGATGTTGGCTCATACCCATGCCCTTCAACGCATCACGGCCAAGTACCCTATCAATCGTGTCAGTTGTAAAGTGGTTTCTGTACCGAGAGGAAATATGTCGGGCAATCAACCAAATATATTTCAAGGCCCTATACCTGATCGAGTGGTTATTGGAATGGTCGATGCAGATGCTTATAATGGTACCTATGCCAAAAATCCTTTCAATTTCAAAAACTACGACATTACTTCTCTTGGTCTAACGGTAAATGGGGAACATTTACCTGGAAAACCCCTACAACTGAAATTTGCTGCTGCGAGAGGAAGTAACTACGTGTCTGCGTTCCAAACCTTGTATGCAGGCACTAACAAGTTATTTCAAAATGATGGCAATGGTATTACACGAGACGAGTATGCCAATGGGTACACTCTATTCGTGTTTGATCTGACAGCTGATCTGTGCCTGAGTGATTATATTCAACCGATTAAAAATGGAAACGTATCGATAGAATGTGAATTTGGAACAGCTCTGACAGCAGCTATAAATATCGTGGTGCTTGGAGAATTTCAAAGTCTTATCGAAATTGACGCCAACCGCAACGTTCTATGTGACTTTAACAGTTAAGATGAACACTCTACAAATCCTGAACGTCCTGAAAAGTGATCCATTTACCAAGACCGTATTTAAAGACGTGTTACCATCGGATCGTCTACCAAGTCAGATACTGAAAAGACCTAGCGGTTTTATTCTGAATGTGGATCCTAGTAATGGACCTGGTACGCATTGGGTAGCCATTTATCTCACCTCAGATGGACAAGGGGAGTTCATGGACTCGTATGGACAAGGACCGAGCTTTTATAGCAAAACTTTTGAAACGTTTTTACTAGATAATACTAGCAGTTTTACTTGGAATGAACAGACTTTACAGTCATTAGGGTCTCGCGTGTGTGGGCAATATTGTTTGTTTTATGCTTTACATCGATGTAGAAATATGCCCATGTCAACAATTGTTGGCATGTTTACTGATAATAAAGAATGGAATGACATGCTAGTTCGGGACTTTATGCATAAATATTATAGTGTGTAATATAAATACAAAACAAATAATGTTGTAAACAATTCTTTATTGTAATATCAAAAGCTTTACAAGGAATAAATTTATTTAACCCATTTATATGGAATGTTTTTGTCTCTTCGTTTCTGTTTTTGTTTTGTTCTTTTTGATGTTGCTGGGGCTACCTGTGACGTCAGGGGGGCGGTGTCTGAAATATCCTTAGTCTTATACTCTCGTACCATACTTAAACGATTTTCATTTCTGATGATGCCTTCGGGAACATTCATGTTTCCTAATGCTTTTGCGAAAAGCTGCCATCCAGCAGGGTTGAAATTCTTGCGTTGACGTAGAGAATCGTTGACCAAGTCGATAACATTTGTACCAGGAATAGGTCGTCCTTTAAACACCATCTGTCCTTGGTCAGTCCACCCGATGAGGTCTTTGTTCGCTTTAAGTTTCTTAACTAGCTGGCGAGCTCTTGATTTCATTGTTACAGGTACACTTTCTAAAATGTCAGTTTCTATCTCTTCAGGCAACTCGGCGGGTTCTGTTTCAGCAGTTTCTTCTGTATTCACTGGTTCTTCAGGAGTAGGTGGCGGTATAACGCTTACACGTACAGGTCTACTCATTCTTTTATCGTAATAATTCAGATAACGCTGAAGCGACTGATCGTACATTTTGACTTTCTCGTCTTGTGTTATATCTTGACGTTTAAGAAGATTTTGCATTTCTGAATCTAGTTCATTTACTTGCGCTGTTAAAGCAGTGACCAAGGGTTTCTTTCGATCTGTCATATGTTCTGGAACAAGCACCAATCTCCTGACGTGTTCCATTATTTGGTTAAGAAGCTCGCTAGTTGTTCAAGTACAGGAGCTAAGAGAAACGGTAAAAAACCTTCACCTTCTTGTAGAATGACTTTCTTTCTTTTTGTTACTGGATTACGTTTATCAGCAACCAACTTGATATGATCGTTATAAGGGGCTAGTTTCCTTGCTGTCTTCGGAGTAATCTTAATTGTTTCACACCACACGTTCAAAAGACACTGTCTAATGGCTTCTATTAAATCGTCGTCGGCTGCTTTTATAATCGCGTTTCGCAGTTGAGGATTACACTTTGCCAATACTTTTAAAACATCACAGTTCCTTCTTATACAAGCAGACATGATCAAATGATTGCGCTGTCACGGGGCAACCCCCTTTTATACTCTGGGCTGGTACACGTAGTGGGTGTCTGTCGGAAATATCCCGGATCTTACTCGGATTTCGTCGGGACATGTCGGCGTGAGGTCGACAAACAGGTAGGAATACGGCTCTTTAGTTGCCATCTGGTAGGCTTGCTGGAAAAATTTTGTGTTACTAGGATACAATTGTTTGGCCAGATGAATAATTTGACTGGCATCGCGAACGTTTTTGGTTAGAACGAGATAACTAGCGTTAAGGGAGATGGTTCGGTGATCTTTGCTTTGGTGAAACAAATTTTGCACGATATAAATTACACTGAGATTCCCATGGTGGGATTTCTTAGTAAATAATTTCGCGATAATAGTATCTTTCTCTCCCATCATGTCATCAATGATGTACAAATTTCTTGTTTTGGGGTTAATGCTATCCAACATCGATTGGGGCAAACCTTGGATAAACTGAATCCCTGGAATTAGTGATTCTATTTCAGCAAATGTATCTTGATACTCGGAATAAAAATACACGATGTTTTCCGGAGGTGGGTCGATCATGATCTTAGCATAAACCAATAACTGTTTGACAAAAGTTGTTTTCCCACTTTTGGTGCCTCCAGAGACCAAGAGTCCAAACGGATGTGTAAGTTGTATCGAGTACGTTTTTTGACTCTCAGGGGTGAATGTAGTTGTCATAGCAGTAAATGGGGCAGATGTTGTTACCCTATCACTGATGGACCTTTTCTGATGAAAAGATCTCATATGGCGTAGACGATTACTTGATGTAGCGAATGATTTTTCGCAGACTTCACAAACGTAAGACATGTTCACCCAGTGACTGTCAATCATAAACTGATGTCACTCTTTCACGCAACTGTTTTTTATAAGATTAAATCACTAAATCCTAAGATTAAATCACTAAATCCTAAGATTGAATCATTGAATCCTAAGATTGAATCATTGAATCCTAAGATTGAATCATTGAATCCTAAGATTGAATCATTGAATCCTAAGATTGAATCATTGAATCCTAAGATTGAATCATTGAATCCTAAGATTGAATCATTGAATCCTAAGATTGAATCATTGAATCCTAAGATTGAATCATTGAATCCTAAGATTGAATCATTGAATCCTATGATTCAATCATTGAATCCTAAGATTGAATCATTGAATCCTAAGATTGAATCATTGAATCTCACCTCCTACCCCTCACACCAGAATAACACGAATCAATAGTGTTTATAAAAAATGTATAATTTCAGTTTCCTATTTACAAACATACACAAAGTTAAAATTATTAATTATCAGTACACAAAATTAAAATCTCTAAATTATTTACAATTATTTACAGATGATAGTCAGCTAAATCCTTCGCTAATCTTAACAAACCCTGTTTACCACATATAGGACAGTCTTTACGTTTCCGAGGCATGATGTCAAATGAATGGTTTTTAAATTTTACTCAAAACTAAATATGTTTTAATAATGTCCCGGGGAGGGCTAACTCATGGCAGCTTTTGGATGGCCATGAAACATTTCAGCAAAATGTATTTTAACATTTCTATGGGTTGCAGGTTCTTTCATTACTTGAGCGTTTTCAAATAATTGTTTTACGAATATTGTTTTCGCTGTAATGATGCCGCCATATATAAGAGTCCGAATACGATGTGCTAATTGCAATTTGTGCATTGTTTAACTGAACAAATTATTCTTGTGCACCGCTAATTGAGCCATTTTTGGCCCGTTTCGGTAAAACAAGACCAGAGTCCCCTCCCACCCTTCAGCCCTTCGGCTTTCTCTAATTTCAGATTATTATATTAGTTATCGCTGTAATCCTACCAGGTTAAATAAACAGCGTGAGTCACGCGTACGGCTGAAACTTTAAAATTGGCGCGCTTTTTTTTTGACAAAATGGACCAATCAGACACCTAACTCTTAATCGCGGGAATGTATAAAAGTTAGAGCTCGATTAGTGTTTATAATAAAATAGTTATGGAGGATCGCAAAAAGGCATTATCGAGGGAGAGAAGCAGAGTCTATAGGAAGAAAAACCTGAAAGCAAAAATTGATTTGAAGAAGGTAATGGATTACCTATCAACAAATGCTAAGGAGCATTGGTTGGCGGTTCAACCCTTGTTGGATGATACAGAGCAACCGACACAGCAAGGACCAGAGCAAGGACCAGAGCAAGGACCAGAGCAAGGACCAGAGCAAGGACCAGAGCAAGGACCACCGCAACAACCACCGCAGCAACCGACACAGCAAGGACCACCGCAACAACCATCGCAACAACCGACTCAGCAAGGACCACCGCAACAACCACCGCAACAACCGACACAGCCACCGCACCAACAAATACAGCAACCTGCACTATCCCTACTACAACAACTACAAGAGAGTCAAGAACAACAGCTGGCACAGCAAGTAAATGACATTCTCGAAGCAATAGACATGGAACTGTTCGTTTATAATTAACTTATTTTATATTTCATTGAACATTAATTTTATATTTACATTTATTTACAATTATTTACAGAACCCATGCATGTGTTAAATTAGTAACCGTACGGAACAGTGTTGAAATTATCTATAATTACCCGTTTATTATACACTATTCTATAATCCTTGTGTTGTTGTTTTGTGATAACCTGCTTCGTGCGAGTGTCCCTAGTAATTTTGAACGGTATATCTACAGCAACTTTCGGTGGACCTGTGCTTTCCATATCACACAGGATATTAAGATACACGAGATCACACATAACATTAAAATTAATTTTCTCCAATGTTTGGAAATTTAAAGTTATACCTCGTATCTTACAACACGTTTTACCATTGTTCATTTCATACGCGTAATTCTTAGGACCCCCAGAAACGAAAGTCGTGATATGACCACCATCTAGCTCGTCCGTCAATTCGCCCAAATAAACGCCGGTCTCCGGTTCTGGCTCTCCTGGTTTACTCACGTAAATCACTGAATCCGTGTCGTAATATAGCACTCTTTCTCCCAGTTGTTCCAACGTATTGTAAAGCTTTAGCCGAGCGTGAGCAGTTGTGAACGCAGCAATCACCACATTGGTCTTGGCATTCGGTTGGATGAAGTTGCCTTTGTACTCATATCGTAGCTCTACCACGTCGTCACTCACAAACGAGGCGTCCGTCACCTCAATCTCATCGGATGTCAACATGTCGAAATACACTTGCGGATCTGTAATAAGTTTTACTTGGGTCATGTTGGTTCTCTGCGCAAATTTTCCTGCAAACAAACAAAAAAAAGATAACCGTATCAATATTCTGTTCAATTTAACTTACTTCCCCCATTTTTACCACTAAGTTTTTTGCAGTATTACACTTACCCCAGAACGAGTTTAACATCAACTTCGCCAGTGCACGTAGGCCAGGGTTTTTCTCGATCTTGTTCCGATCCATCAGGATGCCTTCGCGTTGATAGTACTCGTCGATATACTGCTGCTTTTTCTCATCGGTGTCGCAACCCTCGGGGAAACCACTGGATTCTTGCTTAATCTTCAGGAATGTATCGATGTACTCGCTGAAGAGCTCGTTGCTCTGTCTAGGGAAATGCCATACTTCGTGAACGTTAACCAAACGATAACCCTTCTCCAACGCTTTCTCTAATTCAATGGTGACCCAAGTACCCTGAATTGCACGCTCCTGGTCTGTATGATTGCATGGCTCTTGGTTCAATCCGTCAGCACAAGTTTGGCACAGCGGGAACATAAGCTTTCCGTGAGCACGATACGGTAGAACCGGATGGTAAAGACCACGTGGGGGGAGAACGGTACATTTAACCAAACCGAAATACTCTGTGATATCGCCAAAGTTCTCGGTGATAATCTCAGGATGGCCCACTGGATATGAACAGTACTTATTCGTCCAGGGATACAAACTTGTAAAGTCCACATAATGAATTTGCTCGTCTTGCTGGCATTGATGAAACAACTTCGCCGCGTTCGTCCGCCCCCCGTACAGTCCGTGTCTGGGTTCGAGAGGCTCAGAAATTTCAAAATTATCGAAATACGTTTTCATGTCCGAGTTTGCTTCGAGTTGACGTTTCAAGTCGCACTCCCACATCTCAATCACGTTGTAACCTTGACGTTTTAGAAAACGTGTTTTCTCGAGCGTGCGCTGATGTAAATCTTGCATGGTTTGCTGACTGACGGGGTTAACGGTGTCTCGTGCGTAACAAGAGACGCAACCGTGCCAGAAACACCCATGGAGCTCGTAGACGGTGTTTGACTCTGCATGATACCCATCAACACGGTACTGTCCGATACGTTGCTCGCCAAAATTGCGAGAGTGCCGAATAGAAATATCGTTGCATTGCGCGGTATACGCTAACCATTTTAGGGCAATAACCGATTGCTTATCATGAGGTCTATAACCATGCGGTGGAATAACGGCAATTGTTTTTTCACGAAGAAAGTTCTTTCGAAAGACTAAGTTGCATGCCGAGGCAATTGTGAGACAATCTTTAAACGGGTCGATATCAGTAACAGAACGAAACAGTTCGCGAAATTCTAGGCAACAACGTCGAAGGATGTCGACGTCCGATCGGCAATAATTCAGAATTTCCTCTTGAAAGTCGAAAACGTAGTTATTGGCTCTCTGATTATTATACCACTGGTAAAACTTGTCACGATCATCAGCAGGCATTCCGTCTGGATCATAGAAGCGTGCGTCGGGTATAGGACCTTGGTAGTTTTGGTTGGTTTCGGTGTTGAAGTGATGTGGGAAATAGCCCTTGGCAAGTTCGTTCAGACCAAACGTTTTCGGAAAGCTCGCGAGCTTCATTGGGATAAAGCATAGCGAATCCATAAACTTAATGTCTAATTCTGGAACGTTTAGTGTTAATATCTTTGCACCGTTCATAATAACTTCCGGTACCAAACCATTCTTATGGAGATATTGTAGGATGAAATACCCGTCATATCCCTGGAAATTATGAGCCATCACTAGACTGTTCGAATTGTGGTCTTGAAATAACCATTCACAAAATTCGTCCCGTGTATTTGCACCGCTAAACACCCACTCTTGACCGCTTTCGTCGTGAACAACGCATAAATTCGGTACGTGTTCGCCGCCTTCTTGCACGCATTCAAAATCGAAGAAAAATAATTGATTGTAACCTCCCTCGCCCCCGTCGTCTTCATTCTCATCTCCCCCAACTTCCGCCTCATCATCTAGTAAATCATTCGTGTCCGATTGCGCTTCGCGAGTGGTTTTTCTTTTCTTTGCGGGTTGAATATAGCACTGGTGGTCTTCAGGGACCACATACTCTTGACAAACTGTACACCGAACAAGACCGCAGTGATGTCTCTGAGGGTGTTGATTAGCTCGTTTCACCACCTGTTTGCAGTGTTGACATTTCACAACGGATGCACAAATTGAACGCTTTTCGCCCACGGCTTCTTTGTGCCTGTCGAAACACTCTTGGCTCTTGAAAAACCGGCCGCAATCGTTGCAAAATACCCAGCTTGTAATCGGACAGTTTTGCGTGTAGCATAACTTGCACGTATCGCCGCAGAGGTGGTCTTCCACTTTATCATAACCTTTCTTACAGACGTGGCAGTACTTCTTACGAGCAAGAAAAGCTGGCATGCTTGTAATTACATCATAATGGTTATCGTGGGCGTAAAGATAAATACGCTTCGACGCCTCAGGACCCGAGTAAATAAGAGCATTCAGATGTTCTTTCGAGACAATGTTTATCTGGTAATCAGTCAAATAGACTTGAAACTTTTTCACTTCTTCGATACCGCACTGTCCGAATGGTACGCCGGAATTTTCATGCAATTCGTGAGCAAGGTCACCTTGCAATGGCCTTCGATAATCTTTAATGTAAGAGTACCGTTCATCGTTGTCGACTTTGGCTTTGGCTAGAACGATGGCCCGGCTAAGACAGAGATCATCTTTGTTCTGAATACGGACGATGGCTCTTTTGTTAGTAAGATACTTATCGAGGTTAGCAATCTTTCGCTTTCTTCCCGTTCCACCGTGTGGCATCTCGACATGGATTATATTGACGGTAATCGAATCATCTAACTTAAACGAATCGTTCGACTGAATTACTCTTTCGATTTCGGCTAAGATTCTCTCGACGGTTAATCTTTCACGAGGCATAAATGCTAATGAAATGGGATATTCGAGTTGGGGAGAATGCATAATAAACCTAACTTGATCATACATAGCAATACCATCGGTTACGCGATCGAGTAGGCTTTCAAATACATGATGTAATTGCCTCAGGACATCAGGCAAACCTTGGACTTGTAAATCGCCAAACTGAACACGATAATCAAGACCCGTGGTCTTAAACTTTTTCACGCGTACTTGCTTAACAGATTTTATCGTAAATAACGGAACAGTTTTAGATTTCTTACTTGGTATTGATTCAGTGCTTGGTTTGGCGGCTCGTTTTCGGCTTCCTTCTCCGTTCTGGATAGATACCTCGGGTATCGACGGTTCACCAGAGACATCAGAAATATCCTCTAGTTCGGCCATAAATGAATCGTCGTTCCAATCCATTCTGAAGGATTCGTGTTGCTCGTTCGACCAACCATCCATTAACGAGGGTATCGCCGGTTTGGGGGCCTGACCGCCGGGGATATCGTTCATCTCGGCCATAAACGAATCATCGTTCCAATCTCGCTTGAAGGATTCGCGTTGCTCGTCCGACCAACCATCCATTAACACCGTAGAAATCCCACAACGTTCGTTCTCCAAATCACGCTCCGAGGCATTCGACAATATAATGATACGTTGAAACAAGGCTGCTTCCTTATGCCTCTCCTCGAAATCAAAGAGCCATTCCAGCGCCTCAATTTCCTCGACGGTTGTACAACCTTTGATTACATCGATAAGATCCATTGCTGTCAATGAAACAAAACGTATATTAAACTCTGATAAAATACACAGTTAACGTCGTCAGGCAATATAAAACGAATAAGTGCA
This sequence comes from Paragorgia papillata, assembly GCA_035771165.1. Taxonomy (NCBI): domain Eukaryota; kingdom Metazoa; phylum Cnidaria; class Anthozoa; order Scleralcyonacea; family Coralliidae; genus Paragorgia; species Paragorgia papillata. Next base: position 883,549 of record JAWNZC010000225.1, read on the forward strand.
AAACATCTTACCTTATAAAATCAGACAAAAATATCTTCGAAAATATCTCCCAAGAAAACGCTATATCGCAGTAAACTCCACAAGTAAAACACTTTAGGAAAAGTAGCAACTATACGAAATCACCGATCTTATATAGCTTCATGTATACTATAATTATTCCAATCTTGCCCAATCATGTCACAGGCGTGAGTCATGCGTGAGTCACGGTGCGTGAGTCACGGTGCGTGAGTCACGCTGAATATTAATGAGGCGGCATCCCTTTGGACACTATATGGGGGGGGGGGGGGTTATCTACTGACTCGTCCTCAGGCTTCAAGGTGTTAAAGAGGTAGGTTTTAACACTTCTCCCTGTGCTGAATAAAATCGTCTGGCGTCAGCCAGAATAAACCTTAAAGACTCGTCATCAGGCTTCAAAGAGTTAAAGAGATAGGTTTTAACACTTTGAGGCCTGGACCTCTCCCTGGGCTGAATAAAATCCTCTGGCGTTAGTCAGAATAAACTTTAAAGACTCGTCCTCAGGCTTCAAAGAGTTAAAGAGATAGGTTTTAACACTTTGAGGCCCGGACCTCTCCCTGTGCTGAATAAAATCGTCTGGCGTTAGCCTGAATAAACTTTAAAGACTCGTCCTCAGGCTTCAAGGTGTTAAAGAGGTAGGTTTTAACACTTCTCCCTGTGCTGAATAAAATCGTCTGGCGTCTGCCAGAATAAACCTTAAAGACTCGTCATCAGGCTTCAAAGAGTTAAAGAGATAGGTTTTAACACTTTGAGGCCTGGACCTCTCCCTGGGCTCAATAAAATCCTCTGGCGTTAGTCAGAATAAACTTTAAAGACTCGTCCTCAGGCTTCGAAATGTTAAAGAGATAGGTTTTAACACTTTGAGGCCTGGAGCTATGCCTGTGCTGAATAAAATCGTCTGGCGTTAGTTGAAGACTCGTCCTCAGGCTTCAAAGTGTTAGAGAGGTAGGTTTTAACACTTTGAGGCCTGGACGTCTCCCTGGGCTGAATAAGATCCTTTGGCGTTAGTCAGAATAAACTTTAAACACTCGTCCTCAGGCTTCAAAGTGTTAAAGAGGTAGGTTTTAACACTTCTCCCTGTTCTGAATGAAATCGTCTGGCGTTAGCCAGAATAAACCTTAAAGACTCGTCCTCAGGCTTCAAAGTGTTAAAGAGGTAGGTTTTAACACTTCTCCCTGTTCTGAATAAATTCGTCTGGCGTTAGCCAGAATAAACCTTAAAGACTCGTCCTCAGGCTTCAAAGAGTTAAAGAGATAGGTTTTAACACTTTGAGGCCCGGACTTCTCCCTGTGCTGAATAAAATCGTCTGGCGTTAGCCTGAATAAACTTTAAAGACTCGTCCTCAGGCTTCAAGGTGTTAAAGAGGTAGGTTTTAACACTTCTCCCTGTGCTGAATAAAATCGTCTGCCGTCAGCCAGAATAAACCTTAAAGACTCGTCCTCAGGCTTCAAAGAGTTAAAGAGATAGGTTTTAACACTTTGAGGCCTGGACCTCTCCCTGGGCTGAATAAAATCCTCTGGCCTCAGTCAGAATAAACTTTAAAGACTCGTCCTCAGGCTTCAAAATGTTAAAGAGATAGGTTTTACCACTTTGAGGCCTGGACCTCTCCCGTGCTGAATAAAATCGTATGGCGTCAGCCAGAATAAACCTTAAAGACTCGTCCTCACGCTTCAAAGTGCTAAAGGGATAGGTTTTAACACTTTGAGGCCTGGACCTCTGCCTGTGCTGAATACAATCGTCCGGCATTAGCCAGAATAAACCTAAAAGACTCGACCTCATGCTTCAAAGTGTTAAAGAGATAGGTTGTAACACTTTGAGGCGTGGACCTCTCCCTGTGCTGAATAAGATCGTCTGGCGTTAGCCAGAATAAACTTTAAAGACTCGTCCTCAGGCTTCAAAGTGTTAAAGAGGTAGGTTTTAACACTTCTCCCTGTGCTGAATAAAATCGTCTGCCGTCAGCCAGAATAAACCTTAAAGACTCGTCCTCAGGCTTCAAAGAGTTAAAGAGATAGGTTTTAACACTTTGAGGCCTGGACCTCTCCTTGGGCTGAATAAAATCCTCTGGCCTCAGTCAGAATAAACTTTAAAGACTCGTCCTCAGGCTTCAAAATGTTAAAGAGATAGGTTTTACCACTTTGAGGCCTGGACCTCTCCCGTGCTGAATAAAATCGTATGGCGTCAGCCAGAATAAACCTTAAAGACTCGTCCTCACGCTTCAAAGTGCTAAAGGGATAGGTTTTAACACTTTGAGGCCTGGACCTCTGCCTGTGCTGAATACAATCGTCCGGCATTAGCCAGAATAAACCTTAAAGACTCGTCCTCAGGCTTCAAAGGGTTAAAGAGATAGGTTTTAACACTTTGAGGCCCGGACCTCTCCCTGTGCTGAATAAAATCGTCTGGCGTTAGCCAGAATAAACTTCAAAAGCTTCAAAGTGTTAAAGATATATGTTTTAACACTTTGAGGCCTGGACCTCTCCTGTGCTGAATAAAATCGTCTGGCGTTAGCCAGAATAAGCCTTAAAGACTCGTCCTCACGCTTCAAAGTGTTAAAGCGATAGGTTTTAACACTTTGGGGCCTGGACCTCTCCCTGTGCTGAATAAAATCGCCTGCGTTAGCCAGAATAAACTTTAAAGACTCGTCCTCATGCTTCAAAGTGTTAAAGAGGTAGGTTTTAACACTTCTCCCTGTCCTGAATAAAATCGTCTCGCGTTAGCCAGAATAAACCTTAAAGACTCGTCCTCAGGCTTCAAAATGTTAAAGAGATAGGTTTTAAAACTTTGAGGCTTGGACCTCTGCCTGTGCTGCATAAAATCGTCTGGCGTCAGCCAGAATAAACCTTAAAGACTCGTCCTCAGGCTTCAAAGAGTTAAAGAGATAGGTTTTAACACTTTGAGGCTTGGACCTCTGCCTGTGCTGAATAAAATCGTCTGGCGTTAGTTGAAGACTCGTCCTCAGGCTTCAAAGTGTTAAAGAGGTAGGTTTTAACACTTCTCCCTGTTCTGAATAAAATCGCCTGGCGTTAGCCAGAATAAACCTTAAAGACTCGTCCTCAGGCTTCAAAGTGTTAAAGAGGCAGGTTTTAACACTTCTCCCTGTTCTGAATAAAATCGTCTGGCGTTAGCCAGAATAAACCTTAAAGACTCGTCCTCAGGCTTCAAAGAGTTAAAGAGATAGGTTTTAACACTTTGAGGCCCGGACCTCTCCCTGTGCTGAATAAAATCGTCTGGCGTTAGCCTGAATAAACTTTAAAGACTCGTCCTCAGGCTTCAAGGTGTTAAAGAGGTAGGTTTTAACACTTCTCCCTGTGCTGAATAAAATCGTCTGGCGTCAGCCAGAATAAACCTTAAAGACTCGTCATCAGGCTTCAAAGAGTTAAAGAGATAGGTTTTAACACTTTGAGGCCTGGACCTCTCCCTGGGCTGAATAAAATCCTCTGGCGTTAGTCAGAATAAACTTTAAAGACTCGTCCTCAGGCTTCGAAATGTTAAAGAGATAGGTTTTAACACTTTGAGGCCTGGAGCTCTGCCTGTGCTGAATAAAATCGTCTGGCGTTAGCCTGAATAAACTTTAAAGACTCGTCCTCATGCTTCAAAGTGTTAAAGAGGTAGGTTTTAACACTTCTCCCTGTCCTGAATAAAATCGTCTCGCGTTAGCCAGAATAAACCTTAAAGACTCGTCCTCAGGCTTCAAAATGTTAAAGAGATAGGTTTTAACACTTTGAGGCTTGGACCTCTGCCTGTGCTGCATAAAATCGTCTGGCGTCAGCCAGAATAAACCTTAAAGACTCGTCCTCAGGCTTCAAAGAGTTAAAGAGATAGGTTTGAACACTTTGAGGCTTGGACCTCTGCCTGTGCTGAATAAAATCGTCTGGCGTTAGTTGAAGACTCGTCCTCAGGCTTCAAAGTGTTAAAGAGGTAGGTTTTAACACATCTCCCTGTTCTGAATAAAATCGCCTGGCGTTAGCCAGAATAAACCTTAAAGACTCGTCCTCAGGCTTCAAAGTGTTAAAGAGGCAGGTTTTAACACTTCTCCCTGTTCTGAATAAAATCGTCTGGCGTTAGCCAGAATAAACCTTAAAGACTCGTCCTCAGGCTTCAAAGAGTTAAAGAGATAGGTTTTAACACTTTGAGGCCCGGACCTCTCCCTGTGCTGAATAAAATCGTCTGGCGTTAGCCTGAATAAACTTTAAAGAATCGTCCTCAGGCTTCAAGGTGTTAAAGAGGTAGGTTTTAACACTTCTCCCTGTGCTGAATAAAATCGTCTGGCGTCAGCCAGAATAAACCTTAAAGACTCGTCATCAGGCTTCAAAGAGTTAAAGAGATAGGTTTTAACACTTTGAGGCCTGGACCTCTCCCTGGGCTGAATAAAATCCTCTGGCGTTAGTCAGAATAAACTTTAAAGACTCGTCCTCAGGCTTCAAAGAGTTAAAGAGATAGGTTTTAACACTTTGAGGCCCGGACCTCTCCCTGTGCTGAATAAAATCGTCTGGCGTTAGCCTGAATAAACTTTAAAGACTCGTCCTCAGGCTTCAAGGTGTTAAAGAGGTAGGTTTTAACACTTCTCCCTGTGCTGAATAAAATCGTCTGGCGTCAGCCAGAATAAACCTTAAAGACTCGTCATCAGGCTTCAAAGAGTTAAAGAGATAGGTTTTAACAATTTGAGGCCTGGACCTCTCCCTGTGCTGAATAAAATCGCCTGCGTTAGCCAGAATAAACTTTAAAGACTCATCCTCAGGTTTCGAAATGTTAAAGAGATAGGTTTTAACACTTTGAGGCCTGCAGCTCTGCCTGTGCTGAATAAAATCGTCTGGCGTTAGTTAAAGACTCGTCCTCAGGCTTCAAAGTGTTAAAGAGGTAGGTTTTAACACTTCTCCCTGTTCTGAATAAAATCGTATGGCGTTAGCCAGAATAAACCTTAAAGACTCTTCCTCAGGCTTCAAAGTGTTACAGAGGTAGGTTTTAACACTTCTCCCTGTGCTGAATAAAATCGTCTGGCGTCAGCCAGAATAAACCTTAAAGACTCGTCATCAGGCTTCAAAGAGTTCAAGAGATAGGTTTTAACACTTTGAGGCCTGGACCTCTCCCTGGGCTGAATAAGATACTTTGGCGTTAGTCAGAATAAACTTTAAAGACTCGTCCTCAGGCTTCAAAATGTAAAAGAGATAGGTTTTAACACTTTGAGGCCTGGACCTCTCCTGTGCTGAATAAAATCGTGTGGCGTCAGCGAGAATAAACCTTAAAGACTCGTCCTCACGCTTCAAAGTGCTAAAGCGATAGGTTTTAACACTTTGAGGCCTGGACCTCTCCCTGTGCTGAATAAAATCGCCTGCGTTAGCCAGAATAAACTTTAAAGACTCGTGCTCACGCTTCAAAGTGTTAAAGAGGTAGGTTTTAACACTTCTCGCTGTCCTGAATAAAATCTTCTGGCGTTAGCCAGATTAAACCTTAAAGACTCGTCCTCAGGCTTCAAAGTGTTAAAGAGATAAGTTCTTAACACTTTGAGGCCTGGATCTCTCCCTGTGCTGAATAAAATCGTCTGGCCTTAGCCAGAATAAGCCTTAAAGACTCGTCCTCAGGCTTCAAAGAGTTAAAGAGATAGGTTTTAACACTTTGAGGCCTGGACCTCTGGCTGTGCTGAAAAAGATCGTCTGGCGTCAGCCAGAATAAACCTTAAAGACTCGTCCTCAGGCTTCAAAGAGTTAAAGAGATAGGTTTTAACACTTTGAGGCCTGGACCTCTCCCTGGGTTGAATAAAATCGTCTCGCGTTAGCCAGAATAAACTTTAAAAGCTTCAAAGTGTTAAAGAGATATGTTTTAACACTTTGAGGCATGGACCTCTCCTGTGCTGAATAAAATCGTCTCGCGTTAGCCATAATAAGCCTTAAAGACTGGTCCTCACGCTTCAAAGTGTTAAAGCGATAGGTTTTAACACTTTGAGGCCTGGACCTCTCCCTCTGCTGAATAAAATCGCCTGCGTTAGCCAGAATAAACTTTAAAGACTCATCCTCAGGTTTCGAAATGTTAAAGAGATAGGTTTTAACACTTTGAGGCCTGCAGCTCTGCCTGTGCTGAATAAAATCGTCTGGCGTTAGTTAAAGACTCGTCCTCAGGCTTCAAAGTGTTAAAGAGGTAGGTTTTAACACTTCTCCCTGTTCTGAATAAAATCGTATGGCGTTAGCCAGAATAAACCTTAAAGACTCTTCCTCAGGCTTCAAAGTGTTACAGAGGTAGGTTTTAACACTTCTCCCTGTTCTGAATAAAATCGTCTAGCGTTAGCCAGAATAAACTTTAAAAGCTTCAAAGTGTTAAAGAGATATGTTTTAACACTTTGAGGCCTCCACCTCTCCCTGTGCTGAATAAAATCTCCTGCGTTAGCCAGAATAAACTTTAAAGACTCGTCCTCAGGCTTCAAAGTGTCAAAGAGGTAGGTTTTAACACTTCTCCGTGTGCTGAATAAAATCTCCTGCGTTAGCCAGAATAAACTTTAAAGACTCGTCCACAGGCTACAAAGAGTTAAAGAGATAGGTTTTAACACTTTGAGGCCTGGACCTCTCCCTGGGCTGAATAAAATCCTCTGGCCTCAGTCAGAATAAACTTTAAAGACTCGTCCTCAGGCTTCAAAATCTTAAAGAGATAGGTTTTAAGACTTTGAGGCCTGGACCTCTCCCTGTGCTGAATAAAATCGCCTGCGTTAGCCAGAATAAACTTTAAAGACTCGTCCTCAGGCTTCAAAGTGTTAAAGAAGTAGGTTTTAACACTTCTCCCTGTCCTGAATAAAATCGTCTGGCGTTAGCCAGATTAAACCTTAAAGACTCGTCCTCAGGCTTCAAAGTGTTAAAGACATAGGTTCTTAACACTTTGAGGCCTGGACCTCTCCCTGTGCTAAATAAAATCGTCTGGCGTTAGCCAGAATAGGCCTTAAAGACCCGTCCTAACGCTTCAAAATGTTAAAGAGATAGGTTTTAAAGAGGTAGGTTTTAACACTCCTCCCTGTTCTGAATAAAATCGTCTGGCGTTAGCCACAATAAACCTTTAAAGACTCGTCCTCAGGCTTCAAAATGTTAAAGAGATAGGTTTTAACACTTTGACGCCTGGACCTCTGCCTGTGCTGAATAAAATCGTCTGGCGTCAGCCAGAATAAACCTTAAAGACTCGTCCTCAGGCTTCAAAGAGTTAAAGAGATAGGTTTTAACACTTTGAGGCCTGGACCTCTCGCTGGGCTGAATAAAATCCTCTGGCGTCAGTCAGAATAAACTTTAAAGACTCGTCCTCAGGCTTCAAAATGTTAAAGAGTTAGGTTTTAACACTTTGCGGCCTGGACCTCTCCCTGTGCTGAATAAAATCGTCTGGCGTTAGCCAGAATAAGCCTTAAAGACTCGTCGTCACGCTTCAAAGTGTTAAAGCGATAGGTTTTAACACTTTGATGCCTGGACCTCTCCCTGTGCTAAATAAAATCGCCTGCGTTAGCCAGAATAAACTTCAAAGACTCGTCCTCAGGCTTCAAAGTGTTAAAGAGGTAGGTTTTAACACTTCTCCCTGTCCTGAGTAAAATCGTCTGGCGTTAGCCAGAATAAACCTTAAAGACTCGTCCTCAGGCTTCAAAGAGTTAAAGAGATAGGTTTTAACACTTTGAGGCCTGGACCTGTCCCTGGGCTGAATAAAATCTTCTGGCGTCAGTCAGAATAAACTTTAAAGACTAGTCCTCAGGCTTCAAAATGTTAAAGAGATAGGTTTTAACACTTTGAGGCCCGGACCTCTTCCTGTGCTGAATAAAATCGTCTGGCGTTAGCCACAATAAACTTTAAAAGCTTCAAAGTGTTAAAGAGATATGTTTTAACACTTTGATGCCTGGACCTCTGCCTGTGCTGAATAAAATCGTCTGGCGTCAGTCAGAATAAACCTTAAAGACTCGTCCTCAGGCTACAAAGAGTTAAAGAGATAGGTTTTAACACTTTGAGGTCTGGACCTCTCCCTGGGCTGAATAAAATCGTCTGGCTTCAGTCAGAATAAACTTTAAAGACTGGTCCTCAGCCTTCAAAGAGTTAAAGAGATAGGTTTTAACACTTTGAGGCCCGGACCTCTTCCTGTGCTGAATAAAATCGTCTGGCGTTAGCCACAATAAACTTTAAAAGCTTCAAAGTGTTAAAGAGATATGTTTTAACACTTTGATGCCTGGACCTCTCCTGTGCTGAATAAAATCGTCTGGCGTTAGCCAGAATAAGCCTTGAAGACTCGTCCTCACGCTTCAAAGTGTTAAAGCGATAGGTTTTAACACTTTGAGGCCTGCACCTCTCCCTGTGCTGAATAAAATCGCCTGCGTTAGCCAGAATAAACTTTAAAGACTCGTCCTCAGGCTTCAAAGTGTTAAAGAGCTAGGTTTTAACACTTCTCCCTGTGCTGAATAAAATCGCCGGCGTTAGCCAGAATAAACTTTAAAGACTCGTCGTCAGGCTTCAAAGTGTTAAAGAGGTAGGTTTTAACAATTCTCCCTGTGCTGAATAAAATCGTCTGGCGTTAGCCAGGATAAGCCTTAAAGACTCGTCCTCACGCTTCAAAGTGTTAAAGCGATAGATTTTAACACTTTGAGGCCTGGACCTCTCCCTGTGCTGAATAAAATCGCCTGCGTTAGCCAGAATAGACTTTAAAGACTCGTCCTCAGGCTTCAAAGTGTTAAAGAGGTAGGTTTTAACACTTCTCCCTGTCCTGAATAAAATCGTCTGACGTTAGCCAGAATAAACCTTAAAGACTTGTCCTCAGGCTTCAAAATGTTAAAGAGATAGGTTTTAACACTTTGCGGCCTGGACCTCTCCCTGTGCTGAATAAAATCGTCTGGCGTTAGCCAGAATAAGCCTTAAAGACTCGTCGTCACGCTTCAAAGTGTTAAAGCGATAGGTTTTAACACTTTGATGCCTGGACCTCTCCCTGTGCTGAATAAAATCGCCTGCGTTAGCCAGAATAAACTTCAAAGACTCGTCCTCAGGCTTCAAAGTGTTAAAGAGGTAGGTTTTAACACTTCTCCCTGTCCTGAGTAAAATCGTCTGGCGTTAGCCAGAATAAACCTTAAAGACTCGTCCTCAGGCTTCAAAGAGTTAAAGAGATAGGTTTTAACACTTTGAGGCCTGGACCTGTCCCTGGGCTGAATAAAATCCTCTGGCGTCAGTCAGAATAAACCTTAAAGACTCGTCCTCAGGCTACAAAGAGTTAAAGAGATAGGTTTTAACACTTTGAGGTCTGGACCTCTCCCTGGACTGAATAAAATCGTCTGGCCTCAGTCAGAATAAACTTTAAAGACTCGTCCTCAGCCTTCAAAGAGTTAAAGAGATAGGTTTTAACACTTTGAGGCCCGGACCTCTTCCTGTGCTGAATAAAATCGTCTGGTGTTAGCCACAATAAACTTTAAAAGCTTCAAAGTGTTAAAGAGGTATGTTTTAACACTTTGATGCCTGGACCTCTCCTGTGCTGAATAAAATCGTCTGGCGTTAGCCAGAATAAGCCTTGAAGACTCGTCCTCACGCTTCAAAGTGTTAAAGCGATAGGTTTTAACACTTTGAGGCCTGCACCTCTCCCTGTGCTGAATAAAATCGCCTGCGTTAGCCAGAATAAACTTTAAAGACTCGTCCTCAGGCTTCAAAGTGTTAAAGAGGTAGGTTTTAACACTTCTCCCTGAGCTGAATAAAATCGCCGGCGTTAGCCAGAATAAACTTTAAAAGCTTCAAAGTGTTAAAGAGATATGTTTTAACACTTTGAGGCCTGGACCTCTCCTGTGCTGAATAAAATCGTCTGGCGTTAGCCAGGATAAGCCTTAAAGACTCGTCCTCACGCTTCAAAGTGTTAAAGCGATAGATTTTAACACTTTGAGGCCTGGACCTCTCCCTGTGCTGAATAAAATCGCCTGCGTTAGCCAGAATAGACTTTAAAGACTCGTCCTCAGTCTTCAAAGTGTTAAAGAGGTAAGTTTTAACAATTCTCCCTGTCCTGAATAAAATCGTCTGACGTTAGCCAGAATAAACCTTAAAGACTTGTCCTCAGGCTTCAAAATGTTAAAGAGATAGGTTTTAACACTTTCAGGCCTGGAGCTCTGCCTGTGCTGAATAAAATCGTCTGGCTTTAGTTAAAGACTCGTCCTCAGGCTTCAAAGTGTTAAAGAGGTAGGTTTTAACACTTCTCCCTGTTCTGAATAAAATCGTCTGCCGTTAGCCAGAATAAACCTCAAAGACTCGTCCTCAGGCTTCAAAGTGTTAAAGAGGTAGGTTCTAACACTTCTCCCTGTTCTGAATAAAATCGTCTGGCGTTAGCCAGATTAAACCTTAAAGACTCGTCCTCAGGCTTCAAAGTGTTAAAGAGATAGGTTCTTAACACTTTGAGGCCTGGACCTCTCCCTGTGCTGAATAAAATCGTCTAGCGTTAGCCAGAATAAGCCTTAAAGACTCGTCCTAACGCTTCAAAATATTAAAGAGATAGGTTTTAAAGAGGTAGGTTTTAACACTTCTCCCTGTTCTGAATAAAATCGTCTGGCGTTAGCCACAATAAACCTTTAAAGACTCGTCCTCAGGCTTCAAAATGTTAAAGAGATAGGTTTTAACACTTTGAGGCCTGGACCTCTCCCTGTGCTGAATAAAATCGTCTGGCGTTAGCCAGAATAAGCCTTAAAGACTCGTCCTCACGCTTCAAAATGTTAAAGAGATAGGTTTTAAAGAGGTAGGTTTTAACACTTCTCCCTGTGCTGAATAAAATCGTCTGGCGTCAGCCAGAATAAACCTTAAAGACTCGTCCTCAGGCTTCAAAGAGTTAAAGAGATAGGTTTTAACACTTTGAGGCCTGGACCTCTCCCTGGGCTGAATAAAATCCTCTGGCGTCAGTCGGAATAAACTTTAAAGACTCGTCCTCAGGCTTCAAAATGTTAAAGAGATAGATTTTAACACTTTGAGGCCTGGACCTCTGCCAGTGCTGAATAAAATGGTCTGGGTTAGCCAGAATAAACCTCAAAGACTCGTCCTCAGGCTTCAAAGTGTTAAAGAGATAGGTTTTAACACTTTGAGGCCTGGACCTCTCCCTGTGCTGAATAAAATCCTCTGGCGTTAGCCAGAATAAACTTTAAAGACTCGTCGTCAGGCTTCAAAATGTTTAAAGCGATACGTTTTAACACTTTGAGGCCTGGACCTCTCCCTGTGCTGAATAAAATCGCCTGCGTTAGCCAGAATAAACTTTAAAGACTCGTCCTCAGGCTTCAAAGTGTTAAAGAGGTAGGTTTTAACACTTCTCCCTGTGCTGAATAAAATCGTCTGGCGTTAGCCAGAATAAACTTTAAAAGCTTCAAAGTGTTAAAGAGATATGTTTTAACACTTTGAGGCCTGGACCTCTCCTGTGCTGAATAAAATCGTCTGGCGTTAGCCAGAATAAGCCTTAAAGACTCGTCCTCACGCTTCAAAGTGTTAAAGCGATAGGTTTTAACACTTTGAGGCCTGGACCTCTCCCTGTGCTGAATAAAATCGCCTGCGTTAGCCAGAATAAACTTTAAAGACTCGTCCTCAGGCTTCAAAGTGTTAAAGAGGTAGGTTTTAACACTTCTCCCTGTCCTGAATAAAATCGTCTGGCGTTAGCCAGAATAAACCTTAAAGACTTGTCCTCAGGCTTCAAAATGTTAAAGAGATAGGTTTTAACACTTTGAGGCCTGGACCTCTGCCTGTGCTGAATAAAATCATCTGGCGTTAGTTAAAGACTCGTCCTCAGGCTTCAAAGTGTTAAAGAGGTAGGTTTTAACACTTCTCCCTGTTCTGAATAAAATCGTCTGCCGTTAGCCAGAATAAACCTCAAAGACTCGTCCTCAGGCTTCAAAGTGCTAAAGAGGTAGGTTTTAACACTTCTCCCTGTGCTGAATAAACCCGTCTGGCGTTAGCCAGAATAAACCTTAAAGACTCGTCCTCAGGCTTCATGATCAAAGAGTTAAAGAGATAGGTTTTAACACTTTGAGGCCTGGACCTCTCCCTGTGCTGAATAACATCGCCTGCGTTAGCCAGAATGAACTTTAAAGACTCGTCCTCAGGCTTCAAAGTGTTAAAGAGGTAGGTTTTAACACTTCTCCCTGTCCTGAATAAAATCGTCTGGCGTTAGCCAGAATAAACCTTAAAGACTCGTCCTCAGGCTTCAAAGTGTTAAAGAGATAGGTTCTTAACACTTTGATGCCTGGACCTCTCCCTCTGCTGAATAAAATCGTCTGGCGTTAGCCAGAATAAGCCTTAAAGACTCGTCCTAACGCTTCAAAATATTAAAGAGATAGGTTTTAAAGAGGTAGGTTTTAACACTTCTCCCTGTTCTGAATAAAATCGTCTGGCGTTAGCCAGAATAAACCTTTAAAGACTCGTCCTCAGGCTTCAAAATGTTAAAGAGATAGGTTTTAACACTTTGAGGCCTGGACCTCTCCCTGTGCTGAATAAAATCGTCTGGCGTCAGCCAGAATACACCTTAAAGACTCGTCCTCAGGCTTCAAAGAGTTAAAGAGATAGGTTTTAACACTTTGAGGCCTGGACCTCTCCCTGGGCTGAATAAAATCCTCTGGCGTCAGTCAGAATAAACTTTAAAGACTCGTCCTCAGGCTTCAAAATGTTACAGAGTTAGGTTTTAACACTTTGAGGCCTGGACCTCTCCCTGTGCTGAATAAAATCGTCTGGCGTTAGCCAGAATAAGCCTTAAAGACTCGTCGTCACGCTTCAAAGAGTTAAAGAGATAGGTTTTAACACTTTGAGGCCCGGACCTCTCCCTGTGCTGAATAAAATCGTCTGGCGTTAGCCTGAATAAACTTTAAAGACTCGTCCTCAGGCTTCAAGGTGTTAAAGAGGTAGGTTTTAACAATTCTCCCTGTGCTGAATAAAATCGTCCGGCGTCAGCCAGAATAAACCTTAAAGACTCGTCATCAGGCTTCAAAGAGTTAAAGAGATAGGTTTTAACACTTTGAGGCCTGGACCTCTCCCTGGGCTGAATAAGATCCTTTGGCGTTAGTCAGAATAAACTTTAAAGATTCGTCCTCAGGCTTCAAAATGTTAAAGAGATAGGTTTTAACACTTTGAGGCCTGGACCTCTCCTGTGCTGAATAAAATCGTCTGGCGTTAGTTGAAGACTCGTCCTCAGGCTTCAAAGTGTTAAAGAGGTAGGTTTTAACACTTCTCCCTGTTCTGAATAAAATCGTCTGGCGTTGGCCAGAATAAACCTTAAAGACTCGTCCTCAGGCTTCAAAGAGTTAAAGAGATAGGTTTTAACACTTTGAGGCCCGGACCTCTTCCTGTGCTGAATAAAATCGTCTGGCGTTAGCCACAATAAACTTTAAAAGCTTCAAAGTGTTAAAGAGATATGTTTTAACACTTTGATGCCTGGACCTCTCCTGTGCTGAATAAAATCGTCTGGCGTTAGCCAGAATAAGCCTTGAAGACTCGTCCTCACGCTTCAAAGTGTTAAAGCGATAGGTTTTAACACTTTGAGGCCTGCACCTCTCCCTGTGCTGAATAAAATCGCCTGCGTTAGCCAGAATAAACTTTAAAGACTCGTCCTCAGGCTTCAAAGTGTTAAAGAGCTAGGTTTTAACACTTCTCCCTGTGCTGAATAAAATCGCCGGCGTTAGCCAGAATAAACTTTAAAGACTCGTCGTCAGGCTTCAAAGTGTTAAAGAGGTAGGTTTTAACAATTCTCCCTGTGCTGAATAAAATCGTCTGGCGTTAGCCAGGATAAGCCTTAAAGACTCGTCCTCACGCTTCAAAGTGTTAAAGCGATAGATTTTAACACTTTGAGGCCTGGACCTCTCCCTGTGCTGAATAAAATCGCCTGCGTTAGCCAGAATAGACTTTAAAGACTCGTCCTCAGGCTTCAAAGTGTTAAAGAGGTAGGTTTTAACACTTCTCCCTGTCCTGAATAAAATCGTCTGACGTTAGCCAGAATAAACCTTAAAGACTTGTCCTCAGGCTTCAAAATGTTAAAGAGATAGGTTTTAACACTTTGCGGCCTGGACCTCTCCCTGTGCTGAATAAAATCGTCTGGCGTTAGCCAGAATAAAGCCTTAAAGACTCGTCGTCACGCTTCAAAGTGTTAAAGCGATAGGTTTTAACACTTTGATGCCTGGACCTCTCCCTGTGCTGAATAAAATCGCCTGCGTTAGCCAGAATAAACTTCAAAGACTCGTCCTCAGGCTTCAAAGTGTTAAAGAGGTAGGTTTTAACACTTCTCCCTGTCCTGAGTAAAATCGTCTGGCGTTAGCCAGAATAAACCTTAAAGACTCGTCCTCAGGCTTCAAAGAGTTAAAGAGATAGGTTTTAACACTTTGAGGCCTGGACCTGTCCCTGGGCTGAATAAAATCCTCTGGCGTCAGTCAGAATAAACCTTAAAGACTCGTCCTCAGGCTACAAAGAGTTAAAGAGATAGGTTTTAACACTTTGAGGTCTGGACCTCTCCCTGGACTGAATAAAATCGTCTGGCCTCAGTCAGAATAAACTTTAAAGACTCGTCCTCAGCCTTCAAAGAGTTAAAGAGATAGGTTTTAACACTTTGAGGCCCGGACCTCTTCCTGTGCTGAATAAAATCGTCTGGTGTTAGCCACAATAAACTTTAAAAGCTTCAAAGTGTTAAAGAGGTATGTTTTAACACTTTGATGCCTGGACCTCTCCTGTGCTGAATAAAATCGTCTGGCGTTAGCCAGAATAAGCCTTGAAGACTCGTCCTCACGCTTCAAAGTGTTAAAGCGATAGGTTTTAACACTTTGAGGCCTGCACCTCTCCCTGTGCTGAATAAAATCGCCTGCGTTAGCCAGAATAAACTTTAAAGACTCGTCCTCAGGCTTCAAAGTGTTAAAGAGGTAGGTTTTAACACTTCTCCCTGAGCTGAATAAAATCGCCGGCGTTAGCCAGAATAAACTTTAAAAGCTTCAAAGTGTTAAAGAGATATGTTTTAACACTTTGAGGCCTGGACCTCTCCTGTGCTGAATAAAATCGTCTGGCGTTAGCCAGGATAAGCCTTAAAGACTCGTCCTCACGCTTCAAAGTGTTAAAGCGATAGATTTTAACACTTTGAGGCCTGGACCTCTCCCTGTGCTGAATAAAATCGCCTGCGTTAGCCAGAATAGACTTTAAAGACTCGTCCTCAGTCTTCAAAGTGTTAAAGAGGTAAGTTTTAACAATTCTCCCTGTCCTGAATAAAATCGTCTGACGTTAGCCAGAATAAACCTTAAAGACTTGTCCTCAGGCTTCAAAATGTTAAAGAGATAGGTTTTAACACTTTCAGGCCTGGAGCTCTGCCTGTGCTGAATAAAATCGTCTGGCTTTAGTTAAAGACTCGTCCTCAGGCTTCAAAGTGTTAAAGAGGTAGGTTTTAACACTTCTCCCTGTTCTGAATAAAATCGTCTGCCGTTAGCCAGAATAAACCTCAAAGACTCGTCCTCAGGCTTCAAAGTGTTAAAGAAGTAGGTTTTAACACTTCTCCCTGTCCTGAATAAAATCGTCTGGCGTTAGCCAGATTAAACCTTAAAGACTCGTCCTCAGGCTTCAAAGTGTTAAAGAGATAGGTTCTTAACACTTTGAGGCCTGGACCTCTCCCTGTGCTGAATAAAATCGTCTAGCGTTAGCCAGAATAAACCTTAAAGACTCGTCCTAACGCTTCAAAATATTAAAGAGATAGGTTTTAAAGAGGTAGGTTTTAACACTTCTCCCTGTTCTGAATAAAATCGTCTGGCGTTAGCCACAATAAACCTTTAAAGACTCGTCCTCAGGCTTCAAAATGTTAAAGAGATAGGTTTTAACACTTTGAGGCCTGGACCTCTCCCTGTGCTGAATAAAATCGTCTGGCGTTAGCCAGAATAAGCCTTAAAGACTCGTCCTCACGCTTCAAAATGTTAAAGAGATAGGTTTTAAAGAGGTAGGTTTTAACACTTCTCCCTGTTCTGAATAAAATCGTCTGGCGTTAGCCACAATAAACCTTTAAAGACTCGTTCTCAGGCTTCAAAATGTTAAAGAGATAGGTTTTAACACTTTGAGGCCTGGACCTCTGCCTGTGCTGAATAAAATCGTCTGGCGTTCAGCCAGAATAAACCTTAAAGACTCGTCCTCAGGCTTCAAAGAGTTAAAGAGATAGGTTTTAACACTTTGAGGCCTGGACCTCTCCCTGGGCTGAATAAAATCCTCTGGCGTCAGTCAGAATAAACTTTAAAGACTCGTCCTCGGGCTTCAAAATGTTAAAGAGTTAGGTTTTAACACTTTGAGGCCTGGACCTCTCCCTGTGCTGAATAAAATCGTCTGGCGTTAGCCAGAATAAGCCTTAAAGACTCGTCGTCACGCTTCAAAGTGTTAAAACGATAGGTTTTAACACTTTGAGGCCTGGACCTCTCCCTGTGCTGAATAAAATCGCCTGCGTTAGCCAGAATAAACTTTAAAGACTCGTCCTCAGGCTTCAAAGTGTTAAAGAGGTAGGTTTTAACACTTCTCCCTCTCCCTGTCCTGAGTAAAATCGTCTGGCGTTAGCCAGAATAAACCTTAAAGACTCGTCCTCAGGCTTCAAAATGTTAAAGAGATAGGTTTTAACACTTTGAGGCCTGGACCTCTGCCTGTGCTGAATAAAATCGTCTGGCGTCAGCCAGAATAAACCTTAAAGACTCGTCCTCAGGCTTCAAAGAGTTAAAGAGATAGGTTTTAACACTTTGAGGCCTGGACCTCTCCCTGGGCTGAATAAAATCCTCTGGCGTCAGTCGGAATAAACTTTAAAGACTCGTCCTCAGGCTTCAAAATGTTAAAGAGATAGATTTTAACACTTTGAGGCCTGGACCTCTGCCAGTGCTGAATAAAATGGTCTGGGTTAGCCAGAATAAACCTCAAAGACTCGTCCTCAGGCTACAAAGAGTTAAAGAGATAGGTTTTAACACTTTGAGGCCTGGACCTCTCCCTGGGCTGAATAAAATCCTCTGGCCTCAGTCAGAATAAACTTTAAAGACTCGTCGTCAGGCTTCAAAATGTTAAAGCGATAGGTTTTAACACTTTGAGGCCTGCACCTCTCCCTGTGCTGAATAAAATCGCCTGCGTTAGCCAGAATAAACTTTAAAGACTCGTCCTCAGGCTTCAAAGTGTTAAAGAGGTAGGTTTTAACACTTCTCCCTGTGCTGAATAAAATCGCCGGCGTTAGCCAGAATAAACTTTAAAAGCTTCAAAGTGTTAAAGAGATATGTTTTAACACTTTGAGGGCTGGACCTCTCCTGTGCTGAATAAAATCGTCTGGCGTTAGCCAGGATAAGCCTTAAAGACTCGTCCTCACGCTTCAAAGTGTTAAAGCGATAGATTTTAACACTTTGAGGCCTGGACCTCTCGCTGTGCTGAATAAAATCGCCTGCGTTAGCCAGAATAGACTTTAAAGACTCGTCCTCAGGCTTCAAAGTGTTAAAGAGGTAAGTTTTAACACTTCTCCCTGTCCTGAATAAAATCGTCTGACGTTAGCCAGAATAAACCTTAAAGACTTGTCCTCAGGCTTCAAAATGTTAAAGAGATAGGTTTTAACACTTTGCGGCCTGGACCTCTCCCTGTGCTGAATAAAATCGTCTGGCGTTAGCCAGAATAAGCCTTAAAGACTCGTCGTCACGCTTCAAAGTGTTAAAGCGATAGGTTTTAACACTTTGATGCCTGGACCTCTCCCTGTGCTGAATAAAATCGCCTGCGTTAGCCAGAATAAACTTCAAAGACTCGTCCTCAGGCTTCAAAGTGTTAAAGAGGTAGGTTTTAACACTTCTCCCTGTCCTGAGTAAAATCGTCTGGCGTTAGCCAGAATAAACCTTAAAGACTCGTCCTCAGGCTTCAAAGAGTTAAAGAGATAGGTTTTAACACTTTGAGGCCTGGACCTGTCCCTGGGCTGAATAAAATCCTCTGGCGTCAGTCAGAATAAACCTTAAAGACTCGTCCTCAGGCTTCAAAGAGTTAAAGAGATAGGTTTTAACACTTTGAGGTCTGGACCTCTCCCTGGACTGAATAAAATCGTCTGGCCTCAGTCAGAATAAACTTTAAAGACTCGTCCTCAGCCTTCAAAGAGTTAAAGAGATAGGTTTTAACACTTTGAGGCCCGGACCTCTTCCTGTGCTGAATAAAATCGTCTGGTGTTAGCCACAATAAACTTTAAAAGCTTCAAAGTGTTAAAGAGGTATGTTTTAACACTTTGATGCCTGGACCTCTCCTGTGCTGAATAAAATCGTCTGGCGTTAGCCAGAATAAGCCTTGAAGACTCGTCCTCACGCTTCAAAGTGTTAAAGCGATAGGTTTTAACACTTTGAGGCCTGCACCTCTCCCTGTGCTGAATAAAATCGCCTGCGTTAGCCAGAATAAACTTTAAAGACTCGTCCTCAGGCTTCAAAGTGTTAAAGAGGTAGGTTTTAACACTTCTCCCTGAGCTGAATAAAATCGCCGGCGTTAGCCAGAATAAACTTTAAAAGCTTCAAAGTGTTAAAGAGATATGTTTTAACACTTTGAGGCCTGGACCTCTCCTGTGCTGAATAAAATCGTCTGGCGTTAGCCAGGATAAGCCTTAAAGACTCGTCCTCACGCTTCAAAGTGTTAAAGCGATAGATTTTAACACTTTGAGGCCTGGACCTCTCCCTGTGCTGAATAAAATCGCCTGCGTTAGCCAGAATAGACTTTAAAGACTCGTCCTCAGTCTTCAAAGTGTTAAAGAGGTAAGTTTTAACACAATTCTCCCTGTCCTGAATAAAATCGTCTGACGTTAGCCAGAATAAACCTTAAAGACTTGTCCTCAGGCTTCAAAATGTTAAAGAGATAGGTTTTAACACTTTCAGGCCTGGAGCTCTGCCTGTGCTGAATAAAATCGTCTGGCTTTAGTTAAAGACTCGTCCTCAGGCTTCAAAGTGTTAAAGAGGTAGGTTTTAACACTTCTCCCTGTTCTGAATAAAATCGTCTGCCGTTAGCCAGAATAAACCTCAAAGACTCGTCCTCAGGCTTCAAAGTGTTAAAGAGCTAGGTTCTAACACTTCTCCCTGTTCTGAATAAAATCGTCTGGCGTTAGCCAGATTAAACCTTAAAGACTCGTCCTCAGGCTTCAAAGTGTTAAAGAGATAGGTTCTTAACACTTTGAGGCCTGGACCTCTCCCTGTGCTGAATAAAATCGTCTAGCGTTAGCCAGAATAAGCCTTAAAGACTCGTCCTAACGCTTCAAAATATTAAAGAGATAGGTTTTAAAGAGGTAGGTTTTAACACTTCTCCCTGTTCTGAATAAAATCGTCTGGCGTTAGCCACAATAAACCTTTAAAGACTCGTCCTCAGGCTTCAAAATGTTAAAGAGATAGGTTTTAACACTTTGAGGCCTGGACCTCTCCCTGTGCTGAATAAAATCGTCTGGCGTTAGCCAGAATAAGCCTTAAAGACTCGTCCTCACGCTTCAAAATGTTAAAGAGATAGGTTTTAAAGAGGTAGGTTTTAACACTTCTCCCTGTTCTGAATAAAATCGTCTGGCGTTAGCCACAATAAACCTTTAAAGACTCGTTCTCAGGCTTCAAAATGTTAAAGAGATAGGTTTTAACACTTTGAGGCCTGGACCTCTGCCTGTGCTGAATAAAATCGTCTGGCGTCAGCCAGAATAAACCTTAAAGACTCGTCCTCAGGCTTCAAAGAGTTAAAGAGATAGGTTTTAACACTTTGAGGCCTGGACCTCTCCCTGGGCTGAATAAAATCCTCTGGCGTCAGTCAGAATAAACTTTAAAGACTCGTCCTCGGGCTTCAAAATGTTAAAGAGTTAGGTTTTAACACTTTGAGGCCTGGACCTCTCCCTGTGCTGAATAAAATCGTCTGGCGTTAGCCAGAATAAGCCTTAAAGACTCGTCGTCACGCTTCAAAGTGTTAAAACGATAGGTTTTAACACTTTGAGGCCTGGACCTCTCCCTGTGCTGAATAAAATCGCCTGCGTTAGCCAGAATAAACTTTAAAGACTCGTCCTCAGGCTTCAAAGTGTTAAAGAGGTAGGTTTTAACACTTCTCCCTGTCCTGAGTAAAATCGTCTGGCGTTAGCCAGAATAAACCTTAAAGACTCGTCCTCAGGCTTCAAAATGTTAAAGAGATAGGTTTTAACACTTTGAGGCCTGGACCTCTGCCTGTGCTGAATAAAATCGTCTGGCGTCAGCCAGAATAAACCTTAAAGACTCGTCCTCAGGCTTCAAAGAGTTAAAGAGATAGGTTTTAACACTTTGAGGCCTGGACCTCTCCCTGGGCTGAATAAAATCCTCTGGCGTCAGTCGGAATAAACTTTAAAGACTCGTCCTCAGGCTTCAAAATGTTAAAGAGATAGATTTTAACACTTTGAGGCCTGGACCTCTGCCAGTGCTGAATAAAATGGTCTGGGTTAGCCAGAATAAACCTCAAAGACTCGTCCTCAGGCTACAAAGAGTTAAAGAGATAGGTTTTAACACTTTGAGGCCTGGACCTCTCCCTGGGCTGAATAAAATCCTCTGGCCTCAGTCAGAATAAACTTTAAAGACTCGTCGTCAGGCTTCAAAATGTTAAAGCGATAGGTTTTAACACTTTGAGGCCTGCACCTCTCCCTGTGCTGAATAAAATCGCCTGCGTTAGCCAGAATAAACTTTAAAGACTCGTCCTCAGGCTTCAAAGTGTTAAAGAGGTAGGTTTTAACACTTCTCCCTGTGCTGAATAAAATCGCCGGCGTTAGCCAGAATAAACTTTAAAAGCTTCAAAGTGTTAAAGAGATATGTTTTAACACTTTGAGGGCTGGACCTCTCCTGTGCTGAATAAAATCGTCTGGCGTTAGCCAGGATAAGCCTTAAAGACTCGTCCTCACGCTTCAAAGTGTTAAAGCGATAGATTTTAACACTTTGAGGCCTGGACCTCTCGCTGTGCTGAATAAAATCGCCTGCGTTAGCCAGAATAGACTTTAAAGACTCGTCCTCAGGCTTCAAAGTGTTAAAGAGGTAAGTTTTAACACTTCTCCCTGTCCTGAATAAAATCGTCTGACGTTAGCCAGAATAAACCTTAAAGACTTGTCCTCAGGCTTCAAAATGTTAAAGAGATAGGTTTTAACACTTTGAGGCCTGGAGCTCTGCCTGTGCTGAATAAAATCGTCTGGCTTTAGTTAAAGACTCGTCCTCAGGCTTCAAAGTGTTAAAGAGGTAGGTTTTAACACTTCTCCCTGTTCTGAATAAAATCGTCTGCCGTTAGCCAGAATAAACCTCAAAGACTCGTCCTCAGGCTTCAAAGTGCTAAAGAGGTAGGTTCTAACACTTCTCCCTGTTCTGAATAAAATCGTCTGGCGTTAGCCAGAATAAACCTTAAAGACTCGTCCTCAGGCTTCAAAGAGTTAAAGAGATAGGTTTTAACACTTTGAGGCCCGGACCTCTCCCTGTGCTGAATAAAATCGCCTGCGTTAGCCAGAATAAACTTTAAAGACTCGTACTCAGGCTTCAAAGTGTTAAAGAGTTAGGTTTTAACACTTCTCCCTGTCCTAAATAAAATCGTCTGGCGTTAGCCAGATTAAACCTTAAAGACTCGTCCTCAGGCTTCAAAGTGTTAAAGAGATAGGTTCTTAACACTTTGATGCCTGGACCTCTCCCTCTGCTGAATAAAATCGTCTGGCGTTAGCCAGAATAAGCCTTAAAGACTCGTCCTAACGCTTCAAAATATTAAAGAGATAGGTTTTAAAGAGGTAGGTTTTAACACTTCTCCCTGTTCTGAATAAAATCGTCTGGCGTTAGCCACAATAAACCTTTAAAGACTCGTCCTCAGGCTTCAAAATGTTAAAGAGATAGGTTTTAACACTTTGAGGCCTGGACCTCTCCCTGTGCTGAATAAAATCGTCTGGCGTCAGCCAGAATACACCTTAAAGACTCGTCCTCAGGCTTCAAAGAGTTAAAGAGATAGGTTTTAACACTTTGAGGCCCGGACCTCTCCCTGTGCTGAATAAAATCGTCTGGCGTTAGCCTGAATAAACTTTAAAGACTCGTCCTCAGGCTTCAAGGTGTTAAAGAGGTAGGTTTTAACAATTCTCCCTGTGCTGAATAAAATCGTCCGGCGTCAGCCAGAATAAACCTTAAAGACTCGTCATCAGGCTTCAAAGAGTTAAAGAGATAGGTTTTAACACTTTGAGGCCTGGACCTCTCCCTGGGCTGAATAAGATCCTTTGGCGTTAGTCAGAATAAACTTTAAAGATTCGTCCTCAGGCTTCAAAATGTTAAAGAGATAGGTTTTAACACTTTGAGGCCTGGACCTCTCCTGTGCTGAATAAAATCGTCTGGCGTTAGTTGAAGACTCGTCCTCAGGCTTCAAAGTGTTAAAGAGGTAGGTTTTAACACTTCTCCCTGGACCTCTCCCTGTTCTGAATAAAATCGTCTGGCGTTGGCCAGAATAAACCTTAAAGACTCGTCCTCAGGCTTCAAAGAGTTAAAGAGATAGGTTTTAACACTTTGAGGCCCGGACCTCTCCCTGTGCTGAATAAAATCATCTGGCGTTAGCCTGAATAAACTTTAAAGACTCGTCCTCAGGCTTCAAGGTGTTAAAGAGGTAGGTTTTAACACTTCTCCCTGTCCTGAATAAAATCGTCTGGCGTTAGCCAGATTAAACCTTAAAGACTCGTCCTCAGACTTCAAAGTGTTAAAGAGATAGGTTCTTAACACTTTGAGGCCTGGACCTCTCCCTGTGCTGAATAAAATCGTCTGGCGTTAGCCAGAATAAGCCTTAAAGACTCGTCCTCACGCTTCAAAATGTTAAAGAGATAGGTTTTAAAGAGGTAGGTTTTAACACTTCTCCCTGTTCTGAATAAAATCGTCTGGCGTTAGCCACAATAAACCTTTAAAGACTCGTCCTCAGGCTTCAAAATGTTAAAGAGTTAGGTTTTAACACTTTGAGGCCTGGACCTCTCCCTGTGCTGAATAAAATCGTCTGGCGTTAGCCAGAATAAGCCTTAAAGACTCGTCGTCACGCTTCAAAGTGTTAAAACGATAGGTTTTAACACTTTGAGGCCTGGACCTCTCCCTGTGCTGAATAAAATCGCCTGCGTTAGCCAGAATAAACTTTAAAGACTCGTCCTCAGGCTTCAAAGTGTTAAAGAGGTAGGTTTTAACACTTCTCCCTGTCCTGAGTAAAATCGTCTGGCGTTAGCCAGAATAAACCTTAAAGACTCGTCCTCAGGCTTCAAAATGTTAAAGAGATAGGTTTTAACACTTTGAGGGCTGGACCTCTGCCTGTGCTGAATAAAATCGTCTGGCGTCAGCGAGAATAAACCTTAAAGACTCGTCCTCAGGCTTCAAAGAGTTAAAGAGATAGGTTTTAACACTTTGAGGCCTGGACCTCTCCCTGGGCTGAATAAAATCCTCTGGCGTCAGTCAGAATAAACTTTAAAGACTCGTCGTCAGGCTTCAAAATGTTAAAGAGATAGGTTTTAACACTTTGAGGCCTGGACCTCTGCCTGTGCTGAATAAAATCGTCTGGCGTCAGAGAGAATAAACCTTAAAGACTCGTCCTCACGCTTCAAAATGTTAAAGAGATAGGTTTTAAAGAGGTAGGTTTTAACACTTCTCCCTGTTCTGAATAAAATCCTCTGGCGTCAGTCAGAATAAACTTTAAAGACTCGTCCTCAGGCTTCAAAATGTTAAAGAGTTAGGTTTTAACACTTTGAGGCCTGGACCTCTCCCTGTGCTGAATAAAATCGTCTGGCGTTAGCCAGAATAAGCCTTAAAGACTCGTCGTCACGCTTCAAAGTGTTAAAACGATAGGTTTTAACACTTTGAGGCCCGGACCTCTCCCTGTGCTGAATAAAATCGTCTGGCGTTAGCCTGAATAAACTTTAAAGACTCGTCCTCAGGCTTCAAGGTGTTAAAGAGGTAGGTTTTAACACTTCTCCCTGTCCTGAATAAAATCGTCTGGCGTTAGCCAGATTAAACCTAAAAGACTCATCCTCAGGCTTCAAAATGTTAAAGAGATAGGTTCTTAACACTTTGAGGGCTGGACCTCTCCCTGTGCTGAATAAAATCGTCTGGCGTTAGCCAGAATAAGCCTTAAAGACTCGTCCTCACGCTTCAAAATGTTAAAGAGATAGGTTTTAAAGAGGTAGGTTTTAACACTTCTCCCTGTTCTGAATAAAATCGTCTGGCGTTAGCCACAATAAACCTTTAAAGACTCGTTCTCAGGCTTCAAAATGTTAAAGAGATAGGTTTTAACACTTTGAGGCCTGGACCTCTGCCTGTGCTGAATAAAATCGTCCGGCGTCAGCCAGAATAAACCTTAAAGACTCGTCCTCAGGCTTCAAAGAGTTAAAGAGATAGGTTTTAACACTTTGAGGCCTGGACCTCTCCCTGGGCTGAATAAAATCCTCTGGCGTCAGTCAGAATAAACTTTAAAGACTCGTCCTCAGGCTTCGAAATGTTAAAGAGTTAGGTTTTAACACTTTGAGGCCTGGACCTCTCCCTGTGCTGAATAAAATCGTCTGGCGTTAGCCAGAATAAGCCTTAAAGACTCGTCGTCACGCTTCAAAGTGTTAAAACGATAGGTTTTAACACTTTGAGGCCTGGACCTCTCCCTGTGCTGAATAAAATCGCCTGCGTTAGCCAGAATAAACTTTAAAGACTCGTCCTCAGGCTTCAAAGTGTTAAAGAGGTAGGTTTTAACACTTCTCCCTGTCCTGAGTAAAATCGTCTGGCGTTAGCCAGAATAAACCTTAAAGACTCGTCCTCAGGCTTCAAAATGTTAAAGAGATAGGTTTTAACACTTTGAGGGCTGGACCTCTGCCTGTGCTGAATAAAATCGTCTGGCGTCAGCGAGAATAAACCTTAAAGACTCGTCCTCAGGCTTCAAAGAGTTAAAGAGATAGGTTTTAACACTTTGAGGCCTGGACCTCTCCCTGGGCTGAATAAAATCCTCTGGCGTCAGTCAGAATAAACTTTAAAGACTCGTCGTCAGGCTTCAAAATGTTAAAGAGATAGGTTTTAACACTTTGAGGCCTGGACCTCTGCCTGTGCTGAATAAAATCGTCTGGCGTCAGAGAGAATAAACCTTAAAGACTCGTCCTCACGCTTCAAAATGTTAAAGAGATAGGTTTTAAAGAGGTAGGTTTTTAACACTTCTCCCTGTTCTGAATAAAATCCTCTGGCGTCAGTCAGAATAAACTTTAAAGACTCGTCCTCAGGCTTCAAAATGTTAAAGAGTTAGGTTTTAACACTTTGAGGCCTGGACCTCTCCCTGTGCTGAATAAAATCGTCTGGCGTTAGCCAGAATAAGCCTTAAAGACTCGTCGTCACGCTTCAAAGTGTTAAAACGATAGGTTTTAACACTTTGAGGCCCGGACCTCTCCCTGTGCTGAATAAAATCGTCTGGCGTTAGCCTGAATAAACTTTAAAGACTCGTCCTCAGGCTTCAAGGTGTTAAAGAGGTAGGTTTTAACACTTCTCCCTGTCCTGAATAAAATCGTCTGGCGTTAGCCAGATTAAACCTAAAAGACTCATCCTCAGGCTTCAAAATGTTAAAGAGATAGGTTCTTAACACTTTGAGGGCTGGACCTCTCCCTGTGCTGAATAAAATCGTCTGGCGTTAGCCAGAATAAGCCTTAAAGACTCGTCCTCACGCTTCAAAATGTTAAAGAGATAGGTTTTAAAGAGGTAGGTTTTAACACTTCTCCCTGTTCTGAATAAAATCGTCTGGCGTTAGCCACAATAAACCTTTAAAGACTCGTTCTCAGGCTTCAAAATGTTAAAGAGATAGGTTTTAACACTTTGAGGCCTGGACCTCTGCCTGTGCTGAATAAAATCGTCCGGCGTCAGCCAGAATAAACCTTAAAGACTCGTCCTCAGGCTTCAAAGTTTAAAGAGATAGGTTTTAACACTTTGAGGCCTGGACCTCTCCCTGGGCTGAATAAAATCCTCTGGCGTCAGTCAGAATAAACTTTAAAGACTCGTCCTCAGGCTTCAAAATGTTAAAGAGTTAGGTTTTAACACTTTGAGGCCTGGACCTCTCCCTGTGCTGAATAAAATCGTCTGGCGTTAGCCAGAATAAGCCTTAAAGACTCGTCGTCACGCTTCAAAGTGTTAAAACGATAGGTTTTAACACTTTGAGGCCTGGACCTCTCCCTGTGCTGAATAAAATCGCCTGCGTTAGCCAGAATAAACTTTAAAGACTCGTCCTCAGGCTTCAAAGTGTTAAAGAGGTAGGTTTTAACACTTCTCCCTGTCCTGAGTAAAATCGTCTGGCGTTAGCCAGAATAAACCTTAAAGACTCGTCCTCAGGCTTCAAAATGTTAAAGAGAGATAGGTTTTAACACTTTGAGGGCTGGACCTCTGCCTGTGCTGAATAAAATCGTCTGGCGTCAGCGAGAATAAACCTTAAAGACTCGTCCTCAGGCTTCAAAGAGTTAAAGAGATAGGTTTTAACACTTTGAGGCCTGGACCTCTCCCTGGGCTGAATAAAATCCTCTGGCGTCAGTCAGAATAAACTTAAAGACTCGTCGTCAGGCTTCAAAATGTTAAAGAGATAGGTTTTAACACTTTGAGGCCTGGACCTCTGCCTGTGCTGAATAAAATCGTCTGGCGTCAGAGAGAATAAACCTTAAAGACTCGTCCTCACGCTTCAAAATGTTAAAGAGATAGGTTTTAAAGAGGTAGGTTTTAACACTTCTCCCTGTTCTGAATAAAATCCTCTGGCGTCAGTCAGAATAAACTTTAAAGACTCGTCCTCAGGCTTCAAAATGTTAAAGAGTTAGGTTTTAACACTTTGAGGCCTGGACCTCTCCCTGTGCTGAATAAAATCGTCTGGCGTTAGCCAGAATAAGCCTTAAAGACTCGTCGTCACGCTTCAAAGTGTTAAAACGATAGGTTTTAACACTTTGAGGCCCGGACCTCTCCCTGTGCTGAATAAAATCGTCTGGCGTTAGCCTGAATAAACTTTAAAGACTCGTCCTCAGGCTTCAAGGTGTTAAAGAGGTAGGTTTTAACACTTCTCCCTGTCCTGAATAAAATCGTCTGGCGTTAGCCAGATTAAACCTAAAAGACTCATCCTCAGGCTTCAAAATGTTAAAGAGATAGGTTCTTAACACTTTGAGGGCTGGACCTCTCCCTGTGCTGAATAAAATCGTCTGGCGTTAGCCAGAATAAGCCTTAAAGACCCGTCCTCACGATTCAAAATGTTAAAGAGATAGGTTTTAAAGAGGTAGGTTTTAACACTTCTCCCTGTTCTGAATAAAATCGTCCGGCGTTAGCCAGAATAAACCTTAAAGACTCGTCCTCGTGCTTCAAAGGGTTAAAGAGATAGGTTTTAACACTTTGACGCACGGACCTCTCCCTGTGCTGAATAAAATCGTCTGGCGTTAGCCAGAATAAACTTTAAAAGCTTCAAAGTGTTAAAGATATATGTTTTAACACTTTGAGGCCTGGACCTCTCCGGTGCTGAATAAAATCGTCTGGCGTTAGCCAGAAGAAGCCTTAAAGACTCGTCCTCACGCTTCAAAGTGTTAAAGCGATAGGTTTTAACACTTTGAGGCCTGGACCTCTCCCTGTGCTGAATAAAATCGCCTGCGTTAGCCAGAATAAACCTTAAAGACTCGTCCTCAGGCTTCAAAGTGTTAAAGAGGAAGGTTTTAACACTTCTACCTGTCCTGAATAAAATCGTCTGGCGTTAGCCAGAATAAACCTTAAAGACTCGTCCTCAGGCTTCAAAATGTTTAAGAGATAGGTTTTAACACTTTGAGGCCTGGACCTCTGCCTGTGCTCAATAAAATCGTCTGGCGTCAGCCAGAATAAACCTTAAAGACTCGTCCTCAGGCTTCAAAGAGTTAAAGAGATAGGTTTTAACACTTTGAGGCCCGGACCTCTCCCTGTGCTGAATAAAATCGTCTGGCGTTAGCCTGAATAAACTTTAAAGACTCGTCCTCAGGCTTCAAGGTGTTAAAGAGGTAGGTTTTAACACTTCTCCCTGTCCTGAATAAAATCGTCTGGCGTTAGCCAGATTAAACCTTAAAGACTCGTCCTCAGACTTCAAAGTGTTAAAGAGATAGGTTCTTAACACTTTGAGGCCTGGACCTCTCCCTGTGCTGAATAAAATCGTCTGGCGTTAGCCAGAATAAGCCTTAAAGACTCGTCCTCACGCTTCAAAATGTTAAAGAGATAGGTTTTAAAGAGGTAGGTTTTAACACTTCTCCCTGTTCTGAATAAAATCGTCTGGCGTTAGCCACAATAAACCTTTAAAGACTCGTTCTCAGGCTTCAAAATGTTAAAGAGATAGGTTTTAACACTTTGAGGCCTGGACCTCTGCCTGTGCTGAATAAAATCGTCCGGCGTCGGCCAGAATAAACCTTAAAGACTCGTCCTCAGGCTTCAAAGAGTTAAAGAGATAGGTTTTAACACTTTGAGGCCTGGACCTCTCCCTGGGCTGAATAAAATCCTCTGGCGTCAGTCAGAATAAACTTTAAAGACTCGTCCTCAGGCTTCAAAATGTTAAAGAGTTAGGTTTTAACACTTTGAGGCCTGGACCTCTCCCTGTGCTGAATAAAATCGTCTGGCGTTAGCCAGAATAAGCCTTAAAGACTCGTCGTCACGCTTCAAAGTGTTAAAACGATAGGTTTTAACACTTTGAGGCCTGGACCTCTCCCTGTGCTGAATAAAATCGCCTGCGTTAGCCAGAATAAACTTTAAAGACTCGTCCTCAGGCTTCAAAGTGTTAAAGAGGTAGGTTTTAACACTTCTCCCTGTCCTGAGTAAAATCGTCTGGCGTTAGCCAGAATAAACCTTAAAGACTCGTCCTCAGGCTTCAAAATGTTAAAGAGATAGGTTTTAACACTTTGAGGGCTGGACCTCTGCCTGTGCTGAATAAAATCGTCTGGCGTCAGCGAGAATAAACCTTAAAGACTCGTCCTCAGGCTTCAAAGAGTTAAAGAGATAGGTTTTAACACTTTGAGGCCTGGACCTCTCCCTGGGCTGAATAAAATCCTCTGGCGTCAGTCAGAATAAACTTTAAAGACTCGTCGTCAGGCTTCAAAATGTTAAAGAGATAGGTTTTAACACTTTGAGGCCTGGACCTCTGCCTGTGCTGAATAAAATCGTCTGGCGTCAGACAGAATAAACCTTAAAGACTCGTCCTCACGCTTCAAAATGTTAAAGAGATAGGTTTTAAAGAGGTAGGTTTTAACACTTCTCCCTGTTCTGAATAAAATCCTCTGGCGTCAGTCAGAATAAACTTTAAAGACTCGTCCTCAGGCTTCAAAATGTTAAAGAGTTAGGTTTTAACACTTTGAGGCCTGGACCTCTCCCTGTGCTGAATAAAATCGTCTGGCGTTAGCCAGAATAAGCCTTAAAGACTCGTCGTCACGCTTCAAAGTGTTAAAGCGATAGGTTTTAACACTTTGAGGCCCGGACCTCTCCCTGTGCTGAATAAAATCGTCTGGCGTTAGCCTGAATAAACTTTAAAGACTCGTCCTCAGGCTTCAAGGTGTTAAAGAGGTAGGTTTTAACACTTCTCCCTGTCCTGAATAAAATCGTCTGGCGTTAGCCAGATTAAACCTAAAAGACTCATCCTCAGGCTTCAAAATGTTAAAGAGATAGGTTCTTAACACTTTGAGGGCTGGACCTCTCCCTGTGCTGAATAAAATCGTCTGGCGTTAGCCAGAATAAGCCTTAAAGACCCGTCCTCACGATTCAAAATGTTAAAGAGATAGGTTTTAAAGAGGTAGGTTTTAACACTTCTCCCTGTTCTGAATAAAATCGTCCGGCGTTAGCCAGAATAAACCTTAAAGACTCGTCCTCATGCTTCAAAGGGTTAAAGAGATAGGTTTTAACACTTTGAGGCACGGACCTCTCCCTGTGCTGAATAAAATCGTCTGGCGTTAGCCAGAATAAACTTTAAAAGCTTCAAAGTGTTAAAGATATATGTTTTAACACTTTGAGGCCTGGACCTCTCCGGTGCTGAATAAAATCGTCTGGCGTTAGCCAGAAGAAGCCTTAAAGACTCGTCCTCACGCTTCAAAGTGTTAAAGCGATAGGTTTTAACACTTTGAGGCCTGGACCTCTCCCTGTGCTGAATAAAATCGCCTGCGTTAGCCAGAATAAACCTTAAAGACTCGTCCTCAGGCTTCAAAGTGTTAAAGAGGAAGGTTTTAACACTTCTACCTGTCCTGAATAAAATCGTCTGGCGTTAGCCAGAATAAACCTTAAAGACTCGTCCTCAGGCTTCAAAATGTTTAAGAGATAGGTTTTAACACTTTGAGGCCTGGACCTCTGCCTGTTTTGAATAAAATCGTCTGGCGTCAGCCAGAATAAACCTTAAAGACTCGTCCTCAGGCTTCAAAGAGTTAAAGAGATAGGTTTTAACACTTTGAGGCCCGGACCTCTCCCTGTGCTGAATAAAATCGTCTCGCGTTAGCCTGAATAAACTTTAAAGACTCGTCCTCAGGCTTCAAGGTGTTAAAGAGGTAGGTTTTAACACTTTGAGGCCCGGACCTCTCCCTGTGCTGAATAAAATCGTCTGGCGTTAGCTTGAATAAACTTTAAAGACTCGTCCTCAGGCTTCAAGGTGTTAAAGAGGTAGGTTTTAACACTTCTCCCTGTCCTGAATAAAATCGTCTGGCGTTAGCCAGATTAAACCTTAAAGACTCGTCCTCAGACTTCAAAGTGTTAAAGAGATAGGTTCTTAACACTTTGAGGCCTGGACCTCTCCCTGTGCTGAATAAAATCGTCTGGCGTTAGCCACAATAAACCTTTAAAGACTCGTTCTCAGGCTTCAAAATGTTAAAGAGACAGGTTTTAACACTTTGAGGCCTGGACCTCTGCCTGTGCTGAATAAAATCGTCTGGCGTCAGCCAGAATAAACCTTAAATACTCGTCCTCAGGCTTCAAAGAGTTAAAGAGATAGGTTTTAACACTTTGAGGCCTGGACCTCTCCCTGGGCTGAATAAAATCCTCTGGCGTCAGTCAGAATAAACTTTAAAGACTCGTCCTCAGGCTTCAAAATGTTAAAGAGTTAGGTTTTAACACTTTGAGGCCTGGACCTCTCCCTGTGCTGAATAAAATCGTCTGGCGTTAGCCAGAATAAGCCTTAAAGACTCGTCCTCACGCTTCAAAATGTTAAAGAGATAGGTTTTAAAGAGGTAGGTTTTAACACTTCTCCCTGTTCTGAATAAAATCGTCTGGCGTTAGCCACAATAAACCTTTAAAGACTCGTTCTCAGGCTTCAAAATGTTAAAGAGATAGGTTTTAACACTTTGAGGCCTGGACCTCTGCCTGTGCTGAATAAAATCGTCTGGCGTCAGCCAGAATAAACCTTAAAGACTCGTCCTCAGGCTTCAAAGAGTTAAAGAGATAGGTTTTAACACTTT
This sequence comes from Paragorgia papillata, assembly GCA_035771165.1. Lineage (NCBI taxonomy): Eukaryota > Metazoa > Cnidaria > Anthozoa > Scleralcyonacea > Coralliidae > Paragorgia > Paragorgia papillata. Next base: position 914,875 of record JAWNZC010000225.1, read on the forward strand.
GAGGCCTGGACCTCTCCCTGGGCTGAATAAAATCCTCTGGCGTCAGTCAGAATAAACTTTAAAGACTCGTCCTCAGGCTTCAAAATGTTAAAGAGTTAGGTTTTAACACTTTGAGGCCTGGACCTCTCCCTGTGCTGAATAAAATCGTCTGGCGTTAGCCAGAATAAGCCTTAAAGACCCGTCCTCACGATTCAAAATGTTAAAGAGATAGGTTTTAAAGAGGTAGGTTTTAACACTTCTCCCTGTTCTGAATAAAATCGTCCGGCGTTAGCCAGAATAAACCTTAAAGACTCGTCCTCAGGCTTCAAAGGGTTAAAGAGATAGGTTTTAACACTTTGAGGCCCGGACCTCTCCCTGTGCTGAATAAAATCGTCTGGCGTTAGCCAGAATAAACTTTAAAAGCTTCAAAGTGTTAAAGATATATGTTTTAACACTTTGAGGCCTGGACCTCTCCGGTGCTGAATAAAATCGTCTGGCGTTAGCCAGAAGAAGCCTTAAAGACTCGTCCTCACGCTTCAAAGTGTTAAAGCGATAGGTTTTAACACTTTGAGGCCTGGACCTCTCCCTGTGCTGAATAAAATCGCCTTCGTTAGCCAGAATAAACCTTAAAGACTCGTCCTCAGGCTTCAAAGTGTTAAAGAGGAAGGTTTTAACACTTCTACCTGTCCTGAATAAAATCGTCTGGCGTTAGCCAGAATAAACCTTAAAGACTCGTCCTCAGGCTTCAAAATGTTTAAAGAGATAGGTTTTAACACTTTGAGGCCTGGACCTCTGCCTGTGCTCAATAAAATCGTCTGGCGTCAGCCAGAATAAACCTTAAAGACTCGTCCTCAGGCTTCAAAGAGTTAAAGAGATAGGTTTTAACACTTTGAGGCCCGGACCTCTCCCTGTGCTGAATAAAATCGTCTGGCGTTAGCCTGAATAAACTTTAAAGACTCGTCCTCAGGCTTCAAGGTGTTAAAGAGGTAGGTTTTAACACTTCTCCCTGTCCTGAATAAAATCGTCTGGCGTTAGCCAGATTAAACCTTAAAGACTCGTCCTCAGACTTCAAAGTGTTAAAGAGATAGGTTCTTAACACTTTGAGGCCTGGACCTCTCCCTGTGCTGAATAAAATCGTCTGGCGTTAGCCAGAATAAGCCTTAAAGACTCGTCCTCACGCTTCAAAATGTTAAAGAGATAGGTTTTTAAAGAGGTAGGTTTTAACACTTCTCCCTGTTCTGAATAAAATCGTCTGGCGTTAGCCACAATAAACCTTTAAAGACTCGTTCTCAGGCTTCAAAATGTTAAAGAGATAGGTTTTAACACTTTGAGGCCTGGACCTCTGCCTGTGCTGAATAAAATCGTCCGGCGTCAGCCAGAATAAACCTTAAAGACTCGTCCTCAGGCTTCAAAGAGTTAAAGAGATAGGTTTTAACACTTTGAGGCCTGGACCTCTCCCTGGGCTGAATAAAATCCTCTGGCGTCAGTCAGAATAAACTTTAAAGACTCGTCCTCAGGCTTCAAAATGTTAAAGAGTTAAGTTTTAACACTTTGAGGCCTGGACCTCTCCCTGTGCTGAATAAAATCGTCTGGCGTTAGCCAGAATAAGCCTTAAAGACTCGTCGTCACGCTTCAAAGTGTTAAAACGATAGGTTTTAACACTTTGAGGCCTGGACCTCTCCCTGTGCTGAATAAAATCGCCTGCGTTAGCCAGAATAAACTTTAAAGACTCGTCCTCAGGCTTCAAAGTGTTAAAGAGGTAGGTTTTAACACTTCTCCCTGTCCTGAGTAAAATCGTCTGGCGTTAGCCAGAATAAACCTTAAAGACTCGTCCTCAGGCTTCAAAATGTTAAAGAGATAGGTTTTAACACTTTGAGGGCTGGACCTCTGCCTGTGCTGAATAAAATCGTCTGGCGTCAGCGAGAATAAACCTTAAAGACTCGTCCTCAGGCTTCAAAGAGTTAAAGAGATAGGTTTTAACACTTTGAGGCCTGGACCTCTCCCTGGGCTGAATAAAATCCTCTGGCGTCAGTCAGAATAAACTTTAAAGACTCGTCGTCAGGCTTCAAAATGTTAAAGAGATAGGTTTTAACACTTTGAGGCCTGGACCTCTGCCTGTGCTGAATAAAATCGTCTGGCGTCAGACAGAATAAACCTTAAAGACTCGTCCTCACGCTTCAAAATGTTAAAGAGATAGGTTTTAAAGAGGTAGGTTTTAACACTTCTCCCTGTTCTGAATAAAATCCTCTGGCGTCAGTCAGAATAAACTTTAAAGACTCGTCCTCAGGCTTCAAAATGTTAAAGAGTTAGGTTTTAACACTTTGAGGCCTGGACCTCTCCCTGTGCTGAATAAAATCGTCTGGCGTTAGCCAGAATAAGCCTTAAAGACCCGTCCTCACGATTCAAAATGTTAAACAGATAGGTTTTAAAGAGGTAGGTTTTAACACTTCTCCCTGTTCTGAATAAAATCGTCCGGCGTTAGCCAGAATAAACCTTAAAGACTCGTCCTCAGGCTTCAAAGGGTTAAAGAGATAGGTTTTAACACTTTGAGGCCCGGACCTCTCCCTGTGCTGAATAAAATCGTCTGGCGTTAGCCAGAATAAACTTTAAAAGCTTCAAAGTGTTAAAGATATATGTTTTAACACTTTGAGGCCTGGACCTCTCCGGTGCTGAATAAAATCGTCTGGCGTTAGCCAGAAGAAGCCTTAAAGACTCGTCCTCACGCTTCAAAGTGTTAAAGCGATAGGTTTTAACACTTTGAGGCCTGGACCTCTCCCTGTGCTGAATAAAATCGCCTGCGTTAGCCAGAATAAACCTTAAAGACTCGTCCTCAGGCTTCAAAGTGTTAAAGAGGAAGGTTTTAACACTTCTACCTGTCCTGAATAAAATCGTCTGGCGTTAGCCAGAATAAACCTTAAAGACTCGTCTTCAGGCTTCAAAATGTTTAAAGAGATAGGTTTTAACACTTTGAGGCCTGGACCTCTGCCTGTGCTCAATAAAATCGTCTGGCGTCAGCCAGAATAAACCTTAAAGACTCGTCCTCAGGCTTCAAAGAGTTAAAGAGATAGGTTTTAACACTTTGAGGCCCGGACCTCTCCCTGTGCTGAATAAAATCGTCTGGCGTTAGCCTGAATAAACTTTAAAGACTCGTCCTCAGGCTTCAAGGTGTTAAAGAGGTAGGTTTTAACACTTCTCCCTGTCCTGAATAAAATCGTCTGGCGTTAGCCAGATTAAACCTTAAAGACTCGTCCTCAGACTTCAAAGTGTTAAAGAGATAGGTTCTTAACACTTTGAGGCCTGGACCTCTCCCTGTGCTGAATAAAATCGTCTGGCGTTAGCCAGAATAAGCCTTAAAGACTCGTCCTCACGCTTCAAAATGTTAAAGAGATAGGTTTTAAAGAGGTAGGTTTTAACACTTCTCCCTGTTCTGAATAAAATCGTCTGGCGTTAGCCACAATAAACCTTTAAAGACTCGTTCTCAGGCTTCAAAATGTTAAAGAGATAGGTTTTAACACTTTGAGGCCTGGACCTCTGCCTGTGCTGAATAAAATCGTCCGGCGTCAGCCAGAATAAACCTTAAAGACTCGTCCTCAGGCTTCAAAGAGTTAAAGAGATAGGTTTTAACACTTTGAGGCCTGGACCTCTCCCTGGGCTGAATAAAATCCTCTGGCGTCAGTCAGAATAAACTTTAAAGACTCGTCCTCAGGCTTCAAAATGTTAAAGAGTTAGGTTTTAACACTTTGAGGCCTGGACCTCTCCCTGTGCTGAATAAAATCGTCTGGCGTTAGCCAGAATAAGCCTTAAAGACTCGTCGTCACGCTTCAAAGTGTTAAAACGATAGGTTTTAACACTTTGAGGCCTGGACCTCTCCCTGTGCTGAATAAAATCGCCTGCGTTAGCCAGAATAAACTTTAAAGACTCGTCCTCAGGCTTCAAAGTGTTAAAGAGGTAGGTTTTAACACTTCTCCCTGTCCTGAGTAAAATCGTCTGGCGTTAGCCAGAATAAACCTTAAAGACTCGTCCTCAGGCTTCAAAATGTTAAAGAGATAGGTTTTAACACTTTGAGGGCTGGACCTCTGCCTGTGCTGAATAAAATCGTCTGGCGTCAGCGAGAATAAACCTTAAAGACTCGTCCTCAGGCTTCAAAGAGTTAAAGAGATAGGTTTTAACACTTTGAGGCCTGGACCTCTCCCTGGGCTGAATAAAATCCTCTGGCGTCAGTCAGAATAAACTTTAAAGACTCGTCGTCAGGCTTCAAAATGTTAAAGAGATAGGTTTTAACACTTTGAGGCCTGGACCTCTGCCTGTGCTGAATAAAATCGTCTGGCGTCAGACAGAATAAACCTTAAAGACTCGTCCTCACGCTTCAAAATGTTAAAGAGATAGGTTTTAAAGAGGTAGGTTTTAACACTTCTCCCTGTTCTGAATAAAATCCTCTGGCGTCAGTCAGAATAAACTTTAAAGACTCGTCCTCAGGCTTCAAAATGTTAAAGAGTTAGGTTTTAACACTTTGAGGCCTGGACCTCTCCCTGTGCTGAATAAAATCGTCTGGCGTTAGCCAGAATAAGCCTTAAAGACCCGTCCTCACGATTCAAAATGTTAAAGAGATAGGTTTTAAAGAGGTAGGTTTTAACACTTCTCCCTGTTCTGAATAAAATCGTCCGGCGTTAGCCAGAATAAACCTTAAAGACTCGTCCTCAGGCTTCAAAGGGTTAAAGAGATAGGTTTTAACACTTTGAGGCCCGGACCTCTCCCTGGGCTGAATAAAATCCTCTGGCGTCAGTCAGAATAAACTTTAAAGACTCGTCCTCAGGCTTCAAAATGTTAAAGAGTTAGGTTTTAACACTTTGAGGCCTGGACCTCTCCCTGTGCTGAATAAAATCGTCTGGCGTTAGCCAGAATAAGCCTTAAAGACTCGTCGTCACGCTTCAAAGTGTTAAAACGATAGGTTTTAACACTTTGAGGCCTGGACCTCTCCCTGTGCTGAATAAAATCGCCTGCGTTAGCCAGAATAAACTTTAAAGACTCGTCCTCAGGCTTCAAAGTGTTAAAGAGGTAGGTTTTAACACTTCTCCCTGTCCTGAATAAAATCGTCTGGCGTTAGCCAGAATAAACCTTAAAGACTCGTCCTCAGGCTTCAAAAGGTTAAAGAGATAGGTTTTAACACTTTGAGGCTCGGACCTCTGCCTGTGCTGAATAAAATCGTTTGGCGTCAGCCAGAATAAACCTTAAAGACTCGTCCTCAGGCTTCAAAGTGTTAAAGAGATAGGTTTTAACACTTTGAGGCATGGACCTCTCCCTGGGCTGAATAAAATCCTCTGGCGTCAGTCAGAATAAACTTTAAAGACTCGTCCTCAGGCTTCAAAATGTTAAAGAGATAGGTTTTAACACTTTGAGGCCTGGACCTCTGCCTGTGCTGAATAAAATCGTCTGGCGTCAGCCAGAATAAACCTTAAAGACTCGTCCTCACGCTTCAAAATGTTAAAGAGATAGGTTTTAAAGAGGTAGGTTTTAACACTTCTCCCTGTTCTGAATAAAATCCTCTGGCGTCAGTCAGAATAAACTTTAAAGACTCGTCCTCAGGCTTCAAAATGTTAAAGAGTTAGGTTTTAACACTTTGAGGCCTGGACCTCTCCCTGTGCTGAATAAAATCGTCTGGCGTTAGCCAGAATAAGCCTTAAAGACCCGTCCTCACGATTCAAAATGTTAAAGAGATAGGTTTTAAAGAGGTAGGTTTTAACACTTCTCCCTGTTCTGAATAAAATCGTCCGGCGTTAGCCAGAATAAACCTTAAAGACTCGTCCTCAGGCTTCAAAGGGTTAAAGAGATAGGTTTTAACACTTTGAGGCCCGGACCTCTCCCTGTGCTGAATAAAATCGTCTGGCGTTAGCCAGAATAAACTTTAAAAGCTTCAAAGTGTTAAAGATATATGTTTTAACACTTTGAGGCCTGGACCTCTCCGGTGCTGAATAAAATCGTCTGGCGTTAGCCAGAAGAAGCCTTAAAGACTCGTCCTCACGCTTCAAAGTGTTAAAGCGATAGGTTTTTAACACTTTGAGGCCTGGACCTCTCCCTGTGCTGAATAAAATCGCCTGCGTTAGCCAGAATAAACCTTAAAGACTCGTCCTCAGGCTTCAAAGTGTTAAAGAGGAAGGTTTTAACACTTCTACCTGTCCTGAATAAAATCGTCTGGCGTTAGCCAGAATAAACCTTAAAGACTCGTCCTCAGGCTTCAAAATGTTTAAGAGATAGGTTTTAACACTTTGAGGCCTGGACCTCTGCCTGTGCTCAATAAAATCGTCTGGCGTCAGCCAGAATAAACCTTAAAGACTCGTCCTCAGGCTTCAAAGAGTTAAAGAGATAGGTTTTAACACTTTGAGGCCCGGACCTCTCCCTGTGCTGAATAAAATCGTCTGGCGTTAGCCTGAATAAACTTTAAAGACTCGTCCTCAGGCTTCAAGGTGTTAAAGAGGTAGGTTTTAACACTTCTCCCTGTCCTGAATAAAATCGTCTGGCGTTAGCCAGATTAAACCTTAAAGACTCGTCCTCAGACTTCAAAGTGTTAAAGAGATAGGTTCTTAACACTTTGAGGCCTGGACCTCTCCCTGTGCTGAATAAAATCGTCTGGCGTTAGCCAGAATAAGCCTTAAAGACTCGTCCTCACGCTTCAAAATGTTAAAGAGATAGGTTTTAAAGAGGTAGGTTTTAACACTTCTCCCTGTTCTGAATAAAATCGTCTGGCGTTAGCCACAATAAACCTTTAAAGACTCGTTCTCAGGCTTCAAAATGTTAAAGAGATAGGTTTTAACACTTTGAGGCCTGGACCTCTGCCTGTGCTGAATAAAATCGTCCGGCGTCAGCCAGAATAAACCTTAAAGACTCGTCCTCAGGCTTCAAAGAGTTAAAGAGATAGGTTTTAACACTTTGAGGCCTGGACCTCTCCCTGGGCTGAATAAAATCCTCTGGCGTCAGTCAGAATAAACTTTAAAGACTCGTCCTCAGGCTTCAAAATGTTAAAGAGTTAGGTTTTAACACTTTGAGGCCTGGACCTCTCCCTGTGCTGAATAAAATCGTCTGGCGTTAGCCAGAATAAGCCTTAAAGACTCGTCGTCACGCTTCAAAGTGTTAAAACGATAGGTTTTAACACTTTGAGGCCTGGACCTCTCCCTGTGCTGAATAAAATCGCCTGCGTTAGCCAGAATAAACTTTAAAGACTCGTCCTCAGGCTTCAAAGTGTTAAAGAGGTAGGTTTTAACACTTCTCCCTGTCCTGAGTAAAATCGTCTGGCGTTAGCCAGAATAAACCTTAAAGACTCGTCCTCAGGCTTCAAAATGTTAAAGAGATAGGTTTTAACACTTTGAGGCCTGGACCTCTGCCTGTGCTGAATAAAATCGTCTGGCGTCAGCGAGAATAAACCTTAAAGACTCGTCCTCAGGCTTCAAAGAGTTAAAGAGATAGGTTTTAACACTTTGAGGCCTGGACCTCTCCCTGGGCTGAATAAAATCCTCTGGCGTCAGTCAGAATAAACTTTAAAGACTCGTCGTCAGGCTTCAAAATGTTAAAGAGATAGGTTTTAACACTTTGAGGCCTGGACCTCTGCCTGTGCTGAATAAAATCGTCTGGCGTCAGCCAGAATAAACCTTAAAGACTCGTCCTCACGCTTCAAAATGTTAAAGAGATAGGTTTTAAAGAGGTAGGTTTTAACACTTCTCCCTGTTCTGAATAAAATCCTCTGGCGTCAGTCAGAATAAACTTTAAAGACTCGTCCTCAGGCTTCAAAATGTTAAAGAGTTAGGTTTTAACACTTTGAGGCCTGGACCTCTCCCTGTGCTGAATAAAATCGTCTGGCGTTAGCCAGAATAAGCCTTAAAGACTCGTCGTCACGCTTCAAAGTGTTAAAACGATAGGTTTTAACACTTTGAGGCCCGGACCTCTCCCTGTGCTGAATAAAATCGTCTGGCGTTAGCCTGAATAAACTTTAAAGACTCGTCCTCAGGCTTCAAGGTGTTAAAGAGGTAGGTTTTAACACTTCTCCCTGTGCTGAATAAAATCGTCTGGCGTTAGCCAGATTAAACCTTTAAAGACTCATCCTCAGGCTTCAAAATGTTAAAGAGATAGGTTCTTAACACTTTGAGGGCTGGACCTCTCCCTGTGCTGAATAAAATCGTCTGGCGTTAGCCAGAATAAGCCTTAAAGACCCGTCCTCACGATTCAAAATGTTAAAGAGATAGGTTTTAAAGAGGTAGGTTTTAACACTTCTCCCTGTTCTGAATAAAATCGTCCGGCGTTAGCCAGAATAAACCTTAAAGACTCGTCCTCATGCTTCAAAGGGTTAAAGAGATAGGTTTTAACACTTTGAGGCCCGGACCTCTCCCTGTGCTGAATAAAATCGTCTGGCGTTAGCCAGAATAAACTTTAAAAGCTTCAAAGTGTTAAAGATATATGTTTTAACACTTTGAGGCCTGGACCTCTCCGGTGCTGAATAAAATCGTCTGGCGTTAGCCAGAAGAAGCCTTAAAGACTCGTCCTCACGCTTCAAAGTATTAAAGCGATAGGTTTTAACACTTTGAGGCCTGGACCTCTCCCTGTGCTGAATAAAATCGCCTGCGTTAGCCAGAATAAACCTTAAAGACTCGTCCTCAGGCTTCAAAGTGTTAAAGAGGAAGGTTTTAACACTTCTACCTGTCCTGAATAAAATCGTCTGGCGTTAGCCAGAATAAACCTTAAAGACTCGTCCTCAGGCTTCAAAATGTTAAAGAGATAGGTTCTTAACACTTTGAGGGCTGGACCTCTCCCTGTGCTGAATAAAATCGTCTGGCGTTAGCCAGAATAAGCCTTAAAGACCCGTCCTCACGATTCAAAATGTTAAAGAGATAGGTTTTAAAGAGGTAGGTTTTAACACTTCTCCCTGTTCTGAATAAAATCGTCCGGCGTTAGCCAGAATAAACCTTAAAGACTCGTCCTCATGCTTCAAAGGGTTAAAGAGATAGGTTTTAACACTTTGAGGCCCGGACCTCTCCCTGTGCTGAATAAAATCGTCTGGCGTTAGCCAGAATAAACTTTAAAAGCTTCAAAGTGTTAAAGATATATGTTTTAACACTTTGAGGCCTGGACCTCTCCCTGTGCTGAATAAAATCGCCTGCGTTAGCCAGAATAAACCTTAAAGACTCGTCCTCAGGCTTCAAAGTGTTAAAGAGGAAGGTTTTAACACTTCTACCTGTCCTGAATAAAATCGTCTGGCGTTAGCCAGAATAAACCTTAAAGACTCGTCCTCAGGCTTCAAAATGTTTAAGAGATAGGTTTTAACACTTTGAGGCCTGGACCTCTGCCTGTTTTGAATAAAATCGTCTGGCGTCAGCCAGAATAAACCTTAAAGACTCGTCCTCAGGCTTCAAAGAGTTAAAGAGATAGGTTTTAACACTTTGAAGCCCGGACCTCTCCCTGTGCTGAATAAAATCGTCTGGCGTTAGCCTGAATAAACTTTAAAGACTCGTCCTCAGGCTTCAAGGTGTTAAAGAGGTAGGTTTTAACACTTCTCCCTGTCCTGAATAAAATCGTCTGGCGTTAGCCAGATTAAACCTTAAAGACTCGTCCTCAGACTTCAAAGTGTTAAAGAGATAGGTTCTTAACACTTTGAGGCCTGGACCTCTCCCTGTGCTGAATAAAATCGTCTGGCGTTAGCCAGAATAAGCCTTAAAGACTCGTCCTCACGCTTCAAAATGTTAAAGAGATAGGTTTTAAAGAGGTAGGTTTTAACACTTCTCCCTGTTCTGAATAAAATCGTCTGGCGTTAGCCACAATAAACCTTTAAAGACTCGTTCTCAGGCTTCAAAATGTTAAAGAGATAGGTTTTAACACTTTGAGGCCTGGACCTCTGCCTGTGCTGAATAAAATCGTCTGGCGTCAGCCAGAATAAACCTTAAATACTCGTCCTCAGGCTTCAAAGAGTTAAAGAGATAGGTTTTAACACTTTGAGGCCTGGACCTCTCCCTGGGCTGAATAAAATCCTCTGGCGTCAGTCAGAATAAACTTTAAAGACTCGTCCTCAGGCTTCAAAATGTTAAAGAGTTAGGTTTTAACACTTTGAGGCCTGGACCTCTCCCTGTGCTGAATAAAATCGTCTGGCGTTAGCCAGAATAAGCCTTAAAGACTCGTCGTCACGCTTCAAAGTGTTAAAACGATAGGTTTTAACACTTTGAGGCCCGGACCTCTCCCTGTGCTGAATAAAATCGTCTGGCGTTAGCCTGAATAAACTTTAAAGACTCGTCCTCAGGCTTCAAGGTGTTAAAGAGGTAGGTTTTAACACTTCTCCCTGTCCTGAATAAAATCGTCTGGCGTTAGCCAGATTAAACCTTAAAGACTCGTCCTCAGACTTCAAAGTGTTAAAGAGATAGGTTCTTAACACTTTGAGGCCTGGACCTCTCCCTGTGCTGAATAAAATCGTCTGGCGTTAGCCAGAATAAGCCTTAAAGACTCGTCCTCACGCTTCAAAATGTTAAAGAGATAGGTTTTAAAGAGGTAGGTTTTAACACTTCTCCCTGTTCTGAATAAAATCGTCTGGCGTTAGCCACAATAAACCTTTAAAGACTCGTTCTCAGGCTTCAAAATGTTAAAGAGATAGGTTTTAACACTTTGAGGCCTGGACCTCTGCCTGTGCTGAATAAAATCGTCTGGCGTCAGCCAGAATAAACCTTAAAGACTCGTCCTCAGGCTTCAAAGAGTTAAAGAGATAGGTTTTAACACTTTGAGGCCTGGACCTCTCCCTGGGCTGAATAAAATCCTCTGGCGTCAGTCAGAATAAACTTTAAAGACTCGTCCTCAGGCTTCAAAATGTTAAAGAGTTAGGTTTTAACACTTTGAGGCCTGGACCTCTCCCTGTGCTGAATAAAATCGTCTGGCGTTAGCCAGAATAAGCCTTAAAGACTCGTCGTCACGCTTCAAAGTGTTAAAACGATAGGTTTTAACACTTTGAGGCCTGGACCTCTCCCTGTGCTGAATAAAATCGCCTGCGTTAGCCAGAATAAACTTTAAAGACTCGTCCTCAGGCTTCAAAGTGTTAAAGAGGTAGGTTTTAACACTTCTCCCTGTCCTGAGTAAAATCGTCTGGCGTTAGCCAGAATAAACCTTAAAGACTCGTCCTCAGGCTTCAAAATGTTAAAGAGATAGGTTTTAACACTTTGAGGCCCGGACCTCTCCCTGTGCTGAATAAAATCGTCTGGCGTTAGCCAAAATAAACCTTAAAGACTCGTCCTCAGGCTTCAAAGGGTTAAAGAGATAGGTTTTAACACTTTGAGGCCCGGACCTCTCCCTGTGCTGAATAAAATCGTCTGGCGTTAGCCAGAATAAACTTTAAAAGCTTCAAAGTGTTAAAGATATATGTTTTAACACTTTGAGGCCTGGACCTCTCCGGTGCTGAATAAAATCGTCTGGCGTTAGCCAGAAGAAGCCTTAAAGACTCGTCCTCACGCTTCAAAGTGTTAAAGCGATAGGTTTTAACACTTTGAGGCCTGGACCTCTCCCTGTGCTGAAGAAAATCGCCTGCGTTAGCCAGAATAAACCTTAAAGACTCGTCCTCAGGCTTCAAAGTGTTAAAGAGGAAGGTTTTAACACTTCTACCTGTCCTGAATAAAATCTTCTGGCGTTAGCCAGAATAAACCTTAAAGACTCGTCCTCAGGCTTCAAAATGTTTAAGAGATAGGTTTTAACACTTTGAGGCCTGGACCTCTGCCTGTGCTGAATAAAATCGTCTGGCGTCAGCCAGAATAAACCTTAAAGACTCGTCCTCAGGCTTCAAAGAGTTAAAGAGATAGGTTTTAACACTTCGAGGCCCGGACCTCTCCCTGTGCTGAATAAAATCGTCTGGCGTTAGCCTGAATAAACTTTAAAGACTCGTCCTCAGGCTTCAAGGTGTTAAAGAGGTAGGTTTTAACACTTCTCCCTGTCCTGAATAAAATCGTCTGGCGTTAGCCAGATTAAACCTTAAAGACTCGTCCTCAGACTTCAAAGTGTTATAGAGATAGGTTCTTAACACTTTGAGGCCTGGACCTCTCCCTGTGCTGAATAAAATCGTCTGGCGTTAGCCAGAATAAGCCTTAAAGACTCGTCCTCACGCTTCAAAATGTTAAAGAGATAGGTTTTAAAAAGGTAGGTTTTAACACTTCTCCCTGTTCTGAATAAAATCGTCTGGCGTTAGCCACAATAAACCTTTAAAGACTCGTTCTCAGGCTTCAAAATGTTAAAGAGATAGGTTTTAACATTTGAGGCCTGGACCTCTGCCTGTGCTGAATAAAATCGTCTGGCGTCAGCCAGAATAAACCATAAATACTCGTCCTCAGGCTTCAAAGAGTTAAAGAGATAGGTTTTAACACTTTGAGGCCTGGACCTCTCCCTGGGCTGAATAAAATCCTCTGGCGTCAGTCAGAATAAACTTTAAAGACTCGTCCTCAGGCTTCAAAATGTTAAAGAGTTAGGTTTTAACACTTTGAGGCCTGGACCTCTCCCTGTGCTGAATAAAATCGTCTGGCGTTAGCCTGAATAAACTTTAAAGACTCGTCCTCAGGCTTCAAGGTGTTAAAGAGGTAGGTTTTAACACTTCTCCCTGTCCTGAATAAAATCGTCTGGCGTTAGCCAGATTAAACCTTAAAGACTCGTCCTCAGACTTCAAAGTGTTAAAGAGATAGGTTCTTAACACTTTGAGGCCTGGACCTCTCCCTGTGCTGAATAAAATCGTCTGGCGTTAGCCAGAATAAGCCTTAAAGACTCGTCCTCACGCTTCAAAATGTTAAAGAGATAGGTTTTAAAGAGGTAGGTTTTAACACTTCTCCCTGTTCTGAATAAAATCGTCTGGCGTTAGCCACAATAAACCTTTAAAGACTCGTTCTCAGGCTTCAAAATGTTAAAGAGATAGGTTTTAACACTTTGAGGCCTGGACCTCTGCCTGTGCTGAATAAAATCGTCTGGCGTCAGCCAGAATAAACCTTAAAGACTCGTCCTCAGGCTTCAAAGAGTTAAAGAGATAGGTTTTAACACTTTGAGGCCTGGACCTCTCCCTGGGCTGAATAAAATCCCCTGGCGTCAGTCAGAATAAACTTTAAAGACTCGTCCTCAGGCTTCAAAATGTTAAAGAGTTAGGTTTTAACACTTTGAGGCCTGGACCTCTCCCTGTGCTGAATAAAATCGTCTGGCGTTAGCCAGAATAAGCCTTAAAGACTCGTCGTCACGCTTCAAAGTGTTAAAACGATAGGTTTTAACACTTTGAGGCCTGGACCTCTCCCTGTGCTGAATAAAATCGCCTGCGTTAGCCAGAATAAACTTTAAAGACTCGTCCTCAGGCTTCAAAGTGTTAAAGAGGTAGGTTTTAACACTTCTCCCTGTCCTGAGTAAAATCGTCTGGCGTTAGCCAGAATAAACCTTAAAGACTCGTCCTCAGGCTTCAAAATGTTAAAGAGATAGGTTTTAACACTTTGAGGCCTGGACCTCTGCCTGTGCTGAATAAAATCGTCTGGCGTTAGCCAGAATAAACCTGAAATACTCGTCCTCAGGCTACAAAGAGTTAAAGAGATAGGTTTTAACACTTTGAGGCCTGGACCTCTCCCTGGGCTGAATAAAATCCTCTGGCCTCAGTCAGAATAAACTTTAAAGACTCGTCCTCAGGCTTCAAAATGTTAAAGAGATAGGTTTTAACACTTTGAGGCCTGGACCTCTCCTGTGCTGAATAAAATCGTCTGGCGTCAGGCAGAATAAACCTTAAAGACTCGTCCTCACGCTTCAAAGTGCTAAAGCGCTAGGTTTTAACACTTTGAGGCCTGGACCTCTCCCTGTGCTGAATAAAATCGCCTGCGTTAGCTAGAATAAACTTTAAAGACTCGTCCTCAGGCTTCAAATTGTTAAAGAGGTAGGTTTTAACACTTCTCCCTGTCCTGAATAAAATCGTCTGGCGTTAGCCAGATTAAACTTTAAAGACTCATCCTCAGGCTTCAAAGTGTGAAAGAGATAGGTTCTTAACACTTTGAGGCCTGGACCTCTCCCTGTGCTGAATAAAACCGTCTGGCGTTAGCCAGAATAAGCCTTAAAGACTCGTCCTCACGATTCAAAATGTTAAAGAGATAGGTTTTAAAGAGGTAGGTTTTAACACTTCTCCCTGTTCTGAATAAAATCGTCCGGCGTTAGCCAGAATAAACCTTAAAGACTCGTCCTCAGGCTTCAAAGGGTTAAAGAGATAGGTTTTAACACTTTGAGGCCCGGACCTCTCCCTGTGCTGAATAAAATTGTCTGGCGTTAGCCAGAATAAACTTTAAAAGCTTCAAAGTGTTAAAGATATACGTTTTAACACTTTGAGGCTTGGAACTCTCCGGTGCTGAATAAAATCGTCTGGCGTTAGCCAGAAGAAGCCTTAAAGACTCGTCCTCACGCTTCAAAGTGTTAAAGCGATAGGTTTTAACACTTTGAGGCCTGGACCTCTCCCTGTGCTGCATAAAATCGCCTGCGTTAGCTAGAATAAACTTTAAAGACTCGTCCTCAGGCTTCAAATTGTTAAAGAGGTAGGTTTTAACACTTCTCCCTGTCCTGAATAAAATCGTCTGGCGTTAGCCAGATTAAACTTTAAAGACTCATCCTCAGGCTTCAAAGTGTGAAAGAGATAGGTTCTTAACACTTTGAGGCCTGGACCTCTCCCTGTGCTGAATAAAATCGTCTGGCGTTAGCCAGAATAAGCCTTAAAGACTCGTCCTCACGATTCAAAATGTTAAAGAGATAGGTTTTAAAGAGGTAGGTTTTAACACTTCTCCCTGTTCTGAATAAAATCGTCCGGCGTTAGCCAGAATAAACCTTAAAGACTCGTCCTCAGGCTTCAAAGGGTTAAAGAGATAGGTTTTAACACTTTGAGGCCCGGACCTCTCCCTGTGCTGAATAAAATCGTCTGGCGTTAGCCACAATAAACTTTAAAAGCTTCAAAGTGTTAAAGATATACGTTTTAACACTTTGAGGCTTGGAACTCTCCGGTGCTGAATAAAATCGTCTGGCGTTAGCCAGAAGAAGCCTTAAAGACTCGTCCTCACGCTTCAAAGTGTTAAAGCGATAGGTTTTAACACTTTGAGGCCTGGACCTCTCCCTGTGCTGAATAAAATCGCCTGCGTTAGCTAGAATAAACTTTAAAGACTCGTCCTCAGGCTTCAAATTGTTAAAGAGGTAGGTTTTAACACTTCTCCCTGTCCTGAATAAAATCGTCTGGCGTTAGCCAGATTAAACCTTAAAGACTCATCCTCAGGCTTCAAAGTGTTAAAGAGATAGGTTCTTAACACTTTGAGGCCTGGACCTCTCCCTGTGCTGAATAAAATCGTCTGGCGTTAGCCAGAATAAGCCTTAAAGACCCGTCCTCACGATTCAAAATGTTAAAGAGATAGGTTTTAAAGAGGTAGGTTTTAACACTTCTCCCTGTTCTGAATAAAATCGTCCGGCGTTAGCCAAAATAAACCTTAAAGACTCGTCCTCAGGCTTCAAAGGGTTAAAGAGATAGGTTTTAACACTTTGAGGCCCGGACCTCTCCCTGTGCTGAATAAAATCGTCTGGCGTTAGCCAGAATAAACTTTAAAAGCTTCAAAGTGTTAAAGATATATGTTTTAACACTTTGAGGCCTGGACCTCTCCGGTGCTGAATAAAATCGTCTGGCGTTAGCCAGAAGAAGCCTTAAAGACTCGTCCTCACGCTTCAAAGTGTTAAAGCGATAGGTTTCAACACTTTGAGGCCTGGACCTCTCCCTGTGCTGAATAAAATCGCCTGCGTTAGCCAGAATAAACCTTAAAGACTCGTCCTCAGGCTTCAAAGTGTTAAAGAGGAAGGTTTTAACACTTCTACCTGTCCTGAATAAAATCGTCTGGCGTTAGCCAGAATAAACCTTAAAGACTCGTCCTCAGGCTTCAAAGAGTTAAAGAGATAGGTTTTAACACTTTGAGGCCCGGACCTCTCCCTGTGCTGAATAAAATCGTCTGGCGTTAGCCTGAATAAACTTTAAAGACTCGTCCTCAGGCTTCAAGGTGTTAAAGAGGTAGGTTTTAACACTTCTCCCTGTCCTGAATAAAATCGTCTGGCGTTAGCCAGATTAAACCTTAAAGACTCGTCCTCAGACTTCAAAGTGTTAAAGAGATAGGTTCTTAACACTTTGAGGCCTGGACCTCTCCCTGTGCTGAATAAAATCGTCTGGCGTTAGCCAGAATAAGCCTTAAAGACTCGTCCTCACGCTTCAAAATGTTAAAGAGATAGGTTTTAAAGAGGTAGGTTTTAACACTTCTCCCTGTTCTGAATAAAATCGTCTGGCGTTAGCCACAATAAACCTTTAAAGACTCGTTCTCAGGCTTCAAAATGTTAAAGAGATAGGTTCTTAACACTTTGAGGCCTGGACCTCTGCCTGTGCTGAATAAAATCGTCTGGCGTCAGCCAGAATAAACCTTAAAGACTCGTCCTCAGGCTTCAAAGAGTTAAAGAGATAGGTTTTAACACTTTGAGGCCTGGACCTCTCCCTGGGCTGAATAAAATCCTCTGGCGTCAGTCAGAATAAACTTTAAAGACTCGTCCTCAGGCTTCAAAATGTTAAAGAGTTAGGTTTTAACACTTTGAGGCCTGGACCTCTCCCTGTGCTGAATAAAATCGTCTGGCGTTAGCCAGAATAAGCCTTAAAGACTCATCCTCACGATTCAAAATGTTAAAGAGATAGGTTTTAAAGAGGTAGGTTTTAACACTTCTCCCTGTTCTGAATAAAATCGTCCGGCGTTAGCCAGAATAAACCTTAAAGACTCGTCCTCAGGCTTCAAAGGGTTAAAGAGATAGGTTTTAACACTTTGAGGCCCGGACCTCTCCCTGGGCTGAATAAAATCCTCTGGCCTCAGTCAGAATAAACTTTAAAGACTCGTCGTCAGGCTTCAAAATGTTAAAGAGATAGGTTTTAACACTTTGAGGCCTGGACCTCTGCCTGTGCTGAATAAAATCGTCTGGCGTTAGCCAGAATAAACCTGAAAGACTCGTCCTCAGGCTACAAAGAGTTAAAGAGATAGGTTTTAACACTTTGAGGCCTGGACCTCTCCCTGGGCTGAATAAAATCCTCTGGCCTCAGTCAGAATAAACTTTAAAGACTCGTCCTCAGGCTTCAAAATGTTAAAGAGATAGGTTTTAACACTTTGAGGCCTGGACCTCTCCTGTGCTGAATAAAATCGTCTGGCGTCAGGCAGAATAAACCTTAAAGACTCGTCCTCACGCTTCAAAGTGCTAAAGCGCTAGGTTTTAACACTTTGAGGCCTGGACCTCTCCCTGTGCTGAATAAAATCGCCTGCGTTAGCTAGAATAAACTTTAAAGACTCGTCCTCAGGCTTCAAATTGTTAAAGAGGTAGGTTTTAACACTTCTCCCTGTCCTGAATAAAATCGTCTGGCGTTAGCCAGATTAAACTTTAAAGACTCATCCTCAGGCTTCAAAGTGTTAAAGAGATAGGTTCTTAACACTTTGAGGCCTGGACCTCTCCCTGTGCTGAATAAAATCGTCTGGCGTTAGCCAGAATAAGCCTTAAAGACCCGTCCTCACGATTCAAAATGTTAAAGAGATAGGTTTTAAAGAGGTAGGTTTTAACACTTCTCCCTGTTCTGAATAAAATCGTCTGGCGTTAGCCACAATAAACCTTTAAAGACTCGTTCTCAGGCTTCAAAATGTTAAAGAGATAGGTTCTTAACACTTTGAGGCCTGGACCTCTGCCTGTGCTGAATAAAATCGTCTGGCGTCAGCCAGAATAAACCTTAAAGACTCGTCCTCAGGCTTCAAAGAGTTAAAGAGATAGGTTTTAACACTTTGAGGCCTGGACCTCTCCCTGGGCTGAATAAAATCCTCTGGCGTCAGTCAGAATAAACTTTAAAGACTCGTCCTCAGGCTTCAAAATGTTAAAGAGTTAGGTTTTAACACTTTGAGGCCTGGACCTCTCCCTGTGCTGAATAAAATCGTCTGGCGTTAGCCAGAATAAGCCTTAAAGACTCATCCTCACGATTCAAAATGTTAAAGAGATAGGTTTTAAAGAGGTAGGTTTTAACACTTCTCCCTGTTCTGAATAAAATCGTCCGGCGTTAGCCAGAATAAACCTTAAAGACTCGTCCTCAGGCTTCAAAGGGTTAAAGAGATAGGTTTTAACACTTTGAGGCCCGGACCTCTCCCTGGGCTGAATAAAATCCTCTGGCCTCAGTCAGAATAAACTTTAAAGACTCGTCGTCAGGCTTCAAAATGTTAAAGAGATAGGTTTTAACACTTTGAGGCCTGGACCTCTGCCTGTGCTGAATAAAATCGTCTGGCGTTAGCCAGAATAAACCTGAAAGACTCGTCCTCAGGCTACAAAGAGTTAAAGAGATAGGTTTTAACACTTTGAGGCCTGGACCTCTCCCTGGGCTGAATAAAATCCTCTGGCCTCAGTCAGAATAAACTTTAAAGACTCGTCCTCAGGCTTCAAAATGTTAAAGAGATAGGTTTTAACACTTTGAGGCCTGGACCTCTCCTGTGCTGAATAAAATCGTCTGGCGTCAGGCAGAATAAACCTTAAAGACTCGTCCTCACGCTTCAAAGTGCTAAAGCGCTAGGTTTTAACACTTTGAGGCCTGGACCTCTCCCTGTGCTGAATAAAATCGCTTGCGTTAGCTAGAATAAACTTTAAAGACTCGTCCTCAGGCTTCAAATTGTTAAAGAGGTAGGTTTTAACACTTCTCCCTGTCCTGAATAAAATCGTCTGGCGTTAGCCAGATTAAACTTTAAAGACTCATCCTCAGGCTTCAAAGTGTTAAAGAGATAGGTTCTTAACACTTTGAGGCCTGGACCTCTCCCTGTGCTGAATAAAATCGTCTGGCGTTAGCCAGAATAAGCCTTAAAGACCCGTCCTCACGATTCAAAATGTTAAAGAGATAGGTTTTAAAGAGGTAGGTTTTAACACTTCTCCCTGTTCTGAATAAAATCGTCCGGCGTTAGCCAGAATAAACCTTAAAGACTCGTCCTCAGGCTTCAAAGGGTTAAAGAGATAGGTTTTAACACTTTGAGGCCCGGACCTCTCCCTGTGCTGAATAAAATCGTCTGGCGTTAGCCAGAATAAACTTTAAAAGCTTCAAAGTGTTAAAGATATACGTTTTAACACTTTGAGGCTTGGAACTCTCCGGTGCTGAATAAAATCGTCTGGCGTTAGCCAGAAGAAGCCTTAAAGACTCGTCCTCACGCTTCAAAGTGTTAAAGCGATAGGTTTTAACACTTTGAGGCCTGGACCTCTCCCTGTGCTGAATAAAATCGCCTGCGTTAGCTAGAATAAACTTTAAAGACTCGTCCTCAGGCTTCAAATTGTTAAAGAGGTAGGTTTTAACACTTCTCCCTGTCCTGAATAAAATCGTCTGGCGTTAGCCAGATTAAACCTTAAAGACTCATCCTCAGGCTTCAAAGTGTTAAAGAGATAGGTTCTTAACACTTTGAGGCCTGGACCTCTCCCTGTGCTGAATAAAATCGTCTGGCGTTAGCCAGAATACGCCTTAAAGACCCGTCCTCACGATTCAAAATGTTAAAGAGATAGGTTTTAAAGAGGTAGGTTTTAACACTTCTCCCTGTTCTGAATAAAATCGTCCGGCGTTAGCCAGAATAAACCTTAAAGACTCGTCCTCAGGCTTCAAAGGGTTAAAGAGATAGGTTTTAACACTTTGAGGCCCGGACCTCTCCCTGTGCTGAATAAAATCGTCTGGCGTTAGCCAGAATAAACTTTAAAAGCTTCAAAGTGTTAAAGATATATGTTTTAACACTTTGAGGCCTGGACCTCTCCGGTGCTGAATAAAATCGTCTGGCGTTAGCCAGAAGAAGCCTTAAAGACTCGTCCTCACGCTTCAAAGTGTTAAAGCGATAGGTTTTAACACTTTGAGGCCTGGACCTCTCCCTGTGCTGAATAAAATCGCCTGCGTTAGCCAGAATAAACCTTAAAGACTCGTCCTCAGGCTTCAAAGTGTTAAAGAGGAAGGTTTTAACACTTCTACCTGTCCTGAATAAAATCGTCTGGCGTTAGCCAGAATAAACCTTAAAGACTCGTCCTCAGGCTTCAAAATGTTAAAGAGATAGGTTTTAACACTTTGAGGCCTGGACCTCTGCCTGTGCTGAATAAAATCGTCTGGCGTCAGCCAGAATAAACCTTAAATACTCGTCCTCAGGCTTCAAAGAGTTAAAGAGATAGGTTTTAACACTTTGAGGCCCGGACCTCTCCCTGTGCTGAATAAAATCTTCTGGCGTTAGCCTGAATAAACTTTAAAGACTCGTCCTCAGGCTTCAAGGTGTTAAAGAGGTAGGTTTTAACACTTCTCCCTGTCCTGAATAAAATCGTCTGGCGTTAGCCAGATTAAACCTTAAAGACTCGTCCTCAGACTTCAAAGTGTTAAAGAGATAGGTTCTTAACACTTTGAGGCCTGGACCTCTCCCCGTGCTGAATAAAATCGTCTGGCGTTAGCCAGAATAAGCCTTAAAGACTCGTCCTCACGCTTCAAAATGTTAAAGAGATAGGTTTTAAAGAGGTAGGTTTTAACACTTCTCCCTGTTCTGAATAAAATCGTCTGGCGTTAGCCACAATAAACCTTTAAAGACTCGTTCTCAGGCTTCAAAATGTTAAAGAGATAGGTTTTAACACTTTGAGGCCTGGACCTCTGCCTGTGCTGAATAAAATCGTCTGGCGTCAGCCAGAATAAACCTTAAATACTCGTCCTCAGGCTTCAAAGAGTTAAAGAGATAGGTTTTAACACTTTGAGGCCTGGACCTCTCCCTGGGCTGAATAAAATCCTCTGGCGTCAGTCAGAATAAACTTTAAAGACTCGTCCTCAGGCTTCAAAATGTTAAAGAGTTAGGTTTTAACACTTTGAGGCCTGGACCTCTCCCTGTGCTGAATAAAATCGTCTGGCGTTAGCCAGAATAAGCCTTAAAGACTCGTCGTCACGCTTCAAAGTGTTAAAACGATAGGTTTTAACACTTTGAGGCCCGGACCTCTCCCTGTGCTGAATAAAATCGTCTGGCGTTAGCCTGAATAAACTTTAAAGACTCGTCCTCAGGCTTCAAGGTGTTAAAGAGGTAGGTTTTAACACTTCTCCCTGTCCTGAATAAAATCGTCTGGCGTTAGCCAGATTAAACCTTAAAGACTCGTCCTCAGACTTCAAAGTGTTAAAGAGATAGGTTCTTAACACTTTGAGGCCTGGACCTCTCCCTGTGCTGAGTAAAATCGTCTGGCGTTAGCCAGAATAAGCCTTAAAGACTCGTCCTCACGCTTCAAAATGTTAAAGAGATAGGTTTTAAAGAGGTAGGTTTTAACACTTCTCCCTGTTCTGAATAAAATCGTCTGGCGTTAGCCACAAAAAACCTTTAAAGACTCGTTCTCAGGCTTCAAAATGTTAAAGAGATAGGTTTTAACACTTTGAGGCCTGGACCTCTGCCTGTGCTGAATAAAATCGTCTGGCGTCAGCCAGAATAAACCTTAAAGACTCGTCCTCAGGCTTCAAAGAGTTAAAGAGATAGGTTTTAACACTTTGAGGCCTGGACCTCTCCCTGGGCTGAATAAAATCCTCTGGCGTCAGTCAGAATAAACTTTAAAGACTCGTCCTCAGGCTTCAAAATGTTAAAGAGTTAGGTTTTAACACTTTGAGGCCTGGACCTCTCCCTGTGCTGAATAAAATCGTCTGGCGTTAGCCAGAATAAGCCTTAAAGACTCGTCGTCACGCTTCAAAGTGTTAAAACGATAGGTTTTAACACTTTGAGGCCTGGACCTCTCCCTGTGCTGAATAAAATCGCCTGCGTTAGCCAGAATAAACTTTAAAGACTCGTCCTCAGGCTTCAAAGTGTTAAAGAGGTAGGTTTTAACACTTCTCCCTGTCCTGAGTAAAATCGTCAGGCGTTAGCCAGAATAAACCTTAAAGACTCGTCCTCAGGCTTCAAAATGTTAAAGAGATAGGTTTTAACACTTTGAGGCCTGGACCTCTGCCTGTGCTGAATAAAATCGTCTGGCGTCAGCGAGAATAAACCTTAAAGACTCGTCCTCAGGCTTCAAAGAGTTAAAGAGATAGGTTTTAACACTTTGAGGCCTGGACCTCTCCCTGGGCTGAATAAAATCCTCTGGCGTCAGTCAGAATAAACTTTAAAGACTCGTCCTCAGGCTTCAAAATGTTAAAGAGATAGATTTTAACACTTTGAGGCCTGGACCTCTGCCAGTGCTGAATAAAATCGTCTGGGTTAGCCAGAATAAACCTCAAAGACTCGTCCTCAGGCTACAAAGAGTTAAAGAGATAGGTTTTAACACTTTGAGGCCTGGACCTCTCCCTGGGCTGAATAAAATCCTCTGGCCTCAGTCAGAATAAACTTTAAAGACTCGTCGTCAGGCTTCAAAATGTTAAAGAGATAGGTTTTAACACTTTGAGGCCTGGATCTCTGCCTGTGCTGAATAAAATCGTCTGGCGTTAGCCAGAATAAACCTGAAAGACTCGTCCTCAGGCTACAAAGAGTTAAAGAGATAGGTTTTAACACTTTGAGGCCTGGACCTCTCCCTGGGCTGAATAAAATCCTCTGGCCTCAGTCAGAATGAACTTTAAAGACTCGTCCTCAGGCTTCAAAATGTTAAAGAGATAGGTTTTAACACTTTGAGGCCTGGACCTCTCCTGTGCTGAATAAAATCGTCTGGCGTCAGGCAGAATAAACCTTAAAGACTCGTCCTCAGGCTTCAAAATGTTAAAGAGATAGGTTTTAAAGAGATAGGTTTTAAAGAGGTAGGTTTTAACACTTCTCCCTGTTCTGAATAAAATCGTCTGGCGTTAGCCACAATAAACCTTTAAAGACTCGTTCTCAGGCTTCAAAATGTTAAACAGATAGGTTTTAACACTTTGAGGCCTGGACCTCTGCCTGTGCTGAATAAAATCGTCTGGCGTCAGCCAGAATAAACCTTAAATACTCGTCCTCAGGCTTCAAAGAGTTAAAGAGATAGGTTTTAACACTTTGAGGCCTGGACCTCTCCCTGGGCTGAATAAAATCCTCTGGCGTCAGTCAGAATAAACTTTAAAGACTCGTCCTCAGGCTTCAAAATGTTAAAGAGTTAGGTTTTAACACTTTGAGGCCTGGACCTCTCCCTGTGCTGAATAAAATCGTCTGGCGTTAGCCAGAATAAGCCTTAAAGACTCGTCCTCACGATTCAAAATGTTAAAGAGATAGGTTTTAAAGAGGTAGGTTTTAACACTTCTCCCTGTTCTGAATAAAATCGTCCGGCGTTAGCCAGAATAAACCTTAAAGACTCGTCCTCAGGCTTCAAAGGGTTAAAGAGATAGGTTTTAACACTTTGAGGCCCGGACCTCTCCCTGGGCTGAATAAAATCCTCTGGCCTCAGTCAGAATAAACTTTAAAGACTCGTCGTCAGGCTTCAAAATGTTAAAGAGTTAGGTTTTAACACTTTGAGGCCTGGACCTCTCCCTGTGCTGAATAAAATCGTCTGGCGTTAGCCAGAATAAGCCTTAAAGACTCGTCCTCACGATTCAAAATGTTAAAGAGATAGGTTTTAAAGAGGTAGGTTTTAACACTTCTCCCTGTTCTGAATAAAATCGTCCGGCGTTAGCCAGAATAAACCTTAAAGACTCGTCCTCAGGCTTCAAAGGGTTAAAGAGATAGGTTTTAACACTTTGAGGCCCGGACCTCTCCCTGGGCTGAATAAAATCCTCTGGCCTCAGTCAGAATAAACTTTAAAGACTCGTCGTCAGGCTTCAAAATGTTAAAGAGATAGGTTTTAACACTTTGAGGCCTGGACCTCTGCCTGTGCTGAATAAAATCGTCTGGCGTTAGCCAGAATAAACCTGAAAGACTCGTCCTCAGGCTACAAAGAGTTAAAGAGATAGGTTTTAACACTTTGAGGCCTGGACCTCTCCCTGGGCTGAATAAAATCCTCTGGCCTCAGTCAGAATAAACTTTAAAGACTCGTCCTCAGGCTTCAAAATGTTAAAGAGATAGGTTTTAACACTTTGAGGCCTGGACCTCTCCTGTGCTGAATAAAATCGTCTGGCGTCAGGCAGAATAAACCTTAAAGACTCGTCCTCACGCTTCAAAGTGCTAAAGCGCTAGGTTTTAACACTTTGAGGCCTGGACCTCTCCCTGTGCTGAATAAAATCGCCCGCGTTAGCTAGAATAAACTTTAAAGACTCGTCCTCAGGCTTCAAATTGTTAAAGAGGTAGGTTTTAACACTTCTCCCTGTCCTGAATAAAATCGTCTGGCGTTAGCCAGATTAAACTTTAAAGACTCATCCTCAGGCTTCAAAGTGTTAAAGAGATAGGTTCTTAACACTTTGAGGCCTGGACCTCTCCCTGTGCTGAATAAAATCGTCTGGCGTTAGCCAGAATAAGCCTTAAAGACTCGTCCTCACGATTCAAAATGTTAAAGAGATAGGTTTTAAAGAGGTAGGTTTTAACACTTCTCCCTGTTCTGAATAAAATCGTCCGGCGTTAGCCAGAATAAACCTTAAAGACTCGTCCTCAGGCTTCAAAGGGTTAAAGAGATAGGTTTTAACACTTTGAGGCCCGGACCTCTCCCTGTGCTGAATAAAATCGTCTGGCGTTAGCCAGAATAAACTTTAAAAGCTTCAAAGTGTTAAAGATATACGTTTTAACACTTTGAGGCTTGGAACTCTCCGGTGCTGAATAAAATCGTCTGGCGTTAGCCAGAAGAAGCCTTAAAGACTCGTCCTCACGCTTCAAAGTGTTAAAGCGATAGGTTTTAACACTTTGAGGCCTGGACCTCTCCCTGTGCTGAATAAAATCGCCTGCGTTAGCTAGAATAAACTTTAAAGACTCGTCCTCAGGCTTCAAATTGTTAAAGAGGTAGGTTTTAACACTTCTCCCTGTCCTGAATAAAATCGTCTGGCGTTAGCCAGATTAAACCTTAAAGACTCATCCTCAGGCTTCAAAGTGTTAAAGAGATAGGTTCTTAACACTTTGAGGCCTGGACCTCTCCCTGTGCTGAATAAAATCGTCTGGCGTTAGCCAGAATAAGCCTTAAAGACCCGTCCTCACGATTCAAAATGTTAAAGAGATAGGTTTTAAAGAGGTAGGTTTTAACACTTCTCCCTGTTCTGAATAAAATCGTCCGGCGTTAGCCAGAATAAACCTTAAAGACTCGTCCTCAGGCTTCAAAGGGTTAAAGAGATAGGTTTTAACACTTTGAGGCCCGGACCTCTCCCTGTGCTGAATAAAATCGTCTGGCGTTAGCCAGAATAAACTTTAAAAGCTTCAAAGTGTTAAAGATATATGTTTTAACACTTTGAGGCCTGGACCTCTCCGGTGCTGAATAAAATCGTCTGGCGTTAGCCTGAATAAACTTTAAAGACTCGTCCTCACGCTTCAAAGTGTTAAAGCGATAGGTTTTAACACTTTGAGGCCTGGACCTCTCCCTGTGCTGAATAAAATCGCCTGCGTTAGCCAGAATAAACCTTAAAGACTCGTCCTCAGGCTTCAAAGTGTTAAAGAGGAAGGTTTTAACACTTCTACCTGTCCTGAATAAAATCGTCTGGCGTTAGCCAGAATAAACGTTAAAGACTCGTCCTCAGGCTTCAAAATGTTAAAGAGATAGGTTTTAACACTTTGAGGCCTGGACCTCTGCCTGTGCTGAATAAAATCGTCTGGCGTCAGCCAGAATAAACCTTAAAGACTCGTCCTCAGGCTTCAAAGAGTTAAAGAGATAGGTTTTAACACTTTGAGGCCCGGACCTCTCCCTGTGCTGAATAAAATCGTCTGGCGTTAGCCTGAATAAACTTTAAAGACTCGTCCTCAGGCTTCAAGGTGTTAAAGAGGTAGGTTTTAACACTTCTCCCTGTCCTGAATAAAATCGTCTGGCGTTAGCCAGATTAAACCTTAAAGACTCGTCCTCAGA
Organism: Paragorgia papillata; assembly: GCA_035771165.1. Taxonomy (NCBI): domain Eukaryota; kingdom Metazoa; phylum Cnidaria; class Anthozoa; order Scleralcyonacea; family Coralliidae; genus Paragorgia; species Paragorgia papillata. The sequence goes on from JAWNZC010000225.1 coordinate 940,768, forward strand.
CTTCAAAGTGTTAAAGAGATAGGTTCTTAACACTTTGAGGCCTGGACCTCTCCCTGTGCTGAATAAAATCGTCTGGCGTTAGCCAGAATAAGCCTTAAAGACTCGTCCTAACGCTTCAAAATGTTAAAGAGATAGGTTTTAACACTTTGAGGCCTGGACCTCTGCCTGTGCTGAATAAAATCGTCTGGCGTCAGCCAGAATAAACCTTAAAGACTCGTCCTCAGGCTTCAAAGAGTTAAAGAGATAGGTTTTAACACTTCGAGGCCTGGACCTCTCCCTGGGCTGAATAAAATCCTCTGGCGTCAGTCAGAATAAACTTTAAAGACTCGTCCTCAGGCTTCAAAATGTTAAAGAGTTAGGTTTTAACACTTTGAGGCCTGGACCTCTCCCTGTGCTGAATAAAATCGTCTGGCGTTAGCCAGAATAAGCCTTAAAGACTCGTCGTCACGCTTCAAAGTGTTAAAACGATAGGTTTTAACACTTTGAGGCCTGGACCTCTCCCTGTGCTGAATAAAATCCCCTGCGTTAGCCAGAATAAACTTTAAAGACTCGTCCTCAGGCTTCAAAGTGTTAAAGAGGTAGGTTTTAACACTTCTCCCTGTCCTGAGTAAAATCGTCTGGCGTTAGCCAGAATAAACCTTAAAGACTCGTCCTCAGGCTTCAAAATGTTAAAGAGATAGGTTTTAACACTTTGAGGCCTGGACAGTAGGGTAGAAAGGCCGATTCTGGGACCGTTTCCAAATCCAAGATGGCGGCCAGTAATAAAAGGGGGGTAGCCCAGGAAAAAAACAACATGGCGGCCATGTTGTTTTTCAAGATGGCCTAGGCCCGGATTTTCCGAAGGGGTCCGAAGAATTTCCCGAACATTTGCCGAAGAATTTTTCCGAAGAATTTTCCGAAGATTTCCCAAACATTTTTCCGGGAGGGGTTTTGGGGAATTTTTTTTCCGGAAGGGGGGTTTTTGGCGAAGGATTTTGGGGAGATTTTTTGGGGAGATTTTTTGGGAGGGGTTTTTTTTGGGAGGGGATTTTTGGGGAGGGGTTTTGGGGAAGAATTGTAATTTTTGTTTTAAAAACAAAAATAAAATAAAAATAAAAATAAAATAAAAGAGGATGCCTAGAGGATTTACTTATATATTTCACCACGACAGAAAGTCTTGCTTTGTTTGTGAGATATGCCAATTTGAGACAAACCATAAAACAGGAATAAGACTACATAAAAAGGTTAAGCATGGAGAAACTTTACAATACAAAGATTTAGAACAACAATGTGGAGTATGCTCAAAAACCTTTGATACAGAAAAGGAACTAAATACTCATTTAAAAATCCACATAAAAAGAGAAAAAGCTAATAAAAAACAATAGAACCTCAAAAATTTGTATTCTTTTTGAATACAAATCTTAAACTTAATTTTACCTAGTTCTATAATGTCCAATTGCCAAGGTTGAAATCCCATCCTCTCCGATAACTCTCTTATCGTCTCCCGAGTTAAGAGCGATCTTGTTCATATGGATGGTATAAACTTTGTGTTGGTAGCTCCTAAAGGTGTTCATCCCTTTCATGAGGTTTTTTCCTGAGTGCAAGCATTTCTTATAATCCTCGAACTTGATATCCTTAATGGTGCTCTTCTTAATTCCCTTGCACCTCTTTTCTTCTTTACATTCCATCAGTCCAGTTTCAGGGTTTTTCTCCTCAGCCATCTTAATAGCATACAACTTCGCTCTTAACCCAACAAACCCTTTAATCTGTTTTGCTCCAGTTTCTGACTTCATCATCCCAGGAACTTTCTTGTTTGCCCCACATTTAATTCCACTTGGGTGAGACTTCCCAAAGTTACTGGTGTCAAAGTGGGTTTCAACATCTCCAGAAATGTCTTTGAAGAAATCTTCTGTTTTAATCTCGTAACAAAGGCTGTCCGTATCCGTAAACAACAGCTGAGCCTTAGGACCATACTTTGGTTTGATGTAGCCATAGTGGAAATCATACATGGTAATTTTACTCAAATCCAGAATGGCAGCCCCTGTATAGATTGGTTTGTTAAGATTAACATAAGTTTTCTTCATATGAACAGCCCCCAAATTTTCATTAAATATGTTAATAGACTTGTAATTTGGTCTTCTTGCAAGCTTTTCAAGCTGGTCAGCCCAAGAGACGAGTCGGATATCTACTCTGTTACGAACATTTTCCATCGTCTTACCGAAGACGGAGTTGTTCATTAACTTGTAGAAATCCTTCTCAAAGTCATTGGTGGCTTCTGTTCTTAACCTTGTGTTAAGGTCGATAAAGGGTTTCATCCAAGCCTTCTCCACATACTTGACTCCTCTATGCATTTTTAAAATTTTTATCTTATTGTTCAAACACTGCTTTAATGCGCGGTAGTGGAGAGTATACTTCTTTTTGTCGTTAAGATTTGGTAGCAGTTTTTCAACCCCATTAATCTCAACTCTCTCAGCTGCGAAGGGGAGATCATTGTGGAGATCGTGTAGTTCTTTTGGATACTCCAAGTCCACTTCCAGCATGCATCCTTCCCCCTCTTCTCCATCTTTAGTTTCCACAAGGTACTTTTCCCAATCCGCCAGCTCTTCTTCTGACATCCACTTAAATCCTCCTATTGGAAGAGGTTTTGACATTGCATTTCCATACAGGTTGTTAGCATCTAAATATGGGATGAAGGTACTTTCCTGCTTTGGATCATATTCTTCCATATACTTGTTGTTTGCATTACCTTCTCGATGAGTAATTGTCGAGATTCCACCACGAATACTGTTTTCAAAGAATAGGTACATGTCAGGCTCTGTTAATAGTTCCAACTTTTGACCCATCTTTTGTAGGGAATTCCAAGCCAAACCAGGACTTGTGTAGGCCCACATTGGGTCAATCCCATAAGTTTTTTTGCTTGTCTTTCTGAAATTTTGGATTACATCTCCGAGAAGAACAGTATCCAGTTTGTTGTACAAATCCTGGTATTCTCCCATTGTCTTACATCCAAAGGTCTTCCAAACATTCTGAGCATGAGCATAATCCTCATCTGAAATGTGGATTCCATTCAGTTTTGAGTAGAACTCCTTTTTGGCAGGAAGTTGAGGATAGTCCAACTTTTTCAGATCTGTCATAAAATCATAGGGAAATACTCCCTTCTTTTTTAACAGGTTTCTTGACTCTTCTGGATAGTCTTTAAACACTTTTTCTGTATACACAAAAGCTGTTGAATCCAGGTTCTTAACAAGTGAATCCAATGAACTTGCCATGAATTTTAGGGAATCCAGGAATCTTAGTTCTAAAGGAACCCACTTTTTTTTCAGACTTCCATCAGGTAATCTTTTTTTATGGTATCCACCATTCATCCATATCTTTTTACTAACGCTTATATACTCTTCGTCTGTCTTTGGTATACAAGTAATTGTACCTTCTGTTTCCCCAAAACTTTTAATGATATGATGCATATCATAATTCATACTATTATGGGCCAGCACAGGAATATGTTTGGCACTACTCATTGAATAATTACAACTGTTATGAGCAGGTCCTCTGTATTCTCCATTGAGATGGTTATGGTCTCTTACCCTATCTTTTCCTAGGTTTTTCCCACAGACATAACAGTTGGAAGCTGACTGGAAATCTTTTTCTTGGGTTTCACTTATAATAATTGGTTTTGGAGTTTTCATGTAGGTTTCCCAGATTTCCTTAGACTCAGTTTCTATGGCTTCAACAAACATTTTACCGATATCCTCATGTTCGTATTTCTTGGTATAGCTTACAACTTTTCCTGGGAAGATGTTTGGATCTGAGCATATAATTTGGAAACAGTAACCACTAGGAACATGTTTTTGATATTTCTTAGTAAAACTCTTGTCTTCACTTTGTTTCTCTGTTTCCATTGGTTTCAGCAAACACTCAAAATCATACACAATGATGAAGGGAACATCTTGTGTTTTCTTATAGTCTTTCTCACTCCACCCCATGGTGTCATTTTTTCCTTTTGTAGGAAATATTTGAACCTGGGCATCATATTTTCGACATAACAACACATGTTCATCTCTGTTCTTTTCATTTCGAAATGGGTTTAAACAAAAGTTGCAGTAAAACTTTTTATGTTGGTGGTTGTTTTCTTGACTATCAAACAACCTACTTTTGTTCTTTATGGCACTGTAATGGTTGTTTTCCAAGAATAGGTCTACAACATTTGAATGGTCAGCCCTACTTATTTGCATTTGAAAAACCTTTTGGATTTCAGGATCAAAACCAAAGACATTTACATTCATCTCATTCATTTTTTCAAATTTAGAGATGTCCTTAATTTTAAGAGGAAATTCCAATCCTTTGATGTTGTATTTGGCTGCCTGTTCTCTGACAGCAGGTCCAACTTTTTCTAAATGTGGTTTTCCTAGATCTTTTTTCAACATATCGGCTATTGCAACAGCATATAGGAAACACTTGTTGTCCTTGTTTTTGGGATTAATAATAGCCTTTTTGTCCTGAATGACTTTTGGAAGAGCTTGGTATTTCCTTCCATTTAAAGGTCTATATTTTGTTATAGAGATGTGTAAACTTTCCACAGATCTTATTACCCATCCAGATCCCTTTTTTTGGTGGGCTGCCAAATTTTCAAGCATCTCTTTTTTCATTGATGAGTAGTGTTCTCTAACATCTTCCTCTGTTGTCATTGCTTTCATATAAGAGGTAAAGTAAAACTCTTCAACATCTTCCCATCCAGCTTCGTAATCATACTTTACAAGTTTACATATCAGTGTTGTTTTTACTTTCTTTGAGTTTTCAACACTGTTAATTAAGTTTTCAACAGTTGGTGTTGTTCTTTCTAAAAATACCGCAGGATCTTTAAATCCCTGTCCTGAAATTTCATACAAAGCTGCTTTCCCATTAGCGAAATCTCTAATAAGTTTTGGCTCTGTTTCCCTAAGTTTTTTGTAGGCCCTTGTTCTTCTGTTAAAAATTCTCCCAAGCTTGTTTCCAAGGACTTGTCTGGTCTTAGCGGTTTTAGCAGTTCCTTTCCATTTTTTATTCCACCTTAAAATTTCTTGTCTCTTCTCTTCTTTTCTTGCTTCTTTTCTGGCAATCTGTTCCTGCTTTCTCGCCTCTTTCCTGACAACCTGTTCCTGTTTCCTTGCTTCCTTCCTTGCAATCTGTTCCTGCTTTTTGGCTTCTTTTTTGGCTGCTCTAAACTCCTTTTCCTGTTGAAGTTTAGCAAGCCTTTCAGGTTTGAACGGCTCCATTTTTCGGTCCCTTTCTCGTTGCCGTTGTTTTCTAAGACGGGCATTTTCCCGTTTTTCCAAAAGTTTAGTGTCAGTTTCCATTTATTATAGTGTTAAAAAAATTATTAAAATACTTAAAGGTAAAAATCGATTTAAAAAAAATTATTTAAAAAAGTATATACTAATAAAGGATCCAAACAACATTATACTTCCTTTTTAAACTAACCTGTTTTTTGGTACCGGAGTTTTATCTTGTGTTTTCAAATATCCTGTTGAAGTTAAGCCTTTCAGATTTTAGTGTTCATTCCTTTTTCGGTCTCTCTCCCATTACATTTCCTATATAAATTTATATAGGAAATTTGAAGAATGAAGGTTTTCACTCCGCTTCGGAAGAACTTCGACTAACAGTTTGTACCTTCCCCCTGTAAATGATGAATGTTCCTTTCCTTATGTAATATGGAATACAACTAGGATTTTTATTCAGGCAGGATGCTGCTCTGTAAATACTATGGAATTTTCGTTTTTTTCCGTCCAAACCTGTAAATGTTATTCCAACAGGATTTTTAATTTGCTCTCTGTTGCATCTGTCAAAGATTTCATTCCTAACCAATGGAATATCAAGACTTTCACAAAGTGTTTTTAGGTCCATTTTGTAAACCCCCTTTATCCCAATTTTTTTAGCTAGGGTTCTTAACTCTGATTTGGGGTGGTTGCAAATAGGGTCTTCCTCACGAATTTTTTTTAATTTTTCACCAAATTTTCTTCTTTCATCCATTCTTATTTTAAACATTTCCATTGTTTTATTATATTGGTTTTGGCGAAGTTTTTGGCGAAGTTTTTGGCGAAGTTTTTGACGAAGTTTTTGGCGAAGTTTTTGGTGAAGAAGAAACACAAGAATAATTTTTTACTATTTTGTTTGTCCACCCTATTTGAATATTTCCCTCCATTGTCAGATCTTCCTTTCCAAAACTTATTCCAAATTGGAACCCCTTTTTTGTAATATGGTTTTTGTTGAATTTTTCTTTTGGTTTTCGCGAAGCTTTAGCGATGCTGCTTTTAGAATTTCCCATTTTATTTCCTAACCAACAAGATTAGGAAACTAACAACTTTTCAGTTCCTTGTTTTTAACTTTTCAGAGGAATTTCGTAGCTGTTTACAAACCATTTTTTATCAATATCAAGTCTTTCCCCCCTTAGGGTCCAACTTTTTCTTAGGTTTTTGTTTTTTCTATCTTTCCTTTTTTTTCTAATCCAACTAAAAATATTCCACCACATTTATTATAAAGAGTTTCCTAATCCAACAAAAGATTAGGAAAACAGTAAAAATTTAATTAATAACAACTCAACTGTTATTGGAATCAGCAACATTGCCACTATCGACATTTTTGCTAGGATCCTGATTACTTTGTACAAACTCATTTTTATTTGATGGTTTTTTTACTTCAGCTTCGCCTCGGTCCCAAACATGTTTGGCTACTATTATTCCACCACATAACAATCCAATCATTGGAATATAGGGTGATATTTTTGATACCAGGGATTTAACATCATCGCAAAATAGTTTGTTTGTTGATAATTCTTTATCCAGTTTTTCATCATCTTTTATCAAATTTAACTGTTCCATTAACACTGAAAATTTGTTTATAAGGGTTTCTGTTAACACACTGTTAACTTTGTCCTGTTGTACCTGATCATAATTTAACTTAATTTTTTCAAGTGCTGCCAATGAGGCTTTTTTAAGATATGATTCCGAATGTTTAATTTTTTTTTCGGAAGAAAGCCGGATAAGCTCTTCCCTAAGGTTTAAATTTTGCGTTTGAGGTTGGTCTTCAAATTCTTTCGTGTTCATTTATTAATATCTTTCTTTATATTCTTTGTAAACAATATAGGAAAGCCCTATTGCAAGAACCCACAAATTCTTTGCCAACCATGCTAATCCTTTTGCTCCCCAAGACAATGCAGTTGCAAGTATACTTAAAATTGGAACCAATATAGGCAAAGCAGTTTTTGCAAGTTTTGCTAAAGCCTTTCCTAATGCTCCTGTTGCCTTTGCAGCTGCTGCTACTCCTTTTCCTCCAGCCAATACTACTGTTGTTATAATTCCAGCAATACTAATAGCTATTGCAGCTGTTGCACCCATGTTTTCTTTTGCCCATACTTTAAACCTTTCAAATTTTGTTAGGATATTGTCTCTAAGCATATTTTTAACATATTCAGTCTCTGGCGCCATGTTTGCTTCCAATCTAAGTTCTTCAGCCCTTAGGGTGCTCATAGCCTGAACCTCCCTAAACTTTCCTCTTTTTACTGGATCTTTTTCTTTGTCTGCCAAATCTTTAAAAAACTTTTGGTTAACATCAACAGCTTGCAGGCTATTAGATTTTAAAGTTCCACCAAGATTTCGGAGAGCACCATCACCAGCTTCTTCATCAATTTCTCCATCATCATTTGTTTCAATGGCGTCCAGCCCTATTGTTACTTCATCACCCAGTTGTTCACCAACATTTTCACGAATTTTGATAATAACTTCAGGTTCAATGTGTTTTGGTTTAAGTCCTGTAAGCTTTTCAATAGTTGCATTCGCTGTTTTTGAATGTTTGGAAGCAGCCTTTTCCAATAGGTTCTTAAATTTAGCAACTTTTCCTTGAACATATGGATCTGTATTTAAAATGAATTCATCACTGTTTGCATTTTCTCTGACTAGAACTAGCTTATTTTCAAAGGTAACCCCATTTACTACTCCATTATCATCATACTCCAATATACTTCCGTATAATAATTTTTCACTTGCACCTTTATCCCCCACATATATAACCATTTTTAATTTTTCCTAAAAAAATTTTCTTCTTCTAATTGTTTCTTCCTTCTTTAGTTGCCCTCTCCTCTTGTTTATCGCTGCGGTAGCTTTTTTTGCGGTAGCCTTATCTATTTTTCCCGCAGCAGAATTTTTTCTCACTTTGGCAAGATTTTTTTGGAACTCTTCTTCATACTCGACACCAAGATTCACATCTGAAAAAGATGTTTCTGCATCTTGAAATTCATCATCTTCTCCTTGGTTTTCTTGGTTTTCTTGGTTACGGTTTTGCATTTCATAATTTTCCCCGGAGGGTTCTCCTAAGTCAGCCATTTATTACTTGTTGATTACCAATAACTTTAACCAGTTCTTCACTGTAAAATTTTCCTAAAATATCCTCATCAGAGTCTCGAATTTTATACATAACAGGATTTCCCCTAAAAACAGCTGACACCGTAAAAATTTCATCCGTAAAATTTGGATCATATCCTTTGGAAAAATTTTTTCTATATTTTTGTATTCTTACATGATCTCCAGTTTTAAATTTAGGTTTTACTGATCCTTCAAGGGGCGGAATTCCATACAGTGTAAAAAAAACTTTGGATTGGTTTTCATCATTAACATCTTTTGGCTTCATTTTAATTGTGCTATGTTTTGTGTTGTTGTAACTTGCGGTAAATTTGTCAAGAATATTTAACCACTTTTTATTCCCTGTAAATGTAAAATATTTCCACATCCTGGTTTTTAATGTCCGGTTAAATCTTTCTACAACAGCTGCCTTACGTTCTGATCTTGCGGAAAAATAGTGGATGCCAAAAGATTTTAAAAGGGTTTTTACTCCCACATTGTAAAACTCCTTCCCTTCATCAAATTGGACTATTTCTGGATATTTGCCAAATCTTTCCTTAAATTCTGACAACATTTTTGAAACACCAGCAACCATACTTACTGTGTTTTTTCTATGGACTGGAACTGAAAATCCAAATCTGCTTAAAATTTCTATTCCTGTTAATATCCACTTTTGATCATTATTTTCAGAACCAAATTTAGCCATATCAACAAGATCCATTTGAAGTTGGTCAGCAAGATTTTTAACAAATGTTTTTTGATATCTTCTTGGTTTTCTAATAGGTTTGTGCAATGTAAATACCCTTTGGTAATGTAACCACTCCCGGACTAACTTTCTTGAAACACCTTCAACATTTTGATCTAATGCTGTTTGGTAAAGTTTTTCCATGGATTGGTAACCTGTTACAGGATTATAATATATATCCCGAAGTTCAAGGTCAATGAGTAAAAGTTTATCATCCATTTTTTATTTAAATAATAAATGGACCTTAAGACAGAGTTTTTAAAAACTTACCCAAATGCTGATCTGTCAAAATTTAAATTTGGGAAAGCGAAGCAAAGCGGAGCCGAACAAAGTAAGAGCAAGATATTTTTTTTAAAGAATGAATTTTTATTGGACACCGAAAGTGATGAGTTTAAAAGGAACAAAAATTACACACAATATTTATATTGGCCAAAAGGTTGGGGAATTCATGGAACTGTCCAGAGTTTTTCAAAACAACCAGAATGTTCAGTAAACCTAAACAGAGTTATACTATTTGTTAACAAAAAGGAAAGTTTTGTTTTGGACTTGGATCCAATAGACTCAACTTTTTCAGAACCCACAAAGGTAAGAAATCCTGACCTAAATGACTTTCTTACAATTCCATATTTTACAGCCATTGCAGCTTCTTATGTTGCAAGTTATTTGTGTGGGGTGTCTAACAAACATTTTAAAAATGGTTTTGAAAGGTTTAGGTCTCCTTTTTTAACAAGTATTGCCCATTACCATTATGTTTACCAGGTGAGAAGATTTTTAAAGCATCCCAACAAACTTAAAAGATATCTTACAAGTGATGTTATAAAAATTTTACAACATAACCCTAATGATGTTTGGATCCAGAAAATAAGTAATTCTACACAAATTCCGGAAGATTTTACACAAGATATGAAGGACCTTGGATATGAAGTTAGGTATGTAAAGTTGGAGCAAAAAAGTTTTGGAAGGGTAAACACATACGAGGAGTTGGTGTCCACTTCCCAAAGACATCCCAATGATTTTAAACACTTTGTTCCAAAAAGTAGCAATGGTCTTACACCATTGGGTCAAAAGCTATTTCAACAATCCTTAGAATCTTTTGTTTACTGTGTGTTGGGGGCCCAGGCAAAAACAAGGTGCGTTATTGTTGGGCAAGGTGCTAAAAGTTTACAAACACAAGAGGTGTTTAAAAAGTTAATGGAAGATACCATAGCACAAGATGATATCACTGTAAGCATTAGTAATATGAGGCGGGCAATAAAGTCTACCAATGTTGTTTTAAATTTTGCGGTGTCTCCTGGTTTAATTTTAATCCCTAGCGATCTTAAAATTTTAATTAATCCTGTGGTTGGATTTAACAATGTTCTTACCATGGCTACTGACAAAATGGTGCTTGGATTTAACCAAAATTTAAATTTAAATTTTAAACCTTCTTTAGAAAAATCTTCTTTGAAAAAATCTTCAAAAAATTTGCCAACATTTTTAACAACCCCGGAAAAATCCTTTGACCCTAAGAAAACATACAAAGAAGGAATTTTTGCACCCTCGTTAAGACCTGAAATAACAACAAAAAACAATGACAGATTACCAGAAGTTTTTGGAGCTTCCATAACACTTGTTTTTTTAATTTTTAAAGTTTTATCATTATAATAAAAGGAATGACTCAAATGTTAAATATTAACATCAAAATTTTACCAACTTTAAACCTTTTCTTGGAAAAACATAAAAATGGTCCTAATACCAGCCGTTGTTGTAAACAACCATTGGAAGAAATGGGTGGGCATGAATTTTGTCCAGAATGTGGAGTGGAAGGATCAGCATTGCTAAAACAGGGTTATGTGGATTGGGATCGGGAATGGAAACTTCCTAAAGGGGTGCCTAAAGGGGTGGTGGTGGACAGCCTTAACGTTAGAAGTTTAAAGAAAATGTACCTAGAAATGTTACCAGAACATGAAGCAGAACCTTCCCTTAACCCTTACTCAAAGAAAAATAAATATTTGACTTGTGCTTGCATATGGCCGTGTGAATGCGAAAAACCCAGATGTGTTTGTATTCGCAGATGTTTGTGTAAATGCGACAAACCCATGTGTATCTGTATTTGTCCAACCCAAAACCCAATACCACCCCAAAAAGAACCAAAATTTTTTGTATTAAAACTTATAGAATATTTTGAAGAATCTTTTGAAACCCTTAAAGAACAAGGTTTGGTTACAAGGCATCCCATGAAAAAACATGTATTGTATGCCATTCTTGCAATATGTCAAAGAGATCTTTTAGAAACTTTAACAATACCACCATTTAAAAATCCTGAAAAATCTTTTGGAGTAATAGAATATATTTTAAATTTTGAAGGTGTTAAAGAACTCCCTAAAACAGGTTTTCAAATTTTTAAGTATATGTTATCAAAGATCCAAAAACAAAAAGAATAAACAGGTTTAATATTTTGTAACCCAAAAAGTTACAAAATTTTTAATGTTAAACAAATCTTGACAACAACCATCCAGCACCTGTTCCAGAAAGTGTTACAGCAATAATTTGGTATTTTTCCATTTCTTCACTTGGTTGGTAAAAATCCTCAAGTTTTGGTTCAACTGGGGTGTCCTGTAAAATTTTATGGAGTTCTTGGAATGCCTTTGATGTGTCTTGCATATTGTACCCCGCAGTCCTTATTTCATCCTGTAATTCTCTTTGTCTGTCCTTCCTTTTAATTTCTTTTTCAAAAAACTTTTCATGGGCTTTTTGGAGTTCTTCTGTTGCCAAATTATGTCTTTTTGCCTCTTTGGCAAAACCATTTTTGTTAAATGATTGAAACAAATATCCAGCACCTGCAAAGGCAATTGCGTTAAACAATCCTCCTGCCACCATTGATGCCATTTATTAATTATGTTTCCATATCCTTTTGGATATGGGTACATTTTTTTATATTTAGTCGCTCATGTCGCCTGTGGTTTGAAGTCTTTCTCGTGGTGGTCCCTCAACCTTTTTTAAGAATTTAATTTCAAAATGTGGAAACCTTTCTTTTTTCTTATTTTGGTATACCTGATCAATTTCCACTTTTATGTCAACATGACACAGTTTTTCGAAATCTTTCCTTTCTTCCTTGCTTAGATCCTCTTCTTTGATGTTTAAACAAAGAATGTTATCAAAATCACCAAAAAGTGGTGTTTCTTTGGTTGGCTTGAGTTGGCTCCAGGCTGTTAGGACCTTTTCACAGTTTTCTTGGTTTAGTTGAATAGTCAATCTAAACCCGTTTGTTTTCTTTCCATTAAATGTTTTAGGTTTTAACCCAAAGCATTTGGTTTGTCTAAATTTTAATGTAATTGGTTGCTCCAATTTTTCAAATAATCCGTTCATACTTCTCTATCTTTTATTTAATAGGACTTAAAAATTATTCAATTTAAAAAAAACTAAACTTACTTTGGATCCAAATTTTTGGGTAAGTATCCTTTTTCTTGCGCCATTTTTACTGAAAATAATCCAACAGAAACAGCTACTCCAAGTTTGGCTGTTTCTTTAAGACTAGCTGGTGCCGCTAGAGATTGACCTAATACCTTTTTGAAAACCATGCTTGTTCCAACAGCTGCAAGTGTAATTAATGCTGCTTGATACAAGTCATTTAAAACTTCGTTCTTATTCATTTATTAAGGTAAAAAATTTTAATATTTTGTAGTTTTAAAAACTACAAAATGTTATTAGAGGGTACAATAATTTTAGAAGATTTTCAAAATTTCTACTACTTTCACATAGTTCTTTAAAGCTGCTATTAAGTCATTTAACACCACTTTTAAGTTTGTTAAATTTTGGTTTTTATTTTTTTTTAAAGTTACTTTTAAGTTTACCATGTCATTTAACACCCCTTTAATGGTTTCTAAATTTTGGTCAATCATGTTTTTATTATAGTTTAAATTTTCTCATATTTCAAAATTAATTGGACATAAAAAGATTTCAAGAAGGATATTTCCAACATTTTCATCTGTTTTGAATTTAAGTTCGTTGTAAATTCCATTGTCCAACATGGCTACAGAATTAATGTTATCAAACTTTTCAACAGACCCCTTCAATATTTGTTTTGTTGTAATTGGAAGAACAGCAGCAGTTCTATCCCGTTTTCCATAAAATGAGGTTTTTGTTCCATTAATCATGTTGCAAGTTATGCATACAAATCTCATTCCAAGATTTATGTTGACTGTTTCTGGACTGTCTTGGCTTGCTCCTTTTTTAATTATTGCTGTTTCTGGGAATCCTAGCAAAGGGCCAAGTTTTAACAATGAAAGATTTTCTGCTGGTATTATTTTAATTTTACAGCTGTAAGGTAACAACTCAGATTTTATTTCGTTTTCCTTTAATCTTTCCATAATCATGCCAACAGTCCAATAACCATTGTTGAAACTAACTTTTTTTGTTCCATGCATAATATATGTTGGACTTGTTATGTTGTTAAAGTTCCAAAACACTGTTGCATTTTTTACTAACATTTTAGTGTCTTCAATGATTAAAGGATCTTCAAATTTAACAGTTGTCTCTCCATTTTTAAGCAAGATTCTTAGGTTCCTCATTTATTGTATCCCCAAAAATAATTTGTAAGTAGTGTAAATTTTACACTACTATTGTATGGTGGTATGGATGAATTAGTTTAATTTCTAGTCTTGAATATTTTTGGGATTTTAATATTTCTTTAATTTTTTTTTCTTCTTCTTTTGGTATGTCTAAATAGTCATCTAAAATAACCTGCATGTCTTTTCTGTTTGGGTTGTAAAATGTAACCAGTTTGGAAATATTTTCCCGATATGGTTTCGCAATGCTGGTTAGTTGTTGGGTAACAACTATTGTACTAATATCCATATGTCGGGCACCAAAACCAAGTTTAACTAACTCACTAGTCCTGTTTTTAACAGTTTGTCCTGAAGCACAGTCATCCAAAATAATTAGGCTTGGGGTGCCTTTACAGTAGTCAACCACATATTTTAAAAAATCTTCGGACTCGTCTTGGTCGCAAGGAATAACAAAAAATCTTGGATCATTAAGGTGTTCCCATTCAAGATAAGTTTTGTTCCATTCAAAGGTAGGACAAATTAAAAATATATTTTCAAAATTTTTTGGGATTTCTTCTAACATTTTTAGAAGGTAGTGGGTTTTCCCACAGCTTGTCATTCCAACAATAATCATATTAAATGGTTTGGGAAAATAATGGGCTTGGATTTTACTTTGTTTACTTTGTTCTGCTTCCATTTTTATTTTAGTAATTTACACTTTGAAATGCTCCTCCTTGGACTTTTAGGAGTCCATCCGAAAGAATGAAAACATGGCATTTAAGGTTAGCTGATGTTGCCTTTTTCTGGATTTCCAACATGATTCCGGACTGGGTTGTTAAAAGCCTGGTACCATCTCCATACACATCGTTGTCATTGATCGAACGAAGATCTACAACAAGCGCGAATTTCTCTTCTGTGAAAAACTCCTCAGCTTGGATGGTGGGATAATTTGTTTGTCTGAAAAGTCGTTCAGCCTCTTCAAACAACCTCCGTTTTGGAATTCCTTGGGAGTAAATACTGTTTGGAACTCCTTCAATAGTAATTTTTACATTCTCAATGTTTGGGTAAACAAACTCTTCTGATCCATCTCTGGAAGCTTTTGTAAACAACATTACAACAGCTTTCATGCTCTTTCTTGGTAAATTAATGGTTTCGTTAATTAAAGTTGTTGCTCTTGCCCATGGTGAGGTTTTCATCAGGGTTACATGTTCGAAGGAAAGGGCTCGACCCACTTGGTAGGAAGATTCTATTTCCTGAACTAGGGAAAAGTTTGTAATGGTTTCGTACTCAAGTTCGATATTTTCAAGTGAGTAACCAGCCACAGATTGACTACTTTGGGCTTTCATAATATTGGTGGCTTTTGGCAATGTAATAATATATTGTAAGTCATTTGCCATGCTGTGGGGGGCATACAATCCATGGTCCTTTAAAATTTTACCCAACTGGATTCGTTGTTTTGTTCCATAAACAGCTGCATATGAGTCGGAAGAGGCATCATCAGATTTTGAAATAAGTTTTCTTTGGTTTTCTGTGGCAATACCATCTTCGATCATATTGGATCTCTCGTGTTTGTCTATGCACAAATCCTTGTATGTTTCCAGAAGACTTTCTCCTGTGTTGTCGTAAACTTTTTCACCTGCAAACCTAACTTCCAGTCGTTCTTGTAGCTGTTTTGCAAGATTGTTATTAAACCAAGATTTGGTATTTTTGTTCTTAAAGTCAAACAGAAGAAACATCTTGTCAGGAACTAAGGTTGCTCCAGGTTTAAGTTTTGGAATATGAATGTAAATTACTTCTCCTTCATTAGCCGAATTAGGGTTGAAAGTAATTACATTTCGGGCTCGTTCTCCGGTTATTGTACTTTTGTGTAAACGGTTATAACCAGGAATTAGTTCAACTTCTCTTTCGGTATTCATTTATTATAGTGTTAAAAAAAAAATTTTGTTTAGTTTCTTTCTTCATCTTCACCAAAAATTGACCAAATATGGTAACAATAGTCTTCATCATAGTTTTTAAGATCATATTTACTATATAACAACCAGAGTTTGTATCCATCATAGCTCCCATCTGAAATAAGGTATATAAGTTTTCCAATGTTAAACCAGGTTTTACTTT
Organism: Paragorgia papillata; assembly: GCA_035771165.1. Lineage (NCBI taxonomy): Eukaryota > Metazoa > Cnidaria > Anthozoa > Scleralcyonacea > Coralliidae > Paragorgia > Paragorgia papillata. The sequence goes on from JAWNZC010000225.1 coordinate 956,502, forward strand.
TAAAAACACATTCGGTTGCATAACTGTTAACGATCATATTTTTTATTTGAATTCCTATCCTGTTATGGATAGGATTTCATTTTCATCCATACTCTATTAACTGAAAATGTTTTTTAAAATTTCTATGGTCCCTTTTTGTTCTTGGGGGTGGGATTCGTATTGTCATTGGAAGGGGGGAAAACATTCCTTCTTTTTGTACCTTTTGGATTTGAACTGGAATAATAACAACTTTGTGCTTTAAATTTTTAGCTTTTGAGTTTTTTAACCCCATTTTTTGTTTATTTTAAAGATCATATTGGGAAAGGTCTTTGTAAACTGTTTTTACCCTAGGAATTTCTTCCTTGCAGTCTGGATCCTTTTTTCCCCAGTTACTGTATGCAATATAGGTTAGTAGGAGTGTACAACAAGTTCCAAGTATTGTTCCAGTAAATGTTATTAAAGATGTTGGGGACATTTTTTCGGCTTCTTCTGGGATTGTTTCCAACTGTTGTTTTTTCTTTAGTTTTGCGGCCTTGCTTATTGCAGCCAGTTTTTTTCCTTGGTCAACTCTTTTTGGATTTTTGGTGCGGACAGGTGGAGGGGTTTTTGTAATAGTTTGTTTTTCTTCACTTTGTTTCACTTCGTTCGAGGGTTTCACTTCGTTCGAGGGTTTCACTTTGTTCGACTTTGCTTTACTTTGTTCTGCTTCCATTTATTTGTTTAAAATTTGTTTAAATTTGTTCAGCAACTAGTTTAAATTTGTTCAACAACTAGTTTAACAACTAGTTTAAAAAACAGTATCATATATACCTATCCGTGTTAGCATTTTTATTGGGTCTTCATTGGGATGTAAATAATTACAGATATTTTTATGGCTTATGTTGTAATATATTTCTTCTGTGGAGTTGTCTGTTGCTGTTTTAAGAACAGCCTTAACCAAAACACATTTGTGTTCATGTTGACATTTGGTTAAAACTTTTGGAAATTCTTTGGAGTCCATTTATTTTAATTAATCTTAAGCAGGTTAATTTCAACATCCCGCACATCAAAAAACAAAAAGGTATAGTCATCTCCAACCGAACCAGAATAACAATGTAAAGATACTTTGGTTCCCTTTATTATGGTTGCAATGGCTTCGCAAAATATATGGTGGGGTTTTGTTTCGTAATATGTTTTACCCATGGTTAGGGTTTCCAAATCCGCAAGTTTGTTTGATCTTATATTAACATCTCCATGGTAAAGATCTGTTTTAAGGTCAAAATATGCTCTATATGAAGAAGCCCACCAACCAGTTTGTTTAGATTGTTGGTCTATTTTATGCCCATCTGGTTCTAGTGTAAACCAGTATTTTATTAAAAATTTTCCAGATTCTGTTGCGGTAAATGTTAGTAAAGTGCTGTTGTTATTTGTGTTATCCCAACTACCTGCTTTATAGCTTGTTTTTCCACTACCTTTTCTATACTTTATTACTTGTGTAAAGTTTCCAGCTTGTCCTGTGGCTCCAGTAACTCCTCTTAAACCTCTGATACCTCTTTGTCCAGTTGTTCCTTTTGGTCCTGGTAGTCCTTGGGGACCTGTTAAACCTTTGTCTCCTTTGTTACCAGGGTCTCCTTTGTCTCCTTTGGTTCCTTGGGAACCTGTGTTTCCTTTGTCTCCTTTGTCTCCTTTGGATCCTTGTGGACCTGTTGCCCCAGTGTCTCCTTTGTTTCCTTTTGCTCCATCATCACCATGGTCTCCTTTGTCTCCTTTTTGGGCTGTTGCTCCTGCCATACCTTTGTCTCCTTTGTCTCCTTTGTCTCCTTTGGCTCCTTTGGAACCAGCATTTCCATGGTCTCCTTTGTCCCCTTTGGGACCTGCTACACCTGTTACACCTGCTAAACCCCTGTCTCCTCTGTCTCCTTTAAGTCCTTGGGGTCCTCTAATACCCCTGTCTCCTCTGTCTCCTTTGGAACCAGCTGCTCCTGTGTTGCCAGTGTCTCCTTTGGACCCCTGTGGTCCTGCTAAACCAGCTGCTCCTGTTGCCCCAGTGTCTCCTTTGTCTCCTTTGGGTCCTTGGGGTCCTGTTACCCCAGTGTCTCCTTGGGGCCCCTGTGGACCTGTTTCCCCAGTGTCTCCATCCTTTCCATAACTTGGAAAATCTGGATCATCATATCCATAGTAATAACTCATGTTTATTTATATAAAGTTTCCATATTCTTTCATCATATCCTTATTAATTTTTAAAATCTCAGATGAAAGTAATGGTCCATGAATAATTTTAATTCCATATATTTTTCCTTTAAGCTGGTAATCATTTGAGGGGGATCCACTCATTCTTTTATTTAAAAATACAGATCCAAATGGACTACCTATATCTGCTAAATCCGATTCAAATTCTGATCCTGCCAACTTTTTACCATTTAAATATATAATTCCTCCAGTTCCCAACCAATGGCATGATATAATGTGTTTGCTAAGAATGCTGTGTGAGGCGTTCATATTTATAGTTTTTTTATTACCATCTATACCACCAATTATTAATTTGGAGTAAGAGTAGGATTTAAAGCTAATATATTTATCATAATTACCATTATCATTCCCAATAAGATAACACCAATCGTTAGAAACCGATGTATCTACTACCGCACAAACAACAAAAACAGAAACATCATTAAACTGCATTTCAGTGTTACAAAAACACATGTAGTTACCTCCCTTGTTCTCAATGTAATCTTTGCCTGGACCAACATTATCTGAACCAAATGTTGGGGCATGGGTTTTATCATTTTGCCATAAAACAGATTTTCCATTTCGGGCTCGGGTTATTCTTTTTTCACCGTTAACAGTTTCAAAGGTTTTGTCAGCAGTTGTCAAGTTAACATCAAAAACAGTTTCGTAATTTTCTTCTATATGATTCACTTTGGAATTAATGTCTTTGAGAATCTTTTCAATGTCTTTAATTTTCTTTTCGGTATCGCTATGTTGTGCATTATGTCGGCGACTACCATAACCATAGAAGTAACTCATTGTTTATTTAAAGGGTTTAAATTCCTATTCAAAAAGAATAGGAAATTATGTAAGTTTTAGTGTGCTTTGTTACATTTTATTTTAAAGGGAATAAGCAAACTTTGTATTTTATGTTTACCAAGTTTTATCCTTTTTAAATGGGTAGTGCAGTGGGAATTTAGTTCTTTTTTTGTTTTAAAAGTTTCTTTGCAATTTGGACATCCTAAATTTAAATTTTTGTTTTGTAAAGTTTTTTCATGAACAACCTTTATATGTAATCTTAGTGCTGTTTTTGTGTTCAGCTTTTTCTGACAGGTTCCACAGGAAAAGCTTTCCACTTTTTTGTATGATACTTTCTTTTCGCTTCTTATAGGCATTCTCTTTTATTTTAGTTTTTCTTTATTTTGGTTTTTAAAAACAAAATGTCGTTTTTTACAAAAATATTTTTATGTATGTAACGAACTAAATCCTCGGGTTCGGTATCTTCACCATATATGTTGAACACCTCTTTGGATGCAGTTTTTACTAATTCCTTTGGTACCACACGATCCCCAAAAGCCCATCTTTTTTTGTATGGAATAACAATAGTGTTATTTCTTAAAAGCAGTATCCTTCTCCTAAATTTTGCAAAAATCATTCCATAGTCAATAAAATAGTATTTGTCAAATTTTTCATGGTAAACATGTTCGCAGGTTCCAAACAACTCTGTTGTTATTAACATTTCAAACATAGATGTTAATGCATACAAAAGAGCTACTTTTTGTGGATGTTTTTCTATTGCTTTTAAAAATGTGTAAATTCTTTTAGTATTGGCTTCAAATTTTTTGTTGTTAAACTGTAGTGTTTTCTGTCTGTAAAAAGTATGAAGATTATAAAAAACAAACCGAAAGGTTTCAAATGGTGGAATGTTGTTTGTTGCAATATTTTGAATTTTGTATACAGTTTCTATTATTTCTTTACTAACCATTTTATTTAAAAACTTCTTTTACATTTTTTAAAAAACATTTTAAAAATTCCCCCTCCCCTTAAAAAAAACCCTTTCCAAAATCCTTCGCCAAAATCTTGGTAAACCCCTCCCCAAAAAAATTTTTCAAAAGGATCCAAAAACCCAAATCTTGAAAAACCATTTTTTCAAAATTCTTCAAAACCCCTCCCCCAAAACCCCTCCCGGAAAAATGTTTGGGAAATCTTCGGAAAATTCTTCGGAAAAATTCTTCGGCAAATGTTCGGGAAATTCTTCGGACCCCTTCGGAAAATCCGGGCCTAGGCCATCTTGAAAAACAACATGGCCGCCATGTTTTTTTTTTCCTGGGCTACCCCCCTTTTATTACTGGCCGCCATCTTGGATTTGGAAACGGTCCCAGAATCGGCCTTTCTACCCTACTCTGGACCTCTGCCTGTGCTGAATAAAATCGTCTGGCGTCAGCGAGAATAAACCTTAAAGACTCGTCCTCAGGCTTCAAAGAGTTAAAGAGATAGGTTTTAACACTTTGAGGCCTGGACCTCTCCCTGGGCTGAATAAAATCCTCTGGCGTCAGTCAGAATAAACTTTAAAGACTCGTCCTCTAAAAAATAGAAGATAAAATGTAAGAAAAGAAAGGAAAACAAATCTGAGAAAACAAATCTTAGTGAAGAACAATTGGTTGCACTAAATGATGTTCTCCCAGGGGCGGCTGTTAATGTACATTTAAACGATTCATTGTCATTCAACAAGATAATCTATGGGAAGCAGATGTTCTACAGCCAAAATTGTGGTAGAGTTAAGAAGCGAAACAGCTACACTGTCACATATACAGCACCATGTGGGACGAAGTTGTATGGCTATGTTCTTCATTTTCTTAAAGTTGTTTTGGTCAACCAAGATACATATCCCTATCTAGCTGCTGTCAAGGAACTAGAAGAAGAAGGCGTATTATCAGGTGTCACCATTTCCACCAACAGTGTAGAACTTGGTCGGCAATTGAAACCGTACAATTATGACAGGTGTTTAAAATCATATGTTCCACTACAGAGCTCTGTGGAGAATTTTGAGTTTACTGACTGCTGCTGTGTAAGGCATTTGAAGTCGAGGATATATAAAGTAATATATAAAGTTCTCGAAAATTTAATCTTTGTTCTCGATTACAATCATTTTCATTCACATTTGCGACTTGTTTGTGTTTGGAGCACAGTTCCTCTCCACAAACTCAACAAAAACGAGAATGTTTCCACTTAAATATCCTTCGGTCTTCTGATGTCAATCAGACGGGCTTTTCTAGTCACTATTTTATAACAGTGCAGGTGGGGGGCAAATGGCCGCTGACCACACAACATTAGGGAAAGGAAGTAATTAATTATAAAATTTGAGAACATATGGCAGTATTGTTGAGTGTTTGAACTAAATATTAGAAGAACTTTTAGTTAAAGTTTATTCGTAGTTTGGAGCCCTAGACAAAAACAAAATTCAATTTTAAACGAATAGAATAGAAATATAAAGGAAAGATACCGATCCTTTTTCGTTTTTGTAGAAATACACCAATAGCGTATGTGGACATTTGTGATCTTGGACAAAAACAAGTGGCAATCGATTGTTTACCATCTGGGGTATTTATGTGGTTAATCCTCTTAATACATTGGAAATGGACTGATATACATCTTCCCATTCATTCATGTGCACGCCTCCACACCACATATAGCTCAGTGATCCACAGGCAGCCCGTGTATGCAATTCGTCTGATAATAAGTATATTGCCTTGAGACTTACAAATCTAATTTTTCTTGGAACAACACTACTACACCAAGTATTTTATGTTAAATCAATTTTGACTAACTTAATTTCTTTTGATGACATATCCAAGTCCACTATATATATATACTTATTATTGTATATCAGATGAATCCCATACACCGGCTGCCTGTGATCATAGTGCTATCATAATTTTACACAAACACACAAGACAGCCTTATCATGCATAGTACACGTTAAGCTTGTATTTTGCGTCCATGTTATATCGAACCTATTCAACACTCACTGCACTTCCAAGGTGAGAACAAAAAACGACCTTGCTACCACGAGGTCTTTATAGCTTTGACGTGCCATCTTTGTATTTATTTCTTGCTTTGAAAGTCTAATAGTCTATTAGGCTTATTAATAACTTTTAAAGCAGATTGTTTCGTTTTTGTAGTATGCATAAAAGTCTGTAGTGCATGCAAACACGAAGCATACATGCAAGTTTAGTTAATAGAAATTACATAAATTAAATATTGCGTGTATGCAAATTATTCTTCATGTATGTGATAATTATTCAGTGCATACCTGACTAATTTACCGCACCGGCAAGGGTGACAGTCCTTTAAAAAGAAGAAAGAACTCTTCTCGAGTTCTCGGGACCCTCGCCGACGTTTTCGAGTTCGTTTGCGTTACCGCTGTGGGCCACAAGTGGCCATATCCCTGTTCTGGTTCGGGAATATTAACCCGATTCCCTTTCGATCGGCGGCCCCCGAAAGTGGGTGCTTTACAATGGAACTTTCCTATGTCTTAGGATCGACTCACCCATGTCCAACTGCTGTTCACATGGAACCTTTCTCCGCTTCAGTCTTCAAAGTTCTCATTTGAACATTTGCTACTACCACCAAGATCTGCACCAGAGGACGTTTCACCCTGAGTCGCGTCAAAGGCTGCGTCACGACCTCCGCGCCCTCCTACTCGTCGAAACTAGGGCATTTCGGGCTTCGAAGGTCGAGTATGGGTGCGACGCTCGGGCGCCATCCATTTTCAGGGCTAGTCGATTCGGCAGGTGAGTTGTTACACACTCCTTAGCGGTTTCCGACTTCCATTGTCACCGTCCTGCTGTGAATATCGACCAACACCTTTTGTGGGATCTGATGAGCGTCGACTTGGGCACCTTAACCCGACGTTCGGTTCATCCCGCATCGCCAGTTCTGCTTACCAAAAATGGCCAACTAAGGACTCGCATTCCATTGTCCGGCTTCATTCTAGCAAGTCGGACTTCTTACCAATTTAAAGTTTGAGAATAGGTTAAAGTCATTTCGACCCCCAAGACCTCATTCGCTTTACTGGAAATTCCCTTCAGGCTAGGTATTTTGGTCCCTATGTTGTAGACAAGAAAGAGAGTGATTTAAATTATGTCCTAATAACTCCAGATATGCGTAAATAAAAGCAGTTGTGCCATGTAAATATGTTAAAGCCGTATTACGATAATGATAGGGTAATACATTCTGTAAATGTAGTGAGTTCTGAGTCTGATAAAGACAAAGACGATGTAGACCTAGGAGAACTTTCTGGTCTGTCTGCCACATCAAAACTCAACAACTTTGATGTGCTACATAATCTGGATTCCAAGCTATCTCATCTTCAACCGAATCAACGTCAAGATCTTCAGAACCTGGTTGAAGAATTCGAACACCTTTTTCCAGATATTCCTACCAGAACAGACAAAATTTTCCACGATGTCGACGTTGGTGATGCTAAACCAGTGAAACAACATCCCTACCGGTTAAACCCAGTGAAGCAGAAATACCTACATGAGGAGGTTCAATATCTTTTGGAAAACGACTTCATAGAACCAAAGTCAAAGTAATTGGAGCTCTCCATGTATCCTGGTGCCGAAACCTGATGGAAGCTATCGTATGTGTACCGATTACCAAAAAGTCAATAATGTGACTAAGTCGGATACATTTCCAATCCCACGAATGGATGATTGTATCGATAAAATTGGAAAAGCCAAGTACATCACCAAGTTTGATTTATTGAAAGGATTTTGGCAAGTTCCACCCACTTACTGATTGTGCTAAAGAAATCTCAGCCTTTGTTACCCCAGAGGGTTTGTTCCAGCACAAGGTCATGCCATTTGGAATGAGAAATTCGCCAGCCACCTTTCAACGTCTCGTTAATAGCATCATTTCTGGCCTGGACGGTTGCGAAGCGTACATCGACGATATCATCATTTACAGCAATACGTAGGAAGAACATCTAAAGATCATCCGAGAGTTCTTCAGGAGGCTCAGCAAGGCAAAACTGACCATCAATTTGATCAAAAGTGAGTTTGGGTGTGCACATGTCACCTATTTGGGTCATGTTGTTGGTCAGGGTTATGTAAAGCCTGTTGATGCCAAAATAAGTTGTATTTCAGAGTTTCCTAGACCTTCGTCAAAGAAACAGTTGATGCGTTTCCTGGGTATGGCTGGTTATTACAGAAAGTTCTGTCCAAATTTCTCCACCATCACTGAGCCTTTGACTCAGCTACTTCGCAAGAACGCTAAATATATTTGGACAGATCAATGTGAACTGGCGTTTGGAAACCTTAGAGCCATGTTGAAAAGTGCTCCCGTTCTGTCAGCTCCAGATTTCAACCATCCATTTAAGTTAGCTGTAGATGCAAGTGATGTAGCTGCTGGTGCTGTTTTGCTCCAAGAAGATGAAGACGGGATTGACCATTCGGTGTGCTATTTTTCCAGAAAGTTCAACAAACACCAGAGAAACTATTCGACAATCAAAAAGGAATGTTTAGCTCTGGTTTTCGCTTTACAGCATTTCGAAGTTTATGTCTCTTCCTCAAGTCTGCCGATCGTTGTATTCAGTGATCATAGTCCTTTGGTATTCCTCCACAAGCTGAAGAACAAGAATCAACGCCTATTGCGATGGAGTCTAGTTTTACAAGAATATAATTTGGAAATCAGACATATTAAAGGAAAAGACAATTTGATTGCGGACTATCTTTCTAGGCCATAGACATGGTTAAACATTTTATATTCTAAAAAAGAAAGTTCTATCAAACTTCTTTTTTTCTTTCAGAGGGAGGGTGTTACGGATATGCCTATCCTAAGACAGTTAATTAACTAGACGTTATTTGATCACTGAACTACTTAATAAGTACTTGTAACCAATTAGTAAATACTTATGATGTCATTTAGTAATTACGTAAATATATTATATATAGAATGAAGTATGTTACTATAATTATATAAGAAACTATATAAGCAGCCATCGAACATATATCAGGCATGCATATGTATGAGAGTGAACTATATGTATCAAAGTGGTTACGAAGTCAGTCCTGGAGTTCCTGCCGTTGGTTTTATTATTCCTTCCTTTTCAAGTCCATACGGATTGTTAACCTGTGCCGGAATCTCTTATTGACTGTTTCGTTGTGTGCAGACGACAGATAAGTTTCTGAACTTTAGTTCAGTTTTAATCTTTATAGACATTTTCAATATCTGTTCTAAGTTTCTTGTTAAATAAATAAATAACTGTAAAAACCAAACAGCTGAGGTTACACTTTTTGTTGCGTATAGCGGTCACGTAACACTATTATTGTATTATAAATATTATAGTTATCGTTTGTATTTTATTGCCATGTATATAAATAGAAATAGTCAAACACTGCACATTTCCCACGCTATGCCTATGGCATCTACCGGGTAACGCGGCTATAGCCTGGTGTTTACGATATTTTTTGGAATGGAAAAACGCTGCTCTCTCTCAAACTTAGGAAATATTTTGTGTGGGGAAAGTCGTTGAGTGAGTGCGATTGTAGATTTGCTCGAGTGCACGGAGAACGTCCAAAATCATCTCGCCAGTTGCCATCTTTCGAGATCTAATTTAAAAGAGTACGATCTTATCCTGGCTAGAGCTGGATTATTTCGCCTTTCGAATGACCAAATTAAGAGTATGGTCGTCTGCCCAAGTCATCGAAATTGTCTTGGGCGATTTTGGAGACCTCTTCGTTCCTGCCAGTATGCTGGACATGCTGGGGAAAAACACGGTCACAAAGGAAGGAACACATTTAACCTTCAGTTATGTGAGGAAGTACATAACCTCTTTGGAACACTTGTTCAGATTGGATCTCGTAAGTATTAAAAAAGGTTTGATTTTTACTTAAGAATGTCAGGTCAGGGGGGTGAGTGGCATTTTGAAATCCAGGGTTTATTAATAAGATTTCTAAATCCGGGAAGGTGGTATGTTATTATTAAATAAGATATTTTTAACAATTTCTGAAGATATCAATTAAAAAAATTATTGATTTAAATTTAGAATTAATAATGCCTTCTGAAACTGTTCAATTTTTTTCAGTTTTTGGAAAAATTTTTCCCATGTGGCCCGCCGCAAAATGATCGATGCGTGCGCAACATCGTGCAACTGGCATATAGATAATTAGTATAAATACTCAGGTGATTATAGAAAATCGCGTGCGCTGATTGGTCGAACTACTTCGGACTAATTCTCGATAATCAGCTACAGCGTTTATTCAAGATGGCCGGCAGCCGATTTGTCAATACAACAGGCGAGGAAATTAACAATTTTAAAGAAAATGTTGTTCCTAAAAGTACGAAAATGTGTTTATACTAAAACAATTATTCGCCTCAGGCTTGGTGAATATCGGTGAATAATAAGCTCGACTTCGTCTCGGTTATTATTCACCGATATTCACCTCGCCTTCAGCGAATAATTGTTAATTATAGATGCTATCAGTTTTATAAAAAGTGGTACACATTGTAAAATATTGGCAATAAAAGAACGTCGAATAAATAATAAGAATACGAATAAAGAAATAACGACCAGGAATTCATTACTTAAATATATGCTGGGCAGCAGTGGATACGTCGTTTTTATTTTCTTCAGTGTTGTTCTTATGATTTTTTAAATTAGTGTTTCCGTTCAAAACTTTGAAGTCCCGGAACCAAACGCCAAAGCAAATTTGCAACGGCCAAGGTATTCTGCTATATACTTGCATAACATTAATTGATTCAGTACCATAAAATATATTTTAAAATTTTAATTTAATTTATTGATAGGCAAGCACATGCATCAAAAATTGATGACAGTCTGTTAAGTAACTTGTCTCTTGAAACACCAAACTCCGTCACTCGCACGCAGACCTGGACACCAAGTTGCTGGAGCGGGAACGACAGCGATAGCTCGGAAAACGAAGCTGCTTCTGTACGTGATCCTCCAGTCTTAGAAGTTTACAATGAAAGGCGAAGACTGCTGGTCTCGAAAAACCTAAACCTCTCCAATATCGTCTAAACAACGTGATTGGGAAACTGCGACAAAGAAGGAAAAGCAAGAATGCAAAGATAGAGCTACTGAGGCGTGTAAACTGATCTGTGACATCATTGCTCCATCCGATGGACAAAAATTATTTCAGTCGATAAATATCGCCGAGAAAAAGGAACCATCCAAAGAAACACTTGCACTAATTACAGCTTTTACTAATGCACCAACGAGAAATTTAAAAACTCAGATCCTTAGCATATATGCATACGAATATTCCATTAAAACTCTACAGGAGCTTCATAGGCCTTTTGGAGAGCTAACAAAGTGGCAGATTAAGAGAGCACGAGCACATACCCGCACAAATGGTCCAGGCTTCACAATGGTAAAGCCATCACGCCATCGCATAAATCTAGATATGGCAAAAGTTGACCATTTCATCGATTTCGTAAACCGTCCGTACTTTCATCAAGACGTAGCTTATGGAATGAGGACACTGAAGCTCGACAGCGGAGAAACTATAGAGATGCCTAACATTATTAGGACAGTAACAAGGTCTACAATGGTTGCCCAATATTTTCAATTTTGCAGCCAGGAAGATTACCAGCCACTAAGCAAGTCCACCCTTTTTCGTATTTTAGAAGTCAGAGAAGCATCGCAACGCAAATCTTTACATGGTCTCGATAATACCGCTACGGATGGTTCGATGGCTTTTCAAACATTAACCTCCATTGCAGAACAACTTGCACAAGTAGGAATGGAAAAGGCATGGGCACAAAACATCATCAAGAAGTTTGAAAAGGCGAAACAGTACTTGAAACGAACTACAAAGCAAATTGCCAGGCCACGGAAAGTCGCTGCGCAGACCACTGCAGACCGTTTGCATTAAGTGAACCAGATTGTCAGGATTTTCAAATCAAGTGCAAGCATCAGCATTTTTTGATATGTGAAAGTTGTGAAGCTAGCAAGACTACACTGAAGGAACTGGAAACAACAATAAAGGAACATTTCCAAAGTTCATTTTCTCATGATCATCGAGAAACTCTTCTCCATGATTTCAAAGAGGCACAAGATTACATATTCAAATGGAAAGCACACATTGTTCGATCAGCAACTCAAAAGTTAGCCAAACAAGATGCTCTAAAAGAATTGGATGGCTCATCAGCTCTAATAGTAATGGACTGGGCCATGAAATATATGCAAGTGAGATATAGAGAAAAACAATCAGACTGGTACGGCAAGCGTGGCATGAGCTGGCGGCACATTAGCAGCGTGATCACAAAAGAGACGGAGAGCCAAACAGTAAAAGTTACCTCATATGTTCATTTATTTGATCTGTGTTCGCAAGATTGGTTCGCAGTAGCATCATTTATCGAAGACCTCCTTTGCCAAATCAAATCTGACATGCCCAACGTGAAAAATGTGAAAATTCGTTCCGATGAGGCCGGTTGCTACCACAATAACGAATTAATAGCCGCAGTCAGAGATATTGGTGATCACGTTGGTATATTTGTAGAAGGGTTTGATTTCTCAGAACGGCAGCAAGGAAAGCACATATGCAACAGAATAATTTGTCCACTCAAATCATCTATTCGCAGGTATTGCGAAGAAGGTCATAACGTTTTATGTGCGAAGGATATGCACACAGCCCTTACAAATCGCCCGGTAAGAGGGACAAAATCGTCTGTAAACCAACTAAATGGAAACGTAAAACGTCTTGAAGTTAGCAAGCTGCAAAGTTTCAGTTCGTTTCATAATTTTGGCTACACGAAGGATGGTGTTATAATATGAAAAGCATATGGTGTGGGCAAAGGGAAACACATTCCTAACGAGAAAATCTACATCACCCATCAAGAAGCAACGCAGCTGAATGTTATTGAGATGTTTCTACCAGTAAACATTCCAAGCCCACCATTAACTATTTCTGAAAAGGACGAAGAGTCTGAGAACGAGAGGCTAGCGGATTATTTGACTGTCCTGAATCGACCTGTAATTACGTTTTCGAATCTATCGAGGAGCTGGAGCTTCATGTTGGTCTGGGACAACATAGTCGGTTTGTGAATAATGAAAACGTGTATGACACTTTGAGAAGAGAATGGGCCAGCAGCTACGCGACAGTTTCCACGAATACGTCCAACGCACCCCCAAGAAGAATCGTCCCTGCAGCCAGGAGAAAACAAATTGGAAATGGGCTGGGCGTTGAGTCAACAACTTCGGGGAAAAGTCCGCTTTTCACCAAAAGTACTTCAGTATCTGATTACAATATTTGATTACGGAGAGAGGACAGGGCAAAAATATGATGCGGCTCAAGTTTCTTCAGACATGAGGTGTGCAAAAAACGAATGTGGCGAGAAGTTGTTCTGCAGAGACGATTGGTCGAACAAAAACCAAATATCGAGTTTTTTCTCCAGACTTAGTAAAAAAAGGCGGAATGGAAATCCATCTTCAGGTGAAAACTTATTGACAGTCGATTGTGAAAATGAGGAATCGGATGAGGAAGATAATGGAGAGGAAGAAGAGGACCAGAGGAACTTGAGAAGTCGCATCGTTCGTGAAGTAAATGTCGTCCATTCCATATTCTATGATACGTATGACCCCACAATTTTCTCGATTACGTTTGACAATCAAATAGCCAACGAGTTATTTGGGGGCATTGGGTCCGTTGGGGGAACAGCGCTAATACTTTAATACATATAGATACGATACAAGTCCAACTGCTACAACAAATTTGTTCATAATACACATTTTAATATAAAATTTATTAATTTAGTTTGTTTAATTGGAATAAAAATTAAGGTGGTCACGCCCATTTGACTTTAGTGAGCGTTCCCCCCACTTCTAAAATTTGGAAAACATCACTGTATTAAACTGCAATTACTAATAATATGTCGGAAAACATATCTTCAGATATTTAACTTGTCTATTTGACATTTAATTCTATTTGATGTTTCATTTGTTCTTTAAACAGCACATCATCTCTAAATAATTTGTTCACGAGATAGTCTACAGCATTTTGTTTTTTCTGGTCGAGCTTCTGTAATTCAACAACAATTGATTCGTCTTTAGGCAATTTGATAGAATTGTCTTTAATTGACAATACTATTTTATTGTAAAAGTTCGCAAGGTTTATTGTATTAATGTCCTCCTTTTCACCCATGTGCAGAGCACATTCGACACAAAAAAAGCTCTTCAAATAGCGACCAAGGAGCTTCCACCACATTCTCTCCCTTACCTATCATGAAGTTTCTTCCAGTTTCAATGTTTATTCCGTGCTTGCGACGTTTTCGTGATTGTACTTCGGCTCCAGGTAAACCTTGCATGGATCGCGATCGTATTCCATATGTGTTGGCACAATTGTAACAACCACACATTGCTGTACATCCTTTAAGACTCCGGAAGCACTTACAACCGGACTTGTATTCAGCACAAAAAAGTCTGTGCTGTTTATTTTTTGCTCCTCCTTGACCACATCGACATCCGGGATTGGATGCTGCAGTGTTTAAACATGTTTCATGATGAAGTGTCTCGTGCCGATTATCGCCGCTGAGCTCCTCGCTCTCCTCGTCCTGAGGAATTGTTTGTCTTGTACTTTCAATGACTGCATCGTAATGTCCCGCACCGATTTGTTCGAATGCCAAATATGCTGGAGTATTTGTTATGGGTTCATTGTTTGGAACAATTGTAATAACTGGATAATTCTCTAGTGAAGTGAAGACGACAATATAACGCGCAGAATATTTGCAAGAGCCAGAATAACTGCATTGCCAAACTCGCAATCGAAAAATCCATTGCTTTCGAAATTTTTTGCTGTTTCTTCATACGACATATGCTCGGCTGATATTAAAAATGAAGAGTATTCCTGCATATTGCAGCCAAGAAATTCGTTCACTACCAGTTTTCGCAAATGCGCGGCAATTTCTTGTAAGTCTTGGTCAGTCGATAAACCCATGGATTGGAAATGTTCTCTTGACAATACGTCACAATTTTGATTCCTGTCTATATTTATTGCTAACATCTGCTTAATAAAAAACGAAATTGACGAAAATAGGCAATTACCGTCCTTAGGTGTTTGAAGACGTTCTAAACCATATCCTTTTAAAATGGAGTCAACTCTGTTGCTGGCTGCTTCATTTGATGTAAACTTTGAGTTGCTTAGGAGTAACAGGGCACTTTTCATGAAGTGAATATCCTTGGCGAAAGCATTTGGTTTCCCATTTATCTTGGAAGAAAGATCAATAACAAGGTGCAGTTTTAATAAAACCGTTTTTAAAATAGCAGATGCTGTTGTCAAGAATGTATCACAAACCGTGGATTCGTCATCGTTGTCGGAATCGTAATCCCCACTCTTATCATTGTCCTTTTTGTCCGTGTTGTCGTTAAATATATCTTGAAAAGGATCACTGATATCACTAGTGTGAATTTCTGCGTTGCTAATTTGTGATAGTATGTTTTGCCTTTCCAATACTGAAATTCCGAATTTTTCTTTTGTATGAGTTTTGCCAGTATCAAGGAACGACGAATAATAATTTTGGATTGAACGAACACTTCTCCCCCGGCATTTTTACTCCTTTTCTCATTCCATATGAAAAAGCTTATTCCTAGAAGTGCTATTCCTAATTGGACACCAATCCGTTGTCTGGAAATATTTTTACGAAGCGTTTTGTGCATTGCTTCGTTTCTGTTTGATCCGCAAGACGGGGGAATATCCGATAGACACTCTTTTTGCATGTGCTTCCTTAAACTCGCGAGTTCTTTAACTGCGACATCAGGAAGAATGTCTTCTTCACAGTGCGTCTGATCCTTCCATTTTGACAAAAAGTCGTCTAATTGTTCAAGCATCTTTCCTGCTGAAGGTGTATTCATGGTTCTATACGAACCAAGATCCGAAGGGTTTCGAAAAACCATTGTTAAGTCATTTATTATTCTACGTCTAATCATTTTGATGGTACTGCCTTTCTTTCCTCTTTTAGGAATTTTTTTTGTAATTCTTTGCACTGCGTGGAAAAGGTCGAGTTTGACCTCGAGATTTTCACCAAACACTTCTTTTAAGTTATTGCTCCACGAACAACAATTATCGATATAATATCTTAAAATCGGACGAGAGCTACTGCTTACACGAGCGTTTACGTTTGTCAAAAGGGATTTAACTTTCACGAAAGAAGTTCCTTTGGTCAGTTGCCATGCAATTACTTGCCCTTTCTCGTTTAGTACACAAAACAGGGAGTCATACTGCTTAATCCAGGTGCCCCGATGCCAAAATCCAATGTTTGCACTTACTTTAAACCTATGGTCAGATGACAGCCACGTGTATGGTGTATCCGACATATGTTGTGCGTACATATTTTCGTACTCGAAATACGCTCTGACAAAGCAATTTGTTGTTATTCGCCTGCCTGGGCACTGTAAATCATCCACTGGATTCTGTCCGTTAGTTCCGCGTAGAGATACCGTTGTTGCATCGTGGTACATTTGTACAAGAAACCTCTCAATGTCAGTAAGTTTCACACCAGCTTGTACATGTGTAAATACGTATTGGTATAGATCACGAGTTACCCCACTCCTATGGAAGAGGACAAAAGGGACTTCCGTGGAGGATGATATAATTTGAAGAAGCCAAGGATCATGCGCTAATACCTGGTGACCAGCTGTGCAACGATAAACTCTACTCACTAAAACAACTGGTCTTTGAATACAGAAAAGTCTACGTGGTTGATCGTGTGAGGCTTTTCCGTCCTTCCATCGTGTAGCATAAAGCGAGTTACCGATATCTAATTTTGAGCAATGCGGACAAGTCAATTCGAGTTTGTACTGTGTCATCGGATCCCAAAGAATAATATCTGGATCATGTGTTGGATCGTTTTGGTCACATGTGTTATAAATCATTGAACCGCTTATTCGATTTGGAAACAAAACTGGATTCTGCATCCAGACTTCAATAAGCCTTTTAACATGGGCTCTGCATTTTTCAGAAAGAGCAATGGCTTCGCCATTGCCATCGAAAACAATGAGCAGAAATATTACTATCGTCCTCAAGAGGGGAAGTAGCATTCTCTTGTAATCTGAATTGTGCTGCAACGCAAATGTAACGACATCCATTAGTAACATGCAAGCAAGACATGGTTTTACTATTGGAGAATGTCAACCCCATGCACACGTTGCACACGCTTTTGCGTTACTTTTAAATGATTTAAATGTTTGCACTATTATAATTTTTCTATAATAATAAAAATAATACTAATAATAGTGATAAACTTCCCGATTAGCTAGAAACGTTACATTTCCAACCCAAATTGCATTTTTCAATAACCTCTGTGTGATATAGCTCAAAGTTGTACATATTTATAATTATAAATATTTGAAATTTATAACACTTGTGAGAAGTGCGTTAAAAATTGTGCGATCATTTTGCAAATTTTAATAAAATTCACATAACGCAGAAACTTCAATTATGTACAACGAATGAAAGTTTATGAAATAACATGCATACATATACATTGTATATTTAAACGAATTGTAGCTTAGAAATTATGAAATATAAAACAAAACAAACGCCGAAAAGCAGCATCTTGTAAAAACTCAAGATTTGAGAAAATAAACAAGACGACAAACCAGGTTGGACAATGATTCTGAAATAGATTCGAAATATCACCTCGATTACTGTCTCGTCTTGTTTATTTTCTCAATTCTTTAGTTTTTACAAGATGCTGCTTTTCGGATTTTGTTTTGTTTTAAATTTTGTAAAGTTGTCGGTTGGAAAATGTTTTTAGAAATTATGGTCCTTGTTTTACATTATTTTTAACAAACAGACAACGCGCCCGAGTTTTCTATATAACAATTATAGTCGCCGAAGTCGAGGTGAAATGGGAACCCAAATCTATGAATGTATGAAATTATGTTGACGTGACACGCCTCAAAAAATAAATCAAGTATTTTGAACATTGTGTACGCAGAATTCAGCAAGTAATAGGTCTTATTGCAGGCTGATTATAAACTGTCTCAATAATATGACGACGGAATGCAATTAAACGAAATATATGAATATATAGCATCTTTATTAATTAAGGTCGAGGCGGAAAACACATGCTCAGATACATTCCTGACCTCCAGTTAACAATAGTAATATACAGAACCAGAACAATTAGGAAAAACATATGGTGAAACAATGAAAACAGTTATTGTTTTTGGCGCAATAAAAAATTAAACTAAAGGTGTCTAACAGTATATTTGCCAAGCACAGCTATTAAAATAGTTACGTATGCTTTAGCACGAATTGTGAAAGCATATATCCCTGTCATTTGCATGTTCGATGCACATTATAATAATTTGAAGTGTTTGTGAGTTTTATTTAAAAAAAACTCAGTTCCATTCGATATATTTATTCGTTGTCGTTTTCGGCTTGCATTACTGTACGCATTGCATCGATAACGATCCGTTCTGGATTTGCACGGTGTATTGCCTCTCGTTGTCGTTCACAACATTTGTAGTCTACTTGGTTGAATTTGACACGGTAATCTCGCAAGCTAACTGCGTGATTTTTTAACGATTCTTCTATGTCCGCAGACGGAATTGTTTTATAGAAGATGGTTTGTTGTTGAGTCCTTTGAACAAGGCATCCCAAATGCTCGTCTACCAATTCATTCATTCGGATCATCATGGTTTTCGCATCTACTGCTTTACAATCTCTGTAAATCCTGCGCGGAATTGCAAATTCACCAGGATGAAGAAGAATTTTTCGGTAAATTTTTGAACTTTCCGTTGCACTCAAATCTTCAACGCAAATCTACAAATAAGTAATCATAAGTAAATAGTGGTATACTTATATAAGTAGTTATTTTACTTTCAAAACGACAAAAGTCCAAAACGACACTTCTGTGTAACAACCTTATCAATACATTACGAACATATACTGAATAGTCTTACAGTACATTATACAAGGCGATATGATTTGAACTGATACTCGACTTGGTTGCTTGTAAATCGTCGAAATCGGTAGCTTAGTGTTAAATTTCAAGTTACTTCATATTATTCTTTCGATGAATTGTTATCGGGCTTATAGAAGCGTAATTGAAGTCAAACAGGCAGAAATACAGTTGTACACTGAATTGTACTTTATCTTTTATACTTTATAATTGTCAATGCAGCGGGATATTTATCCGTTGAAAACGAAAGTAATATTACCGTAACTTCAACATCATCACAGCCATATGTAAAGGGAACTAAACCTTTTGAGGTATTTTTTCTTCCAAAGAATATTTATCATCTAACATTGAAAAATTGAAACAAATATAATTAGAGGTTAAGGCGCATGATCAAAGAGGGGAACTGCACTCTAAATACAAGTGGGGTTCATATGACTGAACGGTCGTACTTACTTAAGGTTATTCCCGATGTTTCAGAGTTTCATTCAATTTAGTAAAGGAGATAGTTGCAAATTTGTCGATTTTTGACGCCATTTTGACGCAGACGTGGCTTGTCAGCGGGCTCTCAAATACGACGTCACTTATAGTGCTTCTTTCTCGTCATTCTCGATAGTGGTGTTTTGAAGGTAATTATATAGCGAATGTGTTGTCGTTCAACGCTCTTTGTAAGATAATTAATCTAATTTAAGCGGTGTATACTGGATAAAAAATGGATTTGCTCACATTTGCAAACTTTCAAACATAGTAAAAGTGAAATTTACACTAGTTTGCAACCGGCGCAAAAGTGCAATTGTATAATGCAAATTCGATGTTAATTGCAAATTCGGCAATTGCAACTTCGCACCGGTGCAAATTTCGTATCTGCAACATTTGCAAAATATTTGCATCATGTTTGACGTACTTGCAAATGTTAGCGGCATGTTTGCAACCAAATTTGCCATATTTGCAAGTGTTGGCAAATCCACTTTTTCTTCCCGTGGTAGTCAACATTTACTATATAATCACTGTCGAGAAAGAAGCACTTAGTGAAGTTATATTAATTTGAGAGGCCGCTGACAAGCATCGTCTGCATCAAAATGGCGCCGAAAATCGACAAATTTACAAATTCAGTTAGCGATATCTCCTTTATTAAATTGAATGAAACTCTGAAACTTCGGGAATAATCTTAAGTCAGTAAGACCTTTCATATGAACCCCACTTTTCATATGAACCCCACAATTTTGAGTGCAGTTCCCCTTTACGGTATTTTTTTTCTGCTGACTTTTTGTTACACGACCGCGTTTTTAGAAGAATGGGTACTACCGGTAACACAGTGACATTTTTATGTAAGTAACTTCATATTCGAAACTATTATTGAGTTTAGGTTTGGGATACTTTGAGTATTGGTTTCTTGTCTTGTGGATGGACTGGTTTCTCTCAGTGTGTTACCGTTACGACATCAGAAATACTCTAGTACCAGTCTTCAGACAGACGCGGTCGTGTTTCAAAAGGTTTAGAAGAAAAGGCCGAAAATTCGACATTCGGCAAATCATAAAAGCCCTACCAAATGACTGATTGATTATTTCTTCGGATTTCAATTGAATTTTACCGAATCTAACGGGAAATGAAATAACATTTAACACCAGATATGTAAATCAATCATGAGATCGGTTTAAGAAATCATTAAGAAATTTAAAATGAATTTATACTATCACAGAAGCTCATTTGTAAGTTCATGGATTTTTTGACTGTTGGTGTAGACATGTTTAACAAAATTTAAGGTAATTCCAAGCGGCCAAATATTAAAGTTGTGAACGAATATTTTTAACAAAAGGAAAACATATCGGATATACTTACACCTTTCAGCACTGCTTTCACATCCACAGAGTATTCGTTCGTAGCAATTGCTCGGTGCATGTTCTCCTGGCTGATTTCAAGTGGTAGAGGAACATTTGGCAATATTGATCCAAGTGCTTTGTCAATTCCGTGGAACAATACTTGAAGGATGACGGCTAACCGAATTACATGTTTGGTATCCTTTGAAGAAGAAGAACCTTCACCAGCTCCCCTCTCTCCCTCGAATTTCAAATTTTGCTCTTCAAACACTTGGGCACAGTAATTGTTGTATACGGTCTTTGCTGCCTCAGAAAGTTCGTATATCCTGGTCTCTTCGCTTTGATGTAGATGGTAGATATTATCAAATACACGTGACAACTCTGTCAACTGTGTCAGTTCAAGTTGGTCGATGAATTGTTGTACTTGATTAGGTGGAAGTAGATGTGGCTTTGGAGCTGCAATCAGTATTCTTTCCAAGAGACCATCGCCAGCTTTAAACATTTTAACAAAAACGCCTTTCGCAAGGAAGGAGCGTGGCTGACTAGCCCCACAAAATGCAACGCCAGTTTGTTTCGGACCGTCACGTTTACCATGTCTCCCTTTCGTCATCAGCCAAGGTTTGCCATCGTGGAACTTACACATCAGTTCACTGTTTAGCTCCTTTCCGTTATCGCGTCCGTTACATGAAAGTAATTTCTGAAAAAATGCATGAGCTTCGTCTTTGGCCAAGAGTCCCTGTCCTTTGGTTGTTTTGAGGTGTTCGTACAACCCATTACATGAACAAACAATTATTTTGTTTCGAAGGACGTCGCCGTTGAGGTTGCAGTCGTAGATCGCAGTGGCGGCGCCAGGCCTCGCAGTTGGGGGGGGGGTGGCAATCGAAGGGCGAACTATTTTTTTTTGGGGGGGCAACACTTTTTTCGCGTAACAGTGTTATAAAACTGTATTTGGTGTTTTCTACGAATTAAAAAGTGAGATATCCTAAGGGCTAAGGTCAAGTATAGTGTAGTGTAAACTGGGAAGCTTAAGTTTCCAACAATTTACAGTTCTTTATCCTAACGTAGTTTCATTATTGGTGCTATTATTATTATTATTATTATTATTATTATTATTATTATTGGCCGGTCATCTTAGACGTGCGTCTTGGTGGTAGGGCATTTTTACGTATATGTATCACAAAAATGCCGCCAAGGAGAAAGGATAAGGCCTCTGGCAGAATAAAATGGACTGACCAAATGGTAATCGATATATTGGACTGCCGTAAAAGAGCTTTAGATCAATACAGAAGTAACTGTGATGGCATGTCCAGTCGTGGAAGAACCGGCTATATGGAGATTATGAAACGATTGTGGGAAGAAAAAGGGTATGCATTGTTGGGTTTAACAGCTCAGAATTTACGGGACAGAGCAGCTTACTATGAGAAAAATCGGAGAGATATTGGGGGATCATCCTCGAGTGGAATTGAAGAGCAAGTTCAACAAGAAAGTATTGCCTCCCAAGAAAATGGCGAGCCCCGAAATAGCGATCGTGGAGAATTCAGACGAGATTTGCATAACTGAAAATGCAAATAGCAGCACTTTTTCTGCATCAGTAGAAACAGAACAATTGCAGGATATTCCTAATATCGAGAATGAAGGGCACTTTTGGAGAATTGAATAATAATGCGAGCAGTTCTTTACCCGATGAGAGCGATTTTCGATGGGATGAAGTACATGGAAGTGTCTTCTGCCAAAGGATAGATAAAGCATATGAAGAGATTGTTCATTGGAAGCGCAATGTTTTCTTGATACCGTCCGGAAAAGGTGGTAAATCTTTCGTACAAGAGTTGGCACGGTTATATCAATCGTATGCAGATGCTAATGCATCGAACGCGTTGCCTTAAAAGCCTGCTCTGTCATGCAATGTCTATTGTTGCAAAAACCACACGCCAAAAGTAAAACAAAGGAACATGTCATTCATTTGGAAAGGAGGATAAAGCTTTGGTCACAAGGGAATGTTGAAGCGCTTCTTCATGAAGGGAAATGTATTAAAAAACATCTCACATCAAACAAACATGGAACGGTTGAGTTGGAGAAGATTGCTCGAGGTTTTAGCCGCCTCATGATGCAGGGTAAAGTTCGTCAAGCCGTTCGGTTAATTTCTAACGCCGAAAGAGGAGGTCTTCTATCTATTGATGAACTAATACCCATGGGAACTGATGAAAATGGTAATACCAACTGGCAAACCACCCGCGACATCTTAATACAGAAACATCCCGAAGGAAAGATTCCACCACCAGAAACGCTTCTCCCAGAACCAGAAAGCGACGAAATCTACCATGATCCTATCATTATAGCTTTGATAAATCGATATCTTCCAAATTTTGCAAGATGAATAAGTGATGTCTCGACTGGCCGCTATACACGGCTGTCTTTGTTAGTATGTTGTAAACTATGGTACAGAAACTCTGAATAATGTCGTGTCCGTTTAATTCTTCTGATTTAACATTTATAATTTGAATGAATAGCAAAAACTATAGTTTAGCTGCGATTGTTTTTTATTACAATATTGTTTTTTTACCGTTGTTTTTCCCCCCATTTGTTTCAAACACTTTTCTGTTCACGAAAAACGTTTGAATTTTTACACACACAAAGACGTATAAATACCGGGCTAAACTTGAAATAAGCGTTTTCTCTCTCTGCTTCAAGTGAACCGCTATTATATCATATTATGTTGTTCATTTTCTGTATACGGTATTTCAATGCAGTATATATACTAATACCACAACCATATTTTGAAGAAAGTATAAAAGTTGAAGATTAATTATAATCGCATCCCCAGATATACATACAACATGCAACCCGCATGAACGACTGTTTATTTGACATTTAATATACAAGATATTCCCAATAACGACAAGATTTAATCGCAAGATACAGTTTCCCTCCAGCTGAGTGCACTATAAATTCCCTCGTTCAAACTATCGTTCGTATTAACATTCAGGCATTTTCAAATTTGCTTCCGAAGCTTTGCGGGTTTCCAACAATAACACTGCCGAGATCAAGGCTTCGTCGAAGCTCTCGCTCAGATCATCGTATATAAAAAGCGACAAGCTGGTAACAAGTTTGTCATAACAGTTTAACTCAGGTTTGTCGAAAATGCCTTGTGAAACATTTGTTGAAACAGACTTGTTACAAGCTTGTTGACTTTGCTGTCTTGTTACAAGTTGTCCACAACAAGCCAGATCTTACGTGTTTCAACAAGCTTGTCGCAGTCTGTTTCAACATCTTGTTACAAGTCTGTTGAACGATATGTTGTGACAAGCTTGTGATCACAAGCTTGTTACAACCCTGTGGAATTGACAGCATTGTTACAAGCTTGTTCACAGACTTGTGACAAGCCTGCAAACCAACAAGCTTGTAACAAGCTCGTGAGATTTTTGGCCGTGTAGCTGGTGAAGTTTTGAGAATTATCTTTTATTTATAACCTTTTTACCTTTTCAATTATCTACGTAAATTGTAAAGAGAAGCATAAGCCTGTCTTAGATAAAAACAATTCTGAAGTGATTAAATTTGTTTGGTCAATAAATTTGTAAAATATATATATGACCTTCCTTTCAAACGATGTTTGAAGGTCACGTAAGTTATAGCTGCTTTGTCTTTCGCCGTTTTTTAAAATAGAGTTCCACATAAAAGACAATACTTTGATATTTAACTAAAACAGACCATTTAAACGAAGACAATAAATAACATATATATATGAACTTTGCTTTTTGCAAGTCAATAAATCGGCACAAATAATTGAGAACTTTTAGGAAGCCGTTCTAGTGTCTGGCTTTCCAGACAACATTTACTGGGTTCCCTATTTTTACTGTCGGTCGTGCAAAAACAAAGTTGTTTGCCTCGTCAAATCGTCGTTGAAAAGTGAGATGATGTTCAGACATCTACATGGAGATATTCATGATCAACATTCTTGGTGTACATAAAAGGGTCTTATAATTACAAGGACGGAATATATGAAGAAAAAAAGCGAAGAATACAGACATCTGCATTCAACAAGAAAAAAGGTGAGACGCTACAAACGTTCCATTGCCAGACGGCTAACTTTTTTAGCGAATTGAATGCATATGGCTTTTTGTTTTTTTCTCATTATTTCTATTGTTTATTAAGCTTAAGTTTCTGAAATGTCTTATGCCTAAATCGACACGGGCTACTTGAATTTTGAACTGAAATGTTGCCTAAGCTAATGACTGGTTTCTTGTTCTCGCTGGTCTTTTTGCTTGTGCATTTCGTTGTGTCTGGCAAGGATTCAAGATTTTTTACCGGCTGCATGCCTTAAAACCGGACAGTTCTGCAGATAGGAGTTAATTTAATATCAAAGTTTGTTGCTAAAATCTTTCGTCACTATTAAAACTGTTTTTGCTCTTTGTGTTGACATATTTCCGCACGTTCGAACATTTGTCCAAAACATGTTTTCATTTTAATAGGAAACTGTAGACCTACCAAAGAACAATAAGTTTCAACTACATGTACATATACTCATACATTGTCTGTGCCCATTGCTGTACTAATTGTTTTCGATAGCATAGCTTAATATACGCATTATTTTTGTTGCATAAAAGGAACAAAGTTTCAGATGTCTTCATACAGTTTCTGTCGCATAATTGTTTTGGTGTTTTTCGTACGGTTTTTCCTCACCTTAGTTTTGTTTCGACTTATTGAAGGCGTAATTTTTCCATCTTTCTACTCAAAATGATGTGTTACACTTGAAAAAGACAAATTCGACGTTTGGAAAGCGGCAAGTTTAATTTAAAAACAGTAAACAAAACGTCTCACAAAAGCTCCACTCTTCAGTCTTCACTCTTCAGCCAAAGTTCCTCGGTAGGGCCGGAAGTAATTTTAGCTGTGTGGACCAATCAGATGCGTTTGGCCAGGATTGGCTGAGTACCTCAGCCAGTACTTATGCGCTCACTCCGTGTTTAAGGAATCTAATTCAGATAGAATATAGACAAGTCAAATATAATTTACACAACTGCAAATATCTATCAAAGCAATTTTATTTTACATAAGACAATTCAATACATTGCAAAAATTCGGTCCACCGATGAAAGCGAGTTCACTCACTCATTTGAATGTTTTAGTACGTTCACTTTAACTGAATAAACTCCGCACTAAAAGCATAAGTAACAGATGATAAGATAAATTAATGTTTGTCATAGAAATAAAAGTATACCGCTTCTTTTTGAACGTTTGTATTCCTCAGCATCAGTTTCATTCGTGGTTGGCACAACAGTCTGATCACTTTTTAGTTGACAGCTCTTTACGTTGAGTGCTGGACCAGCGGGCCAGTTCAGTCCCTTTTAAACAGTACGCACTTGCATGGATACTTGAAAGTAAATTAAAATGAACTGCCACTCCCAACACATTTGATCATGAATGTTGCCAACGACTGTTATCATTCCTCAAAACTGAAATGCAAATCCACTGGGAGCATCTTCCAAACGGTCAACGTATGATGATTTAACACGAACCAGAGTCATATTTCAGTCACATATCATGTCTCGATCAAAACCGATTGACTTTTATCCTTGGAATCGTGGATCCCGGTCTGTTTCAACTTTCAAACTGTGAAAAATAAAATTTAGCCAACGGTCGTCCATGGTGACGCAAGTTTGTTTTCGTAATCTCATTCTGATTGGCTCTCTGAGCATAAGATGATGCAAGCTCATTACTTCCTGTTTTTAGCCTCAAAGCTTCGAATTTATTTACAAGCTGTTCGAAAGAAACACTTTGAAACTCAAAGATTTTTCGGACAAACAAAACGTGGCCCAGAAACATTAAATTGGAAATACAAACAGGGTCTGTAACAGATCAGTCACACAAGCAGTTAATCCAAAAGTCGTTTTTGCCGTGAAGTGCCGTGGCCGTGGAGGAAACAGTTTTAGGCTTAAAGATATTTTGAGCTAAGTTCTGGGTTTTTTTGTTATAAACCCCAAAATACGCCTGTTGTGAACTTGAACATAAGATTGAAGTGATAAATATGTGTATTATGATCGTATTAACGTTCCTATAGCTTTGGTAAGTCGATATCTTTCAAAATTTTGCAAAGTGAATTAGTGATGTCTCGACATGCCTGCATGGCCGCTATGGTTGTCTTCGTAGTGTGTTGTGATATCAGAAGCCGATGTTGTGCCGTCTTTCTCCTGAACTTTTATAGTTTGAATAAATAGCAAAAACTAGCTTAGCTGCAATTGTTCTTATTATTGTTTATTTTTTTCTTTGTTTCAAACAGTTTTCCGTTCACGAAAAACGTTTTGACGTTTTATCCACACAAAGACGTAAGATATAAAATACTAAATAAACGTTCTCTCTCTGCTTCAAGTGAACCGCTATTTAATATGTTGTTCATTTCTGTAAGGGTAGTCCCATGCAGTATTGATTTATTAGGAAAACTGGCGTGTTATATTTATAACGGCTTCGGGGAACTGAGCAATCAAATTATATAGCTGTTTAGCGGCTTTAGCCGGTTATAAATTGCGGTTTACACGTAATAAAATAATACCACAACGAATTTGTGTTCGACCAAACGTGATTCTCTATTTATTCTCTATTTACATATAGTTAACTGATAAAATTAGAATTAGATATTTGATTATTTCTTATATTTACTAAAAAGTTTTTTGCACACAACACGGCAAGAAACTCGACGGTTTTTCAAAATATTTAGTAAATTTATAGTCCTAAATTTATATTTACAGCCTACACTAATTCTAGAACCTACTTGTTATTCTATAAAGAGGATAGAAACCGACGACAACAATGGGAACAGAAGAGGAAAACAACGAACGAAAACCCTGACAAGACTATTTTACGCTTGACGTCTTTGTAAAATATCTCAACACTTGCTCAAGAAACAGGGTTTTTTTCGCACCAAAAAGTTTAAAAAACATTGTGTAAATACAGAGGCAATTAATACGAACAACAGGTTGAGTGCATCACCCAACCTTGTTGATTTCAACAAGCAAATACGCCAGGAAGAAAGACTTCCGAGCACAACAACTAAGCGATCGTGACTGACAAACAACTTATACATGTCACAAAAGCTGAATTATATACTGAGCTATAATCGATCTGCTTACTCACCTGTTCACGTCCGGGAAGGACCGTCTTCGAATCGTATTTATTTGATCAATATTCAATATTCGCTTGTCGAGTCACTCTTAAGTAATTTCCTCGCTTATTTTAGATGCGATTTCGCTGTCTTTTGTGCAAAATGTGGTTTACACCCTCCCAGTCCCATTGGGAAGTCTAAAATCCTCATTGCGGAAAGGAAATATTGTAAAACAACTAGTTACTTTTTCAAACAAAATGCTCGCCTCGCGGCGGCCATTTCGCTCGAAAGTGGCAATTTTAATAGAAGGTTTTATTCCCACTTGCAGTTGGGGTGAGGTGAAGTCAAGTGAAGTGTAAAGAAGAGAAAGGAAGTGAAGTGAAATGAGGTGAAGTAAGATGAAGTTGGGTAAAGTGAGGTGAAGTGAAGTGAGATTAGATGAAGTGAAAGAAGGTGAAAAAAAGTAAAGTATTTTCACTTGATGTCCCAAGGATTTTTGGCCAGGATTGTAGCTGCAAATGACGAATTCAACATAATGGTGCATAAAATAATTTGGACGCGGCGATTCTTCAGTTTGTTCAAAAATCACAAGGATTCTCCAACATGGAGCTTGGGAACTACATGTTTGTAAAGTGAGTTAAGTTAAGTGAAGCGAAGTGAAGTGAGGTAAAGTAAGATTAGATCACGACGCAAAGTGATTGATTGGTCGGGGCTAAAAAGGACCTCTTTCTGCGGATGTCACCGAACTGTCGAAACGTGGAAAAAATCACACTACGTTTACGCCTACAAACATTGGCGTCCCCGCCCACAAACGCAAAGCGGCCGTTGGCAATTACGTCAGAACCTTTGAAATATATTTTGTAAAGAAAGATGATTAATTCCCCGAAAAAATACACATCACTGGTTTCAAAACAACCATGGACTATCTACGCATCCTACGTGTTTGTCAGTAATTTTCTGGCGGTTAAACCTACCTTTGTTTACAAAATCTATTTTCAAAGTTTTGGGGTAATTCGTTAGCGTTTGTGGACGGGGAAGCAAATGTTTGAAAGCGTGTACGTCGTGGGATTTTTCCCATGTTTCGACAGTTCGAAGCCTCCTTTGCATTTGCAGGCGTTATTTGCGGGCCCTCGCGGTATCCCCCCCCCCCCCCCCCCCCAACTAACGCCTGCTCAAACGAGCGACACATTCCGTTCCTTTTGTATCCAAATAACTAATCAGAATGCTTAGAACACAACAGTCAAGTCCTCAAAGCAGTAAACGCCAAATGTTGTCAATATCACAGTTGCGAAGTGTGACCGTTCCCAAGAAACAGAGTCCAAAAGACAAACAGCTGATCCTTCTAGCTTTTATAAAGAATCGCTGAATAAATGTAAATGTACAGCGTGAGAGTTTCGGACAAAAATCGGATAAATACTACAGCCTGATTCACATTTGTGAAATAAGCATTACCATAAACACAAACAAAATAGTTGTGTACAGGGGAATATTAAAGTATTGTTTTGCCATTGTTATCAGAATATATTCCTCGAAAAGAACAAAGGAAACCGAGCCATGTGAAAATTAACAACGGAAAGTAACACCCCCTGGGATTCGTTATTGATTTGATCTGTCAAACGTATAGTTGTTATTGGACAACGTTTGTTTGAAAACTCGAAAACAACTACAATCCTGGACAAAAGTGCTTGGGACACTATGCGAAGATCGTCAAAATCGGCAAAGTGGCCCAACAATTTTGTCCAGGATTGTCTGAAAATGACGAGTTTATGATTATTCAATAAAACACAGCTTTTTAACTTTGTAACATTGCAAAAGATATACAGTTTAATAAAAGAGCCCCCATCTCTGCTCCCCCTTACCCCCTCAATGGGGAAGGGATCACTGGAGCAGAGTCTCTGCAGAGTTCCCACCCGCACCGGTACCACCCGCACGAGAGCTCTATTTAATTTGCATATTCACCAAACCTTCTATACCCCACAAACAATTTGTTGTTCATGCATGTGGGAGCGTATTTATGTCATTTTCAAGCAAACTGCGCAGAATCGCCGCTCCCAAAATGGTTTTTTCTTCGATTTTGTTTAATTCGTCATTTTCAGACAATCCTGGACAAAAGTGTTTGGGACACTATGCGAAGATCGTCAAAATCGGCAAAGTGGCCCAACAATTTTGTCCAGGATTGTCTGAAAATGACGAGTTTATGATTATTCAATAAAACACAGCTTTTTAACTTTGTAACATTGCAAAATATATACAGTTTAATAAAAGAGCCCCCATCTCTGCTCCCCCTTTCCCCCTCAATGGGGAAGGGATCACTGGAGCAGAGTCTCTGCAGAGTTCCCACCCACACCGGTACCACCCGCACGAGAGCTCTATTTAATTTACATATTCACCAAACCTTCTATACCCCACAAACAATTTGTTGTTCATGCATGTGGGAGCGTATTTATGTCATTTTCAAGCAAACTGCGCAGAATCGCCGCTCCCAAAATGGTTTTTTCTTCGATTTTGTTTAATTCGTCATTTTCAGACTGTCTGAAAATGACGAGTTTATGATTTTTCAATAAAACACAGCTTTTTAACTTTGTAACATTGCAAAAGATATACAGTTTAATAAAAGAGCCCCCATCTCTGCTCCCCCTTACCCCCTCAATGGGGAAGGGATCACTGGAGCAGAGTCTCTGCAGAGTTCCCACCCGCACCGGTACCACCCGCACGAGAGCTCTATTTAATTTGCATATTCACCAAACCTTCTATACCCCACAAACAATTTGTTGTTCATGCATGTGGGAGCGTATTTATGTCATTTTCGAGCAAACTGCGCAGAATCGCCGCCCCCAAATTGGTTTTTTCTTCGATTTTGTTTAATTCGTCATTTTCAGACAATCCTGGACAAAAGTGTTTGGGACACTATGCGAAGATCGTCAAAATCGGCAAAGTGGCCCAACAATTTTGTCCAGGATTGTCTGAAAATGACGAGTTTATGATTTTTCAATAAAACACAGCTTTTTAACTTTGTAACATTGCAAAAGATATACAGTTTAATAAAAGAGCCCCCATCTCTGCTCCCCCTTACCCCCTCAATGGGGAAGGGATCACTGGAGCAGAGTCTCTGCAGAGTTCCCACCCGCACCGGTACCACCCGCACGAGAGCTCTATTTAATTTGCATATTCACCAAACCTTCTATACCCCACAAACAATTTGTTGTTCATGCATGTGGGAGCGTATTTATGTCATTTTCGAGCAAACTGCGCAGAATCGCCGCCCCCAAATTGGTTTTTTCTTCGATTTTGTTTAATTCGTCATTTTCAGACAATCCTGGACAAAAGTGTTTGGGACACTATGCGAAGATCGTCAAAATCGGCAAAGTGGCCCAACAATTTTGTCCAGGATTGTCTGAAAATGACGAGTTTATGATTATTCAATAAAACACAGCTTTTTAACTTTGTAACATTGCAAAAGATATACAGTTTAATAAAAGAGCCCCCATATCTGCTCCCCCTTACCCCCTCAATGGGGAAGGGATCACTGGAGCAGAGTCTCTGCAGAGTTCCCACCCGCACCGGTACCACCCGCACGAGAGCTCTATTTAATTTGCATATTCACCAAACCTTCTATACCCCACAAACAATTTGTTGATCATGCATGTGGGAGCGTATTTATGTCATTTTCGAGCAAACTGCGCAGAATCGCCGCCCCCAAATTGGTTTTTTCTTCGATTTTGTTTAATTCGTCATTTTCAGACAATCCTGGACAAAAGTGTTTGGGACACTATGCGAAGATCGTCAAAATCGGCAAAGTGGCCCAACAATTTTGTCCAGGATTGTCTGAAAATGACGAGTTTATGATTATTCAATAAAACACAGCTTTTTAACTTTGTAACATTGCAAAAGATATACAGTTTAATAAAAGAGCCCCCATCTCTGCTCCCCCTTTCCCCCTCAATGGGGAAGGGATCACTGGAGCAGAGTCTCTGCAGAGTTCCCACCCACACCGGTACCACCCGCACGAGAGCTCTATTTAATTTACATATTCACCAAACCTTCTATACCCCACAAACAATTTGTTGTTCATGCATGTGGGAGCGTATTTATGTCATTTTCAAGCAAACTGCGCAGAATCGCCGCTCCCAAAATGGTTTTTTCTTCGATTTTGTTTAATTCGTCATTTTCAGACAATCCTGGACAAAAGTGTTTGGGACACTATGCGAAGATCGTCAAAATCGGCAAAGTGGCCCAACAATTTTGTCCAGGATTGTCTGAAAATGACGAGTTTATGATTATTCAATAAAACACAGCTTTTTAACTTTGTAACATTGCAAAAGATATACAGTTTAATAAAAGAGCCCCCATATCTGCTCCCCCTTACCCCCTCAATGGGGAAGGGATCACTGGAGCAGAGTCTCTGCAGAGTTCCCACCCGCACCGGTACCACCCGCACGAGAGCTCTATTTAATTTGCATATTCACCAAACCTTCTATACCCCACAAACAATTTGTTGTTCATGCATGTGGGAGCGTATTTATGTCATTTTCGAGCAAACTGCGCAGAATCGCCGCCCCCAAATTGGTTTTTTCTTCGATTTTGTTTAATTCGTCATTTTCAGACAATCCTGGACAAAAGTGTTTGGGACACTATGCGAAGATCGTCAAAATCGGCAAAGTGGCCCAACAATTTTGTCCAGGATTGTAGTTATTCGCTAAACGCTTGAACGCCGCAAATTAGTATATACATTCAGACCCTGATGAGTATAAACAATGCAATGGAAATGTTTATATTAGATTGGGGTACATGATGTTTAAGTTAATTTATCGATTACAAATATACTTAAATAGAATAGGCCGATTTTAAAAAAATTCTGTAGAACGAAATTTTTAAAAAATTGAGAAACATGAGAAAATGTCGAAGTACATGTACCTTTAATAAAATCACGGTCGGTGCTCGGTATAAACATTCCAATTTTCCCCACTCCACCGCTGTGCCTGTCGTTGTTGGTTTTTTTAAACACAGGCAAAAGTTCGTAAATTTCTTAGTGCATTCATTTTCACTAATAGTTTACACTCATTAGTTCAAAGTAAACAAAAAAGCATTTTCACACCGAAAAACCTTGCAGATTTGTTGAAAAAAAATCAGTCCTCTGAGGTTCACTGTTGCTATAAAGTAAGAAAGCGACCAATCACATGCAAGTACTGCTGATCAAGGAACCAATCAAGTGCAGGTAATCATGCTTTGAATTACAAAAAAAATGCTCTCTTAATCCGGTTTTCCACTACGCGATTTTTTTCGCGCGAAGCGACTTTCTTTTGTTCGAATTCAATCGATTTCTGATTAGTTCCAGCTCAGAGCTCATGTGGCAAAAGAAAAAGTCGCTTCGCGCGACTTCACTTCGTTCATCCGAAGGAAAGTCAATTTCCTTCTCCGTAAGCACACATACACAACATTAATGGCAGGTTACGTGCAAGCACTGGCCTGGCGAAAGAAAATTTTTATTTATTTATTTATTCTTTCACTTATAACACTGGTTTATTGGACGCCTTTGCTAGAGTCAATCGACTTTCCAAGGAGTCTGGAACGTACATGTCTTTGGAGGAGTCCGACTTCCACCGACCTTGAAGTTTGAGCAAACGATTCAAATTGGGATTGCCTGCTTGAGAATTTGCCATGAAAGTTGCTCCGCCAGACCGCAGGCTATGCGTACTGTAAAGATGAGGATCAAGACCAATACTGGAAAGAGCTTCCTTAATGATTTCACATCATCTTGTGTAGCTAAGGCACTTGGAACCAAGAGCAGCGACGGCGTTTCGACGATGGACAGATCTGAAAATATATTCGTCTGACTGTGCACGAATGTTAGCTAAAGAAAAATAACGAAGAAGCAAAGCATGCGGGCACAAAGGTCCATTAGTTTGGGCAATATAAACCTTATTGCCGTTGTGATATTGGTTTGTCTTACTTTTAGGAACTAATATTATCAAATGGTCCGTATTGATAGTTATGTCCTTCGCTTTTATACTGACTAACTCACTGGCTCGAAACAAACCGACCCAGAGTAAACAAAAGTGCCGTGCGAAGACCCTTGAGGTCGCTGTCAGAGTTTGCGTATTTTGCGACGACTTTTGATAAAGCATCTATGGAAATAGGTTGCTTTTTACAGGACACGGCATGGTGCGACCGTTTACTAGCTTCAACGATGTTTCGTACCAAAGGAGAATCCGCGGGATTTGACTCGAGGGGAACAAGGTCATGGACCCACTTTAAAGCACATTGGGCTTGTAAAGTAACGCTGTACATCTTTTTGGTCGCAAAGAGGTGTGAAAGATACTGGGAAATAACCAGGGTAGTGTAAGGGAACTTGTCAGTAAGTTTGGAATCCTGGACGAAGTGGATAAACTTTCGGTATTGGGATGCATAAGACTTAACGGTGGAGCTGGCGCGGGAAAGCAGCACTTGGCGAACAATTCGTTGCCTGTCGACCACACTGATCTCTCCCCAACAAGTGGCACAAACTAGATGCTGGAATAAACAAATCAATAATTATTACAACTTAAAACGCTGTCGAAGGGTAGCTAATGTACCTGCTACAATCCAAAGCCGCCAGACAACCGGCTTCCTACCAAGCTAGCCAGGGTAACAGGCATGCACCCACCGCCTCCTAAGCCATCTGGCTGAGAGCGTATCATTGACAACTCTGTTAAAGGCATCCGCCTTCTCCCAAGCCACCCGGCTAGGACTTTACATCAAGTAAACAACAATGGTGTCGGAATTGGTTCTCATTGCACACAAATTCATTTATTCATGTTACAGGCCAAGAGCATGAATTGCTTAACATATGAAACATGATTATAAGCTTACACAAAAATACGCACAAGGTGAATAGCCTAAGAGAAAACTAACCGAAAAGCTATAAGATATCCTGTCCAGGCATTTGAACCAAGGAGGGACTTGCGATTATTACCTCCTTAAAGCCGAGCTACCCACAAATACTATGTGATCCTGGATATAAGGTGAAAACCGGGAAATAAGGAGGGGCCAGAAAGAAGCAGACGGCCAGTAGGGCACCACAAAACTCCCGGTGGCGTTGCAACTGTGCATGAATGTTAAAACCCTAGAAGCAAGTGACACAGGAGGTACTAACAGGGCGTTCTCCCCTCTCCAACTGTGGAAAAATGCATCCATCCCCGCAGAGCCAGGGTTCCAGAACCGGGAATAGAATTTGGGTACTTTGCAATTCTTGTAGTCGGCAAAGCAATCTACCGTGTGCGGGCCAAATTTCCCTTCCAACAACTGAAATACTTTGGGCGTAATTTCCCAGTCGTCATAATCGACAATCTTGCTTAAATAATCGGCTTTCTCATTTAAAGACCGGGGAATCCATTGAATATCTAATTCAATGCGAGCTTTTAGACAAGTAGAAAAAATAGCAAAGGCCAGCTGATGCACTGAATTGAATTTCATGCTGCCTACTTGTATAATTTTTGCTGCTACCTGACTGTCAGTAAACCATTTTACCCTGGACTGACGCAAGATGGGTTCAAAAGATTCTAAGGCAAATTCTATTGCAACCAATTCCCTATAGGTAGAGCTTTCAGCTCTTTCCAATTCGGTAAACATGCGGTGAGCTATCAATTTCCCATCCCCTGAATGTGCAGCGCAAGCTGACTCACTATAGCGTCGGAAAAGAATGCTCTGTTATGCGGCAACCTAGGTGTAAAGGAACGACAATTTACAAATTTTATGTTACTTTGCCAGAATTCTAACTCTAGAATGCAATATCGGTCTAAATCGAACAACGAATCCCATGAGGAAGAGCAAGTGACGGACATCTGGCAATGGCGAGTCATAATGCGAAGTTCCCTAAGACAGGCCCCATGGATATAATCATGCCTACCACGGAGGCCAACTTCCGAGTTGATGTCCTTGGCTGGGTAATGAAGTTCTGCAGGACACTCAAAGTTTTCCCAATCCTTTTAGGGGTGATGCTAATAGTGCCTGTTTGTCCGTTCCAGTCTAGGCCCAACCAAGTAAGGGACTGAGTGGGCTGCCATGTGGATTTATCGTCATTAGCTATAAACCCTGTCTTCAGGAGATCTGAGCGAATTGTACCGGAATTGGTCGTCCAAGTTTCTAGACTCTGTTCAACGTCAAAGCCATCGTCGTCCAAGTACACGACAATAGTTATTCCTTGAGATCGCCAATGTTTTACTATGGGCCGCAGCAATTTTGTGAAGATATAAGGGGCGGATGTCAACCCAAATGGCAAGACAGTAAACATGAAATAGCTGGGTGTCTCGCCGTTCATTTTCCAGCTAAAGCCCAAATATGGCTGATGCTCTGAGAAAACATACAAGTGATGATAACCGGATTTCAAGTCGAATTTCGTGAAAAAGGAGCCCACATAAAAAAACTGCAGAGCTGTACGCCAATCTTCAAATTTTGTAGTTTGCTTATAAACGTGATTGTTCACATAACGCAGGTCTAGAATCAGCCTCTTTTTTCCACCCAGTTGAGTAGCTACGGAAAGCGGGCTACAAACTATTAATTCACGCTCTTGTACCTGGACAATTCGGTCAGTAGATAGCAATTCGGTGATAGAATCGAACACAAATTGCCAATTATCGAAGGATGAAGAATTATTTGAAAAAACGGTCGAGGTTGGTGTATCACGGTCGAGGTTGGTATATCCTTGGATAGTATCAATGATAAAATCTGATGCTCCAATATCCTTCCAAAACTGAATATGAGCCCTAAGCCTCCCTTTAACTTTTACGGAAGAAACGGGGGTGGTAGTGGCGGACTGCACATATTCGCATGCATTTATAGTGGAGAATTGTACCTGCATTAAGTCCTCTTGCGAATCTTGCAACGAACTATCGGGTAAAGTTGAACCGCTCTCCTGAGGGCCCTGGAGCTGAGGATCGTGGAAAATATCCTGGTTCGTTTTGGCCTGATCGAGTGAGGGCAAACTTTGTACAACTTGAACTCCAGTGACCTCGTTTCCCGCACCGGAAACACAAGTCTGTTGGACCAGGGAATCTACGGCCTAAAAAACAAACAAAGACAAGGCAGCAACAAACAAGGATCAAACCAAAGATGTAAAATAAAGTTATATTTGATACTGAAAATATTGAACTGCTATAAATTACTTCTACATCTTGCGGCTGTATCACGAACCAGCAAACAGGCGACTTGGGTGTGCCAGTGTAGTGCTTCACGTGATGCCCTGTTGCACGAAGTGCCCATATTTATACTCTCATGCAAATGGCCGTCGCGATTTGCATGAGCAAGTACATGCTGCGTTTACATCCGAAGGAAAACTCCACTAGTGCAAAATAGGCTTAAAACTATGCGTCGATTATATTTGGTTTGCGGCTGCCATTCATACTTACCCCGTTTATTGGATGGTGACAGGCAGATCGGTTCGTGCGTGATCTGTGCTTGGAGTAGGACGGCAGGTTGACTGGGCCTGTTGATCATGGTCCGATCACCAGTCGGGCTAACCTGTACCCTTCAAACATCAGTTTGTAAGAACTGATGGAATTATAAATTTTATGTTGGCGGGTGGGATGGTGGGTGAAAATTTTTCCTGAACGTATGTTTGTCTCCTCGAGTCTGACCCAAAGAACGTCTGCGAAGGAGGCTAGTCTCCTTGGTGTTCGGCGCGAAGATTGCTCAAACTTTCCGGTTTCATTGCGCGACCTGGAGGCGCAGCATCATGCATCTCCTTTGGTTTAACCGCCGTTATTACATAACCACATTTCATTAGCCAAACATATTCAAGTAATTTTGCCGTGTATACTACAATAGTAGAGATGGAAACAAACTGTAAATTCGGGTGTCAAATATCAGTGTATCACGCGTCATTTGCATGCGCGGAAACTGGAAACCTCGGTCACTTCAAAATAGACAATAGAGATATCTTCAATGTTCTGAAAAATGTTATTTTTTCAGTATTAAATATGGCGTTTTCTAGAGCTCAGAATTATAGCCGGGGCTGAAGAGAAAATATCTTGGATCACAAAAATTGTTTAACCAAACCATTTTTAAAATAAAAACTGCTTTAACCCAACCACCCCTGCACCTATTTTGTTACATAAAGTTACACGTTAACCCTTTCACGGCCATTGGTACCACTGATCTCAATAAAACAGGATGAGGCATTGGGCCGGATTTTGCGTGCCAAGTTGTAGGATGACGTGACCACTACCCAAGATGGCCGCCATTAAAGTTCATAAGCTTTTGTAGATTGAAAACAGACGAAAAGAGTTATTTTAAGAAAATTTAAACGAATGTAATGACAAAAGAAGTACTCAATAAGGTTTAAGACGCTAATTTCTTGTATTTGTTTCTGTTACTGAGCTGTAAAACCTTTAAATTTCATTGTTTTTCTTCAGTGCCGAAGAAAGTTCACGAAAATATAAACTGAAAAACAGACGTATAAAATCTACGAAGAATTCAATTCCAAGTCTTAAATTGTACCTTTTATAGTACCAATAAATTAATTGTACCAATATTTCGAGTTGTGTACTTGCCATCTTTTGACTGTATTTGTTGTTAAACAGTGAAAACTAAACGAACCGGCATCTGTTGTTTGCTTTACGGAATTACGGCTTTTCCGACTCCAGATAATATGACCGTGCTGACGTCAAGATTGCTTATGCTAGTCAACTTTGGGATTGAGAACAAGTTCTAAGGCCGCAATGCGTCATATGTTACACTAACGTAAGATGGCGGCAACTGTCACGAAATGTTTGACTGCTGGCCATAGGGAATGGCCTATCCAGTTTATACAGAGATCAGTGATTGGTACCCTTTAAGGCCTGGCCAAACGCTTTCAACATTTCATTCAACATCGTTCAACATTGTTGAATTCAACATGTTGAAAGCGTTTGGCCACCCCTGTTGAATGATGTTGAACGTTGTTGAATGGTGTTGAACGACATTTGAACATGTTCAAATTTTCGTTCAACACGCGTTCAACATTTCTATTCTTCTCAAAATGTTGAAAGGTGTTGAACGCATTTGGCCACATTTCATTCAACTTTGTTGAACAAAGGCATGCACCATGCGGGATATTGTCGATTCCAGCTTTTGTGGTAGCCCGCGTTCAATTAATTGTCATTCATGAATGTTGAACGATGTTGAATTCATTTGGCCACTTGTGCTTTCAACATTATTCAACATCGTTCAACAATGTTGGATGATGTTGAATGCGATGTTGAAAGCGTTTGGCCAGGTCTTTTAGATAGTAATTTACTCTGCCTAAAACCAGATAACTTAATTCACTAAGGTAAAATCTTCATGACAGTCAAAGTATTAATAAAGAAATTATGAATTTTATAACATGGTCAAATCCGGGCTAAAGCTCATAAAAATATGTACGCAATGCGTACATGCGTCTACGTTTCTTGGTCAAATCCGGGCTACGCAATCACATTACCCTAAGCCTAAAAAATTGCAAAACCAGTCGCAAATAACTTGACAGAACAATGAATACCGAGGTGCGATTTTTCTCCCACACACATGCTGGTTAAAAAACCGATAAGATAGTTTGTCGGACAACTAATTTAAACTGATCGATAACCAAAAGTGCGTAACAGGACAAGAAAACTGTCAACTTTATTACATGTAATTGAACAGAAATATTAACAAATATTGTAATTGATTCATAAACTTATAAAATTAAACTTGATGCAAAGCCAAGTCAAGCTAAAGTTAAAATTATTAAACGCGAAGAGCACGATAGGAGCCTATACATGTGCGTTAGTTGAAAGTCAGATTGGATTTCATTATCGTGAAAAGCGGCAAAGAATATTCACGATTAAGAACTCATTCTAAGTTTAACACAAATAGTGGAGCTTGTTGAAGAGGCAAGCTTTTTTTTTGCATCTTAGACGCACATGTAACGGCTCCCATCACACTATTTGGCCTTTACATCTCTTTTTGGTACACAATAATTTAACTTTGTGTGTATAAGACAAAATCTATGTGTTATATTGTACTATTGTGATTCTAACAGCATGTGTTTTGCACATGTGTTAATACCAAAGCACAGTATTTTTAAACAGATTGTTGAAATTGAAAATATTAGTTATAAACTATCAAATAAGTACAATATAAAAGGCTCACATGCACAATCACTATAACTGATTGTGCGTTCAGTGACAACAATAAGCTATTCAGATATACAAATTGTACATAAAACTCACATAATGTTTAAGTTTATATGGAGGCGAGTTATTAACCGAATTACTCGGCACATGGCGAGTTCCCGGCGGAAGAACAAACTCGGTTTTTCCCACCGCAGTGTTTATATGAGACAGACGGGTAACTCGCTCTGGCGAGAACTCGGCACTGTCGGCAGGGATCTCGATAAGGCGGGATAAACATTTCCCCATATAAACACTTTTACCCGGGCAACTCGGGAGACGTCCATATAAACAGGCCTTACGAGGATAATTTTTTTCTATGTCACGTATTTTCGGTGGCGCGCAGAACCTTAGAACGTTTTGACGTACCACTCAAAACCTCCTTATTTTAGCATTACTGGTTATGGAATCAAGAAACTTTTTATGAGCACTTTGGAATAAAAAACATATCAAAAGATAAAATTTTAAAAATCACAATTATAAAGGTAGGTATGCTACAAAAATGTTCAATCCGCCACATTTCCATGAGTAATCAATGCAAAATCGATTTATTAACGTGCCATTGATTCGCCGTAAATATTATATATAGAATTATATACATTTAATAATGGCAGTTAACCACAACAGCCTCAAGCCAATTACAATGGCCATATATTGATATACATACATTGATATTCTGTTAGAAGAATGAAACTAAATGTCTTGTATAGAACAGCATTTTGAGAATCAGAAACTGAAACGAAAAAGTGCGTAACCGTGGTTGCTATGGCAACAATGACGTTTCAAAATGACTGCTAATTTGCGTTTAAACTAGTTTAATCCGCAAAAAAGCTCGGTGACTCCCATTTTTTTATTTTAATAAAAGTTTTCTTCTAGCTTAAAAAAACTTCTGAAGATCTAAAATATTTCAAATAAAAAAAACGTGATTATTCTTACTAAACGGTTACTCACTAGAAGAACGAAATAAAAAATGGGGGCACCAAGGTTTTTTACGAATTAAACTAGTTTAAATTAGCAGCCATTTTGAAACGTTGTTGCCATAGCAACCACAGTTATGCACTTTTTCGCTACAATTTCCGATTCTCAAAATGCTGTTTTATACAAGTCAGGTAGTTCCATTCTTTAACAAATAATCAATGTACAAGATTTTGGATTTAGAACGTGTGTTTTCCACTTTTCAAGACACTGTACGGAGCCACCTAAAGTACTTGTGAAAGGTAGTTGTTTTACATTTTCGGACTAAACATTGAGTGGAGCCGGATTATTTTCTTGTGTTTAAACAATATTTTCGTTTATGGAACTACCACTCTGGCAAAATTTCTATATTTTAGCGGCATTATAATCGACAATTTTTTTAACTACATGTGAGAGTTGAAAAACATACTAAAAGGTAAAAAAATCTTTAATTATATAAAGGTAGACATGATCGGTAGAAATCAGTTTTGAGCACATGTTACGCGACATAGAAAAAAATTATCTTCTTTAAAATTATTTCTACTAAACACTGTGAATGGGTAATTTAATTTTTTCGCAGACTATGACTTGAATTGATTAGGTTTCTCTCTGGTGTGGTTGATGGATATCTTACTTGGCAGAACAGTCATAAACAATTCTTAATTTAGTTGATTCCGCTTCCTCCTTGATCACTGGCTGGTGTGGGATAAAATGAATAACATCTCCTGTCGGTGAGTCTGGCACAGGCTCTAAGACACCTTCCTCAAGTTGCTCCTTCATGATTTCATGGTACTCTTCCAGCCTTTCCATTTTTTCTAGTAGTCGGGTTGTGCTTTGTAATCTTGCAAATGTCAGTCCTTCATTAGTTGGCAGAGGTGGATGGTCTGGTTTCCATGGTAACCCTGTGGAATATGTACCATCTTCCGGCCTGTGTAGTTGATCCTTAAATTCTTCATGGACTAGGTCTTGTTTCTTGTCTGGTTCGGATAGTCCTAGCACTTCCAATGAACACATCTGTTCAAATTCCTCCTGGCTTGTCTTTGCAAAAAAAACTCCTCTCTGCCTGTGGACCATTTGATGTGCTACCCTTTCCTGACACGATCCATCCTAGCTCTGTGAATTCTGCCCCTGGGTCTACATCTGGGTTTGGTCCAAGAATTTGTGGTTCAGTTGTCTTAATTCTCTGGAAGTCAGCTGCCCCCAAGATGATGTGTACTGGCAGCTTCTCCTCTGTTGCACCCTCATCACAAAAGTTCAAGCGCTTCAACCGATGACACCTCTTCTTGAGCATGGAGATTTGTGGATTTGGAAGGTGGGTTAAAATTGATTTCTCAGCATTGATGCACTCTACATCCATCTTGAAGTTTTCCAAAACATTCGATTCAGTGCAAACATTGTAAATCTCTACCTTCTTATCAACCGTCCCATACATCTGTTCAATAATCCTTCTTTCAACTCGACTTGGGTCAAGATTTATAGCGGTAATCAGGTCGGTACAAATGTAGGAACTACCTATGTAGGAGCTTCTTCATAGCCATCTTCAGAGTGTGGTAATCCAAGTATGTGTTCTTTTGGCTTCCCTTTCACAAGCTCGAGTAAATAGTTGAATTTGTTGATCTTCGGTATTCCAGAGTTATCTACTTCCACCGTAAATTGGTTCCAAAACCTCAGCCAGTCTCTATAATCACCTTCAAAGGGGGTTATTGTGTATTTTTGTAGTTTTAACAGATTGTGGTTTGTTGGCAATTTCCTCAGATTTCTTTTTCGCTAATTCTAGCTCGAGTTCTAGCTTTTGCTGGAACCATTCTTGTTGTTGTTCTTGCTGCGCTCTAGCCTCTTCACTTTGCTTCTGTTGCTCTCGATTTATCTTTGCTTGCTCTTCGAACATAACTTTCTGTTGATGTAATTCTCTTTCGTGTTCCTTTTGTTGCTCTCGGTCGTTGATTTCAGTTAGCCTTTCTCTCAGTTCGTTTCTAAACTCACGAATACCCTTTACCTCATCGTTTTTGCTTTTTGTCCAATTCCTGACTTCCTCCAAGGGTTTGTCGTTATCCAACATGGCGTCTGTAATAGCAGTTATTGAGCTTTCCAAAGTTTTGTATATCTCACACAATCTCTCGTATGCCAGCATTACGTCTTCCTTCTCGCTTGTTTGTAATACCTCGGTCATGTTTTCGACATGAAATGTAGCCTTCCTTAGCTCCTCGAAACTTTCCTCACACACCATCCCTTCGTGCTTCTCTTGTAGTCTTGTTTACGTTGCTCTCAATTTATATTCCAGAATAATATGTTTGTGTACAGTGTTTTAATATCCATATCCTGCCGGGGTCGCCACCTTTTGGTGTGGGGAATATGTCCTGTTGCCTCGTCACTCCCAGTGACACCAAAGTTACTCACGATTTTATGAAATTTATTTAATTCTGACTCACTCTCTCACGAAGAACAAACTCACTTACTCACAAAAAGACTCCTCTCCGATCTACCGTTCTCTCCGTTCCTTCGAGATCACGTGTCCAAAAACAAAATTAAAACACATCGTTTAAATGGCGATCGATGACTAAATAACAATTTCGTACACGCGTTCCGATTTATTGTCACGAGATATAGATTGCCACTATTGAGTTACTTGGTAGTCTAAGGTGATTATGCTATTTTGACAGTTATGATTGAACGCACTTTCCCCATTCACAACGTTTTTCTGATTATCACGGTACTGTGTAATCATGA
Organism: Paragorgia papillata; assembly: GCA_035771165.1. Lineage (NCBI taxonomy): Eukaryota > Metazoa > Cnidaria > Anthozoa > Scleralcyonacea > Coralliidae > Paragorgia > Paragorgia papillata. The sequence goes on from JAWNZC010000225.1 coordinate 1,000,106, forward strand.
CTCGCGCTCCTTGATAGACAGGCATTGGCTGGTCATCAGTGTGAAATTGCCAAAGTTCACAGTTTTTGAAAAGCGCTTCTGTGAATGAGGCATTGATCTGGTTCGCCACCTTATTAGAAAATATTAGAACCGTAATATCAGGATGCGCTTCGAACATATGTTATATGCTCAGTTCCCACATGACCGTCTACGCACAGAACTCGACCCTCTTGAATTTGATCTAATGTGAACTGGTTTGGTCTCCATTGACGAATATGGTCCAAGAAATGAATATGGTCCAGTTACTGTGGTTATATGACGATCAATTGTCGTAAATGGAGTCAACAGGTACGCGAAACGCAGCATGCACAGTGTCACATGTAACGCTGTCAGGCGTCTTCGTACGAAAGATACTCGACAAAAAGCCTGTCGGGCTAGTGATTAATATGTTGACATCAGGCTCGCTTAAGTGAGATACGCAATTCAAAATTGTGTGTGACTTGCCTGACCCTGGCTTACCTGTTATTAAGATTGGCTTTTGCCACTGTATATGCGTTATGAGAGAAGGTGCGTGTGCTTCTTCCACATTGACCCCGTAGTCGTCGCTGCTTATCTCGCTGTCACTGTCATCAAAGTCAGGTAAAAATTGCGAGTTTTGTTCATAGTAATAGTTCTGTCGCATAGAAATCACTGTCATGACATGTGTTTTGACTGTATTTTGCTCAAGGTCCAGAGACACAGCGATGTTCGGTTGTATTGTCGTGTTTTGTAATTGGGTTTCATTTATTATTTCCATTCGAGTCAAATACAGTAAATCAGAGAGGCTTTGAATGTAAGATATGATTGTTGTTATATAGTTGTCCTTGTGTCCATTTATTCTGAGGTAGGAACTCAACTTGTCATGATTTCCCCAGAGATCGGGAAAATTATGTATCGCTTGCGCATACCATCCTAATGCGGGAGGAATGGTCATGTGGTTTGGATGATATGTGTCCTCGATGCGACGATGTGGACATGTAACAGTGTATTGAAAAACTTGCTCAGAGTTCAAAATAGAAAGAGTTTTTGCGCCGACCAAAGTTGACCAGTGTGTGTAAGGCTTAGGTGTGGTTTTCGTGTCATCAAGAGCACGAAGCTACTGTATAAGATTGAGCTCCTCATGCTCTTTTGCTCTCTCCCAATACGTCTTAACGATTTTGTCATCATGCACTGTATCACTGGTGGGCACAGTAAAGCGTTTTGTCCTACTGCAAGACCATGCCACCTTTTTATATAACATAAAGAGCCACATCTCTGGCTCAGCAGGCTTGTTAGTTATGAGATGCCTTATAGCTGCCTGACCCCCTCGCAACGTGTATGAGTATAGACCATGTATTTCCCCTGCGTTGGGCCACTTTGTGACATATGACGTGACATATCTTAGTAACATGGCCACGCCATCTGTTGTTTGGTAGTCCATGGAGCACTTAAGCGTAGGCGTTAGAGTAGCGATGTGAGCTCGTAGATGCAACGCAAACTCCTCGGCAGGGTGCTTCAAATGGTGGATATATCGACAATCCTTAATCTCGAAAAAATACTCCTGAGTTTGTAGTTAAACAGTGCGACTGTTTATCAGAGGGCTGCATTTTGTGTACCAGGTAAGCTAGAGTTGGGTTTGACCGCGGTATTGTCTGCGCGAATGTGTTGGTGTTGCGCATTCGTCAAGTCGTTTAGCCAAATGAACAAATGGACATGTAACGTACCTCTTTTCTGAAATTCGAAACGATAGAAATACGTTTTCACATTTTTCTGACGTGGGATTCTATTGTAGGAGAAACGATAGTTGCTCCACCGATTGTCATTGCTCCCACAAAGGTACCTTCGTATCATTTGTATCAAGCATGTGCAATATGCTCCGTCTCAAATGCTGCAAGTTCTTTTGGACCGCGACCCGTTTTCCCTCTAATGACATCTAACCAATCGGGGAATGGAAAAGTCCACTCAAATGGGTTTATGGTTATAAACACGGCTGGCAATCCGTATTGAGCTACAGCATCGAGTAAGTAACGGTGTTGCCATTGCCAATACGTCGGTGGGAAAGTTTTCGTATCCAGTGCTGCGAGAGAGCATTTTGTGATTCGCCCTGTGTTGATTGCACCGCTCACAATTTTATACATGCATCTCTACTACTGGTGCTGTGACGCCCAGAACTCACATACCTCTATTTCAGCAAACAGAATGCGATTTTGGAATAACATCATAATTTCAGCCAGTCGTTTTTAGATAAATGAAATTCAAGGTCAGATTTCAATAAAGTATACAAAAGTTTTAAATTAATAAATAAATAATAAATTCATTAATATGCTTTATAAGGGTATGTGTTTGTAACACTTGTAAATATATAATGACCGACACAGTTGTGTCATGACGTCATATATTAATCATCTGGCTTTTCATTTGCTTCATCATTCGATTATCAGTTTTAGTTTTATGATTATACATATGTTTGGCTGTTGTGATTCCACCAGAAAGGATGCCAATAAATGGGAGAAAGGGGGTGATTTTTTCAATCATTGTGTATATATCGCGTTTCAGTAACTTTTTGTAGTTGCTCGTCTTTTTGTAGCTCTTTATCAAGCTCCTCCCTATTTTCAATAGGATCAAACCCACCCAAAATACAACTGAATTTTGAGATAACTAAATCAGTTAGGGAATCATTTGCTTTCTGCATACGTTTTCTTTCATACTCAATGTACAGTTTATTAATAGCCTTCATACTAGCTTTTTTAATATATGCGACTGATTTGTCTATATCTCCATCCTCAGCTAATTTTATCAACTCGTCGCGTAGCTGATTTCCTTTTCTCTCTGTTTCATCCTCCACTTGTGGTATTTGTTCAATTTTCGGTTTATCTCCCTCTGTTGCTTCGTTAATAGCGTATTTAATTTCAGATTCTGCGTTTTGGAGTTCTTTCACGAATTCATCAATTGTTTCTGGGGTTTTATTTTTACGTTTTGGCATTAATATACTAAATATTTTGTTATTTTATTTGATAACTTTGTAGTTTATTATTAAGGTTAATATCTAAGTATTTTCGCGTACTAAGTTTCACAGCGGTAACGCAAACGAACTCGATAACGTCGGCGAGGGTCCCGAGAAGAGTTCTCTCTTCTTTTTAACGGACTGTCACCCTGGAATCGGTTTAGCCGGATATAGGGTTCCACATTCGGTAAAGCTCCACAGATCTTGTGTCCGGCGCGGTAAATTAGTCAGGTATGCACTGAATAATTATCACATACATGAAGAATAATTTGCATACACGCAATATTTAATTTATGTAATTTCTATTAACTAAACTTGCATGTATGCTTCGTGTTTGCATGCACTACAGACTTTTATGCATAGTACAAAAAGGAAACAATCTGCTCTAAAAGTTATTAATAAGCCTAATAGACTATTAGACTTTCAAAGCAAGAAATAAATACAAAGGTGGTACGTCAAAGCTATAAAGACCTCGTGGTAGCAAGGTCGTTTTTTGTTCTCACCTTGGAAGTGCAGTGAGTGTTGAATAGGTTTGATATAACATGGACGCAAAATACAAGCTTAACGTGTACTATGCATGATAAGGCTGTCTTGTGTGTTTGTGTAAAATTACACTATGATCACAGGCAGCTGATGTATGGGATTCATCTGATATACAATAATAAGTATATATATATAGTGACTTGGATATGTCATCAAAAGAAATTAAGTTAGTCAAAATTGATTTAACATAAAATACTTGGTGTAGTGTTGTTCCAAGAAAAATTAGATTTGTAAGTCTCAAGGCAATATACTTATTATCAGATGAATTGCATACACGGGCTGCCTGTGGATCACTGAGCTATATGTGGTGTGGAGGCGTGCACATGAATGAATGGGAAGATGTATATCAGTCCATTTCCAATGTATTAAGAGAATTAACCACACAAATAACCCCAGATGGTAAACAATCGACTGCCACTTGTTTTTGTCCAAGATCACAAATGTCCACATACGCTATTGGTGTATTTCTACAAAAACGAAAAAGGATCGGTATCTTTCCTTTATATTTCTATTCTATTCGTTTAAAATTGAATTTTGTTTTGGTCTAGGGCTCCAAACTACGAATAAACTTTAACTAAAAGTTCTTCTAATATTTAGTTCAAACACTCAACAATACTGCCATATGTTCTCAAACTTTATAATTAATTACTTCCTTTCCCTAATGTTGTGTGGTCAGCGGACATTTGCCCCCCCCCCCCCCCCCACCTGCACTGTTATAAAATAGTCACTAGAAAAACCATCTGATTGACATCAGAAGACCGAAGGATATTTAAGTGGAAACATTCTCGTTTTTGTTGAGTTTGTGGAGAGGAACTGTGCTCCAAACACAAACAAGTCACAAATGTGAATGAAAATGATTGTAATCGAGAACAAAGATTAAATTTTCGAGAACTTTATATATTACTTTATATATCCTTGACTTCAAATGCCTTACACAGCAGCAGCCAGTAAACTCAAAATTCTCCACAGAGCTCTGTAGTGGAACATATGATTTTAAACACCTGTCATAATTGTACGGTTTCAATTGCCGACCAAGTTCTACACTGTTGGTGGAAATGGTGACACCTCATAATACGCCTTCTTCTTCATAAGGCTGTAGTTCCTTGACAGCAGCTAGATAGCGATATGTATCTTGGTTGACCAAAACAACTTTAAGAAAATGAAGAACATAGCCATACAACTTCGTCCCAAATGGTGCTGTATATGTGACAGTGTAGTTGTTTCGCTTCTTAACTCTAACACAATTTTGGCTGTAGAACATCTGCTTCCCATAGATTATCTTGTTGAATGACCATGAATCTACATTAACAGCCGCCCCTGGGAGAAGATCATTTAGTGCAACCAATTGTTCTTCACTAACATTTGTTTTCACAAGACAACTACAATTGAACAACAATTGAACTCTTCAATAGGTAAAACCAATAATTGAAATGTTAGCATTACAGTATAAAAAAATATCAGAAATTCTGAGGCTTTGACTAATAATACATTAAAATGGTAAACAACTGAAACAAGTACTGTATGTATAGTCATCTTAATTAAATTCAGAATATCACAAATTTGAGACAGCTGACATTATGCGTGACATTCTTTAAATTTATCAATATTATGAGAAATTGTATTATATTGAGCTACAAATTAATAAAATACTATGCACAGATACTGTACTTTTAAGGGGCATAACTATTGATTTTAGTGCAATCTAATCAGTTAGTGAAAGTGTCATCTATTGTCATTTTTATGAATTTACTCTAATTGCAAATTACTATAAAAGATAATCCTTAAATTTTTTGTGCGCATACTAAAATGGTGACTATAGCTCCCACTGTACATGTAAGTGTACTTGTTCCGTCCATTTAGTTGCCCAACATAGGCCAATGTTCCTTAATTCTGACATTTCAGAGTTCTGTTCTTTGATAGAAATCATGCGCAAAGCCTTAACAGCAGCAACAACCTGTAACAATTAAAATGTTGTTAAACTTACAATATTCTACATACAGTATTGCATGTATTGTAATGAAGGATTCATCAATTCTGAAGCACAAACACCTTAGTAGTACTGTAAGTAGAAGCTTAGTTGATATGACATTATCTTAAAGTATCGCATTAAGCAATTAAAATGCCTAACTGGTTTTGGTTTCTACTAAGTCGTATTTGCACAATAAAACATTTCATAATTATAGTTTAATACATTAATTACCTGAATTGCAACATGGCGAGTGCAACATGGCGAGTGCCATGTATTAGCTTTCTCATGGTCCCATTCCATCCCTCTGTGCCAAAGCAAGAGTATACCCACAGAGGCCCTGCTTGCACCACGATGTAATGTGCTTACCTGTACATAAAAAACAACAAACAGAACTAATATAAGTTAAATTAATAATTAATTAATAATCCATATTAATTTGGCAATTCAAATATTTACACTAAGTAAATATATACTAATTATACCCTGGCTTACATCCAGAAAAAAACCTTTTAACCCTAATTAACTCCAACCATGTCAGGAGGTCTTCCCTTGACGAGTAAAATCCTCTGGTGTTAGACAGCTGAGTAAAAAATAAAAAGTGCCAAATGTCACCGATGAGAATGAAAGGGTTACTTGATTAGTTAGAAATTCAATTTTAAGTTTATTACAGTCATTTAGAATTGCAACATATTTTTCACCCAAATCTTCAGAAGTTTGTTCTAAAGTTCGCAAATTCGTTGGATCAAAAGTTCATATTTTAAACTACACACTTGAGTGGCTGCTAGGAACCAAGCAACCAATCAAACGCATAGTTCAAAACAAACTTCCCAATGAACTTGCGAACTTCGGAACGAACTTCTGAAGATTTGGGTGAAAAGTATGTTGCAATTATGACTGTAATACTACATGTAGTTAGAAAATAAACTATATTACAGTATACCAGACATATTTTACTACCGTACCATCTTAATCTTCAATCCGGCAATAAAATTCTTCAAGTTGTCTATCTGCCAAGTATAGTCCAGCTTGAGTCACAGGCTGTTGAAGTAGCATGTAAATGGAGGTGCTCAGCAAGGCAAAATGGCAGTAGTACTCATCTGGAAGAACTCCTTTAAGCACAGGAAGGGAGATTAATACAATAACCATGCTGGTAACTCAGATGCTACAAAGAAGAAATTCAATATTATTTATCTGCTGTACAGTACTCAGTAGTTGTAAACAAAGTAGAGTGCAGTTGGGACTGCAGTTAAGACCTAGCTACCTAAGTGAAATGGTGGTGAACTATTACAAAGATTAAATTAGAAAATCATGAAATACCAATGTTTTGAGTGAAGCCTTTTCTCAGAGTATGTTGTGAAACAAAATAGGACAAAATTGTCAAGTCTTACTATACAGTATTTACTCCATTAGGCACTTCATCTTAACACTAATTAACAGCACTCAGACTTTAAAGTTTGAGATAACTGGCACTTATTTGGGGTGGCATTTATTATTGAGGACACTGCACTTTAAAAAATCATGACAATTTTGTGTAAATGTTGACAACAAAATGTTTCGAACATCATTCACTAATTTCTCTTGGTGGCAAAAAAACTTAATTTATTTTGATATTAATATATTGATGCAAAAGAAATTTCATAGGGTGACTGGTTTCAAGTGAGTATTGCATGTACAGTACAGTAGTTGACCTGATTAATTTGGTTTAACTCCTCAAACAATTCAAGGTAGCCTGATGGTGCTTGACAGACAGTCTATTTAGCATTGCATTGTTGTAGATGAATGCATGAACACTAATCTCAAGTGTGGCACTCTTAAATATTTTCACTCTCATATGTACTGTATGTGCTTAATTAAGAGAGGTGCTTTATAGAGTAAATTCAGTACATACAGTTAACACACCAAAGGGTAGAGACAAACCTTTCCAGTACTTTCTATCCTTTACTAGGCTGCTTGGCAATCTCGAGATGTAGTCTGGTGGCTAGTCCTGCATCAAGAGTTGATATGCTATTGCCAATGTAGTACTTTTCCTTTTTATGTTTCTTTTCAAACCAAAAAGAAAAGAGCTTCTTGATAATTCCCAATAAAACCCCATGCATATAATCCACTGGCGTACCACAAATGATGTCAAATCCTTCAATTAAACACAGTTGTGATACCATTTTGACCCCCAAAAAATAATATACCAGTACTGAAAACACAACTATTGTTGGAATAGTACGTTGTATTTGCAAATGCAGTAATAATCAGTATTACTGTACTTTAATAATTATACCGTTTTGTTTCAACGAGTCAATTAAATTAACTGCATGTATTAAGTTCTACTTGTAGGATTTTTAGTAAAGGGAAATTTCAAGTGCCAAATTTTGGACAGTTTGAACACACAAATACGATCCTGGTACTGGAGTATTTTAATAAAATGTCGGGTCGATTTTGGAAGATAAAAGACCCAATTTCTTGTAAAGAGACCCATTCCCAGCAAGACCAGCCTCGTAAAATGATAAAGGAATGTCTGTAGCAGGAAGCAAGAATTAACCTTGGAAAATGAATTATTTTACTGTTGTGGCAAATTAGAAGTGTTGCCACACCTTCTATACAACACAAATGTTGGCCAAAAATATTGTTGCAATTTATTTGCTCTGTCTGACCAATTCATTTGATCAAATTTGGAAACTTCCTGTTTTTAATTTGATTGGTTTGTGGTTTTTAAACCAGATTCAGTAAGAAATAAATATTAGTCAAACATGTTAACAAAATCAATTGGTCAGACAGCAAATAAATGTCAACTTACAACATTTTAGAAACACTTTATTGCAATGACAGTAATTAAATAATGCAAAATACTGTAATGATTTAGCCCCTTTATTGTTTTACTCTGTCTTAAACACCATCTGATGTTATCTATTCTCTCCAGTTATATAATCATATAGAGCTCAAAACAAGACTTACTGCATGCAGAACCAAGATGTTGAGCTTGTTGTCCGTACTGAAAGGTGCTTTCCTTTGTTCATAAGTTGCTTGCTGGACCTTGTTCTTATGGGTAAATCCTGCAATGCCCTCGAGCAACATCTACTGTTTCAGGAAAATTTGCAGTTCCAATTTGACAGACTGCTCGGCATACAAAACTTTCACCATTGCAAGTAGCAGAAACGCCTTAAAAACATAACATTATCTCATATATAGAGAAAAACTGTCCAAACAATACATGTATACTGTACTAAGTCATCTACACGAGTACAGTGTAGTACAGTGTATTTTCAGAGTTCCATCTATTTAACTATAATAATTTCCATTCAATATATTATTCTTGAAGGACTGAAAAAGAGGATGGTAAATTTGTCAGAACACGAAGCTATTCAATGCTTTGACAAAATTAATTGTCCATGTCCAATATTGTCCATAAACCATATTTTATTCAGTAATAAAGAATACAATTGTATATATATATATATATAGTTCAATCTACAGACACGTGTTTCGCTGTACTACAGCTCATCAGTGTAGCTTGGAACAATCTGAATGAATTTCATAAATTACTTATACACATGCGATCGTCGGTGACAACCACATGTGGGACAGCATCGGTGACGTACATTCAGATAGCGTGAATTGCGCATGGGCCCAGAGCTAGTGCTCAAACTTCCACAAGGGTAGTGAGCGTTGCATTATCGCTAATAGGTACCCACGGCAACTTCACAGAGTGCTCAACAACACCGACGTGAAGGAGGGTACATAGTACACACATATATATATATACAGTATACATATACTCAGGAATATCTATAATACCAGATAAACGTAATGTTCTCTTTGTCTTCTCAATCTTCAGACACGTACATTTTAAGTTGAACTAATATTTTATATTATTATACTATAAATGTGTTGATTGTCAGTACCTAACAGATGGATGGAGCTCGTTGATAACAACCAAAACTGGCCATATTTCATCACGCGAAGCCTTGAAGACATGGACTCCGTCTGTGTTAAACGTTAGCGAGATGTTGTGCCTGTTAGTAAGGAATCCACCTGGAGAAAGGAGATTCATGTAGAGGTCGCCATCCATGATATCGTACCATTCTCTCTCTGCAATAACATCTGAATTTAACTGACTCTGCACACGCTCTCTTTCTTTAAGACCATATCTAATTTCCTGGACAAAATATATTTCTTGCTATTCTTATGTAAAATGTTTTAGAAAGACTTAAAAACACAATTTAGCAAAACAGTGACACTATAATAATATATATAACATAATTAACATTTGTATAAAACAATTTAAATGCGATTTAATATGTTATAAATATTAGCAACAAAACGTCTCAAATATCATTCAGTGATAACCACTGCCTCTGCGTGCACCCAAGAACTTGCCCGCGCACTTGAAAACCTTAATTGGCACACACGCCCGCGCAATTTTCGCCAAACTAAATTGGCCACGCCACGCACAACACTTTTAAACCAAGCTTTTATTGCCATTTTATCGATGTTTTCGAGTATTTGCAAAACATTTATCTGTTTCGTGATGCGGTGGCGGAGTGGCGGACCTTGGTATATGGCTAAGTCTAATGACCCAGTATGACCTTTGTCTGAGCAATCAGAACGTGTTCTTCGAAAGCAGCAACAAGGAATCAATCTCTATCTCTCGGCGATACTAGATATTGTATGGCCGTTTTATCAAAACTCGCCAGGATCTGTTGAAGTAAAGGTAAGCTGTCTCGTTATTTCCATTGGTACACTATTTTCACAAACTCCAGTTACAATGTTTACAGTATATTTTAGATAGACGTTGCCCAAATTTAGGGGTGCTTCTGTAGGTACCGGAGCACAGTATACGTCACCAAAACTTGCATTTCTTAATTTGTTAATGCAGCTCCCAGTACATTAAATATTCAACATAATTAAAAGTGAAATTCATGTTTTGCAAATGATTTTCTATTAATTGGACACATGTCCTCGCTTCTTTAAAAAGTCCACAGTCCACACTCCTATACAGTTACTTCCATGATAAGTCCACAGCCCACACTTGACACCTCTCCATAAAGTCCACAGTGCTATATTATTAAGTCCACAGTCCGCACTTGTATACAGTCACTTCTTAAACCCCACAGTCCACACTTCTATAAGTCCACAATCCACAGTCCACACTTGTATACAGTCACTTCTTAAAGCCCACAGCCCACGCTTCTATAAATCCACAGCCCACACTTCTATAAGTCCGCAGCCCACACTTCTGAGTGGACTGGGCTGTGGACTTATACAGTAGAAGTGTGGACTGTGGGCTTTAAGAAGTGACTGTATAGTAGCTAGTGTGGACTGTGGGCTGTGGATTTATAGAAGTGTGGGCTGTGGACTTCACACGACGAAAGATAAACTTTAAGTTGCCTTAAACCTTCGCTAAAGTGCTACTATTGAAGCATTTAAGGAGGCTTTAAGGCTGAACTTAAATTTTTAGAATTGGAATTTAGTTAACATTTAGGTGCCACTTAAAGCCTACTAGTGATCCATTTAAGTACTAATCGTAAAGATACATTATATCCACCTAAAGTATCATTTATTAATTTTTAAGGACAAACCGAAAATGTATGCAAAATATAGCTTTAAGAACATTTAAATCTTCTTAAAGTAGCTTAATTCTTATTTTAAGATCAAACCCTAAATGTACGCAGAATACAGATTTTGGGCACCGTAATTAAAGGCTTATAAAATTGTTACAACACCCTTCGGATCGCTTTTACAATAAAAGCGGGCAAACCCTATTAAAAGATTCATCATATACACTTAAAGTTCTATTTAGAGTGCCTTTGGAGGCAAATGCCATATATATATAAATAAACAACTTAAAGCTGTTTAAAGTTGGCTAAAATCTTCATCCAAATTTTTTGAGCGATCTTGCTATACAGGGTAGCTAGCTGAAAATTGATTCTGGCATATGTACGTTATAGAGCAGCTTTAATAATCCATTAGTCGTAATTTGGCATAACTGTTCCAACACGGAATAAATATTCGTAATTGATTTGGAAACGATTTTACCATTACTCTGCACTACCACCCTTTTGTAAATGGAATATGTAGCATTACATGTATTTGTATTCAAATATAGCAAAAAAACATCGACATAGTCCAATATTTTCAGAAAATGCATTTGATATATTTAAAATAATTCTTCAATACAATATATACATGAAACATTACAGTAAGAGTATATAAGTATATCCCAGCAATTAAGTAAACTATATACTATACATTATATCCCTAATAAAATTAATCATCCCTAACCAAATCATAATGCTTATACGCCCGCAAACAATATCTGAGACCACAATAGTTTCTCAAACTCATCAATAATCCATAATAAAATTAAAAGCTCAAAAGATATACATATTTAACCAGTACTATTTAGAAATTGCCTTCACCTCCTATTTTCAACCTGCTTAGTTTTGTTTAGACATTAGTGAGTTTTGGTTCACGAAATGTTAGAGATTGTTCAATGCCATATATAGATAGAGCAAAATACATATACATATACATATACATATACATATACATATATACATATATACATATACATATATACATATATATATATATATATATATATATATATATATATATATATATATATATATATATATATATAATGTATATGTCTACATTTTTATTATTCAGAATTTAATGTTCTAGATACATTAGCCACTGGCCACTTTGGAAAATCCTCAGGTGCTTGACTCCCCTCTTTAACTGGTGTATCTTGCCGCGGTACTATTCTGTCCTTAGCCCTTTTTGTAAAGCCTCACTTTCCCAAGAAATCCGCTTTACTTTATATGCTACAACTTTCAGGTGGCCATTCCCATCATCTTCCACACAACTTTCTTCGTTGGACATTGCTTCGTCTACCAGTACCTCAGCCACCCTGGCAATTTCCTTTTTGTTCCAATTCACTTTTTCTAAAGATATCAATCTTCTGCTCAATTTCTAAAATCACGAAAAGTTTCAATCAGTACTGATAAAAAAGTACAGTTGTTATACAATACAATGCAATGCAATGCAATACAATATACATTATTTTTTATATTAATTTTTATGCAGAATTTCTTTTATTTCTATTTGACAATGTAATATCTTAAAAACATCTAGTTGCTCTATTTTTTAACAAATAATGCAATTTAACATGAACTAAACTTGGCTCAAATCTTATAAAGTCTTTCATACATGTATTATCTTAAAATATTATTTATGTTATAAATTTACCACTTTCAGTTGGTCTGTACAGTATTCAGTAAAATAGTTGGCTTCGGTCTTACCAACATCTCCAGCAATTTCTGAGACTCCAGGCAATTATTTGTCTATTACAGACCTCTAAAACACACACTGTATGCAAGTGTATATATATATATCAATAGTAGCACTTTAGTGAAGGTTTAAGGCAACTTAAAGTTTATCTTTCGTCCTGTGAAGTCCACAGCCCACACTTCTACAAATACACAGCCCACAGTCGACACTAGCTACTATACAGTCACTTCTTAAAGCCCACAGTCCACACTTCTGTATAAGTCCACAGCCCAGTCGACTCAGAAGTGTGGGCTGCGGACTTATAGCAGCGTGGACTGTGGACTTATAGAAGTGTGGGCTGTGGACTTATAGAAGCGTGGGCTGTGGGCTTTAAGAAGTGACTGTATACAAGTGTGGACTGTGGATTGTGGACTTATAGAAGTGTGGACTGTGGGGTTTAAGAAGTGACTGTATACAAGTGCGGACTGTGGACTTAATAATATAGCACTGTGGACTTTATAGAGAGGTGTCAAGTGTGGGCTGTGGACTTATCATAGAAGTAACTGTATATGAGTGTGGACTGTGGACTTTTTAAAGAAGCGAGGACATGTGTCCAATTAATAGAAAATCATTTGCAAAACATGGATTTCACTTTTAATTATGTTGAATATTTAATGTACTGGGAGCTGTATTAACAAATTAAGAAATGCAAGTTTTGGTGACGTATACTGTGCTCCGGTACCTACAGAAGCACCCCTAAATTTGGGCAACGTCTATCTAAAATATACTGTAAACATTGTAACTGGAGTTTGTGAAAATAGTGTACCAATGGAAATAACGAGACAGCTTACCTTTACTTCAACAGATCCTGGCGAGTTTTGATAAAACGGCCATGCAATGTCTAGTATCGCCGAGAGATGGAGATTGATTCCTTGTTGCTCCTTTCGAAGAACACGTTCTGATTGCTCAGACAAAGGTGATACTGGGTCATTAGATGTAGCCATATACCAAGGTCCGCCACTCCGCCACCGCATTGCGAGCTTATTTTTTATCGACAGCCAGTCGATAGCCAACACGTAAACAACTGAGAAACAGATAAATGTTTTTCAAATACTCGAAAACATCGATAAAATGGCAATAAAAGCTTGGTTTAAAAGTGTTGTGCGTGGCGTGGCCAATTTAATTTGGCGAAAATTGCGCGGGCGTGTCTGCCAATTAAGGTTTTCAAGTGCGCAGGCAAGTTCTTGCGCGCACGCAGAGGTAGTGCTTATCACTGAATGATATTTGAGACGTTTGGTTGCTAATATTTATAACATATTAAATCGCATTTAAATTGTTTTATACAAATGTTAATTATGTTATATATATTATTATAGTGTCACTATTTTGCTAAATTGTGTTTTTAAGTCTTTCTAAAACATTTTACATAAGAATAGCAAGAAATATATTTTGTCCAGGAAATTAGATATGGTCTTAAAGAAAGAGAGCATGTGCAGAGTCAGTTAAATTCAGATGTTATTGCAGAGAGAGAATGGTACAATATCATGGATGGCGACCTTTACATGAATCTCCTTTCTCCAGGTGGATTCCTTACTAACAGGCACAACATCTTGCTAACGTTTAACACAGACGGAGTCCATGTCTTCAAGGCTTCGCATGATGAAATATGGCCAGTTTTGGTTGTTATCAACGAGCTCCATCTGTTAGGTACTGACAATCAACACATTTATAGTATAATAATATAAAATATTAGTTCAACTTAAAATGTACGTGTCTGAAGATTGAGAAGACAAAGAGAACATTTTAAGTTGAACTAATATTTTATAATCTGCTCTACTGAATTTAAGTTTTGAGCACTTTACCACGTTTATCTGGTATTATAGATATTCCTGAGTATCAGTATATGTATACTGTATATATATATATATGTGTGTGTACTATGTACGCTCCTTCACGTCGGTGTTGTTGAGCACTCTGTGAAGTTGCTGTCGGTACCTATTAGCGATAATGCAACGCTCACTACCCTTGTGGAAGTTTGAGCACTAGCTCTGGGCCCATGCGCACTTCACGCTATCTGAATGTACTTCACCGATGCTGTCCCACATGCGGTTGTCACCGACGATCGCAGATTGTTCCAAGCTACACTGATGAGCTGTAGTACAGCGAAACACGTGTCTGTAGACTGAACTATATATATATATATATATATATATATATATATATATATATATATATATATATATACAATTGTATTCTTTATTACTGAATAAAATATGGTTTATGGACAATATTGGACATGGACAATTAATTTTGTCAAAGCATGGAATAGCTTTGTGTTCTGACAAATTTACCATCCTCTTTTTCAGTCCTTCAAGAATAATATATTGAATGGAAATTATTATAGTTAAATAGATGGAACTCTGAAAATACACTGTACTACACTGTACTCGTGTAGATGACTTAGTACAGTATACATGTATTGTTTGGACAGGTTTTCTCTATATATGAGATAATGTTATGTTTTTAAGACGTTTCTGCTACTTGCAATGGTGAAAGTTTTGTATGCCGAGCAGTCTGTCAAATTGGAACTGCAAATTTGCCTGGGAAGTCAGCACTGCAAGGTTTCACACAGTTTAATGGAAAAAATGGTTGTTCTTTCTGTGAATGTGAAGGTGAAACAGTAGCTGTTGCTCGAGGGCATTGTAGGATTTACCCATACAAACAAGGTCCAGCAAGCAACTTATGAACAAAGGAAAGCACCTTTCAGTACGGACAACAAGCTCAACATCTTGGTTCTGCATGCAGTAAGTCTTGTTTTGAGCTCTATATGATTATATAACTGGAGAGAATAGATAACATCAGATGGTGTTTAAGACAGAGTAAAACAATAAAGGGGCTAAATCATTACAGTATTTTGCATTATTTAATTACTGTCATTGCAATAAAGTGTTTCTAAAATGTTGTAAGTTGACATTTATTTGCTGTCTGACCAATTGATTTTGTTAACATGTTTGACTAATATTTATTTCTTACTGAATCTGGTTTAAAAACCACAAACCAATCAAATTAAAAACAGGAAGTTTCCAAATTTGATCAAATGAATTGGTCAGACAGAGCAAATAAATTGCAACAATATTTTTGGCCAACATTTGTGTTGTATGGAAGGTGTGGCAACACTTCGAATTTGCCACAACAGTAAAATAATTCATTTTCCAAGGTTAATTCTTGCTTCCTACTACAGACATTCCTTTATCATTTTACGAGGCTGGTCTTGCTAGGAATGGGTCTCTTTACAAGAAATTGGGTCTTTTATCTTCCAAAATCGACCCGACATTTTATAAAAATACTCCATTACCAGGATCGTATTTGTGTGTTCAAACTGTCCAAAATTTGGCACTTGAAATTTCCCTTTACTAGAAATCCTACAAGTAGAACTTAATACATGCAGTTAATTAATTGACTCGTTGAAACAAAATGGTATAATTATTAAAGTACAGTAATACTGATTATTACTGCATTTGCAAATACAACGTATACAACGTACTATTCCAACAATAGTTGTGTTTTCAGTACTGGTATATTATTTTTAGGTTTTGGGGGTCAAAATGGTATCACAACTGTGTTTAATTGAAGGATTTCACATCATTCGTGGTATGCCAGTGGATTATATGCATGGGGTTTTGTTGGGAATTATCAAGAAGCTCTTTTCTTTTTGGTTTGAAAAGAAACATAAAAAGGAAAAGTACTACATTGGCAATAGCATATCAACTCTTGATGCAGGACTAGCCACCAGACTACATCTCGAGATTGCCAAGAAGCCTAGTAAAGAATAGAAAGTACTGGAAAGGTTTGTTTCTACCCTTTGGTGTGTTAACTGTATATACTGAATTTACTCTATAAAGCACCTCTCTTAATTAAGCACATACAGTACATATGAGAGTGAAAATATTTAAGAGTGCCACCCTTGAGATTAGTGTTCATGCATTCATCTACAACAATGCAATGCTAAATAGACTGTCTGTCAAGCACCATCAGGCTACCTTTAATTGTTTGAGGAGTTAAACCAAATTAATCAGGTCAACTACTGTACTGTACATGTAATACTCACTTGGAACCAGTCACCCTATGAAATTTCTTTTGCATCAATATATTAATATCAAAATAAATTAAGTTTTTTTGCCACCAAAAGAAATTAGTGAATGATGTTCGAAACATTTTGTTGTCAACATTTACACAAAATTGTCATGATTTTTTAAAGTGCAGTGTCCTCGATAATAAATGCCACCCCAAATAAGTACCAGTTATCTCAAACTTTAAAGTCTGAGTGCTGTTAATTAGTGTTAAGATGAAGTGCCTAATGGAGTAAATACTGTATAGTAAGACTTGACAATTTTGTCCTATTTTGTTTCACAACATACTCTGAGAAAAGGCTCCACTCAAAACATTGGTATTTCATGACTTTCTAATTTAATCTTCGTAATAGTTCACCACCATTTCACTTAGCTAGGTCTTAACTGCAGTCCCAACTGCACTCTACTTTGTTTACAACTACTGAGTACTGTACAGCAGATAAATAATATTGAATTTCTTCTTTGTAGCATCTGAGTTACGAGCATGGTTATTGTATTAATCTCCCTTCCTGTGCTTAAAGGAGTTCTTCCAGATGAGTACTACTGCCATTTTGTCTTGCTGAGCACCCCCATTTACATGCTACTTCAACAGCCTGTGACTCAAGCTGGACTATACTTGGCAGATAGACAACTTGAAGAATTTTATTGCCGGATTGAAGATTAAGATGGTACGGTAGTAAAATATGTCTGGTATACTGTAATATAGTTTATTTTCTAACTACATGTAGTATTACAGTCATAATTGCAACATACTTTTCACCCAAATCTTCAGAAGTTCGTCCCGAAGTTCGCAAGTTCATTGGGAAGTTTGTTTTGAACTATGCGTTTGATTGGTTGCTTGGTTCCTAGCAGCCACTCAAGTGTGTAGTTTAAAATATGAACTTTTGATTCAACGAATTTGCGAACTTTAGAACAAACTTCTGAAGATTTGGGTGAAAAATATGTTGCAATTCTAAATGACTGTAATAAACTTAAAATTGAATTTCTAACTAATCAATTAACCCTTTCATTCTCATCGGTGACATTTGGCACTTTTAATTTTTTACTCAGCTGTCTAACACCAGAGGATTTTACTGGTCAAGGGAAGACCTCCTGACATGGTTGGAGTTAATTAGGGTTAAAAGGTTTTTTTCTGGATGTAAGGCCAGGGTATAATTAGTATATATTTACTCAGTGTAAATATTTGAATTGCCAAATTAATATGGATTAATTAATTATTAATTTAACTTATATTAGTTCTGTTTGTTGTTTTTTATGTACAGGTAAGCAGATTACATCTAGTGTGGTGCAAGCAGGGCCTCTGTGGGTATACTCTTGCTTTGGCACAGAGGGATGGAATGGGACCATGAGAAAGCTAATACATGGCTCTCGCCATGTTGCACGCCATGTTGCAATTCAGGTAATTAATGTATTAAACTATAATTATGAAATATTTTCTTGTGCAAATACGACTTAGTACAAACCAAAACCAGTTAGGCATTTTAATTGCTTAATGGGATACTTTAAGATAATGTCATATCAACTAAGCTTCTACTTACAGTACTACTAAGGTGTTTGTGCTTCAGAATTGACGAATCCTTCATTACAATACATGCAATACTGTATGTAGAATATTGTAAGTTTAACAACATTTTAATTGTTACAGGTTGTTGCTGCTGTTAAGGCTTTGCGCATGATTTCTATCAAAGAACAGAACTCTGAAATGTCAGAATTAAGGAACATTGGCCTATGTTGGGCAACTAAATGGACGGAACAGGTACACTTACATGTACAGTGGGAGCTATAGTCACCATTTTAGTACGCGCACAAAACATTTAAGGATTATTTTTTATAGTAATTTGCAATTAGAGTAAATTCAAAAAAATGACAATAGATGACACTTTCACTAACTGATTAGATTGCACTAAAATCAATAGTTATGCCCCTTAAAAGTACAGTATCTGTGCATAGTATTTTATTAATTTGTAGCTCAATATAATACAATTTCTCATAATATTGATAAATTTAAAGAATGTCACGCATAATGTCAGCTGTCTCGAATTTGTTATATTCTGAATTTAATTAAGATGACTATACATACAGTACTTGTTTCAGTTGTTTACCATTTTAACGTATTATTAGTCAAAGCCTCAGAATTTCTGATATTTTTTTATACTGTAATGCTCACATTTCAATTATTGGTTTTACCTATTGAAGAGTTCAATTGTTTTACCTCATTCACAGAAACCTTGTTAAGTTATTCCCTGGCTGTTACGCATGTAGTTGTCTTGTGAAAACAAATCTTAGTGAAGAACAATTGGTTGTACTAAACGATCTTCTCCCAGGAGCGGCTGTTAATGTAGATTTAAACGATTCATGGTCATTCAACAAGATAATCTATGGGAAGCAGATGTTCTACAGCCAAAATTGTGGTAGAGTTAAGAAGCGAAACAGCTACACTGTCGCATATACATCACCACGTGGGACGAAGTTGTATGGCTATGTTCTTCATTTTCTTAAAGTTGTTTTGCTCAACCAAGATACATATCGCTATCTAGCTGCTGTCAAGGAACTACAGCCTTATGAAGAAGAAGGCGTATTATCAGGTGTCACCATTTCCACCAACAGTGTAGAACTTGGTCGGCAATTGAAACCGTACAATTACGACAGGTGTTTAAAATCATATGTTCCACTACAGAGCTCTGTGGAGAATTTTGAGTTTACTGGCTGCTGATGTGTAAGGCATTTGAAGTCGAGGATATATAAAGTAATATATAAAGTTCTCGAAAATTTAATCTTTGTTCTCGATTACAATCATTTTCATTCACATTGGTGACTTGTTTGTGTTTGGAGCACAGTTCCTCTCCACAAACTTAACAAAAACGAGAATGTTTCCACTTAAATATCCTTCGGTCTTCTGTTGTCAATCAGATGGTTTTTCTAGTCACTATTTTATAACAGTGCAGGTGGGGGGCAAATGGCCGCTGACCACACAACATTAGGGAAAGGAAGTAATTAATTATAAAGTTTGAGAAGATATGGCAGTATTGTTGAGTGTTTGAACTAAATATTAGAAGAACTTTTAGTTAAAGTTTATTCGTAGTTTGGAGCCCTAGACCAAAACAAAATTCAATTTTAAACGAATAGAATAGAAATATAAAGGAAAGATACCGATCCTTTTTCGTTTTTGTAGAAATACACCAATAGCGTATGTGGACATTAGTGATCTTGGACAAAAACAAGTGGCAGTCGATTGTTTACCATCTGGGGTTATTTATGTGGTTAATCCTCTTAATACATTGGAAATGGACTGATATACATCTTCCCATTCATTCATGTACACGCCTCCACACCACATATAGCTCAGTGATCCACAGGCAGCCCATGTATGCAATTCGTCTGATAATAAGTATATTGCCTTGAGACTTACAAATCTAATTTTTCTTGGAACAACACTACACCAAGTATTTATGTTAAATCAATTTTGACTAACTTAATTTCTTTTGATGACATATCCAAGTCACGATATATATACTTATTATTGTATATCAGATGAATCCCATACACCGGCTGCCTCTGATCATAGTGCTATCATAATTTTACACAAACACACAAGACAGCCTTATCATGCATAGTACACGTTAAGCTTGTATTTTGCGTCCATGTTATATCAAACCTATTTAACACTCGCTGCACTTCCAAGGTGAGAACAAAAAACGACCTTGCTACCACGAGGTCTTTATAGCTTTGACGTGCCATCTTTGTATTTATTTCTTGCTTTGAAAGTCTAATAGTCTATTAGGCTTATTAATAACTTTTAAAGCAGATTGTTTCCTTTTTGTACTATGCATAAAAGTCTATAGTGCATGCAAACACGAAGCATACATGCAAGTTTAGTTAATAGAAATTACATAAATTAAATATTGCATGTATCCAAATTATTCTTCATGTATGTGATAATTATTCAGTGCATACCTGACTAATTTACCGCACCGGACCCCACAAGATCTGTGGAGCTTTACCGAACGTAGGGTGACAGTCCGTTAAAAGGAAGAGAGAACTCTTCTCGGGACCCTCGCCGACGTTTTCGAGTTCGTTTGCGTTACCGCTGTGAAACTTAGTACGCGAAAATACTTAGATATTAACCTTAATAATAAACTACAAAGTTATCAAATAAAATAACAAAATATTTAGTATTTTAATGCCAAAACGTAAAAATAAAACCCCAGAAACAATTGATGAATTAGTGAAAGAACTCCAAAACGCAGAATCTGAAATTAAATACGCTATTAACGAAGCAACAGAGGGAGACAAACCGAAAATTGACCAAATACCACAAGTGGAGGATGAAACAGAGAGAAAAGGAGATCAGCTACGCAACGAGTTGATAAAATTAGCTGAGGATGGAGATATAGACAAATCAGTCGCATATATTAAAAAAGCTTGTATGAAAGAAAACGTATGCAGAAAGCAAATGATTCCCTAACTGATTTAGTTATCTCAAAATTCAGTAGTATTATGGGTGGGTTTGATGCTATTGAAAATAGGGAGGAGCTTGATAAAGAGCTACAAAAAGACAAGCAACTACAAAAAGTTACTGAAACGCGATGTATACACAATGATTGAAAAAATCACCCCCTTTCTCCCATTTATTGGCATCCTTTCTGGTGGAATCACAACAGCCAAACATATGTATAATCATAAAACTAAAACTGATAATCGAATGATGAAGCAAATGAAAAGCCAGATGATTAATATATGACGTCATGACACAACTGTGTCGCTCATTATACATTTACAAGTGTTACAAACACATACCCTTATAAAGCATATTAATGAAATTATTATTTATTTATTAATTTAAAACTTTTGTGTACTTTATTGAAATCTGGCCTTGAATTTGACTGGCTGAAATTATGATGTTATTCCAAAATCGCATTTCTGTTTGCTGAAATAGAGGTATGTGAGTTTTGGGCGTCACAGCACCAGTAGTAGAGATGCATGTATAAAATTGTGACCAGTGCAATCAACACAGGGAGAATCACAAAATGCTCTCTCGCAAGAGCACTGGATACGAAAACTTTCCCACCGACGTATTGGCAATGGCAACACCGTTACTTACTCGATGCTGTAGCTCAATACGGGTTGCCAGCCGTGTTTATAACCATAAACCCATTTGAGTGGACTTTTCCATTCCCTGATTGGTTAGATGTCATTAGAGGGAAAACGGGTCGCGGTCCAAAAGAACTTGCAGCATTTGAGACCGAGCATATTGCACATGCTTGATACAAATGATACGAAGGTACCTTTGTGGGAGCAATGACAATCGGTGGAGCAACTATCTTTTCTCCTACAATAGAATCCCACCTCAGAAAAATGTGAAAACGTATTTCTATCGTTTCGAATTTCAGAAAAGAGGTACGTTACATGTCCATTTGTTAATTTGGCTAAACGACTTGACGAATGCGCAACACCAACACATTCGCGCAGACAATACCGCGGTCAAACCCAACTCTAGCTTACCTGGTACACAAAATACAGCCCTCTGATAAACAGTCGCACTGTTTAACTGCAAACTCAGGAGTCTTTTTTCGAGATTAAGGATTGTCGATATATCCACCATTTGAAGCACCCTGCCGAGGAGTTTGCGTTGCATCTACGAGCTTACATCGCTACTCTAACGCCTACGCTTAAGTGCTCCATGGACTATCAAACAACAGATGGCGTGGCCATGTTACTAAGATATGTCCCGTCGTATGTCACAAAGTGGCAAGACGCAGGGGAAATAGATGGTCTATACTCATACACGTTGCGAGGGGGTCAGGCGGCTATAAGGCATCTCATAACTAACAAGCCTGCTGAGCCAGAGATGTGGCTCTTTATGTTATCTAAAAAGGTGGCATGGTCTTGCAGTAGGACAAAACGCTTTACTTTGCCCACCAGTGATACAGTGCATGATGACAAAATCGTTAAGACGTATTGGGAGAGAGCAAAAGAGCATGAGGAGCTCAATCTTATACAGTAGCTTCGTGCTCTTGATGACACGAAAACCACACCTAAGCCTTACACACACGGGTCAACTTTGGTCGGCACAAAAACTCTTTCTATTTTTAACTCTGAGCAAGTTTTTCAATACACTGTTACATGTCCACATCGTCCGCATCGAGGACACATATCATCCAAACCACATGACCATTCCTCCCGCATTAGGATGGTATGCGCAAGCGATACATAATTTTCCCGATCTCTGGGGAAATCATGACAAGTTGAGTTCCTACCTCAGAATAAATGGACACAAGGACAACTATATAACAACAATCATATCTTACATTCAAAGCCTCTCTGATTTACTGTATTTGACTCGAATGGAAATAATAAATGAAACCCAATTACAAAACACGACAATACAACCGAACATCGCTGTGTCTCTGGACCTTGAGCAAAATACGATCAAAACACATGTCATGACAGTGATTTCTATGCGACAGAACTATTACTATGAACAAAACTCGCAATTTTTACCTGACTTTGATGACAGTGACAGCGAGATAAGCAGCGACGACTACGGTCAATGTGGAAGAAGCACACGCACCTTCTCTCATAACGCATATACAGTGGGAAAAGCCAATCTTAATAACAGGTAAGCCAGGGTCAGGCAAGTCACACACAATTTTGAATTGCATATCTCACTTAAGCGAGCGTGATGTCAACATATTAATCACTAGCCCGACAGGCTTTTTGTCGAGTATCTTTCCCACGAAGACGCCTGACAGCGTTACATGTCACACTGTGCATGCTGCGTTTCGCGTACCTGTTGACTCCATTTACGACAATTGATCGTCATATAACCACAGTAACTAACTCACGGGACAACATAGAGTTGGTGACACAGACTATCTTCATTTCTTGGACCATATTCGTCAATGGAGACCAAACCAGTTCACATTAGATCAAATTCAAGAGGGTCGAGTTCTGTGCGTAGACGGTCATGTGGGAACTGAGCATATAACATATGTTCGAAGCGCATCCTGACATTACGGTTCTAATATTTTCTAATAAGGTGGCGAACCAGATCAATGCCTCATTCACAGAAGCGCTTTTCAAAAACTGTGAACTTTGGCAATTTCACAGTGATGACCAGCCAACACCTGTCTATCAAGGAGCGCGAGTCATGATTACACAGTACCGTGATAATCAGAAAAACGTTGTGAATGGGGTAAGTGCATTCAATCATAACTGTCAAAATAGCATAATCACCTTAGACTACCGAGTAACTCAATAGTGGCAATCTATATCCCCTGACAATAAATCGGAACGCGTGTACGAAATTGTTATTTTAGTGATCGATCGCCATTTAAACGATGTGCTTTAATTTTGTTTTTGGACACGTGATCTCGAAGGAACGGAGAGAACGATAGATCGGAGAGCAGTCTTTTTGTGAGTAAGTGAGTTTGTTCTTCGTGAGAGAGTGAGTCAGAATTAAATCAATTTCATAAAATCGTGAGTAACTTTGGTGTCACTGGTAGCGACGAGGCAACAGGACATATTCCCCACACCAAAAGGTGGTGACCCCGGCAGGATATGGATATTCAAATACTGTACACAAACATATTATTCTGGAATATAAATTGAGAGCAACGTAAACAAGACTACAAGAGAAGCACGAAGGGATGGCGTGCGAGGAAAGTTTCGAGGAGCTAAGGAAGGCTACATTTCATGTCGAAAACATGACCGAGGTATTACAAACAAGCGAGAAGGAAGACGTAATGCTGGCATACGAGAGATTGTGTGAGATATACAAAACTTTGGAAAGCTCAATAACTGCTATTACAGACGCCATGTTGGATAACGACAAACCCCTGGAGGAAGTCAGGAATTGGACAAAAAGCAAAAACGATGAGGTGAAGGGTATTCGTGAGTTTAGAAACGAACTGAGAGAAAGGCTAACTGAAATCAACGAGCGAGAGCGACAAAAGGAACACGAAAGAGAATTACATCAACAGAAAGTTATGTTCGAAGAGCAAGCAAAGATAAATCGAGAGCAACAGAAGCGAAGTGAAGAGGCTAGGGCGCATCAGCAACAACAACAACAACAACAAGAATGGTTCCAGCGAAAGCTAGAACTCGAGCTAGAATTAGCGAAAAAGAAATCTGAGGAAATTGCCAACAAACCACAGTCTGTTAAACTACAAAAATACACAATAACCCCCTTTGAAGGTGATTATAGAGACTGGCTGAGGTTTTGGAACCAATTTATGGTGGAAGTAGATAACTCTGGAATACCGAAGATCTACCAGAGATAAACCGAAAATTGAACAAATACCACAAGTGGAGGATGAAACAGAGAGAAAAGGAAATCAGCTACGCGACGAGTTGATAAATTAGCTGAGGATGGAGATATAGACAAATCAGTCGCATATATTAAAAAAGCTAGTATGAAGGCTATTAATAAACTGTACATTGAGTATGAAAGAAAACGTATGCAGAAAGCAAATGATTCCCTAACTGATTTAGTTATCTGAAAATTCGGTTGTATTTTGGGTGGGTTTGATGCTATTGAAAATAGGGAGGAGCTTGATAAAGAGCTACAAAAAGACGAGCAACTACAAAAAGTTACTGAAACGCGATATATACACAATGATTGAAAAAATCACCCCCTTTCTCCCATTTATTGGCATCCTTTCTGGTGGAATCACAACAGCCAAACATATGTATAATCATAAAACTAAAGCTGATAATCGAATGATGAAGCAAATGAAAAGCCAGATGATTAATATATGACGTCATGACACAACTGTGTCGGTCATTATACATTTACAAGTGTTACAAACACATACCCTTATAAAGCATATTAATGAATTTATTATTTATTTATTAATTTAAAACTTTTGTATACTTTATTGAAATCTGGCCTTGAATTTCATTTATCTAAAAACGACTGACTGAAATTATGATGTTATTCCAAAATCGCATTTCTGTTTGCTGAAATAGAGGTATGTGAGTTCTGGGCGTCACAGCACCAGTAGTAGAGATGCATGTATAAAATTGTGAGCGGTACAATCAACACAGGGCGAATCACAAAATGCTCTCTCGCAGCACTGGATACGAAAACTTTCCCACCGACGTATTGGCAATGGCAACACCGTTACTTACTCGATGCTGTAGCTCAATACGGATTGCCAGCCGTGTTTATAACCATAAACCCATTTGAGTGGACTTTTCCATTCCCCAATTGGTTAGATGTCATTAGAGGGAAAACGGGTCGCGGTCCAAAAGAACTTGCAGCATTTGAGACCGAGCATATTGCACATGCTTGATACAAATGATACGAAGGTACCTTTGTGGGAGCAATGACAATCAGTGGAGCAACTATCTTTTCTCCTACAATAGAATCCCACGTCAGAAAAATGTGAAAACGTATTTCTATCGTTTCGAATTTCAGAAAAGAGGTACGTTACATGTCCATTTGTTAATTTGGCTAAACGACTTGACGAATGCGCAACACCAACACATTCGCGCAGACAATACCGCGGTCAAACCCAACTCTAGCTTATCTGGTACACAAAATGCAGCCCTCTAATAAACAGTCGCACTGTTTAACTACAAACTCAGGAGTATTTTTTCGAGATTAAGGATTGTCGATATATCCACCATTTGAAGCACCCTGCCGAGGAGTTTGCGTTGCATCTACGAGCTTACATCGCTAGTCTAACGCCTACGCTTAAGTGCTCCATGGACTACCAAACAACAGATGGCGTGGCCATGTTACTAAGATATGTCACGTCATATGTCACAAAGTGGCCCAACGCAGGGGAAATACATGGTCTATACTCATACACGTTGCGAGGGGGTAAGGCGGCTATAAGGCATCTCATAACTAACAAACCTGCTGAGCCAGAGATGTGGCTCTTTATGTTATATAAAAAGGTGGCATGGTCTTGCAGTAGGACAAAACGCTTTACTGTGCCCACCAGTGATACAGTGCATGATGACAAAATCGTTAAGACGTATTGGGAGAGAGCAAAAGAGCATGAGGAGCTCAATCTTATACAGTAGCTTCGTGCTCTTGATGACACGAAAACCACACCTTTTTATTGTATTATACATTTAAATATCCTTCGGTCTTCTGATGTCAATCAGATGGTTTTTCTAGTGACTATTTTATAACAGTGCAGGCAAATGGCCGCTGACCACACAACATTAGGGAAAGGAAGTAATTAATTATAAAGTTTGAGAACATATGGCAGTATTGTTGAGTGTTTGAACTAAATATTAGAAGAACTTTTAGTTAAAGTTTATTCGTAGTTTGGAGCCCTAGAGCAAAACAAAATTCAATTTTAAACGAATAGAATAGAAATATAAAGGAAAGATACCGATCCTTTTTCGTTTTTGTAGAAATACACCAATAGCGTATGTGGTCATTTGTGATCTTGGACACAAATCAACTGATTAGCATTAGGGGTTACAGGCAGGGCTAGCTAGGTTGAAGATTTCATCGGGAATAGACTTATGTTTGCGCACAAGTATATATGTATGGTCACCTAGTTTAGTGGATAACATGAGGTTATCACCACTAGCCTATCCACATTGACCTACAGATTATACCTTTCCCAAGTGTTAACAAGCTATTATGTCTTTTTGGTAGTTTTTTACGAAGTTTGTCATACCGTGAATTTTCCCGAATGGTGTATGGTGTACTTGGAACAAAGTGAATCCCATTGCCCACCTGTGCCTATACTGCGATAAGAAAGGAGTTTCCATTGAGTAAGGACGAGGACTACACAGGATTTGAAATGGATGATGAAAGCTGATCTGATTGCTATTTCATCATTGGAGCATGTTAAATTTTACAATTATTTTTTACAAATATTTACAAACACAATACTAATGAGCACATTTCAGTTGTTGCCTGTCATATCGAGATTTCTATGTGGTGATAGTTGAGAGTGAATAAAAATGAATTCTCGCATACGGCTGGGAGCTATGCTATGACAGGCAACAACAAAATTGTGTTCACTAGAAATCAAATAATATGTGATTTACAGTATATGATGTTTTATTTATGTTCTTGGTACAGTTTGTCGCATTTTTTTGCCCTTTCATGGGTTGCTTACACAAGCTACATTTTGGTGGCTGTCTTTCTTTTCCCTTCTTTGTGTTAGTAGCTTGTGTGACTTCGGAAACTAAAAAAAAATGGTGAACATTAGTACTGGAAACATTACAGAATTACTATAAACGGTAAACAAACCTGGTGTTGTTTGGGGGATGTTATCTGTGACCATCTTACTCCTGGCATCTCTCTTCTGCAATGCCTCAGCTCTAGGTTGCTTTTGTAGCATAGTGTTCATGGGTGGTGGGGTTTTCTCCTTCAACTCTTTTGCTGCATCCTTTAAATTAGCTTTGCTGGCTTCCATAAATGTTTGAAAGATCTCTTCAACATAACCTGAAAAAGTTAGAGTATAGAAAATAACAGTGGTATATTTACAGTATTACGTTCTATAATATAGTTTTACTTGAATAATATTCTGTTTTCAAAACATTTAAACTAAGCTTGTTAGAAAGTAGCCACGATCTTACATTGTCTAAATCAAGGTTAATCTTTTTCTGTAATTCAACAGTAGATTTAGCGGCGGCACTGATGATAGTATCGTCAGCAAACATTCGCGATTTAGTAAACTCAAGACACCCAGGCAAATCATTAATGTAAATTAAAAATAGCAACGGGCCTAAAATTGATCCTTGTGGAACACCACAGGTAATATTTCTTGGTTTAGACATACATGTTCCAACAACACATTGTTGCTGGCGATTAGATAAATACGACTTAAACCAATCAAGAGTTAAGCCACTAACACCATAATATTGGAGCTTTTAATTGTAAAAGAATATTATGTGAAACAGTGTCGAACGCCTTGGCTAAGTCAAGGAAAATGACCAGATTCACCATTCCTTCATCCATATTTAAATACCATTCATTGGTTGCATCCAATAAAGCCGTCATTGTGGAATGTAAAGAACGAAACCCTGACTGTTATTTTGCCAGAATTTGTCATCTTTTAAAAAGCTATAAAATTGACTATACACAACTTTTTCACAAATCTTTGATAACACTGGCAAGATGGAAATTGGTCGGTAGTTATTTGGATCTGTGCGGACATTTGCCTTAAAGAGTGGAAAAAACCCTTGCCTTTTTCCATACTGATGGAAAAATTCCGCTTTCAATAGATTTGTTGACAATATTTGCCAATGAAGAACAAATTATTGGAGCAGCTATTTTAAGAAGCCGACAAGAAATGTTATCTAAACCAGTGGCCTTATGTGTGGGCATCTTTTGAAGGATTTTTAAAACAATATCCGGAGAGGTTAAAGTTAAATCAAACGAAAAATCAGTTGGCGTGATATAATCTTCAAAGCTTTTATCACTCTCCACTAGAGTAGCAGACAACTTAGGACCTATATCACTGAAATGGTCATTCAAAATCTCACAAAGGTTTGAAGGATCCGTGTAGGAAACTTCATTAATGACCAGTTCACTAATTGTACTCATTGCGGTGTTCTTACGGTGAGACAATTGATTGATAGTTTTCCAAATTGCTCTGGAGTTACCCACATTTTTCTCAAATTGAGAATGGTAATATTTTGATTTAGTCTCTTTAATTTTATTATTAATAGAATTTCTTAGTTTTTTTTAAATCAGCCCAGACATCTGGATCATTTTGATTTATTGCCTGCTTTTTTAAGTTGTCACGATCAATAATCAGTTTTCTTAATTGGGAAGTAATCCACGGGGACCCCTTATTCCTAACCCGTCTGGTTAGTATTGGGCAATGTTTATCTGCAATCACTGTAAACATTTCTTGCCAAGTTTCTAACATTTCATTTACAGTGTTGCAATTATCTAAACAATCCCAAGAAACTGTACTAAGATCAGCAAGAAAAGATTCAGCTTTAAAATTTTTAAAACTTCTCGTCGTGACAAATTTATGAGAATTTTTAGTTGGTATAGCTGCTTTACGAACGGCATATACCATGCTATGGTCACTGATTCCAACATGGGCAACTCCAGAAACAATAATCCGTGAAGGATCGCTAGAAAATATAACATCAATCAATGTTCTAGAAGAGGTAGTTACCCTAGTAGGTTCTTTAATAAGCTGCGTTAATTGATAGGTTTCACTAATAAGTTTTAGCTTATTTAAGTGGCTATTATAAGTTTCTGAAAGATAATTGCAGTTTAGATCTCCAAGAAGAACATATTCTGTACATTCAACATCTAACTTTTGAACTAATTTCTCTAAACTACAGAAAAAACCGTCATCGCATGATGGTGGTCTGTAAAGAGTGGTTACATAGCTAGGTCTTAACTGCAGTCCCAACTGCACTCTACTTTGTTTACAACTACTGAGTACTGTACAGCAGATAAATAATATTGAATTTCTTCTTTGTAGCATCTGAGTTACGAGCATGGTTATTGTATTAATCTCCCTTCCTGTGCTTAAAGGAGTTCTTCCAGATGAGTACTACTGCCATTTTGCCTTGCTGAGGACCTCCATTTACATGCTACTTCAACAGCCTGTGACTCAAGCTGGACTATACTTGGCAGATAGACAACTTGAAGAATTTTATTGCCGGATTGAAGATTAAGATGGTACGGTAGTAAAATATGTCTGGTATACTGTAATATAGTTTATTTTCTAACTACATGTAGTATTACAGTCATAATTGCAACATACTTTTCACCCAAATCTTCAGAAGTTCGTTCCGAAGTTCGCAAGTTCATTGGGAAGTTTGTTTTGAACTATGCGTTTGATTGGTTGCTTGGTTCCTAGCAGCCACTCAAGTGTGTAGTTTAAAATATGAACTTTTGATCCAACGAATTTGCGAACTTTAGAACAAACTTCTGAAGATTTGGGTGAAAAATATGTTGCAATTCTAAATGACTGTAATAAACTTAAAATTGAATTTCTAACTAATCAATTAACCCTTTCATTCTCATAGGTGACATTTGGCACTTTTTATTTTTTACTCAGCTGTCTAACACCAGAGGATTTTACTCGTCAAGGGAAGACCTCCTGACATGGTTGCAGTTAATTAGGGGTAAAAGGTTTTTTTCCTGGATGTAAGCCAGGGTATAATTAGTATATATTTACTCAGTGTAAATATTTGAATTGCCAAATTAATATGGATTATTAATTAATTATTAATTTAACTTATATTAGTTCTGTTTGTTGTTTTTTTATGTACAGGTAAGCACATTACATCTAGTGTGGTGCAAGCAGGGCCTCTGTGGGTATACTCTTGCTTTGGCACAGAGGGATGGAATGGGACCATGAGAAAGCTAATACATGGCACTCGCCATGTTGCAATTCAGGTAATTAATGTATTTAGAATTACTGTACATGTATATAGGCAAATACAGCATATCTAGGCAAGGCAAATTTTGCAAAGTAATTTCATGTGAAACATTGATTCATGTCCTGTCACTCATATATACCTTTTTCTTTTAAGGTCTGTCACAGCCAAAAAAAATATCCATAAAGAGACTGGTGTGACAGAGAAAGGAGGCCAATTTGATGACTTGAACAATTTCAAAAGCCCAGGGTAAATAAGAATTTGGTTTAGATATGCATTGATTTTTTTAGGGGTGCACAGGATAGTGCCAGATAGTTGGGGAAAAAATCCGGCTGGATACCGGATATTTTTGTGTAAAGTTTTGGTACCTCTATCTAGTGGAATACTCGAAATGCTTAAAACAGTAGTGGTGTTTAACATAGTTTCCGAGTTGTAACCTACTTTGCAACTGAATTATCAGTATTTCTGCCTCAAACTCTTCTGCAAAATAAATATTACTTCAGATAAACGTCGAAAATAATGTACAGAGAAAAACAGTTGTTGCCACCATTTTGTACGTGGCCATCCTGGGAACAAGTCATTTAACTGCAACAATGGGCTTCTCCTCAGCTTGTCCATGATATCGTGTGCACTTTTATGAGTTTAAAAGCCCTGACAAAATTTCACTCTTTGAGAAATAAATGATGCTGGATAGTGGATATTCTATACATATCATGTATAGTATACAGTACAGTCTATTATTACCCCAAGAATTTACTTGGATCCTGGAAAATTACCTAAAAGTAATGCCAAATTATCAAAAAACAAATTATCTGGTATCCGGCTGGATAGTAGAAAATATCTGGCCATATACGGGATAGTGGGATTTTTCATTATCCGGCCAGATAATCTGGCCGGAAAGTCAATTTTTTTGAGCAAATGTCTTCTGACAGTGTTTCTTTATTACAGGCAAACACCAATAGAAATATTACACACCATTTTATTGGGAGCCCAGAAATATTTTCTCACATTTTTTTTTTATTTTTTATTTGACATTGTTTACCTGTAATTATGTCCATTCATTTCTTTCCAGCTTGGCTGAACGAGCAATTTACGTTTGCCGAAATTGAGTGTAATGCGCATGAGTAGAATATTATTTGCTGCAAAACAACATTTCCGGCTAATGCGCATGAGCAGACTGTTATTTGTAGGCAGTTATTTGCAGGTGACGTAGTGGTCTCTCAACCAATTAAAAGGAAGATAAAAATAAATCGAATAATATTAGTGCATGCTTGTATGGAACAGGATATGATGAATATAATACATGTATAGTCTGGCTACTATAAGCCTAGAGTGAATAATTTTCTTGTTTCCAGATTACAGGCATCACCAAACATACAGCAGCTTTCTTCTACAACCAGATTCAGAAAGTTTTTTTATGAGGAAGACACTACTGCAACCAGTGACAAACTCATCCATCAACCTGGTGCCTTGAGACTAGTAAATAAATGTTATATTATCATGTAAATTACAGTACAATGCGTGGTTTCTCAAAATAAAAATGTGTTTATCACAAACCTTTTGACTTTTCAGATTTGATACTGTAATTAAAAACTCATTAATAATTCATGAGGAAAACACAAAGAAAAATCATAACCGTATCGTGGTTTTGTGATAAAACATTCTCCCGATTTACATAAACTTTAGCTTTGATTTTCTCGCCTTAGACAACATTATTTTTCAAAATTACTACGCCAATGAACTTTAACAAATGGTGATGTTTTTAAAGCCATTAAAAACACTTGCAGAATGTGTTTTATCAGATCTACATAAAACACTCGGCTTCACCTCATGTTTTTATCTGATAAAACACTCCTGCTCATGTTTTAAATATGACATAAGCATTATTAAACATTTTTACTCAATAATATTCTATTTCTTTACTCTGATTTGATTTCAGGCAACTTATAATAATGGTCATCTTGCAATATTTACATTGCAAGAAAAAGTATTGGATGTTACCAATCTAAAGACAGTGATTATTGGTCAAGCAGAACTTGAGGGAACAGATCAATGTCATGAATACAGTGGGGTTGTTTCAAAGAGAAAGGAGTTGATCAAAACAGGAGAAGCATTTGTTTATAAAACAGAAAATAATGAAGTACAAGTAAGTTGTATTTGAATTATTTGTGTCAAAGATTTAACATTTAAAACTGAATTGGTTCATCTTTGACTCTGTAAGATCTTGCCAAATTACATGACAGTACAGTACTGTACTGTTTATAAAACAGAAAATAATGAAGTACAAGTAAGTTGTATTTGAATTATTTGTGTCAAAGATTTAACATTTAAAACTGAATTGGTTCATCTTTGACTCTGTAAGATCTTGCCAAATTACATGACAGTACAGTACTGTACTGTTTATAAAACAGAAAATAATGAAGTACAAGTAAGTTGTATTTGAATTATTTGTGTCAAAGATTTAACATTTAAAACTGAATTGGTTCATCTTTGACTCTGTAAGATCTTGCCAAATTACATGACAGTACAGTACTGTAATTTCAAATCTTGCAAGATATTCATCTGGGACAGCACTGCATTAATTTTAATGACAATTAACATTATATTTTTATAGTATCGCTTTGGAAAATTCCATGATGGCATTTCAATTATTAAATACAAGGAGCTGGAAATATCAGATTGGATTCGAACAACTGAGTTGGTATTGCTAAGGGACATTTCAGGAAATGTCAGAAGAGGGAAATTTCATTTCATATATGTATATATGTGTATGCAATATCGTGGGTGTTTAATCATTGGAAAAAAGGAAGTGGAAGTCGAGGTAGGTCCTAGTGAAATTATAAGACGTTAACACTTGCTGTGTTGCATCCTGTTGTCAACGAAGTTTGTGTATGCAATAATGATTACAATGTTATTGCAGCTGCCATGCATGATGCTTATGAATGATCATGGATCAATTAATCTTTTTCTAAAAGTCCCCTTCCTTTCCAACAACTATAGTCTAAGAATAGTTCACGCACAGACAATATTAGCATTATGTCTTATATCTTATTATAGTATGCTACCAGCCTGCCTGCCTACCTGCCTACCCGCTGCTTGCGTGGCTCTCACTCAGACTGACTGACTGAAAGTGTGACAGAAGTGAAAAAAACGTCTGGAGTTAGCCAAATTGAAATGCCTAAGCGTAACCCCAATGCACCTGAGAACTCAGCGCTAGTCCCACTAAAGTGAAAAATGTACAACAAAATTTGTTACCATTTCCTTATTAACATAACCGCATTAAAACATTCATCTTAACGAATACCGTCCGCTCCAGGTATTTTCCAAAGAACAATGGAAAACCTCCTACAAGGGATCCCATATGTCATTGTTCGAATGGAAGTCCATGCATCGATGTTCTTCTCACGTGGTTTTTACACCCACCGTGGTTTTTACACCCACCGAAATCGCTAATTTTGCTGTCGAGCGTGAGAAATCGGCGGAAAAGATGTTGGACTATTGGAAGACAGCGAATATCGCCACTGTCGACATACTTTATGACACGTTGTTGTCTATTGGACGAGAAGACGTCGCCGAGTATGTATATGACTCAATGTGTGAGCAGGAAACTGATGTGTAAACTCAGTGACTTGTAATTTTCACAGTCCATTCTTCATTATTTTCAATCAGGTAAGAACAACGCTGCGGAAAAATGTTTGCATATGTGTTAGTTACTAATAGTTTATTGTAAAATCACTAAGGGTGGAAAATGGTGGGTAAGTATTAATGTGACTTTCCAAAACAAATAGACTTGGTATGATAACATCTCTAAGGTGAACAAGATAGCGAGTATCAACCAATCAGTCTTTAGTATAATGCTTATATTTCGTCACATCTGATGAGTTCTGTTTTCGACTCAGGTGACGCGATATTCGCTTTGGGTCCACGGAATCCGCCGTCACACTCATCAGCAGAGACTTGGTGCTTAATTAACAGGGGTCCATCCAATCTCGACGTTTACGCCGTAAATGCACAGATGATCCATACATGCTTAAATAACAATAATACCAAATTAACTTTAGTAATTTTCCTGTATTTTGTTGGTTAATTAATTCTGTTTGTGTCTCCACAGGACTACTACTCAGAGACCAGTCTGCTGCTTTCCAATTCCAAATTCACTAAGAGTATCAAGAAATAGCAAGGGTTTCTTGCTGTAGAAATAGTCGAAATAATATTGAAGAAATAACATTGAATGCTTTACAAATTTCTATAAAAGCTTTCTAAGATTGGCATTCATTTGTAGTATAAAATCAGGGCATGAATATTAACTGGACATTACTTTAATGTCCCTCTGTGCTAGGTTTGAGCATAGTTTTAGTATTCACATGCATAATGACCAAGCAGTTTCTTATTTAAATTTTACAGCTAACTAATTGAGCCTTCAACAAGAAGTCGCTTCATCACCGTCAACTGGCGAACCTCAAAGTCGTCAAACTATTGGCAGCAAGGGCATCCATACCATGGTAGAAAAATCTTTATATCGTGGGAGTTTAATCATTGGAAAAAAGGAAGTGGAAGTCGACGTAGGTCCTAGTGAAATTATAAGACGTTAGCACTTGCTGTGTTGCATCCTAATGTTGTCAACGAAGTTTGTGTATGCAGTAATGATGACACTGTTATTGCAGCTGCCATGCATGATGCTTATGAATGATCATCGATCAATTAATCTTTTTCTAAAAGTCCCCTTCCTTTTCAACAACTAGAGTCTAAGAATAGTTTACGCACAGACAATATTAGCATTATGTCTTATATCTTATTATAGTATGCTACCAGCCTGCCTGTCTACCTGCCTGCCTACGCGCTGCTTCCGTGGCTCTCACTCAGACTGACTGACTGAAAGTGTGACAGAAGTGAAGAAAACGTCTGGAGTTAGCCAAATTAAAATGCCTAAGCGTAACCCCAATGCACCTGAGAACTCAGCGCTAGTCCCACTAAAGTGAAAAATGTACAACAAAATTTGTTACCATTTCCTTATTAACATAACCGCATTAAAACATTCATCTTAACAAAAAGTTTTCCTGCTATTTTAGAGTGGTACTTTCACTGACAGTCAAAACAATGGAACTGAATGTGTGCCTTGCAGGAGACAGCGATGCTTGCCGTCGTTTGAGCCAGTCCAAAACTGTCCTGCAACAACGAACTTTGAATGCGTTGACCAAATTGGGGATGATGACTCGAAGAAATATACGACGATCAACACCCACCGAGGTCTGTTTCAATATAACCGACTCATCTATGGAATATCGTCCGCTCCAGGTATTTTCCAAAGAACAATGGAAAACCTCCTACAAGGGATCCCATATGTCATTGTTCGAATGGACGTCCATGCATCGATGTTCTTCTCACGCGGTTTTTACACCCACCGTGGTTTTTACACCCACCGAAATCGCTAATTTTGCTGTCGAGCGTGAGAAATCGGCGGAAAAGATGTTGGACTATTGGAAGACAGCGAATATCGTCACTGTCGACCTACTTTATGACACGTTGTTGTCTATTGGACGATAAGACGTCGCCGAGTATGTATATGACTCAATGTGTGAGCAGGAAACTTATGTGTAAACTCAGTGACTTGTAATTTTCACGGTCCATTCTTCATTATTTTCAATCAGGTAAAAACAACGCTCCGGAAAAATGTTTGCATATGTGTTAGTTATTAACAGTTTATTGTAAAATCACTAAGGGTGGAAAATGGTGGGTAAGCATTAATGTGACTTTCCAAAACAAATAGACTTGGTATGATAACATCTCTAAGGTGAACAAGATAGCGAGTATCAACCAATCAGCCTTTAGTATAATGCTTATATTTCGTCACATCTGATGAGTTCTGTTTTCGACTCAGGTGACGCGATATTCGCTTTGGGTCCGCGGAATCCGCCCGTCACAC
Source organism: Paragorgia papillata (assembly GCA_035771165.1). NCBI lineage: Eukaryota > Metazoa > Cnidaria > Anthozoa > Scleralcyonacea > Coralliidae > Paragorgia > Paragorgia papillata. The sequence continues at coordinate 1,037,269 of JAWNZC010000225.1, forward strand.
TCATCAGCAGATGCTTGGTGCTTAATTAACTGGGTTCCATCCAATCTCGACGTTTACGCCTGTAAATGCACAGATGATCCATACATGCTTAAATAACAATAATACCAAATTAACTTTAGTCATTTTCCTGTATTTTGTTGGTTAATTAATTCTGTTTGTGTCTACACAGGACTACTACTCAGAGACCAGTCTGCTGCTTTCCAATTCCAACTTCACTAAGAGTATCAAGAAA